>CM017464.2:13250758-13893657 GCA_007827005.2 Populus simonii
AATTAAGAGACAAATATAAATTAAGATATTTAATAGCACAACACGAGTTATTTACTCGGTTGTGTTTAATGAATTTGTTTATTAAAGTGAATTTGTAATAGAAATTAACAAAAACACAAAATATATTGAATAAATTAAAAAATAATAATAAAATAATAAAATAAAAGAAAAATCTCATAATAAATTATGAAATTGAAAAAAAAACTAAAGATAAAAAAAAACCCAAAAAAAATAAAAATTTCATATTAATAGATGAAATTAAAAAAATAAAAAAATGTAAAAAAAAACTTTTATTATAAATAAAAATACTATTCAATTTAAAACATTCCACTTTAAGGTTAAATTGAAGGGGGAAAAAGAAAGATGGTGAGGCTATTCAATTTAAAAATCCATAAACTAAAGGAAGGATTTGGAGCTTGCGTAGCGTGGTTCCCTTCTTCTTCTTGTTTTTTTTTTAAATAAACAAAATTGATTAGGCAACTGAGGAACAAACCTTTTTTATTTATTAATTTCTCTGTCCTCATTGATTATATGCAGTGGTCAATTCAAGGCTCAAGCCCCTTAGAAATACAATACTTAAATTCAAGTTAGCTTTTTTCCGTGGACGTCAGGCATCCAGCAAGTCGTCTCTGTGCCCAGTGCCCACCTCCCTCTCCCTCTCCCTCTCCCTCTCCCTCCTTAACGTGCTTGTGACTGCAAGGAGTTTGTGCAAATTGTTTTTATATATATATATATATATATATATATATAATATATATATATATATATATATATATATATATATTTCCCATCAATAAGTCTACTTCTTAATTGAGGTTTTCAATTTCTTAATGCCCATGATGGCTTCATTTTTTTTTTTTTTTTCTCTGGGTGGGTTCAACTATTGTCTCCAGATTATTCGTATAATTCGGTTGCCGTTTAATAAATGACAGAAGAGACTTTAGGACATAAAGAAAGCGATTCGGAGAGTATCCTAGAACCTTTCGAAATCCAATAATGCATGACCTTTATGTATTTGATAGTTCATTTTGTTAAAAATCTTACTCATTTGATTTTGAGCAATTATAATTTCATGATATTTTTTTAAAATAATTTGTTTTAATTCTATAAATAATTTATTTATAGAAAATGTTAAAATAATTTAATGATTGATAATTTCTTAAAAACTTGATTTTCTTTTAATTCTTCAAGAATACAATAGTTCAAGTCTTTTAAACAAAACTAAATTTTTTTTCTTATAATGAATATATTTTTAGAAATGTTTTTTACAGCTTAAATTTTTTCAAAATTTATTTTTTTTAAGAAATTAATAGTTTTTATAATTCAATAATCTTCAATAATTCTTTTTTTAATTTATTATTTTCTATACTTTTAATTGATAATATTTATATAACTTAATGCAATTTGGTCATTTTAAATTGAATGGACTGGGTTTTAAAATGTAGGGAACTATTGACAAAATATTTATCACAGGGCCTAATTTTAGGGCCCCCCCCCCCCCCCCCTATATAGCTAATCTATATAGTCTCTATTTATTTTAGCATACATTGATTGCAACAGGGGCGGAGGTAGGATTATTTAATAGGAAAGGCCAAAATAATATAAAAAGATATTTTTTTTAATTTAATATACATAAATTGTAAAAATAAAAAAAACTGCATGATTTAGTTTTATTCAAAGAAGTAACTACAAACATATGACGATCTTTATATAAGATAAGAAGTTTAAAGCAATACCAAATTGAGTCAAAGCTATGAAGTTAATGTCATCTTCATAATGTATTCATCACTTTAATTTTGTTGATCTTTGTACCTATAAAATATAAATATACAAAAAATATAAGAAACATTAGTTAAAGCGATGCATTATTTATGTTTGATAAAACTTTGAAATAAAGTAAAAAATAATAAAGAATGATTCTTAAATATTTAATTTAATTGTGCTCGTCGTTCTTTCATGGATTAGAAATCATCGATTATCATATCAATTATAAATCTTTCAACAATTTCTTTTTCTATATAGACAATCAAATAATTTGCAAGAAAATCATCCTCCATCCGATTGCGAAGTCTTGTTTTAACAATCTTCATCGCTGAAAAAGCTCGTTCAGTTGTTGCTGTCGAAACAGGAAGAGTCAAAATAAGCCGAATCAACCTGTCAATGAGTGGATAAATTGTTGATTTTTTTGTTTCAACCAATCCTTGACATAAATCAGCAATTGATGACATATTCTTTAACTTTGGATGATTGGGCACATCAAGCTCATAATGCTGCAACTGAAATCTCAAATGAGTTTTTTCTTGGTCAGAAAAGTCTTCAGGATAGAACTTGTCAACAAGTAAGCATATATCTTCAACACTGAATAATTTATAGTTATTTTTAGGATCTAAAGCTGCGCTCAACTTAAGAAGCTCAATCGTCTGCTCATTGAATCTATTATTTAGCTCTTGCAACTGTTGATCAATGATAGCTGTAAATATATCAACTCGGTAGTGATGCTCAACTGTTATTGATTTTGTTTTACGGTGAGATCGTCCCACACTAGAAAAACAAGCATCCATATCAGGAACTTCAATGTCTTGATGCTTACAAAATGATGTTACTTCTTCTAAAAGAGTTTCCCAACCATCATATCTTAACTTCTGAATTAAAGTCTTTGTGGTAGTCACTAAATGCATAGCATTTAAAATGTCTTGAGATTTCTGTTGCAAAGCTTGGCAAAGCACATCAGTAATTCCCATAACATTCTTCATTATATGCAAGATGAATGCAAAATCAAATGACATTAGCAACTTAAATGAAAAAGCCGCATCACCACGTTGAGAATAAGTAGATCCATCTAAAGCGATGTTTTCAAGAACCAAGCAAGTTGCCCCATACATTTTTATCAAACTGCAAATGGATTTGAAGTGCGAACTCCATCTGCTATCTCCAGGTCGTTGCAAACCACCTACTTGATTAACTCCTTTACCCGTTTCAATCTCACCAATATCAACTAAATGTTCAATTGTAGCTGCTTGAAAAGCCCGTAATTCATCATTACGCTTGTAAGAAGCACTAACAATGTTAATAATAAAAATCAAGTTCTAAAAAAAAGTGTGAACATCAGATATTTCTCTAGCTGCAGCAATAAGAGCCAATTGTAATTGATGAGCTAAGCAATGTACATAATATGCATAAGGGCAATCATTAATGAATAAAGCTTGCAATCCATTCCACTCTCCATGCATATTACTAGCACCATCATACCCTTGACCCCTAATATTTTGAACATCAAGATTGTGATGAGATAAAACAAAGGAAATCTCTTTCTTAAGAGTTGAAGCAGTTGTGTCTTTGACATGAACTATATCCAAAGATCGTTCTCGTATAAATCCACATCTATCAACAAACCTAATAACAATAGCCATTTGCTCTATTCTGGATTCATCTCGAGCTTTATCAACAATTAAGCAAAATCTTGCATCACCAATCTCATGACGAATTGAAGACTGAACATTTCTAGCAAAGACATGCAAAATTTCCTTTTGAATTTGATGCGAGGTGTATTTAGCATTTTGTGGAGCATTATCCAAAACAAGAGCACCTACTTGTTCATTATATGATGCTAAAAGTTCCAACATTTCAAGAAAATTATCTCGATTTTTTTATTCTGGACGTTCATCATGTCCTCTAAAAGCACATGCTTGAAATGTGAGCCAACGAACAATATCTATTGAAGCTTTAATACGCAATCAATTATTTAGAATTTCTTGAGTAGTTTACCTCTTAACTACCTTCTCAATATGACATGACTGATTTTCCAAGCACCTGGTAGCAAATCTATGAGCGAATTTGGACCTTTTCCCATATGAGTTAAAAAAGCACATCGTTCCCCATCATTAACTTTCTTCTAACAATTGAATTCTTTAACAGTACATGTGTCTGATCCTGACTTTCCAGATGACTTACTTGAAAATAGATAGCATGGGAAACAAAATGCAGTATTTTTCTCTGAATATTCAAGCCATGGATAACTTTTGAACCAATGAGACTGAAATCGACGAGGATGTTTTTTACCAGTCAGCGGATATTCAGACGTCAAAGGTTGATATGACCCCAAATTAATGTATGCCCTTCTAATTTCATCTTGTTGATTAACCGGGTATTCTCAAATTTGAGGACGATTGCTTGGATCTCTAATCAGATGAGCAATGTCGATTCTAGTAGGAGGCTGCTCATTAATCAATGCAGGTTCTTCATAAACTGAAGCACATTGGGGTTGTTCAACCATAACTTCAACATTACTCATTGGAGTTGATTCACTAGGCTGTGAGTTATCAATATTTTTCCTTTTTTTCTCAAAAAAGGAATCAATTCTTCTTATTTTGTTCATGGTTCAACCTAAAATCAAAACATCATAAATTTTTATTGTTTTCTATTTAAAAAATAAATACAAATAACGATGTATTGAAGCAATAATCAGAACCAAAAATAAATTTTTACATGTAAACCACATTGACATATGAAAGCAAAATTAACATATTAAAAAAAAAATTGATATATAAAAGCATATCTAACATAAAAAATGAGATTACTGGTTCCTAAAAAAGAAAACTTACACTGAATCAAAGTTGGGTATACGCTCTTCAAAGAACTCAATTTGGCTAGAAAGACCGTGTCTAATTGTATATTGGACCTGGTGATAGTAAGGTACACGTGAGAAAAAATTGATAATTTTGGTGGCTCTGCTAAAAACAAAACATAAAAAAATCCAAGCATAATCGAAACAAACAAACCCACAAAATATATCCAATTAATTAGAAAAAACAACATTCACTATAACAAGAAATAAAAAATGGTAAAACTAGTAGATCTGAAAAAAAAATAACAGAATTATATATATGTATTCATTAAATTCTTAACAAACATTAAAAAAAAATTAAATTACTAATTACCTTGTTGTTTCGATGAATTAATTGGCTGCAGCTTTGCTTTAACTTTTATGCTTTGTATTGTTAATTTTTTTTTCGGCTAGGTTTGCACTTTGCATAGAAGAATGAGAGAGAGACAATAAAGGAAAGGAATTAAAAAATTGAAAAGCTTTTGTTTTCCACTTGCATAGAGATACACGGATATTTAGCCTATTAAAGTCAAACATAACTAATAAAATAATAATTTAATATTAAAAGCTTATTATTTATTATATTTTAAAAAAAAAAGTTATGCAGGGGCCCGGGCCCCTGCTGGCCTCCTCTTGGTTCTGCCGCTGGATTGCAATCTATTTATCTACAATACATGGCTTAGTGTCAACTAGTCCTTTGTCACATTCTCCTTCACGGCTTAGACTACTTTTTTAAAAAACTTTTAAAAAACAAATCAAGAGCACAAGAAATTTTTTAGTATTATCATTAAATCCAACTGGAACGGATCAATTTTTAAATCTTTTAACTCAGTATTTTTTTGTAGTTTAAATTTTTAATTAAACGAGTTTAAAAGCAACCTCGATAACTAGTAAAAAACACGAGTTAACTTTTAAAAAAACTTTAAAATGATAACTTTTCAAAAAAATATTGAGATGACACCAAATTGGATCGACTCTGTCCACCCTACAACTCGGGTCATAGACTTCACTTAGTTCAATAACTTTATTTTTTAAAAAATTATTTTTATTTAATTATATGGTAAAAAATATATGCTCACAAAATCAAGCACTAATCCTAAAATAAACATTTATTTGAGAGCATGGTAACTTTTTAGAAACCCAACAAAAATAAATCATAAATTTTATTTCTCAATCAATTTATTATTGAAGGATGAAATAAAGAAATCAATTAAAAAAAATTAGAGGACCAAAAACTAAAAAAACCATATCAGGTTCGATGGGTAAACCAACCAACCTGTGAATCAGGTAACCCGAGTCAACACGTGTAAGACCCATATTCTTGGCCCAACCTAGCCCAAGGTTTAGGCCAAACCCAACCCAAGTAACCTAGGTATTTCAAGAAAAAGTTGCTAGAGTATTGTTTTTTCCCCCCTCTAAAAACACCAAAGAAATCAGTTTTGAACTTAAGGTTTTGTTTCAAGCTAGCGTTAATCAGGTCTGCTACATTCGATCAGTTTAAGTTATGTTCAGGATCAATATGGTGAAGCAGTTCATCTTTATAATTACAATTTGGTTTCTAAACTTAGAGTTTTAATCTTTTACGTCACTTTGCTTTGAGTCATTTTTTAGTATTTTTCGTATCCGTTATAGGTTTTTCTGACGTTTCTCCTAACGATCTTCATTAGTCTCCGGTTCTGCATCCGTTTGTCTTTCACTTTTGTTTTCCAAGTGAGTGAGAAAATCTTTAATATGCATGTAATATAATTAATATATGTATGTTGATTATATGATGAGTACAATTGATTAATTATTGAATATTTATATATATTGCTTTATTATCTAAGTACTCATCTATTCTTGAATCTACACTCGTATTCTGTTGAATTATATTATATTCGATATGATATTTATTTGATTTGATAATTATGCAAACATCTATTATGTCTTGATGTAGGACTTGTTAGAAACTCCATTCTAACAAAACATATTTAGTTTATATGAACATAGTATTCTGTATACCTAGTTGGTAAGAGAGACATCTGTCTGTGACGACTGATTCTCCCACAATGATCACCTTCGAGTGTCATTTGATCATCTTTGGGTGTCATCTAGTGATCTTCGAGTGTTATTTGATTTCTGACATGTATTCCATTACCTTATATTAATATGCTTAGTATGTATATTTACATCAAGATATGTATGACTTGAAAATTATTAATATCTAAGATAAACACTTTAAACTGGTTCAACTTGCCAAACTTGCAAACAAGCTATAAACTTTAAAGTTTAATAACATAATTTTTTAAAAAAATATTATTGAAAAATATATGATAAAAAAATAAATGATCATAAAATCGAGTTGAATTAATTTTTTTTTAAAAAAAGGTACCATGCCAACCCATGAACAATATCTCGCAAACTCGAGTACCAACCCAATGCAAAAAAAAATTTCATGATAACGCGATAATCATATAAAAGATAAATGTGAATAAATTATTAACTCTAAATCTAAATAAATACATAATGAACTAAATTAAAAATAATAAAAATTCAATAACAGAAGCAAAGAAAAAAAAAAGCTAGAACCAAAACACATAAATTTCTTTTTACAAAACACTATGTATTAGTTGTGATGGACAATGTTTATAGTTGCGTTTCCCCTACACTCTCTAGTTTTGTTGTAATAAAATACATGTCATTGATGCATTGAAAATTGTGTGCCAGAATAAATCTCTTCTTTTTTACTTTTATAAAATAGTACTGAGCTGCATTAGTTTCTTTAAAAGTTTGTTTACTTTCTTATTTTTCTAGTTTCTAGTTTCTAGTTTTTTTTTTAAAATAAACTAGCTAAAGGTTTTAAATAAATATTGGTAAGAAACTTTAAGCTTTGTTTTTTTAATGATAAAATACATCTATTGTATATATATGATAAGAATTTATGTAAACTAATATATACGTGTTTATTATTAAAAGTAATAGACTACTAAAAATTGAGACAATGATATGAGACATAGGTCTTATAAAATGGTGTTATCCTCACTTTTGGAATATAAACGTTTGATCTAAAATGTTGGTAATAGTTGATTGAGTTTTGACCTAGTTGATTGGGTTTTGACCTATCTTCTTTGATTATGTCTAAAATAGATTAGAAGATTATCACTTCTTCTCATAAGCCTATATAGGATCACATCGGTTCATCTCAAATTCATTTGTCATATCAAAAGGGCGAAGAACATAAAATTAAATTCATACACACCAATCATAGAATCAACTTATTTACTTTTAATGTAATATTTAAGGAGAAACTTAATTAGAATTTACAATACTTGTACTAATTTTAAGTTTCGAGAAAAACTTTACTAACAGTAATGTTTACAAAAAAATTCAACTTGTCTATCCTTTAATGCAATATTAGAGGAAAAGCCTAATTAGGATTCACAATTCCTAAGACTATTTGGAGTCGTGAGTAAAATACAAATCATTACAGGTTAAAGAATACAAAAATAAAATTTTGATACCAATGTTTACATACATACTCAACTCTCTTACCATTAATGCATCTTCCGACAAAAAAAATATAATTAGAACTTAAAATTCTGAGGTCAATTCCAGGTGAGTTCTCGGCTAAAAATGGAGATTTAGAGGTTTGATTGGAGACGTTGGTGGTCACGACTACAAAAGTCTGCTAAGGGAGTGCTTGTGGCAAGAGAGGGGCTGCGCTAGTGTTGGCTGTAGGAGAACTGTTGTTGTGCTACTGAGGGTGTGGCTAGGTGGTTTGTTATTGGCTACCAGCGCTATGTTGGCTAGCGGTGTGGAGAAGTCACCATCTGGTAGGGTGGGTGAGAGAGGGAGGAGGCTAGGGTTTTTTTGTTTTGGCAGGAGTCTTTTTGTTTCTCTTTATATATATATATATATATGCCAGAGTGATTTTTACAAAACAGGGACTTTGTTGTGTTTGTTTTTGTGTGGCACTGTAATTTTAAAAATTTTAAATTTTTTTTATTTTAAATTAATATTTTTAATGTTTTGAATCGTTTTGATGTACTAATATCTAAAATAAAATTTGAAAAATAATAATAAAAATATTATTTTGATATATTTTCAAGTGAAAAGTACTTAGAAAAATAATCGTTACCACACTAACAAATACTAGCTTATATACTATAAAGCACTGGAAATTAGCACTCAGCCATTAATTGGAAGATTTATTTTATTTTATTTTTTATAAAGAACAATAATCTTAACTTTTAAGAATTTTATGGTCAAGGATATTTTTCTTTCCTTCTTGAACATAATTAGTGAAATTTTAAATATCTTGGTAAAACATTTTTCATGCAACCCAGGTCAATTACAATTTTATCCATTTTTTGTTTGAATATCTACTTTATGAATCCTCTTTATTTTTTTATCTTCCATAATAGCCTCCACTATATTGGTCCCTCCTTTTCGCTTTATTATTATTCACTCCCAAATGTTTTTTATTTTTATTTTTATTTTATAAAAACCTGTCACACAAAATAAAATAAGCCAAATGTGCCAAAAAAATCAGTAAATAATCGAAAATTGACTGGAATGCATCAATAATATTTTTTTTGAAAATTTTTATATTTTTAAAAATACATTGAAAAATAGAGTTCGAATGAATTATAACAATTATGAATATTTTTATAGAAGCATAGAAATAAGTTATTTTTTAGGGATTTTAAATTGAATTTAATATAAGTATAAAAAATATTTCAAATTTAAAATAACAATTGGATTAAATAGGTTTATGTGTTATATAGTTATTTTAATTCAAATAACATAACAATAGATCTGTTCATAACACCATAATTTATACGAAAAAATATAATTATTTTGCTTTACCTTCATATGCACAAAAACAAAAATTCGTCTATAGCCGCCGCCTCCATTTAAGCAAATGGAGATGAATTCCCATGAAATAAGTACAATTGTCATCCCCAAGTATAATTTGAGATATTTCAGTGATAAGGACGTCACACACGAGCCGACGCATGTAGGATCCAATTTCACAACATGCAAGAAGATCCTTGCAACCTAGAAATTCAGACCTCGCATAAGAACAGGTATGTTAATTGATTTTCTTAAACAGAGCCATTGGGCACATTTCCTGTCCTTAGAACCAAGGGTGACTGCACCTTAAAAAGAGCTAACTTGTTATGGATGATTACAGTAAGCCAAAGCAGCTAGTTTCATTTGTTTTCATTGGAGTGAAATTTTTATCCCCATCGTTGGCAGAATTGTTGATTGAGGCTACTGATCTGACTGACCATGATGATTGAGGCTTTGTCCTGCCTTGTACTTTTCTCCTGAGAATCAGAACCTGAGATTTTCAGCAAGAAAAAGAGAGGCAACTATTGCATGTTAAATTGATGGTAACTGGCAAGTGTTTCTTCCATCACCCGAGTACATGAATTTTGAAGGATGAATAGCATGTTCTTTTGACAAATAACCTGTTATCATATTGCTAAACAATTACTTGGAAGAGCTCTTTGATTCAATGACTGATGACGACTTAGAGAGATAAGCAATATGATAACAACGGTGAAGATAATCCAGATATCTGCCAGGCAACCGATGGAGCCAATCACCCCAGGCTAGACCTTGTCACCTCATATGCCAAGAAGCAGGCTGCATTTGCAGGGACACTTCGAGCCATGGCAGGGCCAAAACCCTTGTACAAGCCTTTGATACCTTCAGACGCCAGGATCTTCCTAAAAGCATCGATGGAGCCCGAGAACTTGGGATTTTTGTAATCATCAACCTGAATGACACTTTTGACGACATCAGTGGGGTAGACAGATGCCCAAAAGGAAGCGCCAGCTAAGCCACCGGCCACAATCAAAGAGCCCCTTCCCAAATGGGAAGTATCCTGGCCTCCTGCAAAGGACTGCTTCAACAATTCATAAACACCAAACATAGCAGCATTTCCAGGAATTTCACGTGCCATAGTAGGAACCAAGCCCTTGAAGAGACCCCTCACACCACCTGATTTGAGAACATGCCTGGCCACGTCCATTGGCCCTCCATACTTCACTGCTACCACTGCTGAGTCTGAACTTGCCAATGCACTTTGTGCTTGCAACCTGTTCCCACCAGGAAGACCCAATCAATTAGGGGGTAGATTTCAAAGATCTGCCAGGTATTTAACCAAAAATAGGATAGAAACAGATGGAAAATGAAGAAGTTAAAACTATTAGTTGCCAGGATTGAGAGATACTTAAAAATACTGGCATAACCACTGCTTAGTTATTGGAGAAATGAGAGAGAGGACTGTGTTCCGGTTGTTTAAGAGTATTTAAGAAACTATGCCATATTCACAATATGATTTTCCCCTTGTCTGATAATTTTGTAGACTATATATATATATATATATATATATATATATATATATAGACTTAAAATGTCAGGGGTGAACCACAAAAGCACTACTTCCTCAAGGGTAAAGAAAAACATGTACATTTTTACTGTACAATTTAGAAGAATTCAGGACATGACAGGTAAGGCAGAAACTTCCTAAAACCATCGAGTTCTCAAGATACATAGCACAGTCAAATCCAGTGAGTTATAAGTAATATAATACAATTAGGCGAAAAGCTCAGCGCAAAGGTATAAACAAAAATGTGAAGGCTTTGCAAAATAATGCAGCAGTTTAAGAAATAAGAAAATCAGGTTGCAAGGTCGGGAATGGTTGTGAGGGCGGAGGAAGATTGCACTGACCTGCACTTTATCAATTCAGTGGGACAAGCAAGAAAAGAAACAGCAACTCCAGCACCCGCACCAGCAACAACTTGCTGGTTAACAGTAAGTGGGGCACCAGGTTGAGACCTCAACAATGCCTCCATTTGTCCCCTCACTGAGAAAAGAACAGCATTGAAGGCTGCCACAGTAGCAAATGGAGCTCCCATACCTTTGTATAACCCCCTTGGGCCTTCAGCAGCTAAAGTCTGCTTGACAGCATCTACTGCACCAGCATACTTTGGAGCTTGGCCAGGGAGTGGAGCAGGCTGGCTCTGGAGCTTGACCTTGATGGTGTCAAAGGGGTGCCCAACTAACAATTGTGCAGCACCCCCGACTGTCCCGGCAGTCAAGTCCTTTGCTACTTCCCCCATCTGCAAGAGAGCTTGGAAATATGAATTCAAGTCATTGAAGGGATGAAAGTTAAAGACTTGAATTAGCTTCAAAATGTTTGATTTGAAGCCAATGGAAACAATAGCAATAGAAGTAATGTTTGCTTATTTATTTTCCACCTAAAAATATTTCAGATGAAATATAGTTGAAGTGCCAGATAAAGATGCCAAAAAAAATCGCATCATCCAAACACATGGTTACGCAGGTTAATAGAGGTAAAGAAGCCTCACAAAATACAGGAGTAAGAGAATTAACAGTTGTCACACACAATGTGTGAGTGTGGACATATTCCAGATTTGAATAAACACACAGCAAGACATATACTAGTAAACATGTACTCGCCAACTAATGTTTCTAACTACCTTCAGTTGCACATGTTCAAATACAGTGTTTGGGAATGTGGTTGAAACCATGTTTTTTTAAAATTAATTTTTTTTTATGTTTTCCGATCATTTTAATATGCTATATCAAAAATAATTTTTTAAAAATAAAAAAGTATTATTTTAATATATTTCCAAGCGAAAAACATTTTAAACCGCAAACGCTACCATCCTTCCAAGCACCCCTAGGTCCAGGACGACATCACAACCAAATTAGCGCTATTCTAGAATCAAGAGGACACAAATGAGCTCCCATAACTCTTTCTTCTTTCAATTTGTTTCATGAACCCGTGAAAATGAGTCATTTCTCTTCTCCTTAGCTGGTACAATTTGCAATCTAAGCCAACTAGCGGATGCTCTTACCAAGTTCAATACAATTTGAACAATGCAATTCAATGGTAAAAGATATCACCACAGTAGCTCTGTAACACACCAAAATATGATGGATGCCATTATATATATATATATATATATATATATATATATATATATATATATATATATATATATATATATATATTCTCTTCTCAAATTTTCACTCCTTACCCATTTCCAACCCCAAATCCATCAACTTGATCTTGAGGATTGAATCAGCAATAAGAAATAGAGTGAAAAAGAAAACAAAAACCCAAATGCAGTTTATACAGAGTCCATGGATATAGGAGGTGATGGGTAAGCATAAGTATCAAGGTGTAAAAAATAACAGCAAGTGAAACAAATAAATTTGCAGAGCCTACAAATGATTCAGATACGCTCTGCAAACCGAAAAAGTTTAGGAGTCAAACCAAACTTGATTTGATGCACAGACCGCAAAGAGAGAGCGAAACCGAATCAAAAGCCCAGAACTTTAACCTCACCCCAGATGACTTAAATCTGAAAAAAAAAAAAAAATTGGAAAACACTATAAACAAAAAATGGGTTGTATAATATCAGTCATATTTACATCAAGGAGGGAGATTATTGAATTACCATGGGAAGAAACAAAGGTGTTATTGCCCACTTGCTGGCGGATGCAGAAAGGTGGTGGCAAGAGGGGGTAGGGAGCTGGTGAGATTTAAGAATTCTGGGTGATTAGAGAAGTCCTGTAATTTTAGGTAGTAGGAATCTTGAAATTAAATTAACCAGAGGAATAAAAAAAACGATGGAATCTCTGTCCATTATAAACAAAAATCATCTTGAGAGTCATCAAGTTAAGAGCCACATGAGAGTGCTAGGTCGGGACTTAGGCTGGGACAAAAAGTTACCAACCACTACTTGTAGAGCGTGGATTCCAAACCTAGAAATATAGTAGTTTGCTTTTTAAAATATTATTTTTATTTAAATATATATTAAAATAATATTTTTTTTCTTTTATTTTTAATATTAATACATTAAAATAAGAATAAAAATTAATCTAAAACCTTTTCAAGAAAATAATTTAAAGATTGAATAAAAAGAACATTTCAACCGCACACAAAACGGTGTAGCAGAGGGATGTGGACCGTGTGGTTGTGATGGTTCTCTTGGAGAACAAAATCCAATCTTGTTTTTTAAAGCCCCTGTTGCGTTCCGCTTCTCCACCAAGTGATTGCGGATGAGTTTTTGGGTAGTGGAGAAGAGCAGGAGTGATGGATATTTATTTGGGCAAACCACAAAATAAGTCCCTCAAGTTTATAAAAAATTCTTAATTGAGAACTCAAATGATTTTTGCTACAATTTGGTTTCCAAGAAGTACAAACGATTCAGGAAGTTTTTAATTGAGTCCTCCGTCTATATTCTAAGATTTGTTTTTTTTTTTTTAAAGAACATCGTTCATATAGAGAGCTAACCGGAAGAAAAACAATTTAGAGAGCTCAATTAGGATTTAATTTATAGTGGCTACTAATTAGAGGTATTTCAAATTCATATGATTCTCCCCACCTGATAAATCAGATTTCATAAACATTACGCTTGTTTGAAACCAAATTATATGCAGAATTAAATTCAATTTCACATGTAGTTTTAATTCAATTGATAATTTATTATAATTTTTATATTTGAAATAAATTACTAAATCACATCATTGAATTTAATTATACTATTTGGAATATTTATGGATTTGAATTAGAAATCTTGACTATTTTATTCTTAATTCAAGATTGCATAATACATTTTCTCAGTAAATTATTTGTTTATAAACAAAATATTACGTTAAGCTCTCTCATGCTGTCCTTCAGCATGGAGCTCTTTCCAAGCCATGCCCTTAACTTATATTCAACAAGATGTAAGCTTATTTATTTATATTTTGTATTATAAAGAATGTTTTTAGCTCTCTCTCTCTCTCTATGAGATCTTCTTCCTTTAGAGGAGAAAAGGAGATTCTATGGAGTAAATAGATAAAATATAGAAAAAGAAAAGGACTTTACTTGCAATTATGCATGTTAATTATCAAAGCATCCGCCATTCTTCATTTTCTAATAGAGAAAAATTGTTTTCATCAAATACAAGAGTAGTTATCTACTAAATACAATGTAAATAGGCGTATGGAAAATTATATTATTAGGTAGGAGAATGTAGCATAGATGCACAATTCAAAGTAAAAGGAAGTTTCTGTTGAAAAACAAAAGAGTATTTTTGGAATAGTGTTTTCAATGTTAATTTTAAGAGGAATTGATTTGCAAATAAGAGGTTCTCCCTTTTGATTTATTTTGATTTATTTTTTATGATTTGAATTCCAATTAAAATTAGTGTAGGATACTTATTAAAACACTTAGAATTTGATCAGGTTGAAAATTTGTTATTGTCAATTATCAATCCTTTATCTGAAATATTTTATTTCTCCTAACTTGATGTAAACATGATGTATGTAATTAGCCTTGTAAGAATCCTATATCACCACTTTGTTTAGATTCACTTCTAAATAAGGTATATGAATACAAGATAATATCACTCGAATATCTCTTTATAAAGACTACACTTAAGCTTTAGAATATAAAGAAAATTAACAAGAAAAATCAGGCTTGAAATAAAAAAGAATAAAATAGAAAAAATTAAGGCAAATAAGAGTAAAAGATCCATCCAAAGCTTGTCTATAACACTTTTTCCTTCGGCCCTCTTTTATAGTAGCTTTTGGAACCAAAACTGATATTGAATTAATTTTAATAATTATCATAATAAATTCACTCAATTATAAGCCTTAATTATCTATCAGAAAATAATATTAAATCTAAAACTTTTGGCTTTAAATTTGATATTTTCTCATGCTGAAAAAAAAAATCAACTAATTGTTTAGACTCTTTATTCAATTAATTATTTATATAGGTTATAAAATTATAAGCTCAAATCTAAGCCTAAAATAAGTTGGCAGCAACATATAATTCTTTTGTATCCAAAATATCATTTTATAATAAATTCAAACTCAAACCCAGACCCAGACCTCACTCAAAGTTTAAGCATGTGTTGAGCTCAAATATATACCTTAAGTTTAAAACTCATTTTACTTAGGTTCTCTCTCATCTAAAAGCTTGGGGGCCATTTGGGATCAATTTTAACTCTTCACCTTCCTATTATATAATCAACAAGAAAATTTTGTTTATTTTCTATGAAGAATTGAGTTTTTAGGTTCACAAAAATATGCAAACCATGAGTTATTTGAGATCAATTTTCTATTCACCCATAATTTGTTTTAATTTTGTTCATATTCTATATTAAAGATATTTTGTTAAAAAATAAATTTTAACAATGTTTTAACCTAAAATTGAATGAACTCCATTTTTAATTTGATCTTAAATGAACCATTTAACCATGTTTATATAAAAAAAAATTCTTCAACAGTTTTTAGTGCATATTTTTTAAAAAAATATTATATATTTTATTTAGTCAAGTTTTATATGAAACTCATTATAGTAAGTTTATTTTTTAATTAATACGAAAATATTTGAAGTTTATATGATCATTCTTTTCTATGGAACATATTCAACTGCATATAAATGTTTTTTTTATTTAATATTAAGTGAGCATGGAATTTATTTATAGTCAACTAGATAAAACAATCTCGAAAAAGAAAAACCTAGATAATAGCATCACATACAAAAAAAAAAGGATCGATAAAATTAATGTGTGTTTTAATCAGTTTTATAAAAATAAATAAATTTCAAAATTATAGGTATTTAGTCTAGAATATAATCGTATGAGATTACAAAGATTGATATTATGTTAATTGAAATGAGAAGGAGCACTAATGTCAATAGACTATATATAAAATCTTATATTACATTCAAAAAATATAAGTTTGAAATTGTTTATTTAATCTTTTTAACTATACTAGAGAAACAAAATTGATTTTTGTGTCGCCACTTTTCATAATTATTGTTATATTATATTTATTTATAACTCTTAATTTTAAGATTTACTTTTATGTGTTGTGTATTAGATTCAGGATCATTCTGAAACTTGATATTAGACAAGTCTAATTATAATGAAAGAAAAAATAATAATAAGGTTAATTTGTTTATTCCAGATGATATATAATGAAATTAAGGGTTAATATAGTGTACCTCTTGGCTGATATCTTTTGAAGAAACTCAAAGCCCCCTAAGAACTTCTATTCCATATAGGAAAGAAACAAGCTTTCCTTATTGTTTATATAATAGAAAGATGAAAAGTTAAAATTGAATCTAAAGAGCATCCAAGCTTTTAGAAAGAAAATGATATAAGTAAAGTGAGCTTTAAGCTTAAACTCATACAAGCGTGAGCAACCCAACTTATACCAAATATCGAGCCTAGACTTGGGTCTGAGCTTGCTATAAAATAAATTTATGGACACAAAAATAATTTTTGAAAACTTAATTTTGGGCTTAGGTTTGGTTTGTGGAGGATTATTCTCTCTAGCCCATTATTTTATCTAGCTTATGGATTAAGTCTAATGAGTTTATTCAATTTCTTTTTTTCATAACTAATTATTCATAAGTTGGTTAATTTTGGAATAGTTTTTGTAGATCTTTAAAAACAATAACTATTAGGTTTAATTATGGTTTTATGGCAAGTAATCAAGGCTAATTATGGAGGGAATTATTTTGGTATTAATCAGAATTAATTTTAATCAGTTTTTGTTTCAAAATTCACAATAAAAAAGAGGTTATGGGAAGAGTTTTCTGTACTATTTTTTTTAGATTTTACATAATTTTTCTCACCTCAATTTCGAGTGTTTTCTCTTATGTTAAGAACTTTATTTTCCTTTCAAATCTAGAGTTTAGATTCGATTTTGTTGAGATATACTTAAGTTAAATTATTTGTGGTTCGTTGACCTTATTTGTAAGTGCTTCTAAATAAGGTGGTGTTGTTAGAATATTGAGAGACTTATTGTAAACATCATTTGTATTTTAAAGTTTTAAGGACAAATGATTCATCCTTGATAACAACAAATGTTAATTAGATTTAATGTGCTTCAATAAGTAACCACCTCCATTTTGTTTTATTTAATCTAATATATTAGTATGCATGTTAGGATTGCATTTTAATCTTTTATGCTATAATGAATATACATATAGTATGCATATTAGAATCTTATTTGTTTTATATTATTTGCAAGTTTGTTATTACATATAGAATTACATGCTTATAGTTTCAATATGTATTAACACTAGACTTTTCTTGTTTAGAATGCTCTTGTTATGATAAATTAAACTTTCTATCAAATTTTGTTTAATATTTTTAGATGACAGTTGTTTAAGAAAATAATTTACATGGCTTTTAGAATTATTATTTTTTTAGTGATTTTTTTTTAAATTGGTATTTTCTTACATGGATGATCTTATTTTGCGCCAATCATAATTAAATTCTTTGAAAAGTATAATAAATTCATATTTCATGATTTTCTTAATTTTTTTCTCTAATTATTTGGATCCTCTTCTAAATTAAGAGGGAGGTTACACATTTTCAGTTACATTTGGTTTTTGATTAAAAAAACCAACCAAATCAAGGTTTATATATATATATATATAACCAAACCTAGCTAGAAACTATTTCACAGTAACTAAGTTTGGTTTGGTTTTTTAATAACAAAAACCAATATAACTTGTTGGTTTTTTAGTGGGCTTTTTTTAGGGTTTTTTTGGTCAAATTTGATTGATTTATATAAAATAAGAAGCAAAACCAAAATAAATTGATAAAAAAAAATAAGATAATTACATATACTTAACAACATATATAAATGTAATCACAAAAAAAGTAAAAAAAAATATGAACCTATCCAAACAATATATATATATATATATATATATATATATATATATATATATATATATATATATATGTGTGTGTGTGTGTGTGTGTGTGCGCGCGCGCATGCTTGAGATCATAAAAGTTTGTTGCCAGTAAAACATTGGACCTGTTCTTTTTTATACGTTAGAAACAATGAACTTTATGTTTTAATAAAAAGATGAAAATCATAAAGGTAGGCTACGGGTAGAGCCATTGAGGAGATCTAGGGAGAAAGGTAGGGAGGTGGAAGAGGATGAGCAGTTGTGACAAAGAATTTTTAGGGTTTGAGTCTTTAGAAGATAATTTTCTATTTATACCCCTATTAAGTTAACACAAATTTTGATTTCTTGGTTGAATCGGTTTGGTTTGGTTAAATTAATTTTAGAAGCCCTAAATTGAAATCGAACTGGACCTAATATGTTTTTCAGTTTTTTTTTCTCAATTCATTATTTTCAGTTAATGTTTTTTATTTTCTCGGTTTAATCAATTTTTTAATTATTTTTTTCTCCCCTATTATGAAGAATGACAACAACCTTTAATAAATTATTTATAATTGGTTTCAAGTTCTTGCAAAAGATGGAATACAACTCCTATCATACCCAACAACAACAATAACAATAATAATAATTTCTTCTCATACACTCTTCACTCGAAAACCAAATTAATTAATATTCCATGAAGAAACTTGTTTTTTATTACTTTTTTTTTGCAAAGAAATGTTTTTCATTGATGTGAAAAAAGGAGGTCAAACCACAAATTGACAAAAGCTAAACCGCTTTTGAAAAATATTATTCACCCGGATTTACTTGCATTGTTAATCGGAATAGTGTAATGACAATTTGCCCCCCATATAAGAAAAATTAATACTGGTTATTGGTCTTTTCACAAAGTACACTAGTCATTACCAAATTGATTGTGAATAAATAAGTCCTTTTTTTTTCCACTTCAATTCTACAATGAAACGACTAATATACCTTTGGAATTAAAAAATTTAAAACTAGAGTCAATGACTAATTTTATATTTTCATAATGGTTTTGATGTAATTATCATGTAATATGAGGGGAAATTTGGCATTTGATGAGGCATAAAAAATATTAAAAAAACAAAATGCACGGTAAAATGACCAAAATTCCAGCATTAGTTAAAAAAAAATTAAAAATGGCCTTAATAGTTTTTTTTTTATGTTTTTTCATAATTTTTTTTTGTTATTACCATGTCAGCTGAGGATCAATTAAGTCTTTTAATAAAGAAAGAAATAAAAATAAATAAAATGTAGTTGGCGGGTGTAGGGCACTCATTGGTGCATGGGAGGTGTCTGCGCATTTTGGACAACGTGTGCGATGCCTCACGATAGCCAAAGATTCCCTTCCATTGTGTCGTTAAAAATATCATCATATTCTCTTCTTGTTGGTGCGACACATGTCAATGGTGGAGGGGTGATTTGTTGCTAGTAGGCCTTTTTTTCTTCGTCTTTTTTTTTTCTCTTTCCTCCCTTGAAAATCACAACTTGACTTTCTTTGATTTTGGTATTTAAATTTCAATCCTCATTTTTTTTATTTCTAATTTTTTTTGGCCCTTTTGGAAAAACCTTAATTGGTTTTCAATTTCATCCTTCAATCCAAATTTATGGTATTTTTTTTTCAATTTAATCCTCATTGTTTTGAATTCTAATTTTTTTTCTTAACTATTTAGCTATTTTATAAAACTTTTATTTGTTTTCAATTTCATCCTTCAATCAAAGTTTATGGTATATTATTTTTACCAATTTGGTCCTTTTTCTTTTTATTTTTTTTTATTTTGTTAAAGTTATTTTTCTGTTCAATTTCACCATTCAATCAAAATTTTCTTTTTATTTTTTATGTCACTTTTGATTCTTATTCTTTTGGTCATTTTGCTAAATTAATTTTTCTTTTCAATTTCACCAGTCAATCAAATATACAATTTATTTTGTATTTCAATTTTGATCTTTATTTTTTTAATTGCTATTTCTACTTTGAATCCTTTTGTCTAATTAAAATTATTTTTTTGCAATTTCATCTTTAATATTTAATTGATTGTGAATTAAGTTTCAATGTTTTTTTAGATAGGGTGTTTTGGGTCTAATGACCCGAGTCACTGGTTTGAAAAGATAATATATGTTGGAAAGCTAACACAGGTAATGGGAGAGCTGCTAGTCCATCCTCATTTCAATCCTTAACACAAACACATGTGAGTCTTTTAAATATACGTTGTTTTATTTACTTAAATGATTGTTCTATTACTAATCAATGTTCTTTAAAATTATAGATTGATGTTGGTATGTCCTCCTTTCAATATTTAACACAATCTAACCATATTAATTGAAGGATGTAGAAGAGCTATTAAATAGATTTTCTTTTGAGCTGCTATATTATTAACATAAACACACCATTTAAGCACAGAACTCACCTAAGTTCTTAGAAAAAACATTGTTATAAATCCAACAAACACATTGTTTGAAATTCAAACAAATGCAACCAATATTTTCCAACATAAGAAACCCTAATATTCAGCAAACATCACTTCCAAAAATCTAGCAAACATAACCAGCATTTGTATAAAAAACACATACCGTTTTCTAGCTTAGATAAAACCAACAACAACCTCGCTGTCAACAGCCTAAAACTTGAAGCATATTTACTGCCAATAAAAAGCACACATATTATCAATGTCATCATATTCATTAAATGCTAATAACTTATAAATTTACAATAACTTGGATGGATTAAAGTTTAAGAATAGAAAGTGCATGAAATGTGAAAAAAAAAATTGTTAGGATATCAAAAAATAAAAGTGAGTAAAAATAAATTATTCTATAAATATGATGATAGATGATGCGACAATACATTCATTGATTTCCAAAAATCTATTAATAAAATTTAATTAACTATAGAAAATAGAGAATGTGCTAATCGATCAAATATTATATGAAGTGAAGAAATGAAAAACAAAATTCATAGAGTTTGGATCAAGAATCACAATGTGGAGGCTAGCTTTGCAAGTGTAAAGTTGTTGTTGATAACTTATTTAGTGTTTGTAATGTTAATGCTTCTAACTATGATATTGTTCAACATGAACAAATGAAATGAAATATATGTATTCCATAGTAAACAAAATGAATGAATATCAATATCAAAAATAGCAAAAACATGCACAATAAATAAAGTAAAATTCATAGTTTAAACATGTTATAACAAAAACAATGATTCACAATATTTATGTTCCCACTAGCTCCAAGTTATTGCAAGTTTGTAGGCTATTAGCATTTGATAAATATGACAACGTGTTGTGAATGTATATAACTTTTTATTCGCAGTAAATGTGTTTCAAATTTTGGATTGTTGTTAGTTTTATCTAAGTCGGAAATTGGTATTTGTTTTTGCTAGAAATGTTGGTTGTGTTTGCTAGATTTTTGAAAGTGGTGTTCATTGGAAATTAGGTTATATTTTTTCTAGAAAATGTTGGTTGTGTTTACTTAATTTTTAGACAATATGTTTGTTGGATTTGTGGCCGTGTTTATTTTTTTAGAAAATTGGGTGAATTTTGGGATTAATATGTTTATATTGATAATATAACCGTGGATTCTTGTTTGCCGGAAAGGTAAGGAATTGATAAGAAAATTGTGTTACAAAATGAAGAATTTGATGTTTATATGGCTTAAAATGGTGAAGGTTAAGGGATATATTATGTTAAAAACATGAAAATGATGGTATTTTTTTTTTTTATTATAATGGCATTGAAAAACAACAACTTTTTCAAAAAAATTGTTAACAACAACTTTAATGGCATTTTGTTATTTTAACACAATATAAACTTTTTAGTTATTATATGAATTATAATGATAAAGTTGTAAATAATTTGATTTTTTTGGTGACTTTTTTTTTTTTTGCTAGCATGAGGATGTAAATATGTAAATCTCAAAGTGTAAAGCGTATTTAAAAAAAAATAGAAACAAAGCAAAAAAAGAAAAAACAGAAGATAAGAGCAAACTATAGGAGATTTAGTATAATTAACCCTAATTTAAGTTTATTTACATTTATTTTGTTTATTTTTATGCTAATCCTACATTTATTTAATCAAAGTTTGCGATTTGTTAAAAACAATCAAGGTGACTATAACAAATTAATCAAAGGAGTAAATTAACCAAATTAATCAAGGTTTTCCTTTTTTTTTTTGTAGTGTTTGGAAACGCGATTGAAATTATGTTTTTTAAAAATTTAAATTTAAATTTTTTGTTTTAAATTAATTTGTTTATATTTTTAAATTATTTGTTTATGTTTTTAAGGGATGTATTATGTTAAAAACATGAAAATGATGGTATTTTTATGATTATAAAGGCATTGAAAAACAACAGCTTTTTCAAAAAAAATTATTAACAACTTTAATGGCATTTTGTTATTTTAACACAATATAAACTTTTTAGTTATTATATGAATTATAATGATAAAGTTGTAATTAATTTAATTTTTTGGTGATTTTGTTTTGCTAGCACGAGTATGTAAAATGTTATGAATATATAAATCTCGAGGTGTAAAGTGTATTTTTTGAAAAAAAATGAGAAACAAAGCAAAAAAAAAAAAAAAAAAAAAAAAAAAAATATATATATATATATATATATATATATATATATATATATATATAAAGAAAATAAGAGCAAACTATAGGAGATTTAGTATAATTAACCCTAATTTAAGTTTATTTACATTTATTTTGTCTATTTTTATGCTAATCATGCCTTTATGTAATCAAAGTTTGCGATATGTTAAAAAAAATCAAGGTGGCTATAACAAATTAACTAAGGGAGTAAATTAACCAAATTAATCAAGGTTTTCCCTTTTTTTATAGGGTTTGAAACACGATTGAAATTATATTTTTTAAGAATTTATTTTTTATTTTTTTATTTTAAATTAATCTGTTTATGTTTTTAAATTATTTTGATATACTAATATCAAAAATAATTTTTAAAAAATAAAAAATATTATTTTAATGCATTTTCAAACAAAAAGTATTTTGAACCACAACTGCTATTATACTTTCAAATACATCAAATTACTATTTTAGCCCAGAAACAGCACAATTAAGAAATTAGAGATTTGAAAAATCTGCCCCAGTAACTTATCCAAATGGGATGACTCCATCTCTTCCATCATCAAATTTGCAGCCAAGTCCCAATAAGATTTGAATTTTTAGTCCTTTGAATTTCAACGCGCCGCGCGCGCCCAACGCGGCAGCATAATGTGAGTCTTTATCATGACTCCAGTCGGCACTGGATGACGTATTAATTATGATTCCAACTTCCAAGAGATTCAATCTCTATCCCACTCAACGGCTATTTTTATTGCCATAAAATCTTATTGTGCTGTTTAACAACCACAGAAAATTAATACATACAAATACAAATACACCGTTTTCTTTGCTTACAACTAATTATTCTCTCTCTAAGTGATGAAGGCCAAATCAACCTGCACCTTTCTACCCTTTTTTCTCATCTGTCTTTGATCCTTTGCTTTCACTTCCATTTATATAATACAAGTTATTCCTGGTCTTTCCTGTATATCTAGACAGACACAATCATCATAACATTATATCCTTTGCAGTCTCACACTAGTTCTGTTACTAAAAACTCTCTGATTAAAAGCAATGGATTGCTTGGTCTTGCCTGTATCAATGTTGAGAAAGTGCTGCACGAGGTCACGACCAGGGTATCGTCCATTAACTGAAGATGGGTTCAGCGATTTGGACAGTCCGGTGACTGTGGTGGTGGGAAAAGAGATGAAAGAGTTCTTGGTCGATCCGTTTGTACTAGAAGAGAGCCCCTTTCGGGTTTTGATAGAAACAGTCAGAAAGGATAATATTTTTTATGATATTACGAGTAGATCAAGGGAGGAGAAGAAAGTGATTTTTGTGGATGTGGATGCCATTTTGTTCGAGCATATGCTGTGGTTGATGTACAATGATTCTTCTTCTCTATTTCAGCTTAATCTCAAGGAGATTATTGACTTCTATGCTCAAGATTGTTAGAGAGAAATGAATAAAACAAGGGAAAGGTATACCATATATAGCTCACAGATTTTATTGCATGCCTTTTTTTTTCATAAGTCACTAATAATTCACAATAATTCTAATTATTTTCATTTCTTGTCCTCCTGCGTACATTTTCTTTTTGTTCCTTTTTCTTCGTATCAAATTTATTTTGTGTTGATCAATATCAATGATAGTGGATAATATTTACGCTATGAAAAGCATGATCTTATTGGAGAAGGAAATTTTCTTGATTATAGATAATATCACGCGCCTGTAAATGGCCTCTTTGCAATGGTGGTAAGAGGGCAGACAGTGTTTTTAGTCTTCTCCCTTTTTTGTTTTCCAAGTGTTGTTTTTGAAAATGTCCAAAATGGTTATTTCTTGTTCGAAGCAGGCGAAGATACGCTAGAAAATGTACCGAACAATCTTTCCATTCAGCAGAGTTTTATTAATGAATAATATATTCTACGTTGTTGAGAGACTTCTTTGGTGTGTCTTGACAACGTACCAGAGGTCATTTCTTTTACCATGCTCACTTTGAAGAGTCAAATATGATACAAGATGCCGCGGAAAATATATAAAAATATATTAATATGCACTTGCCTATAAATCCAAGTCTTATATTTGCAGCAAATTTATGAAGTTTTTTCATCTATCAATACAATTAGCTTAGTTCTAATCCACCTTATCGTCGAAAAACTTTTCTAATCCACCTCTAACTATATACCAAGCAAGTTCACGTTATTGACTTTGATATTCTATGAAGCTTTCTATCTATCCCTAATCACTAATCAATTACACTAATTGCGAACCATTAATCTCATGCAATGACATGAAGTTGCAAAATCAAAATCACAAAAAAAATTATGCTGAGAACACGAATTTTTCGCTGTGGTCACAAAAGAGACGTCTGGGGCGAAAGATATTAAGTATCAGTTGTTATTCTAGTTTTATTTTTGCTGCAATGTTGCTTTCAGAAGAACCTGGTTAATTAGGTTACATCAATTTATCTCGCCCTTATCAAGTCGGTGACATTGGAAAAAGATTGACAGGAAATATTGCTATGAGCGATTGTTTCTTGCTGACAAACGTAAGATGCAAAAAGAGGAATTGCAGGTGGACTTAAATTTCAGTCATTCTGTTGTTTGGGCTTACCGACTTCCCACCTTGCAAAAGAGCCTTTCTGAATCAACAAGATGGTGGCTATGGAGAAGCCCATCATCTTGGACGGCGATAACCTTAGATAGAAAACCTCAGAGAGCTCATGCAATATTTACCACTTACATGAATGAAAGTGAGATCAATAAATACGTAGGGTTATACCTTTATGTAAATGGAGAAACAATCCACTAAGCCTACCTCCAATTTAAGATGTTACTGTTTTTTTTTTCCTCTTATAATCCACTGCTTTCAGGATCTGCCTTCTTTTAAAAGAAAAGGGATTTCAGGTGACAAGTTATAGTTCTACACTAAGCTATTTTATCTGTGCTTCATTGCAGATTATATTTTTTTTCTAACAACTTTTTTTTAGATATTTATGTAAATTAAAAAGTTTATACAAATATCTAATTAAATAAATTAAGAATTATTTGTATAAATAAATAAAGTCATTAACGATAACTAAAAAGAAAATAAAAAAAATTAAGAGACAAAAGTAGATAAAAATATTTGATCTTGCAACATGAGATATTTATCTAGTTATATTTACTAATTTTTTTAATTAAAATTAAATTTTTATTCAAACAAATAATAACAAAAATAAACATACACATGAAATTGATTGAACAAAATAAAAATGAAAACAAATATTATGCAAAACTACATATATTAGAAATATTATCTAAAAATAAATATTTTTTATTTTTTAAAATAAAGTTCATCTATATAAAACATAAAAAAATTATAGACGAGTAAGAATAATATCTTCAAAAATTAAACTAATATAAAATAATTTTAAAAACTTTTATTCAAAAAAAGACTAAATAAGCAAAATAAAGAAATCATAGAGGAGTGCTATTAATTGAAACATAAATAAAAAAAAATATAAAAAAACATTAAAAAAGTATCAATTAAACAAAAACCAAAATTAGAATAAAAATTAAGAAAAAGGCAACAATAGTTTAGGCGTAGCAAGCATGTTTCAAAAAAATAACAAAAACAAACTACTTAGATTATAGCCTGATTAAGTTTAATAAGTTGATTTTGTTTTAATTAAATAATAAAAAAATAAACAATGATAGTAAACGAACAATTTTTTCTTTTAAAAAAAAAATTCAGATAACTTGTAAAAAAACCATTCAATATACAAAATTAGATTAAAAAAAAAAGGGATAAGAAAAAATGGGTTGAGTCAACTTGAGGTAGTATGATAGATATGTAACTTAAGTAATAAAGAGACAAGTCAACCCATGTTAATCCATAAAACTCATGGTCCAGGTCATGAAATTAAAATAACTCGATAGAAATGTTTTTGAAGAAAACTATAAAGACAATCCTTTTAAAAAAAAAACAATGTCAAATAATAAAATAAATAAGTAAAAAATAAAAAGATGTCAACTAGTATTAACTTTTTAAACATGTGACCCGAATCATTAGACTAGAGGCACTATACATAAAAAAAAAAAAAACATCAAAGATAAATAAAAAAAAACAATTGCATAAAAGTATCTAAGATAAAAAAATTAACAATTAAAAAAATAAAAATAAAAAATAAATTAAAGGGTAATTCAAAACTTTTGATTTGGATGTTGAAAGGCTGCCTTTGGACTGGATCGGTGTCGACGATGGGTAGACAGAGGTCTCAAGTTCTCGTCCACCCCAAACTTAGTTTATTAAGCTCTAATGAAAAAAAAAAAAAACCTTTGATTTTCCATGGTTATTTTATAGATTTGATTAAAAAGAGACTCTAAAATCCTCATGGAACTGCCTGCCTAAACTAATTATGCGTTGCAACATGAAATCTTATCTCTCCCACTGCTATTCTCTTAATTAATTATTGTATAATATTAATTAAAATCATAAGAAATTAGTGGTATATGGGTTGTTTAATTTAACAGAAAAAGGACCTGGGCCTAGTTCAGATAAATTGGGATACGTTCAATAATTAGCCCATTAAAACACGAAGTCCATGGTGTTGGGATTTCGGTCTGTTTGTTTCCCTGTGGTATAATAAAGACTAAAGAGATGCCAAAAGGCCCTTCCCTGAGTTTGGAAAACCAGAAAACAGCTAATGACACTCCCTTTCTATAAATTTCAGCAGCATCCCTCTTCTTTTAATTCTTCTCCTCCCTGGAATGAGTTGGGTTTGATCAAGGATCAGTTGAAATGAGAATGAGTAAATATTATATTTATCTTTGCCAATGAAACAATTTCATCCCTTTATTCACTGCTCCATAATGATCAAATTGTGTTCAAATTCATTTTTTTTACAGTAGATGCATGCCAGAGAATCTCTTCTTACAGGTCGACGTTCATGAGTATATGATGAAGACATCCATTATCACAAGCACTAGGATTCAGATCCATGCGAAGAAAACATTTCTTTCACTACAGATCATTAACTGGAAGCAAACATTCTCCTTAATTTGTAAGAGATGACCATATATCGATACGTACATTCATTAAGCACATAAACTAAAAGAATCCGTGGTCTATGGTTTTTGCTTTCTTGCATCAGCTAATTTGTCAAGATTTCCCTTGAATATTGATTGATTCATCTAGTCTATGTGCTTTATATTATTGCCATATGCTTTTTAGTCACTTTTGTTTTAATCATGATAGATTTTAGATCTTTTCATTAAGTACCGTTTATAAGATGTCTGAACAACATTATTGATCTCTTAACACATGTATCTCAAAATCATTTTCATGTCGTGATCATGACACATAGGCTAGCTAAAAATATTATAGTTAACATCTATCTAGCTAGTGATTACTTTTTTTTTTTTTTGTTTGCTTGCTTATATATATATATATATATATATATATATATATATATATATATATGGGTTGCATAAAATGACCAAAAGGATAGATATTGTGATCACTGTGTGCACATTTTAAAAATGTGAATATCTTGATTAGGAACGATTAAAGATCAGGCAGACATGATTTTAAAAACCCTCAAGTCATTCAAGAAAACCAATCTCAATGGTAGATTGTCATCATCATCATCGTTGTGGCCTCTACCATGATCACAGCACACCAACCACAAACAAGTTGTTATCATATTTGGCTATTTTTTATACATGAATCAATTAAAAATAAAAATAAAATATGTTTTCTTGAGGCCTTATGAAATTCAACTACTCTTGATCGATTACCTATATATATATATATAGATGACAACTTAGAATCAAATATAATTTCATATTATATTATATTATATTATATTAAGTGAGCTTAAGATCCGGTCAGCTCATGTTTCAATCAAGGCGTTTTGTTAATAATTCGCCCCCCCCCCCCCCTCCCCCCCTGTTTTATTTAGTATGATCGTAAGCATAGAACTCCATGTCCTAATTATATACCTCTCAAATCATCAAAGAATTTCTCCTTGTAAATATTGCTTCTAATTTTCACTATCATGATCATCGACATCAATAAAACGTAACAGTTAAAAATTAAAAAAAGGAAAGAAACCCAGCTGGTTAGTTCACCGGTGTGATTAGGAAGAAAAGTAACTTCATCTTCCCATAATGATTGGTCAATGCTTGAAGTCTTATCAATTATGTTATAACCTTAAAACTTGTCGTAATAAATAGTCAGGCTTTTTCTTCATGTGTGGGTTTTGAAACCAATATTGTAAATATTTTATTTTTATTTTTGATGCGAATTGATGAGATTCACCGTGCAGGTTCTCCAAACTTCAGCCCAATAGTTTTTCAAAAGACGATGCCTTTTACTTCTTGCAAGTTCTTTGAGTGAAAAAAAAACCCCCACAATATTGCCTTCTCATGGCACCGCTGAAGTAATTCAGGTTAACTGGCGATATAATTGTTTTGGACTCCGTCGGTACGTGATTATCTAAAATAAGACTGGTTTTAGATTGTCCAAAGATTCCAAAGGCGTGGATACAGACAGATTAAGTAGCAGCTGCTAGATGACCCAACCAAATACAGATTAATTAATTAAAGACGATGTTAATATCATGTATAAATTAATCTTATCATCTATAACTGAAAACAAGGGGAAGGGGCAATTGTTTTAAAATAAGATAGGTGAAAGCATCAAAACACCCAACAAATTTCTACAATGTGCGGAACAGCAGAATATGGTGGTTTGCAACACTAACATTGTACCAGCTTCTCTGATATATATATATATATATATATATATATATATATATATATATATATATATATAAACAAGTCATTAATATTATATAACTCTGTATATTTAAAAATTCTTCCGTCGCTCACAATCATCATTGCCTCGTAAAATCTAACATGAGGTGACCAGAAAGGCACTAAAAGGATTATTAGAGGCATATTCTAAACTAAAGTGCATTAAGGAATCTAATGAATTAGTTCTCCATAGATAAGCACTATGAGAATTCGTTTCATCAATGTTCAATACGAGTTTCATTGGATATGGCAAGCACTAGTTCATCCGTCATGGAGCTCGAGCATCAAGATTTGCAATGGAGAATAAAGTCTTCCACACATCACATCTACACACACACACAATATTCAAGTCAATTTCCTAAAGCAAATTAAGCCAACCGATGAAGAAACTGTTGAAGGTCAATCTTATTCATTTAATTTACTAATCATGAAATTTGGGAACTTCTGTCTTTTCATGAGGCTACAATGGCAATAAATTTGGCGTCGTGATATTTTATATTTTTAGTGTTATTTTGTTTAACTATTCCATTTGGGATATGTTTCTCTAATTCGCTCCTTCACTTGTAATTCATCCTTTTGGTATTGTCAAGTAACTTACACTCTAGATCTTTGTTAGACTATTGGATCTCTTTGAGATTATGATATCATATTAAATCTGATAATTAAGTATGATTTTTATATAAAAAACTCAAGTCTTGGAGTATATGACTCTTCCTCAATTTTATATTTTTAGTGTTATTTTATTTAATTATTTGATGCGAGATATATTTCTCTAATACTAGAAAATGTGTCTATGCTATTGAATGTAATAAAATTATATCTTTTAACTTACTCAACAACCTAAATTTTAAATAAATAGCTCTCTAATATGGTATAAGAGCCTATTCATTAATTACGAAAATGGTTTTCAATTGAAACTCTACCATCCTTATTTGCTTTTCTAACTATAATTAGAATTTTAATACAACATGGTGTATATTTGCAATACAAATTTTAAATGAAAATAATTATCAATCAAATATAAATTTATATTGGAAGGAAAGAAAGAAAAAGCTCTAGTAAGAAAATTAGTTAATTTGTCTAAATATATTGTTTAATATCCACTAACATAGTCAATATCTTTCTCTACTAAAACATGTGAATCTCTCTTTCTATTTTTTTTCAATTTAGGTTTTTTCTCCATCTCCTCTTATTTTTTTCTTTCAACTTCATCATTGTTTTTTTTATTTTCATCTTCATATTATTTTTAATATTCATCCAGATTATTTTTGAATCAGCTAAATTAATTGGATCATGTTAAAAAAAATCCCACACAATTTAGTTTTAATCCACATTAGGCAATATATGAGTTGGATCAAGACATTTTTTTTTATCAATTTTATTATTTTTTATTTTCAATTTCATACCTAGACTTTCTTTACTAGATGGATGAGTTACCTTTTGACAGACCATGTCGACTGGATTACATCAAGACAACTTCCACTTAGTTTAATTTTGAAATCAAGCTAGGCAAGGGGTTGAGTTGGAAGAATCTTTTTTTTTCTATCAATTTCATTATTTTTTCTTAATATCATCATTAGATTTTTCTCACCGATCAACTGGGTTGTCTTTGGAACAACCAGTCGACCAGGTCATGTAGGGACAACTTCCACATGATTAATTTTAAACTTATATTAAGTAAGAAATCTTATCGAGAGATTTCAAGATTGATCAATTGGATTGATTTTAATAAAAATAGCAAATAGTTCTCTAAATATTTTTTTGTTATGTTTATTTTTTTAATTAGATCTATATTATATCATGAACATGTAAACTAGAGGATTTTGGCTTTGAATTAACTAGTTGATGACATGTGGCAACTTGGTAAGAAAATTTTTATTTATTACGATTAACATGTGCCTTAAAGATATATACATTGATTCATAGATTATATATTGAGTTGAGAGTTTTGAATAATCAACTCAGCAATCAATTTTTGAATTAAAAGGTTTCAAATGTTCATTTAAATTTAAAAGGAAAAACTCATTTTTATTAGATTAGATATGTTTCAAAAATCCAATATTTAATTTGATCAATGCAGAAATAACTAGTCTATACAGGATTTACTTTCCTTTTGATAAAATAAAAATATTTTTTATTGTTAATGTTATATGATTTTTATAATTTTAATATTCTATATAGATTTCTTTTGTTAAGCATGTGGGCTTATAAATATAATTCTTAGCATCTAATTAATGAGCCATTCAGTAAAAAGTTTTTATAATTAAGTATGTTTGGATGTCTTTTCCTTCTATATAAATTTCATAGCCAGATCCGTTATACTTTGGGGGAAATTATACCGTCATTTAGGAAAATTTTATATAACATCCAAACTAAGTAGATTGAATTTTTTTAATTTCTAGGATTTTTTTATATCAGATCTGTTTCTACTTTTCTTTTTTGTAACATGATAAACTATACATTCTAGACATCAAACGCATTAAGATATTTTTTTGTTAATTATTTTATATTTTTGTTAATATCGTTGTTCTGTGTAGCTTTTAATATTGAACAGGAGAACTGAAAATCCAATTTTCATCCAAGGAGCCATTCAATCTGAAAATCTATGAAAGATAGATGATTTAACTGTCTAGCTATTCTCTGTCAACTAGATTTCTAACTAGATCCTTCATAATTTGGTATAAATTGTAAGAGATTTTAGGAAACATCCAAACTGAGCATGGTATAAACATTACCACGCAAATTTATGGGGGACATGCAACTAGTTTGGAAGTGAAGTAGCCTGGTACTCAATGTAGATATAAAAGGAGCATAAGGGTAAGGAGCTGCAAGATAATTCAACATATTTTGTAGCACAAGTAATTATATCTCGACGAACTGTATTAGTTTTTAGGGAAAGAAAACTGAAGTTCTTCTTTATAGACCAGACATGGATAAGATGACCAAAAAATCGAAATTGATTACAATGGCAGAGACAAAGCTTTTTTTTTTGACCGATTGCTAGCTCTTTGTATGTTGTTTACCAAGTGTGAGGAATAAAAAACAATGGATCGAGAACCTTCAATTTTAGAAGCAAAAATCTTGCGGTGCCTCGGATGTCTAAAGCTGTCTATAAAAGGAGCATTAGAATCTGAGCAGTTCACCATAAGATCATTGTTGCAATCTGAATATCTTTGTGAATTTAGAGAGATGAACTAGACATATATATATATAAATAACTGCATCAGCAGGTATGTGTATATCCAACACATCCAATAGATCCGTATGGCCGGGCTTGACAAAAGATGTATTTAGGCAGGGAATCCGAGACATATAAGGGTAAATCTAGTTGCAGGAGAAGGGCTATATTGAGTTGCTTTATCTTGAAAAACAAAACCCTTGTTGGTAGCAGAACATATAAAATATGATTAATAATTAATAAATCCCCAATCCCTGCAGTTGTCTCTAAACTTATGTATATCTCAAAGGGGAGTAGTTTTAGTACTACAAACTTGCTAATAAACAAGCTCTAGGATTTTTGTTATGTCTTTCTTTATGTCAAAAAGATTTTGAAGACAGGAAAGTTATATTTATTACAGGAAATTAGTTATATATAGAGCTTATTCCCAAGAGAACTAACTAGCTCAAGAAAGTCAGCTAGAAAATTAATGTAGCTCATGGTAGTTAACCACAAAAGGACGTACATCCAATGAAAGGAATCCATGTTTTAATTAAAAACCCTGGTTCTATTTTTAATACTAACATATTTATTCCCTCCTAAAAACAATGCAAAAGACACAATCCCATGTTACCAAATATCCAAGATTTACCTCAAAGTGGTTAAAAAAAAAAAAAAACACACCATGTTGTATATGTTCTATATAACCAACAAAACGAACCTAGTTGAGATCCAAGAGGAAGTTGAAATAAAAAGAGAAAAATCGAAAGAAACCCTAGTTGATGTATATCAGCATCACCAAAGTTAAGTAAGTTGGAGTTTTCAATTAAGATAGTCAATACATCCTCAAACCATTTCTCATAAAGAAGAAGATAGTTTCATAATGTAAAAAGAGGCTATTTTCAGGAACCATCAGAAACTAAAAAAGAAAAAGAAAAGGAGAAGAAATGACGGAGAAAGAAAGAAGTTATACCCTAGAAACATCACCATAAGATCAAGAAGGAGAAGAAGAAGTAACAAGATCGTGATCTTGAGTACCGATAATCCATGATTTTTTCTGACCTTTTATGATTCAACGAGCCCATTAATGCCAACCAAAGCAAGCCGCTCCAATCCAACACTGCCTCACTCGGCTTCCATAATATCACAGATCACGAAATCACCAGCAACCTATTTGATTATTTCTCTCAAAAGGGAACCCTACCGCCTGAGTTCCCTCCCCATCCATCCACTGGCAACTGCACGTTAGGGGTCATATTAAGCGGCAAATTAAAGAACGGCAGCCCCCCAGAAGGCGTTCCCGATTCATTAAAAGGACTATTCCCAACACCACCACCACCGGCACCACCTCCACCCCCACCACCACTCTGCATCTGCAATTGGTCATCCTCATCCAAAGGCAGCCTCTCATATGCCACGTTTGTGAAGGATGCTGCAATCACTATAACCGGCCCTGCTGCGGTAAGCTCTCCTACCACGCTTCCTCCCACCACCTGGCCTTGTCCCCCAGCAAGGAAGATTGTGAGGCTCGTTGCGCCAGGTGGAGCTGGAGGTGGCAAGAAAGATCCAGACAGAGATAAGATCTCAAATCTGCCATGGAGAGTCACAATAGCTCCTGCTGCAGCTGGTTGCCTGATGCTAACATTTGTTACTGTCCCTGCTCCGCTCAGTATGCAAATCCCGCGCTGCCGTCTACGCGCGTAGTTAGCCACGCACTCGAATACATCGCACCCATTTCCTACTTCAAGAATGTGGGCACGCAGTGTGTTGGCACTCTCGCGAGTAATGATAACAGGAGGCTTCGGTTTGTTTTTAGAACCAGGTGGACGGCCTCGAGGCCTACGGCCAACTAAATCTCCTTGCCCGGAGTTAGCCGCGGCAGCAACAAGGTCAAGACCTTGGTGCGAATCATCGTCGTGGTGGTGGTCAGTAGAAAAGTGACCACCACTGCCACCTCCAAGACCGCCTCCAGCCCTATTGGAATCGTGGTCTTCAGGATCAGGCTGGTGCTGGAGGTGAAGGTCAGGTCTGTGGTGGAGCTGGTGTACGTAACGAGAAGTAGTGCCTAAATCTAAACCGGCCATGCCAACATCAAAAGCAAACAAAAAACAGGAAATGATTTTTTTAGAAAAATAAATATTTTAGATGATTAAAAACTGTTTTGGGTTTTGTTTAATATTGAAACAGGATATAGGAGAGCGGAAATTATAAAGAAAATAGAAAAGGAAAGGGAAAGGGGAGCACCGGGACTCGAAGATAAGGATATGAATATATAGAGAGAAGTTAAATGTATTTTTTGGAAACAATAAACAGCAAGGGGAGAGGGGAGGAGAGAGAGACAGAGAACGCAGAGAAAGGAAAGGGAAGAAGGATGGAGGAAAGAGGGGACAAAGACTAAAAACGCAGTCATTTCTCTCACAACCTAAAGTTTAAATATATGCATAGAATAATGGTTTGTTGACGAGTTTTTTATGTTTATTTTTATTTTTCAGAAATGTATACAGGAAGGTGGATCCAAGTTTCACTCTCCTCTAACAGGGTGGGATTAAACGCAATAGCGTTCCTAAGGGTGGGATGAGATCCATAAAGTAATTTTTCTGGTTGACATGCATGTCTCTCAACTATATATTTTATATACCAATTAATATATGAAAAAGACTATTTATACACATTTTTCTCTTTTAAAAATAGAATGTGTATACGTTTTTTTCCTTCAAATATCAAGGTGATTCTTTCTTTTAACTTCAATTGAATTTTTTAGCATCATATTAAAAAAAAAAAAAATGCCTGCTATTTTAATACAAATATAGTAAATGCAAGATAAGTGAGAGGAGGTTAAAGGAATGAGGAGAGTCCATGCTATTTTATCAAGTCAAGAATTGTCTACTCATTTTTTTCCTTTAAGGTTGTCTATTTTAAATATAGCATTATTTGATCATTATCCTTTATTTTTTTGGTCTAGATTATTAGAGTCCAAAACTAATGAGAAGGTCAAGATTACATAACCATACAACATATACTTTTTCGATTCTAAATTGTATCAAATATCTATAGTTTGTACTAGAGTTAGCGCGCTCGCATATATTGTAATGTAGAATTCAATAATAAAAACTCACAACAACAACATAATATTTTCTATCAAATTCTCATTCTTCTTTTCCTTTTCCTTGATTTTATATTGTATCAAAGCTATTGCTTAATAGTATCTATAATTTTCTTAGACAATATTTCTTGCACTTTTAGCAATCAAGAACAATAGCTTACTCTTTCCATCCTAAGGGACTAGAAAACTACAATAGCATTCCTATTGCTTCCACTTCATGAATGCCTATCATTATATCTATCTAAAACCAATTACTTGTTTTATTAGACTTAAACACAGTCTTTTCTCATTTTGCAAGGCTTGTATAGATTTGTTAATGGATTAAAATCATGTATGCTAACTCTTCTTATCATAAAGAACGAATCCACTGCCATACCAAACTTGAATTACCTACATTAGATTCAACAAGATCAACTAATAATGAGCATTTGAATTACCTCTTTATCTACTGCTATGTTATCTCATGTGATTGATAGTCAAAGTTCTTGCTCTATTTGGATAACCCTAGAATCAACCTTGGCTTTGATGTCAATAACCCAAATTATACTCTTTACTTGGGCTTATTGGAACTGCACCAATTCCTTGGATAATCAATTTTTGCTTATTTGTATCATGAGAAAACATACAAGAATGAATTGATAACACTTGATAAGTCATTTACTCATAAATTTTATATTTTAACTGTTCAAGTATCAATTATCAGAGTTTAAGGACTTATTAACCACTCTAACAGCTTAATCTGAACATATGGCCATTTTACTCTCTCTTTTCTTTCATTTGGAAAGTTTTGTCTCCTACAAACTTGAGAAAAGTTTGTGTTAGCCTCTTAAACCTTCACACTTAGTTTCCTTGTCAATATTTTTTCTCTCTTTCTCTTTTTTCTTTCAACCCCTTTTTTTGATCTTGAGGGGGGTATTTATAGGGTTTTGTTAAAGTTTTGGAAGGCCTTAAATCCATTTCAGACCTCTTGATCTTGAGAAAAATGTTGTAAATCCTTAATAAAAATTCACCGAGGAGCCTTTGTGTGTGAAGACATGAAAAACAAATCAGGTTTTGCATGATGACTATCGGGGCTGACTGAGTTGCTCACTTTCAATACCTCGTCAGAGTAATTCTGACTTCATCGTCGTTTGAGACCGCCTAAAGTTGGTAGAGGAACTGCACACTTTTCATTAGGATTTAACCTTGCTAAATTTAAAAGTTTGTAACTCCACATTCATTCGTTTGAAGTTGCCAATTCGATCAACCAAAACTATCAAAACAGAGGCCAGTTGACCAAATAACGTATCACTCACCTTCTCTTTATTAAATCTGAACGAGGTGTCGTTTAAGGTTTTTAATTTTGGATTGGCAAATTTTAATCGCATCCTTGCTCTTCCAATTGCTTGTAAAATCCTACTCCCCATGTATATATAGAATATTATTTTGATGCCCTTGATTAAGCCACTAATTATCGAAACTCTCTCTATTCTAACTTTCTCTTAAATCTATTTTATAGAAACTATTTCATATAAAGAAATACAAGAAAATAAAATAATAAAAAAAATAATAACGAGTCATCCATCACAAAACCTAAGTTTTTTAAATGAAATCTAATCTTAGTTATCAAATTTAATATACTTCATTCCTTACAAAGTTTAAACTTCAAGCTCTTTAGTAGAAATCGCTAGTCTGTGGATCCCTTTAAAATTTTGAGATCTTATTTGTACAACATAGATGTTTTATTATTATTATTATTATTATTATTATAATTAAGGAATCAATTTGAACTTCAACTATTTTTTTTTTTATGTGTATGACTTAATCGATCCTTATCCTCGTTGTCTATGGCATATTTTAATTACATGCTGAATAAATACGCAGTTAACCTTGTGGTAGCCACTAGAGAGCATCGAAATGTTGAATCTGCAATCTTATGATTTCTGAAATCCTAAGTTTTAATTACTAGAGAATGAACTCTTGTGGTAAGAATAATATAAAAGTGGATGGGAAAAGAAAAATACACAAAAAGTTAGATGGTATGCGTATGCTCCGAGAGAAAGCACTATGATTGGATCGTGTGTTTCACGCGACATACGAAGAATGTTTGAATGACATATAATTTATGTTGTATATGATATATAAACATTTGAGCAAACGAACCCTAGATGGAGGAGTGTGTGGGTGGGGTTAGCTGACACATGTTGCCATGTTGGTCGTGGGGGTTTGGACTTTGATGGTGAAGCTAGCTAAGCTAATTAACTATGGTTAACGCACAAAGTTGACCGGGCGTGGGTAAGTTGAGAAACAGACAAATAACTTTGTTTTTAAAAGGAAAATATGCACAAAAATAAGAGGGAGTGGGCAAGTGGGAGACCTTGCTGCGGCGCGTGGGTCCCACTCTTGCCTGACCTGGACGGCCCTCTTACTTCTCCTTTCAGCGGCCAACTTCTTTGACTGGCTCAATGCCACAAGAGCGACCACATATATCAATTTTTTTTTTTTTTTTATTTTCAGAAAACATATATCATGTTTGAGTCGGTATAAATTGAGAATTTTTATATATATTTTTTATATTACCCTTTGCACAACAGATTAAGCTGTTTTTCATTACCCATTAATTAGAATGCATACACGTTTTTTTTCCGGTAACCTCTATTATTTGAATCTGGAATAATAATTTAAATAACAAACTCATTTATCAGCTGCTTAAGCCTATGAAGGTGTAATAAGTGAGTTTAGGATGTATTTTGCTTTTTATTTATTTATTTATTTAATATTGGTTTATTGAGTGTTTTATCAGCCCTGGAAGCTTTGAGTGTGTGTACACGCGCGTAGATAAATTTAATTCTAGTTTCGAGAAGTATGATTTCCAAATAGATTATGGTTCATTTATGAGAGATACTATAGTAGAATTTATTTTTTTTAATGAAACGGCATAGTAATATGTTTTCAAAAGAAAAACCACAGCATAATAACTAATATTAGTAGCTTATTGATAAATAAATATCAGGAATGCTCTTTTTTTTTTCCTGCTTACGATGAATGATGAACCCGAGCCGAGCATCACCTACAAAACCAACCCAATAAATTGTCTCCATTCTCAAATTAATTACTTTCACAGACTTTAATTGGTTAGATAATTAATTGACTTGATAAATGTGTTCTATCCTGTAATTTCGTATATATTTGCCATACCCAAAATACTTACTAGAGAAAGTCCAATCAATTAGCATGAAGACCTTGATATCTTGATTTATATAACTTCACACCTCAATTAAACTTAATCTAATAAATTAAGAATGCCAATGGGTGCTCAATTATCCAATCTCAAGATTCACAAATAATAATAAACTATTTGATTAATAATTAAGATTTTTATTTAATGTGCATGTCTATTTGTTTTTTTAATCAGGAATATGTATAAAAATATTCCTTATTGAGAGCCAATGGATGCTCAATTATCCAATTTCAACTTACTTAGTCATGTTGTAGCTAGCACTTTTCCATCACAAAAATAAGTAGAAAGTCATTATTTTCTAATGTTATTGAGAGTGCCACAAAACTTCTTTTTTCTTCTTTTAACTTATATCTTAAGATCTCTAATCAACTATGTAAGGTTATCATCTCGTCACTCTTTTATCTTTAAAGGCTTTAAGTCCATTTTTCTAGATGAACTATACATAATCTTTCTCATTAAAAATATAATAAATGGATCCCATAATATTTTTATTTGATCTAAAATAGTAAATGAAAATAATTCAATTCGAGAGCAAGTGTTTGATGATATTGTATCTTTGATGTATGTGTTTATACTTACTATTACATTTGCCATTTTATACCCTTTCAATTATTAATTGACTGTCATAATAGACACAAAATACTGCCATTAGCTTTAGCCAATATGAAATATTTTCTAATAAGTTTAAGAGTAATTTGGCTTTAACTTTATTTAAAACAATGAATTTTGATTCCATCATAAATCTTGTAATATACATTTTTTTTGGAGGACTTCTAAGACATTTTTGCTTCACCAAGTGTTAAAATATATATCTCCTTGTGGATTTTAAGTCTTTAGTGTTATATATTCAATTCACATCATTATATCCCTAAAGTACTATCGGGTACCTAATATAGTAACCTATAGTTCTAGGTATATCTTAAGTATTTGAGTAGTTTATTTATCACTTTCCAATGATCCAAACTTAGATTATTGGTAAATTTATTTAGTTCACTAACTAAGTATATGATGTTTGGTCTTGTGCACTTTATAATATAAATTAAGCTTTTTATAATTTAAGAATATTCTAATTGGAGTATTCCTTCACCTTTGTTTTTGGATAGATATGTGCTTATATCTTTTAGTATTTTGACAATGTTATTGGCACTTTTAAAAACTTTATTAAGAATTTTCTAAATATAATGAGACTTGGACAATACCAAACCATCAAATGTCTTATAAATGTTTATTCAAATACATAGAGACAAACAATGATATAACCTTTATTTTTGCTTCCTATATAAATACATTTGTCTACCCTTTTAATTTAAACTTATTTGGCAACATATCCTGTCGAACTTTTCATGTCATTATTTAAGAGTTTGTTTCAAACAATATAATGACTAAACAAGCTTACAAACTCATCGGGTTGTTCCAACTTCCAAGTAGATCTCTCCATCAAGGTTATTGTTTTAAAAAGTTAGTTTTACATCCATAAGATGTATTTCTAGCTTCTTAATAGTTGCGGTTGCTATTAATGTCCACAGTTATTCTTGACACATTTGAATATGTATGAAAATAGGCCACATCTTATTGTTATTTGAAAGTTTTAACAAAAAGTCTTGCTTTGTATTTCTTAATGGTTCTATAAGCTATTATCTTCCTATTAAAGATCCATTCATAACCTAAAAATTTGATTCCATGTGGAAGATCCACTACTTTCTATGTATAGGTTTGAATGATGGATTCAATTTTGCTATTAACTACTTCATTTTAATATGAAACATTAGAGCAAGACATTGTCATTTTAAGTGAGTGAATTTCTTATGACTCTTTATAAAGAAAAATATCTTGTAAAAAATATTATATTTCTTGACTCCATTATATTTTTGGATGATATCATTAATACGTTATGTATAAGAAACTAATATGCATTACTATTGTATGCATATCCAATAAATATACAATCTACTATTTCAGGTATTTCCACTTTTGAAAGACGCCTCCAAACTTTGAAGTATTTGTAAAAGTTTTTTAATCCAAATATTGACCCCCTTTTCAAAATATTTTCCAAAACAAAACAAAAAAAATCAAAGAAACATATTTTTGATGTATTTCAGCCATTCACACACTTATATTGTAATTTCCAACTATTTTTTTTTATCTTATTGGTGTCTTTTTGAAAAAATAAAAAAATTAAAAACAATATTTCTAATGCATTTGCCCCCATTTCATAATTTTCAATGTCTTTTAAAAAATTGAAAAAAGAAAAAAAAACCCAAAATAGGCTTTCAAAGCATTTCTGCCATTAACACATCCATTTTGTAATTCTTGATTATTTCTCTTATTGAATTAATATTATCATTATTTTAATAAAAGTCAAAATACAAAAAGAAATGAAAAAATCAAAGTAGGGAGAAAAATGGACAAGGGCTAAAGTGAAAAAAAAAAGACCAAAGTGAAATTGAGTTGTTTAGGGGCCATACAAATAAAAAAAATATGTGAGACGGAGGAGGCAAGACAAAAAAGAAGAGAAACCCAAGCCCTCTAAGGTAGAGAGAGAATAAGTTGAAAAGAAGAAAATAAAAGAGATCATTATTCAACCTTCATTTTTGACATGACTACTACCTTTCTCTTTGTTTTGGAGTTCTTTATAAAACATTTCTATCAATTAAAGCCAACAACCCTTACATTATGGTAGATCAGGGTGAGAGAAAAATGGTCACCAAAATTTCTCACCTTTAAAAAGACATCAATATTGCCAATTTTCTCCCTTTGATGAGTGCTAAACAACCATGTAAACCTCATGGCCTAATGACCCTTATGTGAGCATATTTGAAAATAAGAAAATAAACTAATAGAGAGAGAGAAAAACCACCAGGCCTTTAACACATTTAATCTCCCTCTTTTAGTGGCAGTGAACATCACCGCCAACACTGATTAAAAGAACACAAGATGGAATATTTAGCAGAGTTGTCCAAGTGCCGATCAAATTCTGGTGGTGAATGAAATGATGCACTAACCATAACAACCCTCTCTAGCACGTGATTTGCACATGCTACCACTATTTTAGCCCTTTTCATCCACCTCAACCACCCAAGAAAGTCTATTTCGAGCTCCAAACATCTTTTGAATGATTGATTTGGTTTATGGTTGATTTTCTTGTGTATTAATGAGGTTTTTGATTTCTTCTGCATTAATGAGGTTTTTGATTTCTTCTGCATTAATGAGGTTTTTGATGGAATGATTTTTACCAATGGGTTGGTATTTGTGTTTACATTTCAGTCGAAACCCTTAAGTTGTATTTTCTATTTTATGTGTTTTTGGTCATGTCATTATAATATAAAATGTTATAATATCATTTCCTTTATGTATGAGAAGCATATTCACATTTCTATTTGACTCAAATAACATAAGAAAATGTTTTCACATTCATGCATGCATATTCATATTCGATGAGTTTTGTATTTTGGTTACAAAATCCATTAAGGGTTTCATCCTAAATTAAAAAGGCATTCATAGGCTAACATTCCATAATCTATTTCAAAACCTTTTCTTTTTTAAAAACACGTTGAAAATAAATATTTTATTATTTGCTCATAGTGTTTGAGGTAAATAAACTTATAACAAGCTAATACTTTGAATGTTAATGAGGTGTAACATTTAAGTTTCTTTTGTTTTCAAGTTTCAAAATATATCATCCTTTCAAATCTTAAACCTTTAGGTCTAATATTCATTGATGACATCTAAGTGTCAATAAGGGGTATTAATTTCCTTTGTAAATCTCAAAATTCATGCAATTATATCCTACCTTAAGTAGATTTACTCATAATGATCATTACTTGTATATTTACAAAACGAGCATTAAAATATCATTTAATAAATTACAAGTGAACCTTGATACTATAAGATAAATGAACTTTAATAAGTCATTATCCTTGTACCACCATTACATAAACAAAGTATTCAACAACAACTCCTCTTAGGATTTGGTATGGGTTCAATAAACCCAATATAGACTCATTCAATTATTCATTGACATTGCTTGATAATCTATTAATAGTCACAAATTTTGATTAAGAGTAATGGGTTGTAGATATGTCAATTCACAAATTATTATCAAAATAAATGGTAGTAATTGGGAGTGGCAAAGGTGACTTGCACTTTATAATGGATATGCTTGAGCTTAAATATCTACCTAAGGTTTAAATTATTGTAATAAACCCACTATCATCCATGGAGGTAAACCAATGATAGATTAGACATAACATACCATAAGGAATATAGGACAAACAACAATACAACTTACTTTAAATATGATGTTTTAGGATGATAATATCTTCTCTATAGTATAACTAATCCCATACTTTAGAACTTTAAATATGATGTTTTAGGATTTGTAGTAACCATAATATTAGGTGGTGACTCCTTTTATAAATTCCAAACTTTTTTCCCTTTTAAACACAAAAATCCTTTCACTTTTAGAAAAGAGAATGGGTCACCGCAATGTTGGGTGTGAATTTGTTTTGCCTTTCCATAACTTATATGGTATCTTTTTTCAACTTCTTATGTGGTACTTTGTTAACTATTTATAAGAAGGTGATGGTGAGATCCTCCTTATTAAAGCAAAGCTTACAAAAACATCATTTTTTTTAGTAGAGTTCATAATTTTCTATCGCAATAACAAAAAAATTTGATTATTTTATAAAATAAAACATAAAAGCAAATGTTATATTAAATTATTCAATTAACAAAGGTCTACGCATGTAAATATATAATTAAACTAAATAAATAGGAAAAATATTTTGCCTTAAGATTCTTAGGATTGATTAGCATAACCAGTATTTTTGTTGAATTATAAACATATAATCAAGAGAGTAACATATAAATATATTAGATAAAAAAGTACAAAATATAGAACAATATATATAATGTATTTAATTTTAGAATTTCTAAACAAAACAAGGTAAGAAAGAAAATTACTGTCAAGGATTGTATAATATTTCCTTAAGACTAAATTGCTTGTCAATTGGTGGTAGCCTTGTAGGATTTAGATAACAACACCTTGAAATAATGTGCTTTCAATCTAGCTCTATGAACTATAAACTTTCTCAATCTTCTCTTTTTAAAATAATATAATCTAAAGCTAGAGATCAATAGAGCAAATAAGGCTAAAGGTAAATAGAACAAAAGAGTTTTATCATAAAACAAAGCACTTCACCCTTATTTATACACTAGGGAAAAATTAACTCAAATTAATTATAATTAATTCTTAAAATTTGAATATTTTCCTATTTAGATTTAAAAAATAAAAACTACCCAAAAATGATTTTTGACATATTCATTGAATATAGATAGATTCAATGAAATTGACCAGATAATATTTAGAAAAAAAATTAAAAACAATGTTAAATTTGAAAAATAAAAATTTTCCATAAAAAACTTATTAGACAATATTAATCCTGAAAGATTCATTGAATCTGGATAGGTAGATAATTATAGGCTGTTAATAAATAAATTTATTTATTAAAAAATTATTTTATAATTAGCTAAAACCTGAACTTGAACCCAAGGTCTGAGCATGTATTTTTACATCAAGCTCACATCATGTAGGCCCTCTCTCCTAAAAAAAAAAAAAGCTTTGGTTTTTTATGGGCCTAATTTTTACTTTCGAAGACTTCATTGCATGAGCTACTAAAAATGCTTATAATCTTTCAATATGATATTTGACTTCAAGGTTTAAGAATTTTATCAACTAAGAGTTCTTTTATATTAATTTTTAAATCATGGATCATTGATTTTAGACATGTAAATATTCAAATAGAAGTAGATTCTAATTTTAATTTGACCTAAAAATAATCATTAACTAAATATCATGATCAATTCTTCCTACACAACCATGTATATTAAGAATTGGAACCATCTGCACCAGGGCTTGTAGCCCAGTGGCAGAGACAAGGTTTACTTGCCTCTGTCACCTGGGTTCGAGCCTTAGCGTGCACGCCTGTCACCCCCGCAGTGTCTTACATGCCTACTGGGCTTGCAGGGTGTTCAGTGGGTCCGGGGATTAGTTGTGGTGCGCGTAAGTTGGCCCGGACACCCCGGGTTACCAAAAAAAAAAAAGAATTGGAACCATCTACGTGGTGGTTTAGTGGTAAGAGCCTGAGATCAAGAGGTTTGCTCCCTCTGTAGTTTCAGGTTCGAATCCTCTGGTTGTTCATATGATGGCCACTGAAGGCTTACATGGTCGTTAACTTCAGGGCCCGTGGGATTAGTAGAGGTCCACGCAAGCTGGCCCGGACACCCATGTTAAACTAAAAAAAAAAGATTTGGGAATTGTTCTATTTTTTTATACACTTAGCAATCTTAAATAAAAATATTTTAAACAAATAATAGTTAAAAGAGAATCACATTTATTATCCTATAATTTGGTTCATTGTGTGATGACACTTTATAGTTTAAAAAATTACCATTACATCTTGGATTAGCAAAACAAATTCCAAATATAGCAATATGACCAAACTATCCACACATATAATATATCAAGAATATAAAATTTCACTCTTTAAACATGATTTTTTTTTTTGGATTTGGCATGTGTGCCAGATCCATGTTATTTTAGATTCGGCTATCAAACCTAAGTACCTTGAATTTGATTGAATACCAAGTTTAAACGCCTTAAATCTAACATATAAGTTAAACACATATATTTTAAATTACCAGAAAAAAATTAAATAAAAACTTATTAAACTGACTTATTAATTCTATACATGCCATGTGAGCTTATCATATGAGGTGCTGCAATTCAATAATGATATAGAAACAATTATTTATACTCTTAAATAATCATTGCTAGCTTCCATAGTCTTAAAATGCTTCCCGTTTTTTAATGGAACATGGAGACCAAATGTACTTAATTTATAGTAATATTTGTTTTCCCAAAAAATAATTAATGTTACATAGATAAAGTTGTTTCGATATTGAAAATAAGTTTCTTCCAACGTACTTCGATGAAGTTAAAAGTAAGCAAGTCACTTAAACTTTAACATATTGCAAATTCTTTAGTCAAGTATTAAGAAATTTTTCCGATATTGTTCTTGAATCTGAATATATACATTAAATTCAATTAAGATAAATTATTTTAATTATTAATGTATTTTTTATTGACCTTAATGAACACAAAGTTTTTAACTGGAATTATTATTTTTGTTAAAAAATAAATATTTTATAATTATTAAAGTAATTTTAAAATATATATCAAAATAATATGTTTATATTTTATGTATGATTGAAATTTAAAAATATCTTAATGAAATCATGTTAAACATCAATGTGTGTGTGTACCACACACACATTGATGTTTAACATGATTTCATTAAGATATTTTTAATTGAATGAATTTTCATTAACAATTTATTAAGTATTAGTATTTTTCTATCAATACATAATAATTTAAAATATATATATTAAATTTGAAATATAAATTTATAATAGTATTTATGCATCATATTAAAAGAGTAAATATATTTAATAATATTTTGAGTTTCAAGCAAAAAATCACAGAAAAAACAAAGCCATAAAAAGTTAAATCTATCAACTAGCCCACGGTAGCTAGCGGTCATTTCATGAGAAGAGCATTTTAAATCTGTTACTGTCTCAGAAGAAAGAGCCTTTCCATCCTATTGAACTATGACTACTCAAATTAAAACTAGCATAGTTCACGAGCCTTCAATAGTTAATTGCATGAAATGCTTAAAATTAATAGTTTTAATTTCAGCGACCAATTATAACTGGTCCTATATACTTGCTAGTTAATAGATTCTGAAGAATTTCTCGAGGAATATTAAATATTAGAGTAATATTATATTATTTTAATCTCGACAGAATATCAAATAAAGCAATGCCCATCAGTCCATCCAAGTGATTTATTTTTTTGAAATCGCACGGTTTTGATATGGACCTCTATCTATAAATAATTCTTTTATTCACCAAACATATAAAAACCATCATATATAACATATCTAAACCAGTTTATATTTTCATACACATGATTTTTAATGCATATTAAAATAGAGAATTATTATCAACAATATTTTACTTGATTTCCTCTATGATAAAAACAAATGTACATAATTTATTGCTAAATAAAAAATCAAAAATTCATCTATCCACCCATCAAGTTCTTTCCTCTTCTTTCTATCTTAAATGGTTCAAAAAAAAAAGCAAAATAGCTTAGCTTGATTGGCTATGGTTTAATATATATATATATATATATATATATATATATATATATTATATATATATATATATATAATATATATATATAAAAAGCTGCCGCGGTAAGACAAACATACTTAACAAAATCAATATGTTGTTATGTGATGCTTAATTGAATTTGATAAAACTCGGATCTCATTGATGAGATCCAAAACTGACCAAAAACTACTATTATACAAAAATTGACCTTAATGTATTACGATTTTTCTTATTGTTAAATATGCGATTTTATAATATTAAAGATGTCTGCATCTGCTACAACAACAGGTGTTAGTTTCTTGACAACCATTATTCCCTTTTCTAACACATAACAACTAATTAATCTCAACCTTACCAACACGAACTATGTATATTGACATATGCAAATGAAATCATATCTGATTGGTCAAGGTATTTTCTCGTTTGTTGATGGATGTCCTTCTCCCAAGTCCTATCGAGTGATGCTTCTGCCACCTCTGCCACCTTCGGTTTTAGCATTAACCAAGCTTTTCTAACATGGAAACAACAAGATCAACTCATCCTTAGTGCTCTCCTCTCCTCTCTTTCTATGGATGGTCTCCATCTTTTGGTTGATTGTCTGACTTCTGTTAGTGTTTGGAGCACACTAGAACACCCCTTGCTTCACCATCCAACTCTTAGATTATGCAATTACATGACACTCTTCAAGATCTTCGTCTAGGTGATGATATTATCACCATTTATGTGTAAAAAGCTAAGGGACTATTTGATAAATTAGCAGCAACATGCATACTTATCTCTGTTATTGATTTCAATTTATATGTTCTTTTGGACCTTCACAGTGAATTCTGTGATTTGATTACAAGTCTATCGACCAAGACTAAGCCTTTTCCCTATTCTGAGTTGCATAGTCACTTGTTTACCCACGAGTTCTTACACATGAGCTCTCTTCAATCCATTCCTACTATTGCATAATTGCGCCTACCCCTACGCAGCCTCCCTTTATTTTTGTTGCTCAACATGGTTTTTATGTTTTTAATAACAATGAGTCCTTTCATAATCAGGGCAAAAGAAGACGTTGACTTGAGGAATACTCGCACCTCTTTCAACCAGTCTAGTGGTCAGAATTACTGTGGCAACAATGGTGATTTTTGACAGCAGAATCGTGGCTATGGGGGCAATTGGCAATAATAGTCTAACCGAACAATTTCACCCAATCAGTGGTCTCATACACGACAGGTTGATGTCAGTTATGTAACATTTTTGGTCACTTAGTGTAGCAATGTTCACAGCTAGTAACCAATGGAAATCAAGCCTCGACCAACTTCTATTTCAATGACGCTTTGACAGCAAACTGTCACTTGGTTTCTGACACAAGTGCAAATCAATATATTACTCCAAACATTGCAAGTAAAACAAATATGGAACCTTATCTTGGTAATGATTAATTTCAAATTAGTAATGATAAGAGACTTATCATATTTAATACAACTCATACTACTTTACATATTTAAAAATACAACACAATATGAAAGCATGTTCCAAAATAACAATATAAAAAATGATAACTTCCTCCAATCTAAAATCAAAACACACCTGAATCAAAGAGTAATTTTATACCAAAAATAATAATTGTAGATTAAAAAAGTTAGGTTACTTTATAAACAAAGAGTGGAGATGCGTGTTTGTGATTTTGTATTTCTCACACTTGTCTCGTCGTCCATCAAAAGGACCTACAAAAGAAAGAGGGAAGAGAAGAAACAAGATTTCTTTTTGCCGTCTAACTTCCAAAGAAACAAGGATTTTAAAAGAGGAATAAAAAATGCCAAATCCAATACTTGGATCCACGTAACCTGAACGCAAACTCAAGGGTCTATATCATAGTTATTAAATCTGGACCGGCCTGGTGGGTGACACGGGGGCTGGACTAGTCCGGGTTTGTCAAAATACCGGCCGGTGTAATGACCCGGCCAAACCCGGTCAACCTGTGACCCGGGCGAGACCTAATTTTTTTTTAAATGTGAGATTTGAAACCTGTCAGTATATATACTCTATGTTCCCAAGAAAAAAAAACTATATTTTTTCAATATGGGATAAAAATCTTTTGATTTAAATACTTTAACTTAAAAGGATAACTAATATATATCTTTTAATGTGAGATTTGAAACCCATTAGTAATATACTCTATGTTTCCAAGAAAAAAGTTATCTTTTTTCAATGTAGGATTTGAAACCCATTAGTATATATACTCTATGTTCTCAAGAAAAAAAAATATCTTTTTTCAATGTGGGATTTGAAACCTATTAGTATATATACTTTATGTTTCCAAGAAAAAAGTTATGTTTTTTCAATGTGGGATAAAAAAAAATTTGATTTAAATACTTCAACTTAAAAGCTTAACATAATATCTTTTTAATGTGAGATAAAAAACTTTTTAAAATGTTCTTTTAAACTTCATTATTTACAATATGTCCTATATTTACATGGATTTTTTCATATAAAATATTAAAAATCTTAGTATTGAGTTTCTAAACAAAATAAAGTATTGCCAAGAATTTGTCAAAACAAAAAAGTGTGGGGAAGAAGGTGCATAGCCTTCACGTGCGGGACATAACAAATATACATCTTATAGTACTACTAGTCATCATGTCTATACATATGAAGGCTTATCTAAACTCATAACAGTGATTTTAATTTTGCCAAAACTTTAATGTGCAACTTCGAATAATTACTTCACCTTTGTTAACATTATCATTCGCAATTTAGAACAACACATTAGAATGGTTTAATACCCATAATAATGTAGAGCTAATTGATGTCAAAAAGCATGCATGATCTTTTATGGATCACCTGTAGTTTGTATATTAATCTTTGAAGATTTTATAATATAATGTTTGGAACATTTAATGAGAGACAATGGTTATGAATTTTTAATAATTTATAAAAAAAATTAAGTGTATTTTATTATACAATTAATAGTCTTTGTGAAAGAGATGTGATCATATACCAATTATACCAATTAAAGAATTAAAAAAATGAATTCATCAATCCACTAAGAAAATAAGTTAATTTAATGATTTTGAATTTTGGGTACTGTTAAGTATTAAATGAGACATGAGACATGGCAGACCAAGAGTCCCCTTAACAAACACGGTGCACAAAGAAAGATATTTAACACCATGATTAATTATATTGCAACCATAATGGGCAAGCAATCAATCGATCTAGGTGAGAATGGAATGCAAAAACAACATATCCATTATTACTGGAAAATATTAGAAAGATTAAGGCTCACGCACGGGATACAAAAAAAACAAAAGATTAAAACTCAATATGAAATCTCACCGCATAATTTTCCAATGACAAAACTCACCACAAGGAAAAATTTTACATTATAATTTGATAATTTCAAAAATTGCCATCCATCCATAGGTGTATTAGAAAGGATTTTGAGTTCTATGTTATTTTCCTGATTATTTCTCTGTAAATATTTTTATTATTGTTATTTATTTCTATCATTGTTTATTTATTCATGTTATTTAAATATTGCGTTAACATGCAAGTTCTTATTCACACACTTCATGAAAAGCCAATATGAACTCTGAACCAAGCTCATCCCTTTTAAGATTAGATAGGGAGATTTGTTGGGGCGAGCGTGACTTATATACACTAATAATCATTTGGACTCCCACTTAGATTGGAACTCACCCTATGTAACGGGCATCATGAAATTTTTTCCATGCTTATAGTATATAAGGTTAAGAGGTTGAGTTATCCCACTGGTAACTCGAACAATTTAGGAGCCTAAATTTTTTTAGATTTAGACAAGTTGAGCCTAAAACCTTGGTGAGCTAAATCCTATATTTTGAGATGGACCCTTTATAGGATATGGACAATAACATGCCATGTCATACATCTTTACTTTGAGATTTTATTAGATCTCCACTGGTCCTCATGGGAAATGTGAGATGAAGGATACATTAATATTAAGGATATATAGACTAGATTGAAAAAAGGCCAATACAATGAGGCCATAAATGTTTCTCCTAATCGGCTAAAGTTCTTATGGGTTTGGAGTCCTCAATGAGAACTTTCCAAGAAAAAGTCAATAAATCCCTTATCATTTTATTTTTTTTGCAAATTACATACACAATCAATCATGCATCTATTTGCACATTATATTAACTTGAAAGAGGAATATAGTCCCCCCCCCTAATTTGATTTTTCCCTAAAGATTCAAGAGCTCCCAAAATTCTGAAATTCGTTTAAGGTTGTGAATTTTTAATCTTGAAGCATTGTTGTGATTTTCTTCAAGAAAAAAAACCTTTACTTTATCATGGACTTAGCTCGTAACCTATGCTCGAACATTATTTATGAAATCTTAACATGTGCTTCAATGGAGACTGTGGGAAGATATAGGCTTCTTTCCAAAGAATGGAATAAACTCACCTGTGAGTCCACTTTCATGAAGCTACACGGTCAAAGAACCAACATTATCTCTGGTTTCTTCATACAAATCATAATCCTAAATGAATATCATGCTTCATTTGTATCAATTGACACCTCAAAGCCCCATCTTGAGATGTCCATTGATTTCTTACCTAACTATATGGAGATTGTGGCATCAACAAATCAAAGTGTTTTACTTTGCCACGCTTACAATGAACCATGATATTATGTGTACACCCCTACTAATAGACAAGGGTGGACGATCCTGAATCCAAGGATATGATATGATATGATATGATACTATAGAATTTGGCATGATGGTGAAAAGATCAAAGCCTTTGCAATACAAGATTGTGATATTCTCGAAGCCCAAGTTTCGCTCACATGATAAAGAATTATATCTGCATCACTGCATTAGAGCTGAGTTGTTTGACTTAAATACTTGAAGATGGAAGCTGTTAGATGAATTAAAGTTGCCACAAGAGAAGTCACTTCATCATATAACACAACTATCCGTGATTGGTTCACTTTAGTGGCTTACCTAGAAAAGAAACATACTTGCATTTGATGTGAAGATGGAGAGCTATAGCTTGTTTTTGCTTCCTCCACCAATTCCTGAAGGCATTGATAGCAAAGATGTTGGACTTGTTATTTACTCATGACATGCATTGATGGGAAAAATGGATTCATGGGTCATGCAAATTATATATATATATATATATATATATATAAAATAAAAGAATGGAACAAGATGCATTCAATTAATATAGAGGTTTTAATAAGAACATAATCTCACATAAGCCCCTTTGCTTTCTGTGATGCTAACACTGTGATAATGGGAGAATATTTCCCTATCATGACATTTTTCAACATCAAGACTGGAAGCGTAGATGTGTTGTGATTAGAAAATGGTTTACTTCATAGATTTTTCTCATTTCAAACCATCTTTATCACCGAGGAAGAAGCACAAATGGAAAAAACATTGGAAATTATCAAACCTTCAAGAACAAGCTCCTCTATGGGATTGTATTACGTCTAACACCAATCCTAAGGTGTAATTGAGTCAAATTTAAAAGCCTCAGATGTTTGAGCTGGGATACCTGATGTGAAGATAAGGCTGATGTTGCAACATCGCTTTGTCATTTGAATTTTATGAATAAGGTCTTCGAGATGACATTTTTTGGCAATGTGTTTTTCTTGTTTTGGAAACTTTATTGCATTTTCAATAAAGTACTTGGCTCATATACCAATAAAAACATCCAAAGTGAATCTTATCATTGAATGATATGTTTTGGGTTATCAACCAAGAAAATTTAATCTTGAATCAAAATGCTTTTACATCTCGATGATTCCTTATCAACAATTAGATTTGAAAGAATATCATTTTAAAATACATGGTTTGTTCCCAAGACAAGAAAAATTATTTACAAAAAATGATGGTCCCTGATTGAATTTGTAAAATTCTTGGCAAAGATGATGTTGATGTACAAGAACCTCATGCGGTCCGCTAGGAAAACAACTGATGATGAAGGTGGCATGGGTTTTTAAAAGGTTGAATGATGATGATGGATATAAGCCACCTCAACTAGGGGAAATGTTGTTTATGGCAAAATCAAATAGGGGGAATTATGAAAATAATATGCAACAGAATCAATTGATAGCAATGTGGCTCAAAATAGTCCTTAGTAGTGAGGTATTGGTTGAACTCTTTTAAAAAAGAAAGAAAATGGAGCATTTATTCTCCATCAAGGAAAATGATGAGCATGAGATGACACATAAATTCCACACTTGAGGGGCCCTATTTGACAAGAGAGCAATATTTGTGGCATAAGGTTTAGGTTACTTAACATAATGGCAACCAAACATCGTCATCATATGGGTAAAACTTTAATGAGTTGAAGAGTCAAGTGCAAACCAAGCAAGAGAGATGGAAAAAAAAGGGACCTATGTCAAACCCTCCTTTTGTTTTCTTGAGTGAGCTTGACATAGGGTATAATTGTTTTGCTTTGTTGTGTGTATAAGATTAAAGGAGAATTGTTGTCTTTTTCCTCGTCCTTGAAGGTTTGGATTCATGAAGGCAAAAGCCTTTTTATGGTGCATGTTTCAAGATCAATTAGTAATCAAAGATGCCAAGAATCGAAATATTTGCTAGGAAAAGATAGAAATTTTTTTCTTACATCATGAAATGAAAAAAATGCAATTCTATCGTTACTCTTTCACTGCTAATAGCATGGTAAAATTACATATTCAAATTCAGGAGTCCGAGGTATTAATCTAGAAACGAGAAACTAGAATTTTAATTCACCTTTTTTTAGATGTCTTTTCTTTTAGGTTTGATATCAAATTTTTTTATGAAAGATTTTTTTTAGGATTACTGAATTTTAATAATCAAATAAAAGTATCTTCCATTTTGGGGACCGATGTCAAACCCTTTTTTTTTCTTACAAGATGATTTGTTTTTCTTAAAAAAACTAAAAAAGGACAATTAGAATAACTGATGGCAATCAAAAAGATAAATTTGAGAGAGAACACATAGTAGAGATAACCTTTCATAAGAAAGAATGTTGTGAAAGTGACGTCTTTCTTTTCTTAAGCATAACTAACACTTTGCCTGAATCTCTAGAATCAAAGCTAATTTTTAGTATCCTTAGCTTTCTCTAATTTGGCGACTCCCAAATTTTCCAATATATATCTTTTGGCCCTCGCCGCGATGTCCACCGAGATGCAACAACAATCACATTTTTTTTTTAAAATCGATGATGGAGTTTCCTTAGGTGATTTGACACATTGTAAATACATTTAAGAATTCTGTAAAAAAAAACAATTTCCATCATCATTTTCCATATAAAATGACTAGCTGAAAATTTATGCTATATTTTCCATTGGTAAAACAAGATGAAATATTATTTTTATTTTATTTTTTGTTACTTCATTCTAATTTTCTAGTAGTTTAAAAATACAAAATAAAAAAAATATCATTTAAAAAAGTAAACAAAAAAAATTCAAACTAATCATAGAGAGGATATTAATTTAAAAATAAATAAAACATTAATGTAAACTAAAAAAATGCAAAAGAGGAAGGATATTAATTAAAATTTTTGCAAAGTTAGATAGGAGATAGACCTACGCTCACAACCAACTACCCAAGCCTAGGCACACTTGGGCCTGTAAACCCATGCCCACACATCTAGGCTTGTATATTTGTTTTTTGCAATAAGAGGTGGCCGACCCATTTTTATTTTCAAAAAAAGAAATTAAGGAAGACGACTCTTTGTCTACCAACCTAGATTTTGACCACCTGAGGTGGCTGGAAAATTGAGCTCGAGTGTTTTTTGGTTTAAAATTCTATTTTTAACCTATTTTGATATAAAAACAAATAAAAAACATTTTAGAAATCTAAATAAATCAATATCTCAACTACGAACACCCATAAATTGGTTTAAAAATATAAAATCAATTCTCTCAAGTCTGAAGGTGAAAAACTACAACTATTAAACTCTTTTTGTTGAATGAAACTCTCTAACACTAAGCTTTGCCATTTTCCATTTTGTTTGTTAGAATTCTGACAAGCATAAACTTTCTCTCTCTTATACTATTTTCCTGTGAGTTTCTCTTTCTTCTCTTTAAGCCAGGAAGTAAAAATAAACAAATAAACTTTAGGACCAAAATGAAAATTTTCACGAACTTGAAATTGGCCATGTCTTTTCTTTGTGTTTTATATGTAAGTCTTATATTTTTTTTCCTATATTTTTTTTAATTTGGTATATTTACCACAATTTCAAGCCTAATTTCATATAACTAGGCTATAGAAGGATTCAATTGAAAGAAAATGTTTTTTTTTTTAAAAAAAAGACTAGGTGTTTTATTGTTCATATAAGAAAGCCAATTTATTTAGTATGTTAGATAATATGCTTATTTTTATTTTTAGTTCTTACAATCATAATTTTATGATCTTAATTTGTATACAACCAAATAGGCCAATGATTTTTATCGAAAAAAAAAATAAAATAGTAGCAATAACTTACTCATCTTTTTCATGTATGGATTATAATACAATTTGATTAAACATAAAATTCCATTTCGAGGAATTGATTTTAATACATGTTCATCTTTAATTATACTCTAATTACTATATTTATATTTTTTAGTTTTTAAAACCGTTGAGTTTTCAACAACAAAATGGTGATAAGAATTTTGTTTATTAACCTTTTTGAATTGCAGCAAGATCACTTGGCATAATACTTGGCTGATTTGCCTACTAAAATAGTTAGTACTAGTTTTTATTTTTGGGTTACATTGTAAGTCAGATTAATTTGTTTTGAAACATAATAAAAAATGTCTAAACTGTAAAGAACTATTTGATATTTTTATTAAACTCAGCTCAATGAGCCAATCTTAAAATCCTCTTATCCAACTCCTTAACTAGCTTGAATTTAAATAAAATCGTGGAAGAGTTGCCTCAATATAACCTAATCAACTTAGCCTTTCCAAATCATTTTGATTGATGTCTGGTAAAAAAAAAAGGTCTAAGGATGAAGTTGAGAAAAAAATGATGAAATTGAAACAAAAAACCTCTCGACCCAACTTTCTTCTTAGTTTAGGTTAAAAATTAAATCATGCGGGAATTGCACTAACGTAACCCAGTTGACTTAGGCATCCCAAAGGCAACCTGGATACTCGGTAAAAGGTCTAATGATGAATTTGAGAAGAAAAAAAAGATGAAATTGACAAAAAAAACTTCTCGACCCAACTCCTTGTTTAACCCAAGTTTAATATTAAATCACTTAGGAGTTGTTTCAACGCGATCTAGTCAACTTGACCAGCCCAAAAGCAACTTGATTGTTCATATGAACATTAAAGCTCCATAATTATATCCAAGTCTTTTAATAGTATAGAAGTAACTAATATGTTCCTCGCATTCTGCATCGAGCAAATTTTTGACATGCTATTAAATCCACTAGAGCTCAACAGGTTAACAAGATTACTCATTGACTTGGTCTTTTACCAAGTCAAGTTTCAAAACAATCTAGGTAAGAGTTGACCTACTTGTGACTCGTCGACCTGGTCCAAACCTGATTTGACTTTAGAAAATAAATAAAAAAGACATAAATCTAATTTTTTTATTAAAAAAATTATTAAAACAACGACGTTCTAGATTGACTCAAGTCAAACTGGGTAAACCCGCCCAACCCACAACTTAAGTCATGGCCTTGACTGATTTTAATAACCTTGCTTATTGGAATTAATCTTTTGTTTAATTAAACAATTATAAAAATATAAATCTTCATGAAAAATAACAAAAAAGATTATAAAGGAGAAATGTATTTCGTCAATCAAATTTCATTTTCTTATTAATGTTTTTTTTTATTGTTTTAATAAAAGCATTTTTTTAATTATATGCTTTTTAAATACAAACCTTTCATTATCTCATAAAAACGATCAAAAATATATTAAGATAATGACTCAATATATGTATATGATTGAAGGAAAAAAAAAGGATAAATGTGAGAAAATCATGTAAATATCCATATAAAATTAAAGAACTGAAATTTCATTGGATATTCATGACCAATGTCTTATTTTTTGATTTTGCAAAGTTGTTAACATTTATATAATAACTTATAACATTATTTAAGAACCAATATAAAATTGAATAGTGATGTAAACATCATATCATTTTTTATAGTCCCTTTTAATAAAATCCAAAAAATAAATTCTTTGAAAAAACACACATAAAAGAGGTAGGTGCTTAGAACAAAGAAATTGACCTCTCCCGTCTTGTATAATATAAAGAAGGCCCAGTACGCACGAGCCTGCAAGTCCAGGCTTGCACGCATTCTTCATCATCTTTGCTCAACTTTGATGACATGTCATTTGCCCTTTCATTATGTTAAAACAATATGAATTAAATAACATGTTCTTTGTTGTGGTAGATGACACATTTCTTTATTGCTCAAATTTGGGGGTCATAAAACTGAGTTGGGGTTTTTTAACCTCGTTTCACTTAAAAATAATTAATAAACACCTTGAAAACCCTTAATAGACCAATTTCTCAATCAAGACAACAACTTTAAATCGATTCAAAAATACAAAATTAAATAAAAAAACCTTTTTTTAACTGTGTTCTATTTTTTTTATAACATGAAATTTCAAAAACATGTAAATGACACTTTTTTTATCAAGAGGAACATACCAACACCAATTTTGGCTTTTTTGTTAATGAAATTTGACCAACTGATTGTTTTCTCTCTTCACTATCATTTTCTAGCGACTTTTTACTCTCTCAAATTCAAGTATTGAAATGTGAACTAAATAAAATTCAAACCAATACATAAAAGTTACAAACTAAAAGGAAAAAAAATTGAAAACAAAGATTTTTTAAGGCAAAAATCTTAGAAAAGGGCATTTATTGAGCTTAATGAACAACTTACAAAAGGCTTATGTTTTTTTGCCTCATTATCAAATTTGATCCCCACATTTTTAATTTTTCACAAGCAACGAAACCAATTTTTTTACTTACAAAATTAAGCATAAATTCTGTCAGATTTTTTTGGACATCGTGATAACCCAATAGAAAACAAATCAAAACAACTTATCAAGCCCAATTCCTAGCCAACACAATCTGAAATGACAAAATAAAAAAAAATGTTAAGTAATCAGAGTAAAAAATAATTCAAGTAAAAAAAAAAACAAAACACTATTACATTCCACAATGTTTTTGTCTCTAGAGTTATAATGGAATCATAAGCTATTTTAGGTTTCTTATAATTATAGTTATTATACTCGACTTGGGTTCAATCTAATACAAGGCTATGGTCATGGATCGAGAGGCTTAACCCAAGTCAATAAATAATAAAAACCATCGTTAAAAAAAATTAAAAAGTCAACCAGTTTTAGTGGGTTTTGACTTGGCTAACCTTGTCATTGGTTAACCCACCGAGTTGACCAGGTTAACCTCGAATTGACTTTTTATAAACACACAACTCGGTCTAGGAAGCAAGTTGATCGAGTCCTGAACCACATTTTCAATTTTCCACAAGCGATAAATCAATTTTTTTTTACAAAATCAAGCTTTAGCTTGTTTTAACATTGTGATAACCCTATAAAAAGTAAATTGAAATAAATTATCAAGTCCGATTCCTAATCAACACAATATGAAATGAATAAAAAGTTAAGTAATTGGAGCAAAAAATTATTTAAATTATCAAGTCCAATTCCTAGCTAACACAATAAAAAAAGGCAAAACACTATTACAATCTATAATGATTTTGTCTCTAGAGCTATAATGAAATCAAAAGCTTTTTTACAGCATGTTTTAAGCCCTCTGAATTAATTTAATTTAGAGATTTTAACAAAATGAATTCATATTGAATATTATAATTGAATTCAACTACAATAGAGAATCGACTCCAAGCAACTTGTTAGGTTCTTTTAATTATAGTTATTATACTCGACCTGGATTTGATCCAACGTAAAGCCCAGGTCACAAGTCAAGTGGCTTATGTTGACCTTTAGGTCACACATTTATATTTTTATATATTTTAAGAACAAGTTTTAAACAGGTTTTATGTAAAGATCATATTAACAAGCATAAAGGCTTTCATAAATAAATCAATAAAGGAATCCAAGAAGAAGCAAAGTAAAGACTTAGTTTAAATATTAATTTTAGTACTATATTGTAAGTTTTTATATCACATCTTGATAGCACAAATAAAATGAATGCACACACTTAACTATACATACATTTAAAAGGATTAATAAATAAACTGATATAGAAGGTTCTAAGAATTCACCTAGGTTAATATGTCAAAACTAGAATTCTGCATGAAACAGTCAATTGTTTGGTACACTACCAGAAAACCGATAAATACAAACGGAAATACCGAGGGAATATTTCAGGTAAATTTTCGAGGGATTTTACCGACGGACATATTCCCTCGGTATATACCGAGGGAATTACGGAGGGACAAAAAAAATTAAAACAAAGAAAAAAAATGATGATGTGTCAGGATTTACCAACGGAATTACCGACGGAATTTATTCCGTCGGTAAAATCAGTCGGTAAATCCGTTGGTAAACTTGTTTACACTGTTTATCATGTCAATTACAAAGGGAATCACCGACGGACACAATCCGTCGGTATTTTCCAGAGAGCTCCAAAACTGTTCACTTTCTAATTGCACTGTTAATTGTTGTTTTTTACGGACAAAATCACTGACGGATTGAAAAGTCGTCGGTGTTATTTGGCGGTTTTCTGAAAAAATTCAATTGATTTAAAATTTTCATTTAAATATTACAGACGGAATCACCGACAGACTGAAAAATCGTTGGTAATTGTTGGCGGTTTCTGAAAACTTTGTACGAAATTGAAAATTTAAATTAAATATTACCGATGGAATTACCGACGGAATAATTAAAAAATAATATTCAATTATCCGTCGGTAAATCCGTCGCTAACTTGCCCCAATAAAAAGCCCGAATCCTTTATTTCACAAGAGACAGACTTATTTCTTCTTCTTCTTCTACTTCTTATTCTTCTACTTCTACTTCTTCTCTTCTTCTTCTTCTTCACTATATGTAAAAAACATCAATATCTATTTCTTTCTCTTCTTTTCTATCCTCATCTCCTTATCTTTTCTCCATGCTCGGGTATGTCTTCTTCTTCTTTCTTCTTTTATCCTCTTAGTTTTTTTTAATTAATATGCTTTACGAAAAATTTTCTCTCCTTAGCTTCACTTGCAACTACATTAAGGTAAGATTTTTCTTCTTTTTTCATGATTTTTTAACCCTTTATATTTGTTTTTTATTTTATTTTTAATTGTTTTTGTTCTTAATAATTGTATAAATGTTGTTGTGAGATTTGTTTTTCATATGAGATTAATTTTTAGTTGATTTCTTTATAGGATTTTTAAATTTTTAGCAATTGCAACTTCATTTTTTTCATATGAATTTTTTTAGTTGAATTTATTTTTTCATTTTATTTATTTGTTGCAAATTTGTTTGAGTTGATTTTCTTATTTTTTTCAAGCATTTTGAGTATATATTATACAGTGTTGATTTATGTTAATTTAATTATTTTATAATTTTATAAAATGAATTTTTTTTAATTTTTTTTAAATAATTACCGACGGAATTACTGATGGAATTTCCATCGGTAATTCCGTCGGTAAATCTGTTGTTAATAAAAAATATTATTACCGAGGGATATACTGACGAAATGAAGCGGGTAATTTTATTTTTTTATTTCCGACGGATTTACCGACGGATAAAAAATTACCGATGAAGGATTCACCGACAGAGCATTTCCGTCGGTGATGTCGTCGGCAAATTAATTACCGACGGAATATGTGTCTGACGCCGACGGAAAAATTCCGTCGGTAAAACTGTTAAATCTTGTAGTGGTATAACCAATTGAAGTGGTCGATTGCTTATTCATCAACGCTGAACACCTAGAAATTTTGTAAGAACTAGTCAACCAATTGGCTTGACCAATTTGAATCGGTCTACCATTTCAGTCGTCAGTAAAGTTGTAATAGCCATAAACGACTAGTTTTTGCTATACACACACACACACACACACACACACACACACACACACACACACATCATTTATTGATTATACTAGATTTGTGCAGTCAAACCTTTATAATCTAGCACAAGAGTATACATTCTCATTCTCACTACACTTAAACATTTTCTAATCATATAAGTGCTATAATGTGATATATTAAGATACTAAAAGTTTCAATTGTAATATTCACTCTATTGAACTAGTAAATTATGATAATAAAAATCATACTTGTAAACCTTTGAGAATTAGAGAAAAAATCTTGATTTTTATAAGGTATTTTAACCAAGAGAAAATTTTTGAAGATTGGATATCTTCAAGTGGAAGAAAATCTTGAAGAGAGAATATTTTCAAGTGGTGTGAATTCATCAAGTAGTCATTGTATTTTAAAGCTTGGATAAGTTAAAGAATACAATACTTAAGTACGATTTCATACTTGAGGTATAGATGTAGGCTTGTTAAATCACATTAAAAACAACTTTCCAAATTCTTTGTCTTATCTCTTTACTTTAAGCACTTTAAATATATTATTAATTATTGTGTTTATTTGAATTAATTTGCATTATTTGTTTATATTAGTGATACATTTAATTCACCCCCTAGTTGCCTTAATCCTAGAACAATAATTTAACCTGGGTTAATCATTGTTTTTTGTTTAAAAAGATCAAAATAATGTTGTTTAAAAAAATTAAGAAAAAATCAATTAAGTTTTTAAGTAGTTTTTGACCTAGTTGACCTTGTCACTAGTTGATTAACCGAGTCAACCAGGTCAAACGAGGTTAATTATAAGAAAGGTTTTTTTTAACACATGATGTAGCCTAGGATATAGGCCAATTAAGTTAATAACATTGGTTAATATACAACTAAATACAGAAGAGAAATATTATGCTCCTCATTCCTCAACTATTACTGCATTCTGGATTAATCTCAAAGAAATCATTTTTTTCCGGTTAAAGATATTGTTACCGAATCAACTCCTACCATGTGATTAATTATGGTCCGAAATTTTGGCAATTGGAAAGCCTTTTAGTGGTTCTCTTTCTTTTCCCCATAATAATTAATTCTCCAAAAACCTTCAAATTTGCTTTTTTAAAAAGAACATCGATCTTTTCCATTGATTGGGTTCCGCAATTTTGGTTGAAAAGGCACTCTTCTCTTCTTTGCTTCTTTTCTTTAAATTATTTTTCCCCCCTCTCTTTATGTTCATCAATGAAAATCTTGAACATGGAGTATGATCCAAACCAAACCAAATCTACGTACGTACGTACGTACCTCAACATATAGATGTCTTCGGAACTTATACCAACACCACTGGTTCATGTAAGACAACGAGGCCATCAATCATTCACTCACTCACTTCTCTTGAACGCCAACCTAGCTGCCAGTATCTAGGTTGTCTTTGCTTATCATGGTAATCAAGGGGGGCTCTCCTCTCCCTCTCCCTCTCCCTCTCTACATAGATCTTAGTGATTGTGAGGTGCTTATTAGACTGCAACTTGAAATTGTAGCAAGTAGATGGCTATTATTGTATGGAGTGAGGAACGGAAGAAGATCACGTGCGATTCCTAGTCAAATTCAAGTCCATAGTCCTCTAAAGTTTGAACAGGAGTTTTTAAGGTCGCCTTATAGCTGTCGGCCACGAGGCAGCTGTCACTTCCATTGGGAATTGCTCTCTTTCTTACCCTTAAATCCCGGGGGTTTTAAGAACCCAATGCCCCACGCTCACACGCCCAACTTCCCTTTGGTTTAAAGTTTAAACATATTGAATGAGCAGGATCTGACATTGCGGACAGGAACTAGGGGAGGGGGCCCTGCAAAGCTGAAGGGTTTTTTTTTTTTAACCTAGGTTAAAAATATGTGTTAGTAAAAAAAATTGATAAAAAAAATAGAAGACCTAGCTATCCTCCTCTTTCTCTTTACACATTTCATAAAAAAAATCGTGTCTCCCTATCTTCCATCAAAACAAGGTAACCCAAAATCAAAAACCATTTTTTATTCTTGTTTTCACTATCCCTTCTTGCTTTTATGTTATTTTATTGGCATTTTATTTTGTTTTTACACTTAAGTAGGTTTTTATTAATTTTTAATTTTGATTGAGCTTTTGTGAATTTGAGTGGAATTAAGGATACCTATTTTATAAATTTATAGTCTTGACCTTTATTGTTGTTCCTAATTTTGAGTCTTGAATTCTCTTAATTAAGGTTTGTCTATTTCATCTCTTTTGATTTCAGGTTAAATCATGAACAAGACATTAAGAATTGATTCTTTTTTTTTTAGAAAAAAGAAAAATATTGATAATTTACATCCTAGTGAACCAACTTCAATATGTAATGTTGAAGTAGTGGTTGCTCAACTATTTTAATTTGTGAAGAACCTGCATTGATTATTAAGTAGTCTCCTACTAGAATATAAGAACTAAACAGAAAAATATTGGCATTGCTTATTTAATTCGAGATCTAGGTAATTGATCTCAAATTTAGGAGTACCCAGTTAATCAAATGAAATTCGAATGGCATACATTAATTTAGGGTCATATTAACATTTGATGTCTGAATATCCGCTGACTGGTAAAAAACATCCTCGTCGATTTCGGTCTCATTGGTTTAAAAGTTTTTCTTGGCTTGAATATTCAGAGAAAAAATGTTGCATTTTGAATTCCCTGCTATTTATTTGCAATTAAACCAACCAGAAAGCCATGATCAGACACATTTATTGTTAAAGGATTCAATTGTTGGAAGAAAGTTAATGATAGGGAACAATGTGTTTTTTTTACTCATATAGAAAAAAGGTCCAAATTTAGCTTATATATTTGTTGCCGGATGCTTGGAGAATTTAAAAAATCAGTTATGTCATATTGAGGAGGTGGTTGAGAGGCAAACTTCTCAAGAAAGTATAAATAATTGATTATGTATTAAAGCTTTTATAGATATTGTTTGTTGGCTCACATTTCAAGCATTTGCATTAAGGACATGATGAATGACTAGAAACAAAAATTAAGGTGATTTTCTTGAAATGATGGAACTCTTAGCATAATACAATGAACAAGTAGGTGCTTTTATTTTGGATAATACTCCACAAAATGCTAAATACACATTAGATCAAATTTAAAAGGAAATTTACATATGTATGCTAAAATGTTTGGTTTTCAATTCGTCGTGAGATGGGTGATGAAAAATTTTGTTTGATTATTGATGAAGCTCGAGATGAATCCAAATAAGAGAAAATGATCCTTATTATTAGCTAGGTTTATTGATAGAAATGAATTTATATGAGAATTTTGTTTTTTGATATAGTGCATGTTAAAGATACAACTGCTTTAACTTTTGAGAAAGAGATTTCCTCTATTTTATCTCATATAATCTTGATATTTAAAATATTAGAGGTCAAAGGTCTGACGGTGTTAGTAATATATGTGGAGAATGGAATGACTTGTAAGCTTTATTCATTAAAAATTGCTCATATGCAAATTATGTACATTGCTTAGCCTATCAACTATAATTGGCTCTAATTGTTGAAGTTAAAGGAGTATCCAATTTTCACACTTTTTTTTAATTTGATTTTTATTATCAACATTATTTGTGATTTTTACGAGTGTAATGATGAATTGCAGGCTTTTCAAGTAACTCAAATTAAACATTTAATTGTTATTGGTGAGATTGAAATGGATAAAGAAGCTAATCAAGTAGGTGGTTTACAACGACCTAGAGATATTAGATGGAGTTCACACTTTAAATCAATTTCTAGTATGATAAAAATATATGGGGCAACTTACTTGGTTCTTGAGAAAAATACTTCAGATGGATCTATTTATTCTCAATGTGGTGATGCAGTTTTTTGTGTTAAGTTGCTAATGTCATTTGATTTTGCATTCATTTTACATGTAATGAAGAATGTTATGAGAATTACTACTATGCTTGTCAAGCCTTGTAACAAAAATCCCAAGATATTTTAAATGTTATGTATTTGATGTCTATCATAAAAATATTGATCTAAAATTAAAAGATGATGGTTGGGAAACTCTTTTAGAAGAAGTGACATAATTTTTTAAGCATCAAAACATTGAAGTTTCTAATATGAAATGATCTCATAAAAACAAATTCAGTAACAGTTGAGCATTACTACTGAGTTGATATTTACAGCTACCATTGATCAACAATTCAAGAGCTAAATAATAAATTTAGTGAGCAGGCAATCGAATAAATAAATATTTACAGCTTCTTATGTTGAGTGCAAATTTGGATCCAAAAAATAGCTACACATTATTAAGTGTTGAAGATATATGCAGACTTGTTGATAAGTTCTATCCTAGAGATTTTTTTGACCAAGACAAAAATCAATTGAGATTCTAGTTGCAACATTATGAGCTTGATGTACCCAATCATCCAGAGTTAAAAAATTGTCATTGATTGTTGATTATGCCAAGGACTGGTAGAAACTAGAAAATCAATAATTTATCCATTAATTGACAGATTGATTTGATTTATTTTAACTCTTCTTGGTTTGATGATAACCACTGAACGAGCTTTTTTAGTAATAAAGATTGTTAAAACAAGACTTCGTATTCAAATGGATGATGATTTTCTTGCAGATTATTTGATTGTTTATATAGAAAAAGACATTGCTAAAATAGTCTTAATAGATATCATAATAATTTATATTATATAAAGAAATGACGAGCACAATTAAAATAATTATGTAAAAAACTTTGTTTATTGTTTTATTTTTATTATACTTTATTTCAAAAAGATTACTAAACAAAATAATGCTTCGTTTTAGCTAATGTTCTTATAAACTTTGCATGTTTATATTTGATAGGTATAAAGACAAACAAAATTAAAATGGTGGATCCATTATGAATTTCATAGCTTTTATTCAATATGAAGATGAAATTAATTTCATAGCTTTTATTCAATTTGATATTACTTTTAGCCTCTTAGCCCGTACAAAGGTCGTTCTATGTTTGTAATAATTTTTTACATTACTTATCTTATTTGTAGTAGATTTTTTTATCGTTTTTATGTTTTTATTGCATAAAATTAAACCATGCAGCATTATTGTGTTTATAATTCATGTATGGTAGATTAGAAGAAAAAAATTTATATCTTGTTATATTAGTTTTGCCCCCCTTAAAAAAAGTTATCCTTGATTCGCCGCCGATTGCGGGCATTCGCTAATTTAATTTGGTCATCTTTATGTTTTTTAAAAGGGTTTAGATGAAAGATTATAAAATTATAAGAAGTTTGCTTAATTAGTTTTTCTTAATCCATCTAATTTTAGATAGATTAAAATAAAAGGGAATGACAACACAAATGATTATCAATCCATCCTTCTTTGTTGGAATACTAATTGTTTAAGGACATGGTTAATTGGCATATTTGAGAATAATTTACAAGTACAATCCACTCTTTTTAGGGTTAAGATTTTGTTTAAATTTAATCTCTAATATAAACTCTTTAACATGGAACATTAACATATTTTAAATTATGAATGAATAAAAAATTGATTTTAAAGAACTTTTGGTAGTATGTTTTAATCAAAACCTCTTAAAAGAACTTTATCCTATATAGAAAAAGAAACAAAACTTTCCTGGTGTTTTAAAATTGGAGGTTATGAAGTTAAAATAAGACTCAAAATGTGCTCAAGCTTTTATAAATAAGAGGTTCTAAACAATATAAGTTTTGTGCTTAGCACCCATACACGCGCGGTGGACTCGTGCTTGAACCCGAGTATGAGTTTATTGTAAAATAATATTTTAGGCTACAAAAGATTATTTCTTGTCAATTGAGATTTGGACTTGGGCCTATCCATGAAGAATTATTCTTCCAGTCTATTGGTTTGTCCAGTCCATGAAAGAAAGAATTTAAAAAGTTTTTCCAAAGCTCTTTCAATAGTACTTAAACAAAATTTTCATCTCAAAAGTCATAATTTAAATAAAAGTTGTTCAAACTTAAAATTTTTTAAGAATTATTTCTTCCAATCTATTGGTTTGTCTAGTCCATGAAAGAAAGAATTTAAAAAGTTTTTCCAAAGCTCTTTCAAGAACACTTAAACAAAATTTTCATCTCAAAAGTCATATAATTAAATAAAAGTAGTTCAAACTTAAAATTCTTTTTATAGTATAATAAAAATTGTCACCCGGGTGGGGGGGGGGGGGGGGGGGGGGGATAAGGATGGTTAATTCGCACTATTTTGATAGATTTTAATACTCTTCACCTAATTTTTTAGCATTGCTTTTATGGTTTCAAACTCTTGTTACTTTTCTTCTTATCTAGAGCTTGGGTTTTGTTTGTAGATGAATAATTGAGTACTATTTTTTGGGTTCGTTGAATGTTGTTTAGTAATACACCTATACATGGTGGTGTTGTTGAAATCCTACGAGCTTTATTGAGAAAATCATTTCACCCCAAGGGAAGAGCAATACAACCTTAATTGATAGTTGATGAAAACAAAGCTCGATTAAATTTAAAGTGCTTTAACAAGTACATTGTTTTGATATCAATTACAAATTTGTTATATGTTTAATATGCTTGCTAAAAAATTTTATATAATCTTTTTGTTATCATTGTAATTTGTCATATTCTAATTATATTGTATGTTTATTAACTAAACATATATTTTTTTCTTGTCTAATTTTATTTGTGAATTTTGGATAACAATATGGCTGCGTTTGTTTCCCGGAAACTGGTTTCCAGAAAATCACTTTCTAAATTTTCCTGTGTTTGTTTGCTATTATGAAAGTTGGTCAACGGAAAACACTTTCCGGTCAAAGGAAAATTTGGTTTGGTTTCTCGGAAAGTGTTTTTCTTTTATTTTGGGCGGAAAACACTTTCTGGAAGTTGTGAAAAATTTAGAAATGTCATATTATTTGCTGATTATATCAAATTTGATCCTCAAACTTTTGATATATATATTATATATATATATATATATTATATATATGTTTGTTTTGAATATTTGTTTTTCAATTTTATCCCTTAGAATTTAATTTTTATATTAATTTTGGTCCTTATTTTTATAATTGTTATTTGCTTTTCCCTTATTATTTTTTAATTGAAATTTTTTATCTATCAAATTTTAATACTCTTCATAAGGATGGTTAATTCTGCACTATTTTGATAGATTTTAATACTCTTCACCTAATTTTTTAGCATTGCTTTTATGGTTTCAAACTCTTGTTACTTTTCTTCTTATCTAGAGCTTGGGTTTTGTTTGTAGATGAATAATTGAGTACTATTTTTTGGGTTCGTTGAATGTTGTTTAGTAATACACCTATACATGGTGGTGTTGTTGAAATCCTACGAGCTTTATTGAAGAAAATCATTTCACCCCAAGGGAAGAGCAATACAACCTTAATTGATAGTTGATGAAAACAAAGCTCGATTAAATTTAAAGTGCTTTAACAAGTACATTGTTTTGATATCAATTACAAATTTGTTATATGTTTAATATGCTTGCTAAAAAATTTTATATAATCTTTTTTGTATCATTGTAATTTGTCATATTCTAATTATATTGTATGTTTATTAACTAAACATATATTTTTTTCTTGTCTAATTTTATTGTGAATTTTGGATAACAATATGGCTGCGTTTGTTTCCCGGAAACTGGTTTCCAGAAAATCACTTTCTAAATTTTCCTGTGTTTGTTTGCTATTATGAAAGTTGGTCAACGGAAAACACTTTCCGGTCAAAGGAAAATTTGGTTTGGTTTCTCGGAAAGGTTTTTCTTTTATTTTGGGCGGAAAACACTTTCTGGAAGTTGTGAAAAATTTAGAAATGTCATATTATTTGCTGATTATATCAAATTGATCCTCAAACTTTTGATATATATATATATATATATATATGTTTGTTTTGAATATTTGTTTTTCAATTTTATCCCTTAGAATTTAATTTTTATATTAATTTTGGTCTTATTTTTATAATTGTTATTTGCTTTTCCCTTATTATTTTTTAATTGAAATTTTTTATCTATCAAATTTGGTCCTTATTCTTTTGATTGTTACTTATTTTATTTGAAATAATTTATGAAATGTTAATTATTATTATTTTAATTTCTTCATCTTTCAATTTTTTTATTTTTTAGATTTGATCTCTATTTTTTATTTATTTATTTTATTTGAGATAATTTATGAAATTATATTTTTTTTTCAATTTCATTCTCATTCAACTTTTTAATTTGTAAGATTTGTTCTTCATTATTTTAATAAACTTGAAAAAATAAAACATTAATAATATAGTTTATTTTCATGACATAACTAAACACTGAAAATTGTTTTTCAACTTATTTTTCATTACACTACCAAACATCGAAAAATAATTTATTTTTCAGGAATTCATTTTTCAAAAAAAAAATTACTTTTCAGTAAACAAACGGGTCATATTCATAAAACCAAACTAGGAGTGAAGGAATTCTTTTACATAGAAAAACATGGAGTTAATAGTTAAATGAATTATTTTCATAATTTCTGCACAATAAAAATATATTCATTCGTAGTGTCCAAAAAATAGTTCCAAATAATATAAAGGTGTGTGCGCGTGTGTATTCGTGAGGCTATTAATATAATTATTATTTTTAGATGGTAGGACTACATGGATTTGTGAGTTGATTGAAGATTGTGAATGGATGGTTCTTGGTTGTAGCGCGTGGCGGATGACATGGCACACCTTCCAGTCTATCGACACACTCTTGTTATCATTATTTTTTAATGAACTTTTCTAATTCTGTGATAGAACGATAATAGGACCCACAGTTCTCATTATTGCCATTGATTAATATGATAATTAAGTCAAAATTAAAACCAAGACACCCAGGCCCAACACCACCACCTAATTAAATCAGACAGTTATATATATAATATTATATATATATATATAATATATATATAAAGAAAACTATGTTGACCATCGATAAATTTAAGTCACTCTCTTTCATCACAAGGAGCTACAAAATATCATAATTTTTATGGGAAATTTGAAAGTAAAAAAGAAAAATCAGATCTCAATAAATTCAGCTCCGCCGCGGTGAAAATCCCAAATCCAATCGCTGCACACTCCCATCACAGATTGCACACCTATAGCTCTCACGCATCAAATTCGTTCATGGTATCAATAATGATAAAATAGATTTCTTTTGATAATAGAGGATTTGTTGTTGTTAAGAAATTAAACAATGGTGTTGAAGAATTTGATCCAGTAATAATCTTAAGTTTGCTGATTTCAAGGAATATACGCATGGATTTGCAGGTGAGAGCGGTAAGGAAAAGGCCATTGGCTGATCTCTTGTTGGTGCAGCGCTTCACTTAACAAGTGAAGCAAATTATTACAATATGTGTAGCGTGAAGAGAGCATGAGGGGATACATAAATTAATGTGTCCTCCAACTTTTAATTTATAATAACACCAGATTAATGTTTAATTATTTTGCACGTTGGGAGAGAAGAAAGTGAATCCAAGTGGGGTACCTCAAACTATTCTTCAGCTTCTGGGTTGGGAGAGTAATGTATGTATTTACTATAGAATAAAAAAAGAGTAATTAAGGCTGTGCAATAGCCATTTCCAATCCTGGATTATATATATAAAAAAAAAAAACTCCGAGTTCTAGGTAACCAGGAAGTTCAGGTATCAGTTTTTTTCTTCCAAAACAGGTAGTACGTACGTACAGTCTCGGAGACATCGATCGTGCTCTGATCTTTATCTTACATGAACAACAGTAGCGTGTAAATATGAATTTAATGCCATAAAAAGCCAAACCCACGAGTGTAACCTTCAAACCAAACAAAGAGGCAGAGAGAGGAAACAAGAGAACCAAGGCCTTTTGACTTTACTTGATTGATTAGACCCGATCCGTCCTTGTAAGATCCACCATCTCTACTCCAAATCCCTGCCTGTCTCTATCAAACGTCAACCCCTCACCCCTCACCCCTCGAGAAATGTCAAATACCTTGTGGGGTCGCAACACTACTTTACTCCCTGCCTGATTGGTATTGCCCCACACAACACCGTCCCTTGGTTGCGGTGTCTAGCCCGGAAGGCATGTCTTGAGCCTTCTACTCAAACAAGATAAATTTACGTGCTCATCACAGTAACAACAATATATATATGATTGTGTTACGTGGTTGATGCCAATCGGTCTGATGTCTAGCAACATTTAAGTAAGACGACTCGTATATATAGCAAGTTTGGCAGGTTCTTCCTATTATTATCAATGGAATTTGATTTTGCGCATATATAGTTAAGGGGTGCTTATATATATATATATTGGACTCTATTTGGTTGCTCAAGTAGAGCCATCTCCACTCGATCGGTCCTCATTAGTTGAAATAAAAGTTTTCACATCCAAAACCTAACCCTAGCTAATGGCCATGACTTCAATATGAGAAACAGCCTTAGTTAAATATAGGACAAGGCAGAACCGCATCGTAAACCCCAACTTTGATTTTCTAATAAATAATGTATAAACGATAATCTTGTTGCTTAGTGTATTATAATATGTCAATAATCAGTGCTTTGACATTTTCAGTATTTCGATCTCACCGTCTTTAAATTTAGTGATCTATGCTTATGGTAAGCATCGGGGTGTTAATTGTGATATGAAGAAAGAATGATAGCTATCTCCATGGGAGTTATCTCAAATTATTAAAGACTACATAGGCTCCATGTGATTCTTTCCAAGCAAGAGCTGCCAACGAGTCTGAGTACATGTGCTAATTTGTCGTATATATTTCGATAAAAACAAATTAGCAATATCTTTCATAATCTAGATGATAACGTTGTCATCGACCAATGGCTTCACATCGTCGGACACCAAACAAGCAATTAGCATCCCTCTAATGCATGCTTAAGTCCAAGGTCCCCACTAGCCACCTTGCGTTTCCAATCCACTAGCATAAAAAATGCATGTCACTTCTTAAGTATAAACATTGCCTTGCGTTTAGAATTCACAAGTAAAGCAGTGATTTTCTATGGGCGTACGTATAATAATCTTGAACAAAATCAGTTCGGTCCCTATACTTCGATGGTATTATTAAACAAAAAGCCTTTTCCTTTTAGGAATGACTTATGAACAACTATTTACTCCACCAATTTCAAAACTTAGCCAACAACCTTCATTTAATACTCATAAGCTCAAAAGTCCAATCTCAGTAGTAATTAATTATAATATGGAGACTGTTTACATCGGTGTTTGTTAATTTGTAGTTGTTTTCAAGGATTAAAAAATTAAAGGCTACTTTCTTTATATTATTGTATGTCCCTTCTCTATTGACTAATAAAGTTTGGGATAATGAAATGCCTAAACCTCGGATAATTATTTTTCCAGCCAATCATTATGTAATGAGCACTGCCTCAAGTTTTGATAGAAGAAAGTATCAATTTATGTAATATAATAAAAATAAAAATCTTCCGGCCTAGCTACTTAATTGGATCTTTCCACAGCAAGGTAACATCATAAATAATATTCTCCTTTTATTATTTTTAATGTGCTTTTTTTTTTATTATTATTATTAATAGCCAAATTGCTATGCAGTTTATAATATATATTCTTCCATTATAAAATAACATAACTAAGGCATAGAATAATTCACCACGTACTTTAACAGAAAGAGCAGCCGCATTTCTGGCCTTATACATTAGTTGATCACAATTTACAAGGTCAAATACTAAAACTATGTGTTGGTTTCAAAAGGTGGTTTTTACGAATAATAATAGTAATTATTATTATTATCAGATTGAAAATGAAGGACTGCGATGCTTATCATTATAAACAAGCAAAAAGATCTAATTAGATCTCGGTAAATCTTAACTGGATATTGTAAAATATATATATACTCCCTTGTTGTTAATAGTTTTAATTCATGAAAAACATAAGAAAGAAGAAGAAGAAGAAGAAGAAGAAGAAGAAGGAACACGCATTAAAGAAAAGTATCTTCACAAGTGTAGGTATCTTAAGAGTTTGATAACGAAGTATAAAGAGTCTTAGGGAATCACAGACCTGCTTTGGTTGTGATTATGCGTCGAGAGAAACCAAGTCATTTTGTTTCTGTCAGTGTAACTTTTCTTCCATGGTTGAAAGAATTTTCTCTACAGGAGAAAAATAGCGTATATTTAATGATATTTGGTAACGGATATTGATTATTAATTAATTAGTTATAAAACCAGTTCCATCGTTCTGGGTTTTTATTTTCTTTTTAATTATATGATTCCTTCTAGACTGTTTTACTGCTCTACATGCTGTACTACGAAATGCTTCTTGTTTTTGAAATAACTTGCTCAAGGAATATGTGGTCCACTGATGAACAATAGATTCCGGTCAAAATATTGGGTGGAACAAAAACTAATTCATCGCAACAAGACCCGTGAGGTGTTTTTCCAAAGATGGTGTCCTCATTAAAACCTCTCTTTTATAGGGTTTGATTTGCCTCGCTAACTATGGGACACTGATAGAAAAAAAACAAAACACAAATACCCTTAATTTGAGTTGGGTAATGATTTCGTGTGTGATTGGATTTCAGAAGATATGCATGATGTTTTTGGAGGGATATATATTGGTTGGCTTAACACCCTCCGATGTTTTTTTAATTCCAAACAGATTGTGGTGGTGGTTGAGAATTTGGATTCGATCTGCACACTTTTCTTTTCTTTTTTTATCCTTTTCCTGAGTTTTTTTTTTAAATAAAATAATGAAGGTCATTTTCGATGCATGTTTCTAGAGAGGGTTGAAATTAAGATGATAATTTCAAAAGTTCAAATGAAATTGGTAACTTGAATGGTTTAGCTTGAAGGTCGCTGGGGTTGTCGAAAGGGCTTGTTATGGTTACTTCAATAACCATAGAAATTATCATTATTGAAAATGGTAGTGGAATTTAACACCGAAATATTTAACAGAAGGATGGGTGCCTCTAGCTAGACCTAATTTGGATGCCGTTTGATGTCAAATAAACAAGTCACCTTTTTATTTAATTAAATCCCTTTGCTTTATTGGTTTTGAAAGGAATTCTTTTCAATAGACATATAATGTTGAGTTAACTCGCACCTTTGATATACTTTATGAGATCTTATTTGATCTAACTTTCTACTATATGTCACTTCAAAAGACAACCTTGAGTTTTACCAAAGCTCCCATAAAGTCGTGATATATACAAATCTTGATGCTTACTTTTGGTCCTTAAAGTTCGAGGCATGCACTAGTTCTCTTAAAGTTCTTTGCTATTTCGAAGAATTCTTGTAGCGTAATAAGCATGCGTCTTATTGTCAATATATATCACGAAGAAATTATTTCAATATTTTGAACCGAAAATTCAGTTTATGGATTAAACTCCTGCATTAAATTTTAAGGTCATGTATATAGTAAAAGAACGAAAGGGCCAACAAAACAACACACACAAGCTGGGCTATAACAAGCCCACTTCAGTACATCGTGTCAAGCAGCAGCAGCACTACCACTACTTTTCGAGAGCTCCCAACATGATCACATTCACAGACAAGTCCAATCCAGCTTTTGAAAAAATGCTTCATTAATTAAGCCAACTTGCCCATATTCTTATAATATTCATCCAATCAATGATACTAAAATGTTCCTCGTTTCTTTCAAAAACGGTCCTACATTATTAAAAAATAAAAAAAAGGAGGGAGTTATGCATAAACACACCCATTATCGCATAGATTCTCCAGTGTTTTATATGTTAATTAATCCAAAAGAAAATGTTAGATAGAAAAATCATGGGCACTGCACTACTATATTTTATGAGCAGACCATGTGGATGATAAGGACCTCATGAGTTTTTATATTCTGTTAAGCATATGGGGAAGGCTTTATCTTCTCCACCTGTACGTATCTATAAACTCTCAACACATTGCTTTATCAATTTGAACAATTAAACTATATATAATTAAGAGATGTGACCAAAAACTTAATCATATTAAGAGAGATAAAATGATGGTCAAAACTTTTTTGGTTGTAGTATATACGAAAATACAGTCATCAGCAATTTTCTCCCCATCCCAAATTGCACAAAAAGATCATCTCTCTTAAATCTTTGACAGAAATATGCAACGGATATCTTTGCCAAGAGTGCTGATAACACAAGGGAAAAGAGGGAGAGGAAAAAAAGGCGAAACAAACATAGTTTTTTCATGGATTAACATGCATATAGTTGTTGTGATTAATTAAGCTGCAAAAGCTCTATTCTTGAAATCTTAGTCCTGCATAAATTTCTTCTTTTTCTTGAAATCGTATCATGGAAAACAAAAATACTAAGATTTCTCTGTCAAAAAAACAAAAGAAAACAGCCTTACTCTTGGAATATAATGGAAAAAAGTCCTGCTGGACACATGCATATATAGGGACAAACAATAAGGGCGTCAGTGGACATCTTTCCAGTCACCCTATCAAGTGAAAAATCCATAAATAATTTATTTAGTGACAGGAAAACTTTTCTTTCACAGGAAACTTGCCGCGGCCGTGCGCTATGTTAAGAGTCAGTGAATATGTTTGAAAAAGATTTTATATATATATATATATATATATATATATATATATATATATATTAAGTAATCCTATAAATAGGGTAAAGTCAACCCAAGTTAACTCATTACACTTATTATTGATCAAGTTATAATGGATAACTAATATGAAAAAAATCACAAAACTTATTAAAAAATATCTATGTCAAATGATGAAACGAAAAAAAAATAAGTAAAAAAACAAAAGAAAATAATATTAACCGACATTAACTAAACTAATATAGAAAATAACTACAAATTTTTTATTGATGGGTAAAATTTCAAAGAAAAATCAATTTAATAAAAGGATCAAAAAACAAAATAAAAAGAATGAGTACCAAATTAAAAAAAAATAACATACCACTAATTAGAATTGAAGGGTGGAAGTGAAAATAAAATGAAATTTTATAAAAGAGTCAATAATAAAAATTAGAAATCAAAAGAAAAAGGACCGAAATTAACATTTCAATAAATAAAAGAACAACTCTGAAATCTTGAATGATCAACACAATTCTTGAGAAGAGAAGAGATAAAAGTGGAAGGAGAAGAAGAAAAAAAAGGCTATCGGTGTTGCACTGTCACTCCTCTACTATAATGCAACGTCCCAAAAGAAAGATCTTGGTATAGTGTTTTCATTGCTATTACGAAAGTTGGTTTTTTATTATCAGAAAGTATTATATATGCCGTTCGAATAGCCCGGATATCTCCAAAAGCTGGCATGTTCATTGCACGTATCACCCATTTTTTGTTTTTAAAGTATATTTTATATTTGTAAAACACCAAATTGCCTTTCAACCAACATAATAATAACAAAAAAATGAGTATGAAAATACAAAAAAGCTTTTCAATACCACTTTGCATTTTTTTTTGCTTTCAATAGTAGTTTGGTGATTTCATTATATTTTTAAAATAAAATAAAGATTTATTTGTTCCTATTCAATATGATAATAACTAATTAACCTTATGAAAAGACTTCATTATCCTTAATAATTAAATCAATGATTTTTATGGTTATGACAAAATTATCATTATATTATTTTTATTAAATAGTACTTCTAAGTCTGTACGAAACAATGTTTTTTCATTGTATTGAATTAAGAACTATTAGATTTTGTTAAATTGGATTAGCGGTTTGGACTAATTAATACTAATTCATTTATTCTTAATTCAATATTAATGAAACTATTCTTCTCTTAGAAAAATACCTAGCTATTTCCATCCAAAAGCAACTTGGAGCGAGAGAGTGCTTTCTTCAAGTTTTTTTTTTATTATTATTATATATAATAATAAAAATCAAGGCACCCTTTCCATAACGTTTTTCCTTGTTTCTTATGCTCGTTTCCGTAAGCTTTGGTAATTTGGATTCCTAGGTGGACAGGGTTGTAATTAGCTTAAAATATTGAGGGCACATTTGAAAAGAACTGTAAAAAGGTCTTGTGCTTCCGGACCAATCCTTCAAAAGAAATACGCAATTAGGACCAATTTTTTGTTTCCGAGACAAAAATAAAATTAAGTCTTGTCTATTTAATTTAACCAAATATCTTACATTTATATCTCGTTTTTATCTCCTTATCCTTTACACACACACACACACACACTCTTGCTTGATAATTCCTCCTTGATTGTGGATTTTGTCGAAAATATATACGTATGATGACTAAGAAATTAGATTGAGTGGAACAAGATATAACATCGATGATGCAATAACTAAAACTTAAAAAGGCCTAAAAACTGGAATCCTATTCACTAATAGCTACATTGCTTTGCTTAATAATTAAATAGAGATAAAGCATAGTTGATGGAGCCGAAAGAGTCCAAAAGAAGAAGATGTTTCTTTTTTCTTTTTATTATTATTGCAATGTCTCTTTTTATTTGACAAGGAAGGGAACATGCAAGTGGCTGTGTAGTGCCATTTGAGTGGGTAAAGAGTGACGATACCATTACAAACGCTCCTCTGGTGTGTTGATTCTTCATGTCTACATATTCCTAGCTAGCGGCGGTGGAGTAAGCCTGTGACCCTCTCTTATTGACAAATCACAAATTAACACTCGGATCATCATCGTTCATAAGCTGATTCTCAAATTAATCTCAAGCTCATTTAACATCCTAACAACATGCAGAAATCTTGTGCCGAGCTTGTTTAAGTTTTCTTTTATGGATAGAGGTTGAGCTTGCCCAGGTTGAGTAGTACATAAGAAAGTCAAGTGATCAAGAAAGACAAAACCCACTGCTTCAAGAAATTCATCGTAAGAAACCTTGTCTTTTTATATCTCGAGGTTGCTAAGTTGATCATGCTTTGAAAATTACGTGCATTGGACAAATTTAAACTGAAACAATTATGCATTCATTAGCACCCAACAAAAAAAAGAAAGGCATCCACTTGATATTAGTTTTTGCAGAACAAACAGGCGTGCCTTAGAGTTCAGATGCATGGCGGGCAAATCACACCAGCAAAGCTCGTTAGACCGGGCGGTCAGGCCCAATTAAAGGTAAACAGCACTCGATAGATAACAGAAGGCCTATGTGCCCATGGGCTCTGAGAAAACTATTAGCCTTTGAATAAAAATACATTAGGTAGGACGTGTCATTTGGTTATGGGCTCTGCAATTAGGGGCTAAGCCTATCTCGGAGAGGGGACTCGTCGGGCATTAATTTGCTTCAAAATGAAACACAAGTTGACATTTAATCAATTATTTCAAATGATCTCACTCGGGATTATTTTTATTTACCATAATTATAAGTTGTAGCTGAAAAACTTCTGCTACTTCTGTTGCTATGTGAAGTATATTTAAAAGAACTCCACCACATTTATGTTAAACTTGGGATATTTTACGAGTGGAGTAATTATATATAAATATGACACCTTACAAAGTAGTTAATAACAAGACTTAAATTAAAATTCGAATTGAATGGATCTTCTTTTATTACTTAACCAATTCCTTAAAGCAATTATTGAAGCATTATATAGCATTAGAGTTTCCCAATCTATGAAAATTACAATTTAAGTTGTAGATAAATAAATTAATATTTTTAAGTTTAACGTTATAACCCTTAATAAAAAGAAAATTACAGAGAAAACTCTAATATAATTTTAAAAGGTTTTTATTTTATAATTTCTATTCATATTAGAACTTAAAACTGACAATTTATAATCATAAAAATCTAAACAGAAAAACCTAAATCAAATAAAAATTTAACTCCTAACTAAAAAACTCAAATTAAAACTCTATAACTTAACTAGGAAAGAAATTCAAATATAACTAGGAAACAAATAAAATTCAAATATCTTCTATTAGAAGACTATAATTGATTGATCATTGTTGATTTTGATTATAGTAAGTTGATCATGTTCGATAATGATTGGTGGTTGATCATAATCGATTATCAAGAGAAAAACTTGACACTACTAGACTTCTTCTTAGGTTTTTCTTCGTCGATCTAGTCCATAATTGAATCTGCTAAACATTGCACATTAGTTCCCTCTATTTGTGAAAAACTCGACTTCAAGTGAATGCTTAAATTTAGATATAATAGTTCATCACCATAATAAGGATAAATAACAAAAACATTGAAAGTCTTAGAAATACCTATATTTTCTAATAGATCAATAGTATAAGCATTATCATTAATCTTTCTCTTTATGTTAGATGGATCGTACTTCTTCTGCTGCAACTTCCTAGATATTTTTATCACAAATCTCTCTTTGCATTAAAATGCTATCATTTTATCACTATCTTTAAGCATATTAACTTGAAGATGTTTATTATCAACATTATTGTATTTGACATTGGTTTGTTGTAACTTCTGCCTCACATCAACATATATAGTTTATGCTTCCATAACTATTTTTTTAATAGCTATACTATATCCAACACCTTTCTAAACTGGGATAAGACCAAGTACATGCCAAGGGCACTGCATATACATAATCTTAAATAAGGATTTGTCTTTGGCATTGTGTTTAACATAGCTGTATGCAAATCATGTTGGTACCAACATATAATCCCATTATTTTGGTTTATCTCCAGATGATCCAAATCAAATTACCAATTATCCACTATCTTGGTTTGTCTTTACAGATGCTCCTAATCAAAATACTAAGTATTCGATGAATTCAACGATTCTATTTGAATATTTGTTTGTATATGTGTCGTGTACTAAATTGTAAAGATGAATCATGCATGTTTTCTAAAGTTTGACAAAATGACTTAGGAATTTGCTATCTCGATCAAAAGTAATGGCTTTTCGCATCCCATACAATCAAATTATTTCTTGAAAGCAAAGTCAAGCAATTTATTAAGCATCATTTATCTTTTTGCAAGAGATAAAATGCACCATCTTTGAAAACATATTAGATACAAAATTCATTTTTGTTTGTGTACATGGTAATCTTGGTGTTATAACCCAATTCTGGGTTATTCCCCAAAAATCAATCTCTTTTTCAAAATAAAAATCAAAAAATAAAATAAAGGCTAGCAATGTGGAGAAAGTAGATCAAGAAAGACTGCAAAAATAGGCAAAAATCAAGCTGTAATTTTTAGAGAAAATTCAAGGCCTAATTGTACCCCCATTATGTCCAAAAATGGAGAAAAAAATGTAAATTCTAGGTCAAATTAAATGATTATTGGACGAATTTGTATAAAAATTAAGTCCAATGACATAATTAAATTTTTAATAGGTCAATTTGATTTAATCATGGGCCAAATTAAATTTTAATTATGTTTAAGAATTAATTTGGGTCCAATTAAAGCATTTAATTAAGTGTAAGGACTTAATTATACTTTAAATGGGTCAAATTAATTTTATTTGAGGCAATTGGTGAAAAATTAAGTTTGGGAGCCTAATTTGGGCTAACTGAGAAGATTGGAATTTCAAGAGATCAAATTTAATTTTTACCAAGTTATTTGATTGAAATTAGGGGCCAAATTGTAAGAAAATTAAGGTTTTGGGGTCAATTAGGGGTTAAATTGACAAAATTCACAGCCAAGGACCAATCTGCAAAAGGCGCCAAACTATTGGGGTTTAATTGACAAAATCCGGGGGTCAAATTGAAGAAAATTAAAGTTTTGGGGTCAATTAGGGGTTAAATTGCATAAATCCGAGACCAAGGACTATAATGCAAAAGGCACGTAAATACAGGGCTAAAGTTGAAGTTCTACAGGGGCTTAATTGCATTAAATCAAATGTTTAGGGTCAATTAAGGGTTCAATTGAACCAAATTGAAAGCTAGAGAACTACATTGAACTTCGGCAAAATCCCTAATTCAAACCTTAAACGGCACCGTTTTGAGTATTAAAAAAAACAGAGAGAGACTCGCCTGGTCACCATTCATTATCTTCCCCGTGAACGCTGCTCGGGTAGCAGTGTTGCAGGTGCATTTAATACCTCGTTTGCCCCCCTCAAAATTGACAACACATGCACCAAAATGGCCTCCTGAAATCCCTCTATCCCCGAGCATTGTCCGGTCAGGCCTATAAACGTCAAAACTGCTCCGATGACTGGCCTAAAGTAGCCAATTCGAGCAGCCTTGGACTGTCAAATTTGGCAGTTCAAGGTGCATACTTTGAACCGACGGCTTAGATTCTTCGAGTCAAATCAAGGGTTGAAAATTTTTTCCCGGTGAAGACAAGATTACCCTCTTCCACCCCTATAAATAGGAGCAGATTTCATGTTCGGAGAGAGAAGGAAATCGAGTGTAAAGTTGACAAAAAATCAGCCTTTCTCCCCTGTTTTCATCTTTTTCTGCTTTCTCCTTCTCAGCCGCACCTTCGACCGCCACCACTCTCACCACCGTTCTTCCCACTACATTGTACATCACAGCAAGACACTCAACAACCTTACGTGGTGGCTGCACCACCTCTCTCTCTCTTATCTGCGAAACTCTTTTCCCTATCTACCACCCGACCCCAGCCGCAGCAACAACCACCATTTCTAGCGGCTTCCACCCTTACCAGCAGCAGTAGAGGCGGCGACTCTCTCCTCATCCACTCCAACTGCAAGCAATCCCAGCACCGACCTCAATAGCAGCAACACCTGCAACTCGAGCAGCAGCAACCCCGGCGGCTCAACTCTCCACCGTTGCCACCGTTTGCACCACATCGTCCTCCTCGGTCAGACCACCCTCAAGCAAGGTAACTTTCCTCTTCCTCTTCCTCCCTCTCTTCTTGTTCTTCTTCACTACTGTTCACTACGTGAACAGTGGGCGTGAATTATAATTCACGCCCACTGCTTATGCAGTGGATGTTAGGTCGGGCCCGTCTCTGGCCCAGCCCAAATTTCTGGGCCAGGTCCGGCCCGACCCCAAAGAAATAAATAAAAAAGTGTTGGGCCGAGATCGGCCCGACCTCTTCTGTGGCTGAGCCTGGCCCAGTTAACTGGGCCGGCCCAGCCCATTTAGATTTTTATTTTTATTATTATTTATAATAATATATTATAATATTAAAAAAAACGAAAAAAATTCAAAAAAAATTCAAAAAATCCTTAAAAAAGAAGGTGATTTTCTCAAATATTTTTCTACCAATTTTGCATAATATCGGGTTGTATATTTACATTGTAAAATACAAATCCGGTATTAAAATACCCGATTTTCTCCAAAATATTTCAAAAAAAAAAGTGTTTTCATGCCTACGGCTAAATTCTAAAAACTTTTCCAATCATATTTTCACTAAAAAACTTGCATCTTTCTCATGTTTTGAAAATAAAAAAAAAATGGATATCATAACTGGTTTATGATCATCTATTAGGGTTTGACCAAAATATCAAAAACCTTTTTTCAATTTTTTTAGGATCCATATGTAGACTTTAATATTTATGGGTGTAAAATTAAAGTACACCCTCAGGTATTAAAGATATAAGGTGTGGATAAATGCGATGCTAAAATTTAGACTTTGGAACGGTTAGGATTTAACCCAATAAGGTAGAGACTTTCTCATGAAAAGAGATCTACCTTGAACCTTAGAAAAAACCAATTAATAAAAACTTGAATTAGAAAACAATCAAACAACAATGATATAAATAGTCCCTCATATAAACCCTCTTTAAGTTTAAAAGTTGTATTTCATTCATTTTCAAGTCAGATCCAAAATTGATGGTATTTATTTCTCAAGTCAATTTTTGTAAAAATAGTTATTATATGTATCTGATAAAAAATATCATCTAATTGAGAAATTATAAAATTATATCCATTGTTATTTTATTAATGGCATGACTGTCTATATATTTATGTCAATTGTCATCATTTTTTTTTAAGATAATAAATCTAGAACTATACAAAGACTTAGACTCTCTAAAAATTTTCCCTTTCTCAACAACTCCAATGCATTCTCCTTCAATATCTCATTCTTCTTAGGACTCGTTTAATAATATGGTAGATTTGAAAGGCTAGCTCTTGACACCAAATCAATCTAATATTCAAAGTCTCTTAGCAATTACAATTCATCCAACAATTCATCTAGTAGGATCTCTTCAAACTCAACTAACAAATGTTTAATTACTTCAAGAATGTCTATCATTTTCTCTTTTCTCTCATCCACTACCACCTTTATAATCAATGTATCAACCTATCTAGTCTTCCTTATATCTTTTTGTATCTCATGTTAAGCATTCTTATCTACTATAAAAGCTTTAGGTTTGAGTTTTCATTTCAAATTAACAAAGATATAATTCACGCCATCCTTATTGATCTTACACAAATTATCCCTACCCAAATACCTTACATCTACATCATAATTCCAAGGCCCACCAAATATCAAATTACATGTATTTATTTCTACTATATAACAATAAATCTTACCCTATAATTTTTGTATGGAAAAAATGTATTTTACAGCATTGTGTTATCCTTGTTTTACCTATCACTCTAATCCATCTTATATGGTTTAGAATATAGTTCTAGTGGAAATTTTAAATTTTTAACGGTGTATATATTTGCTAATAATATTTTTATAATTACCGCTCTCAATAATAAAGTAAAAAAAGGATTATTTATGGTTCAATAAGTACAAAAAAACCTGTTGTGTTGCGAACCCTTCTTTAAAAAGGTTTTAGTAATTATTTTATATATAATTAATTATACTTTACGAAACCGATCCTTTTCTTTTCGTTCAGTGTGTGAAATGCCCATTTGAAGGTTGAATATCAAATTTCATTTACATTCCTCAATCAAATTCCTTGACGTGCTGTGTAACTTTAAAAAGTATTTCCTTTTCATTATTTTCTCAGCACGTAATTACTTTATTAAGTATACATTCCTTAATTAATTCTTTTCAAGTGGCTGTTGTGTTTGTCTGGACGGAGTTTTTTTTTTTTTGTTCTCTATGATTTGTATTTGCACTGGCGAGGAAAAGGGAATTTATGATATTAATTCATCACGAATATCCTATCAGACGATAATATCAATTAAAGATTTGTGGTCAAATTGTCACATTATCTGGGAAGTATGTTTTCAACTCGTTACTCACTAGAATGGAGGTAATTAATTAGAAAAAAAATCAAATAAATTATTTGGGAATTGTCATGCAATTCAATAATTAACTACTTAATTTGCTGTCAATATATATATACTAACTTCTTCAAGTCAAGACCCTTGATTTAAATTATGTCATCCACTTAAATATTGTAGCGAACAACGGATCGAGACAAAATATGTTGTAGTACATAGCTAGCAATATTAAAGCATGGAAACCGAAAGGCAGGTCATAACTTGTAACAGTATTCATGTCTGGTAGCTTGTGTGTTTTCTCATTTTAAAAGTATTTTATAAAAAATTAAATTTTTAAATTTTATTTTATTTTTTTATTTTTAAATGTGGTAATATCAAAAATAAATTTTAAAAAATAAAAAATTATTATTTCAATATATTTATAAACTAAAAAATTTTAAAAAATAATGAGAATGCTAGTACTAAAACAAATCTATTAATAATTCAAGGCATTTAACATAGACGATGTAACCTATGATTGTGGCAAAAAAAAAAAAGTAAGGCCTATGTTTCTCGTTCTAGTCGATGGTGAAAAAAGCTATGCGGATAGACGATTTATTATTTTATTAAATTATTTTTTCTTAGAGCTTCAAGACACAGATGCAATCACTTGTGACTATCTCCGACAGCATTAGACTCATATTATATATACATATTTCTTCTTTCGATTTAACATGTCTTTTTGCTTACGTGACAAGAAGGAAGGAACAAGAGCGAGAACATTGGAAGCAAGGAGGGAAGTGAATTAAGGTTGGTTGTCATTGACAGTCACATCCAATCATGAACACGCTTAGTAGGATTTTTAATCTTCCTATTGTAAGTGGGTAGGAAAACTAGAGAGAGACAAACTATACAAGTTTCCAGTAATTTTTTAATTATAGGAGTAGATTTGCGCCTTAGAAACTATGCATCAATGATGCTAGGCCCCTCTAAAAAAAACTATCTTGTTCGATAAATGAGTTCAAATTCTCTATCAGCATACTGGTGTATTAATTCCTTGGATGCATAATTTATAATTTTTTTTTGTGTAATGAATTATTTGTTTTCATTTCAGTGAAAAATCACTTATATTTAATTTTTAAGAAATTAGTTGAGATTTGCTCATTCAGACTTACAATTTTTTTAGGAAATTTATAATAGTATAAAATTTTTATTTATTTTTAGAAATTATTTGAGTCAACCATGTATCATGTTGGTATATGCACAATATTTTTCAAAACTTATTAATTCCTTGAAATTAGACCATAATATATGTGTGTATATATATAATATATGTGCAATTATATTTAATATCCTTCTTCAGAGAATCGACAAGTGGTTTCTTCAAAGTAAATATTTATTTATGACGAAAATATTGAAAAATGTGACAAATCACAAATGGGTAAAGTGACAGATTAATTAATAAGTGGTACTCAAGTAGATCAATATCATGGCAACTGGAGAGTAATTATTATCTCAATTTTATTTTTTTGGTACAATAACACTCATATCATGACAAATTACACGCGGGTTGTTTTAATTTCATGGATCATAACAAGACGTCTCAGCGGAAGCGTACATGAGAAATAACTATGCGCTCAACAAATTAATGAACTAAGTGGAATTATATTGTAGAAACATGAAAAAGTTAACCAAAGCTATTTAGCCTTGGAAAAACACTATTCATTCATAGACATAGATGATAGGGTGTTTGGGAATATAATAGTTATTACTTTTTAAAATATTTTTTTGCTCGGAAATACATTAAATTTATTTATTATTATTATTTTTAAAAAATTATTTTTAATATTAGTACATCAAGACGATTTAAAAACTTAAAAAATATTTAAAACAAATTTTTTTATAGAAAATATGGTTTCAACCACGTTACTGAACTCACACTAAACCATGTAATAAAAACCGATTACTAAACCATGGATAACTCATATAATACAAACCCCACGACTCCACCACCATCAGCACCACCCAAGCTACCCCCACCACCTAGTCCTTAGAGTCCACCAAACCCACCATCTAAAGGAGCGACTCCACCGGACGACATACACCATACCCGAATAGATGAAGAAGTCTCAAACTCGGATGTGTTGGAGAAACTCATACTCTCATTGTGCTTGTTTTCTTAAAATGTTTCTTTTGTTTCTTGGTTGATTATGTTTCTAATTGGAGTTTGGTAAAGAACAATGTTGTCAAAAAATGGTTTTCTAGTTTTGCCCACAACTTGTTTGATAATGTGCCTGTATGAAACATTAATCTAAACATTACCTTCACCCAGGCAGTACCATCACCCGAAGCTTACTCTCATCCCCCCTCGTCCATCAGCCTTCATATATAGCCGAAATCATCCAAAGATGCACAACTTGTTATGTACAAATGGCTTAAGAGTCTATGATTTCTTGATGAACATGCTTCAAACATAGATAAATTAGTGAATTTAAGGGAATGCAGATTGTATTAAATGAAGAGTCATTACTATCATGTGTTTATGCAAAAACTCATTCCAATTGCTTATAGAGATTTAGTGCCAAAAGAGATATTAGATACATTGATAGAGATTAGTAATTTTTTTAGAGATATTTCTTCGAGCAAGTTGCATACCCAACACATAGGATTGACTTGAAATAATCTTCTTTACCTTCTTCTTTAACTTCATAGAGCATCTACCCATTCATTTAGCCTATAAGGTAAAAGTTAGAGGTTTTGATATAGATAGATGTATCTATTTGAGAGGTTAGTGTTTACATGTATCCCTATTCATCTCTTTTACCAAAATCAGTTTCCCTATTGGAATTTTAAAAATTAAACTTGCATTTTGATTTCAAAATAATTTGGTGTTTATTTAAAACATTATTTATGAGTTCAATGCATGTGAGTGTGGCGAATCTGAACCTGTACTTGAAGCATGATCATGATAATAACATGCAGATAATGGTAAGGGAGCCAAAGGAGATGTAGGGGGTGTAAGGGGTAGCGGTGGAAGGGCTGGAGAGGGTGGTGTTGGATGGTGTAGAGTAACGAGTATAGTGGCAGCAAAACTGTGTGTTGGTGGGACTACAATCTGTTCAGACTTACCAAAAGCAAAAACATTTTCATGAAACCGGACATGACGAGCAAGATAAATATGTTTGGATGACAAGTCAAGACATCGATAACCTAAATGAGAGTTACTATATCCTAGAAAAACATAAGCAGGGGAACAAAAATCTAACTTATGAGCATTGTATGGATAAAGGAATGGAAAATAGAGACACCCAAAAGTACGAAGAAAAGCATAATCAGGAGACGATTTTAAAAGACATTTGAAAAGGTTCTTATGATTAAGAACTGGAGGCGGCATGTGATTAATCAAATAAACAAAACTTTCAAAAGCATAACTCTAATATTTAAGGGGAGCGTGACATTGCTCAAGAAGACTAAGCCCAGTTTCAACAATATGTCTATGACGACGTTCAACCATGCCATTTTGTTCATGAGTGTGTGGGCAAATCACACGGTGATGAATACTAATCATTTTAAAATACGTATTGAGTTTTAGATATTCATCACCCCAATCTATTTGAATAGATTTTATTTTAAAAGAAAATTAACTGATGAAAAATATTAAAAACATCAAACTTAGCAACCAAAGGATAAAACCAGATAAACTTTGTATATGCATCCACAAAGATACCAAAATAATGAAAATCATCAGATGACAACATAGAGGAGGGACCCCAAACATCACTAAAAATTAAGTCAAGAGGAGCTCGAGTTTGATGACCCATAGTTTTTAGAGTCAGACGAGACGACTTGCCCAGAGGGCACGCAGGATAATTAAAATTAAATTAATTTGACGTACATGACACCTTTTTATTTTTCACCAAAAAATGCAGAATGTGTGGACTGGGATGCCCAAGTAGATGGTGCCAAACATCAGTGGAAGTAGAGAGATATGTAGATGAGAAAACCTGAGGCAACGACGTTGCAGACAACTCGGACAAAACATATAGACCATCTCTACTCCGACCGAAAAAAAGCACTTCCTTTGTCATGAGGTCCTTAACATAAAATAAAAAGGAATGAAATTTGAAGAACACGTTATTCTCAAGACAAAACTTTTAAACAGATAGCAAAGGTTTTTTTAATGACAGGAATATATAAAATATTGGATAAAGTAAAGGTGTGTTTCAGTGAATGAATTTTAGAGTGAGCAATATTGGAAACAATAAGAACATTACCATCACCAACATGTAGATGATCATTACCAAGGTAAAGTTTTGAACTTGTCATACTAGCAAGATCTGGTGTTACATGATGATTGGCACCCGTATCAGGAAACCAAGTAACAGGAGTAGTTGTAGGGGCATTATTAAACATGAGATTGGTATTGGCTTAGAGAGGATGATTAGTCAACTAAAAACACTAGTGGACAGTATGCCCATATTCATAACACACCTGACACTTTACATTGTGATTATACCCACCAAAACGGTTACCTTGCTGCCCAAACTATCCTGTTGTTCGAGAGGGAGAACCAGAGGAGAATCGGTGTCCCTGTTGTCCAAATTGTTGACCTGAGGTATAATTGTGAGTGCAAAAGTTTTGGGCTAAACCGTTGCCATGATTTCCTTGATAAAAATTGATACGACTGTTATTTCTCCAGCCCCCAAAAAACAACCTTGTCTGCCAGTACTGAAACTAGAGTGATGTTGCACAAAGAACGCAACTGGTTGCTGCGTTGAAATTGGTAATAGAGGAGCTGTTACAACAGGTTGGAGAGCAGCTTTGTGGAGAAATTCATGTGTAAGAAGACTGTTATGAAGATCAGTGTAGGAGCTGGGATCAACCTTAGTAGACAAGTTGGTGACAAGATCCTTAAAGTCACTGCGTAACCCCTGAAACACATACAAGTTGAATTTGCCTTATGTAAGTAGGTGCTGGCAGAATCATCATTCTGACATAAATCTTGGAAAGAACCGTGAAGTTGCATAATCCTTGAGTTTGAAGGAGAAGCAAGAGTTGTTTCCAGCGTTCTCCAGATATCATAGGAGGTGTTACAATTCACAACCAAATGCAAAACTTGCACCGAGAGAGAGGATAAGAGGGCGCTCATGATTAAATGATCATGCTGCTTCCATGACAAATATGCAGGATTGACAGAGAGTGAAGATGTCGCAGCAGATGCCAGATGAGAAGGAGGACATGGTGATGTTCCATCAACAAAGGGGTACACGTCTTAGCCCAAAAGAAATGGTTCCATCTGCATCCTTCAATATAGAAAATTGGTGTTGGAGAGCTTTAAAGAAATTAGTTGTTGTGTGTTAGGAAGAGGTATGATGGTAGCAACAGGAGTGGACACACCATAGGTGGTTGTTGACGTGATTAGTTGATAAAAATGCATTTTTATCAAGGTTCTATATCATCATTTTGCACTTAAAGTATCAATAACTCCTTAATTAGAGCATGTTTTATAATAACATGTCTAATAATATAAGATACCTTTAATTTATGGTAAATATTCATCTTAAATGCAGGCCTATCACATAAATCAAATGATTGATTGATGAGTTTAACTACTGAAATTGAGAAGACAAAAAGAGGGCTAAGCTTAAAAAAGAGATGTTGGTTCAGTCCAAACTGGAACACCATTCGGTTATTGGATCATAACTGGAGTTGTAGAACTTGGATTTAGGTCTGGTTTATATGTATGAAAAGCTACGACATAGGCCTAAAACTTTTATGAGAGTCCAAGATTTAAAAGTGTCATTTTCGAGTTCAAATGGTAGCAATAAAGGAGAAGTCGGAATCTGTCCTGCAGATCAGATATAGTTCAGTGTTCAGCCTATATCTCGAGTTCTAAAAGTCCAAATGCACCGATTCTTATTTTGTTGGAAAGCTGAGACAATTTCCCAGAACTTTCATAAAGACTATTAATTCAAATTCTGATGTTAGCAATGACGTTTTCTGCAGACAAGAAGATAATGAGTGTTACCAAGTCAAGAGGTGGCCACCCACTCAACAATTAGTCATCAAATCAATAGTTCTGAATTTTGGCCTATAAAAGTGTCATAACCCAATTTTTCGAGCGTGCCTTTGAGCCCTCACTTTCCTCTTCGAGCGCGCCTTTGAGCCCTCGCTTTCCTCTTCGAACGCGCCTTCGAGCCCTCGTTTTTTTTCCTCTTCGAGCGTGTCATAATCCAACTCTCGCTTGATTGTTTACTTGGAAGTGGTTGATATGCCAAACTGATATTACTCAGGGCCTCTATCTTCACACTAGTTGTAAGCCTCATATCGACCTTTCAAGGACGATCACTGAGCATGCGAGAGACCTTTTGAAACTAGATAATGACCAACCCTTTGATGCACTCAATAACTATGATCTTTCTACTAGGTTGTCATTCCGTGAAGGGCGAGTCCGCATTTCATACGCATTTTTTTTAATTAATTGTTTCAGCATTTTTGCATAAATTGCATGATTTACATTTAGCAGGTTGAAATATAGGCTCCCCATTGAAACCCGCCTATAACACTCGTTCGAGAAAAAGACAAATGGAAAACAAAGAAAGAGCCTAGTTGGAAGCCCAACATAAAAAAGAGGTGGATAATCTTAAAGAAGAAGTCGCAAGGCTTAGTAGTCTCCTCGAGCAGGCCTTGAGAGATAAATCCGGAAAAGCAATACTTACAGCTCAGCCTGAAGATATGCATATAACTCATTTCGATCCACAAAATCTCGAGGCAAATAGGGTGTCATCTGAATTTCAACAAGCTATGCATTTCCAGTCAGCATACCCTCAAGAATTTCATCTACCATTGATTATACCAAGAAAGAATCTCAAAAGGGCAAAATGGTGAAAGAAGGTTTGGAAAAATGGATTGTCTTAGAAGAGAGGATAAGGGCAGTTGAGGGAAACCATTTGTGTGACCTAGTGAAAGCTGTCAATATGTGTTTGGTACCTAACATAGTCAATCCTAAGAAGTTTAGGGTGCCCGAATTCGTTAAATATATAGGAACCCAATGCCCTATAACTCATCTCAAAGCATACTGCAACAAAATGGATGAGGTGGTTGATGATGATAAATTGTTGATTCATTTCTTCCAAGACAGCTTAAGTGGCGCTGCCCTCACTTGGTATATGCGATTAAATAATACCAAGGTTAAAAAGTGGAAGGATTTAGTTGATGCCTTCATGAGGCAATATAAGTTCAATATAGACGTGGGCCCGGATCGGTTAAGCTTGCAAGCTATGGAGAAGAACAAAAAGGAGTCCATAAGAGAATACGCCCGAAGATGGAGTGAGGTAGCTGCACAAGTTAACCCTCCCATGTTGGAAAATGAGATGATCAGTTTATTTTCCAACACCTTTAAAGCTCCATACTTTGAATACTTGGTTAGAAGCTCTGCACAACATTTTACTGACTTAGTTGTTATAGCTGAGAGGATTGAACAAGCCATTGGGTTAGGTAAAATTGTTGATCCAACTGAAAAGAACGGTTTCACTGAAAAACGAAAGGACACTGAAGGCGACTCCTGTCGCACCCGACATCGCGGAGACCCTAAAAATAAATCCTGATTATGGAAAAAGAACAGATTTCTGGCATCTTGTTCTTTTAGGGGAAAAATATTTTGTCTAAGGAGTCGCCACCTAGTATTATGGTCACTAGGAACCCTAACTGGTCAACAGAGATTCTATGGCTCGGGATTGGTTACGTAAAAGGGAAGATATTATCACCCCTTAAACGTTCTGCCTAAGGCAGACTGCATTGTCGGTTTTGTCTTAAATTGCTAGATATTTATTAGTTTATGCTATGATGATTTGTTTATAATATTCCTGACTCTGGCGTCAATGAATATTCGAGCTCGAATAATTCCAACTCTGGCGATGGTAAAAATTCGTAGCTACGAAAATAAAATTAGATCAATATTTTGTATTCCTTGCTCTAGCACCAGTGAATAAATAAAAAAAGTAAATTTATTTTTACGCATGCACATATTTTTTATTTTTTCTAGCTAAATAAAATAAAATACAACGAATAAAAATAATATAAATTTAAACCGGTATTTTTATTCCTGACTCTGGCGTCAGTGAATAAACCACTAAATTTACATTATTTTTATTCATGCATATACATTTTTTTATTTTTTTTACTTTTTCTATTTTTCTATTTTTTTTATTTTTTTTATTTTTTTTGGGGTTGGGTCACTGGTCTGGACCAGTGACCCGGCTGGGTGGCAGGCGTGCATAACGCACGCCTGCCCAATGAATTATAATTCACTTGCTACAGTAGCAAGTGAATTATAATTCATGCTACTGTAGCAGTGAATTAAATGCAAAAGGGTAGAGATGAGGGACGACTTACCTGGTGCAGCAAGGCGTAGCTGGAGACGATGGCCCACTGCTGGACGAACGACGCTGCCTCCTCTTGTTCTTCCTCTCTTCTTCCTTTCTTCCTCCTTTTCTTCCCTGGTTCGTCCCTGTATTTCTTTCCTGGAGTGCCCTGTTTCTGGTGCAGTGGCTGCTGAAGATGGAGCTCTGGAGATGCTGCTTCTGGAGGCGACGAAAACGGTTGTGAAGCTGGTGGTGACTCTTGTCTACTGCTTTCCTTGGTCTTCCTTATGTGCTTCCTCTGCTCAGGACATCAACGATGGTGATGAAGATGTTAGATGCTGTCGGTTGAACTGAAGCTTGCTCCCCTGTTTCTGTTTTTCTGCATGCGTCTTCCCTAGTTTCCCTTTCCTAAGCTGTTGCTTGTGATATTATTGGAAAACGAAGACGCAGACGATGACGATGGTGATGGAGGTCTGCACCCAGGAGATGAGGGTTCTCCCCTACGTTTTTCTTATTGTTGTTCGCCCTTTTTTTCCCAGTTTTTCCCCGGTTCTGTGACCTTTTTTCCCAGTTTTGTCTGTCTTCAGGTTCTTCCTTTTTGCTCCCCTCGTGGCCTCCTCTATTTCTTTGAGAAGAAACAGAGGAACGAAAGTTTTTTCTATTCTTCCCCCGGTTCTGTGTTTCTCCAGGGGCTTTTCGGTTATGCCCGCCTCCTCCTTGGCCTCAGTTTCTTCTCCTCCCTTATGACCTTTCGTTCTCTGGCTTTTATAGCCAGAGAACAATCCGTTTCTTCCAACCATTGATTGCAGGTGTAATGGCAGCGATGGCAGCGGCGGGCGTCCGTTGCAGAAGATGAACAGCGTATCCACAGACGGCGCCGTTTTGAAGTTTAACGGTTATTTGCGTTTTGGCCCTTGAAGCTTTAAACGTTTTGTAATTAAGCCCTTACTTCAAACTGTAATTGGCCCCCTGCATTTGCGCGCCATTTTCAATGTGATCCTTGGATTTTAATTTTGTAATTTTGACCCCAAACTTTAATATTTCTTCAATTAAGTCCCTGATTTAATTAATTTAATTAAATCCAAAGTCTAATTAAGTCTAAAACTTATCAATTCTCCAATTAAGCCCCTGATTGGATTAATTAAATTAATTCCAAGCTTAATTAAGTCTCAAACTTATCAATTCTCCAATTAAACCCTTGATTGGATGAATTAAATTAATTTCAAGCTTAATTAAGTCTAAGAATTTATCAATTCTCCAATTAAACCCTTGATTGGATTAATTAAATTAATTTCAAGCTTAATTAGATTAATTTCAAAGTTTAATTAAATCCCAAAACTTTCAATCATTTTGCCCTTAACCCAAATTTTAATTCATTCTTCATTTATTTCATTTTACTTGTTTTTCCATCATCATTATTATTATTATTATTCCATCATCAAATTTTTTATTTTTTTCAGTAAATAAAATAATAATAATAATTAAAATAGGTCAAAAATTGGATTATGACAGTTGCCCCTCTTTATAATATTTACTATGCAAAGATATTTGGAAAATTTCATTTTCCTTTAGCTTTGTGTAGTAAATTTATAAAGAAAAGCAGATACAAACAGAACTTTTGCTTCTTTTTTTTTTTTTTTAGTCTTGAAAACTTTGAAAGCAATAGATTGACACATGACCTTTACAAAGAGATGTAGAAATTAAGAAACAAATCATTTGGAAGACGACCCATTTGTTTTTATATATTTTTTTTTTTTTTTTTTTGTTTTTTTTTTTGTGGTCTCGTTGTGATGGGTGACCTACCCAGGTATATAAAAAAAGGAAAATGAGAGGCTCAAAGGCGCACTCAACAGAATGCAAAAAGAAAGCGAGTGCTCAAAGGCACTTGAAGAAGAAGCGAGGGCTCAAAGGTGCGCTCGAAAAGAAAAGCAAGTGCTCAAAGGCACACTCGAAGAGGAAAAAAAAAAGCAAAAGTTCTGTTTGTATCTGCTTTTCTTTATAAATTTACTACACAAAGCTAATAAAAAGAGGCATTTGCCATGCATTCAGGCATCTTGGTTTTCATATCAAGATCATGTTCTTTCTCTCTCTCTCTCTCTCTCTCTCTCTTTATATTTTTGTAATCTCTAGCTAATGCTTAAGTTTTGTTTATATTAATCTCTTGTTTATGCTTTTCATTTCCTTTCCTTTACTTAGTTAACTTATATATTATTTATGTTCTTATCTTGTTTATATATGTTTCTCTCTTTCATTATGTTTAGCTATGTTTATTATGTCAAGGTGAAAAGGTTACACTAATGGTGTAAGAATAAGTATAGTATAAACTCAACATGGACTTTAATGTTTGATACTAACATGTTTTGTATTTGTTATCTTGTTCACTTTTAATATTTTACTTGTTAAATGGTTAATCTACATTTATGTTGTTGTATAACCATTGGTACAACAAATACTTGGCACTTTCATAGCCCAACCGTATGGTATAACCGACATCTGTGCTATGAAAGAAACTTGATTTATTGTTAACATAAGTTATAATCATGAATACCTGACAATATTTACAAGTATTAGCATTATTCGAATAAGATAACTAATGTAATCATGTTAACAATTTATAATCCGATTGGAACCTCCTTTGTGTGTGGTTTCCAGTTGAGTAATAAAAAGAGTTTATATTATACTTGTTTGAAATACCATTAGTGGATCCTCTAACCTTGACAATTATTTTATCCTTGTTTAATCCTTATATCAATATCACATCTCAAAGCTCTCTTCAACTCCTTTTCTGTTATTATCTATTTCTTTATTTGTAATTTTTACAGTTAACCTTCTTGTGGTTTGACCCTGGTCTTGCCGGGTTATTTATTACTTCAACACTCCTACACTTGAGAGAAGATATTAACTCTTTGGTCATGTCATGATGCCATAGAGGAGAAAGAAGACTGAAGTGTTGATGTAACGGCAGCAGAGCGTTGAAGTTCTTGATTGTCCATAGGATGAAGATGAATAAAGGATGAAGATAGGAGAAAGAACAGCAAAGCAGGGATGGTTGCAGACAGATGAAAGAAGGCTGCTAGTTATAACAGATGTAGGGGGAAGAGAACCGAATGTGAGGGAAAAGGTTGTTGGATGGTTTGTTGCTCTGATACCAAGTTAAGATTTGAGAGATAGTCCTTTTGTATAATTGTGATGGTTGTCAATAAGGGCAATCATCCCTTTGTATTTATACATTTAGGGTTGTATACAATACAATGGTGGAATGTACTATACACATGATAACTATTTCTATATAAAGTATTTGCATATATAAGATCTCTTTCCTTAATACATCAATTATTTTCAGTTTTTTTTATGTTGATCCTTTTTCTTTTAATTTTACCATTACTCAACAAATTTGAAGCAATTACGCTTCAATTTGACCTCGTAAAGATGCAAAAAAAAAATATTTGAGGGCAAAAAAAAATTGCCGCAATAAATCTACAGTGAAATATAATACCGTGACTTAGACGCAGGCATAAAGTACAGACATATTATCTCCAAACGTTCATTTATTAGCCTTCATTTTAATTACTTTACTATATCTGTTTGTATGATTTTTTTATTAGTTTATAATAATTAACCAGACTTAATTTATGGGACTTGGGTGAATCCTGAACGAGTCACATCATAAAGTTTTGAAATAAAGGACATACACCATGTATATTATGTCGCTATCCTGGGAAGGCCAAGAAACTCCATTAACAGTAGTCCCAGTAAGCGTGCTAGATAGCATGTCAATAGCACCTTCCAAGAAGGCTGAAATCAATGGAAGCCTCATTCTTTCTTATAATTAATTAAACTTTCGAATGATACTGTTCCTTATGCACTAATTTGCAGTTTTGCACTATTGAATGAAGAGAAAAATGCACGAGGCATGCAATTGAAGCAGTAAACAGTGGGGCGTTGAAGCCAAAGTAATTAGAAATGTTGTCCTTACATGTGAGGATAGCTAGTTGGGAGGGAAAATTATTGTAATGTAAATTATGCTAAATTCCAATTGCTTGGTACAAGATTTTGGTGGTATCCTCGGTATTAGGGTTCCTTTTGTCTCGATCTCTCACCTAAGCTAGCCCATCCCCTATTTAACTCTTCTCTCCATTTGTTTCCACATCACCTCTATCACCGATCTCATATGTTACGAGTACTATGGCTGCAGAGATTGGCCTTCTCTCCTTGACCCAACTCCAAAAATTACCTCAATCTCAACAAAATAATTATCAACTGCATCAACTGAACCCGAATGAGACCCCTAGTGTCTGGATGTGGAACCCTAAGCCAACTCAAGAAGAGGATGATTCATGGGAGGTTAGAGCCTTCGCAGAGGATACCGGCAACATCAACGGCACCACTTGGCCACCGAGGTCTTATACTTGCACCTTTTGTAGAAGGGAATTCCGCTCAGCTCAAGCCCTAGGGGGTCACATGAATGTTCACCGCCGTGACCGTGCTAGGCTTCACCAAACACAGCCTGGTTCAATCAACCCCAACTCATCAACTTCCAGTTCTTCCTCGTCTACTTTTATAATCCCAACTCAAGAATTTCCCCCAAATGCCGGGTTATGCTTACTTTACCAACTACCAAACCCTAATGGAGTCTTCACTCCCGCAACTATGAATGCATGTGCTACTGATTCACCTTCTACTCTTCTCTCTATCACACCATATCCCCATAACAACTTGATAGAGAAATCTCTCAATTTTCTAGTAGCTCCACCTGAGATAAATACTTCTCATTGTTACTCAATCAAAGCCGAGCCCTCGGCATCCATTGATAATAGCAATAATATCAACAGCGACAACAACTTTAAGGAGTTGGCACACGAAGAACTTGATCTAGAGCTCCGGCTAGGGCACAGATCGACAACACCACCACCATCATCATAACATATAAGAAAGCTTCAGTATGTTCGAGTGTTATTTGTTTTAGTGCTATGTGTGTTGAAGTGAGATTTTCTCTCTCTTTTTTTTTCTTTGTTTTTCTCCAATTAAACAAAATTAGCTCATCAGAGAGTGTGAAATGCAAGGTGCTGTGGAACTTGAAAGAGGAAAGCAAAAGAAAAGCACCATGTAAATTCGAAGAGAGAAAATTAATGATTTATTCATTGACAAATATAGGACACAATATTAGGGCTTGATTGCTCCACTGGTAAAGCTGGCAATGCACTGTCATTTTCTATTACGGATCTATGTATAAAGTATGTCTGGAAGACATTTCCGTGGGCATATTTGTATTAATATCTAAGACGGATTCACACCTCTTTTTCCACAAATACAGAACTGCCATGTTTTAGCATTTCGATTACAGAAAGTGCATCTTCGAAGAGACATTTAAACAATTCTAGGAGGAGTTCATATCAAAGCCAATGCATTGATTTTCCTTAGAAAGCCGTACCCTGTAGTTTCAGATATTAATTTATTCATGTTTCTACCACAAGATTATTTGTGCTCTCAGATTTCCATTGATCGGAGTACAAAAAACAAAAAGGTAACCGAGATTTTTATTCTTTTCTTTTTAATTACTCTTTCTTTGATTGTGGATTTTTCTTTTTTTATTTTATTTTTTAACAAGGCTATGAATCTTTTTTTTTTATATATAGTAATCGAGAATATTATAAATAAGGCAACCCCATTAAGAATATGAGGCTGCCATAAAGAAGATACAGGGGGGAATTAAAACATAATGAGAGCGAGGAATTTATAGCCTCGGCTAGTTAGTCCAGTTCATGATACATTCAGGATTTCTATAAAGATCGGAGCCTGTATAACTGAAATTTTTTACAGAGAACTTCAACCAAAAGGCCAACCGATGAAAGGTGAGGTCAAAAATCGCATCCCAGTCTGGAGGTTTGGAGTCAAAGATCATATGGTTGCGCGCTATCCAAATTGACCAGTATAATCCTTTACAGAGAAGGGTAATTGCCTGACGCTGAAATTTTCCTTTTAACAGGCCGGACCATTCCTGAAGGTTATGGTTTGGGTCTTTTGGCGGACAGCCTACACACCCAAACCAACTAAAGAGTCTACCCCATAAAGACCATGATGTAGGACAGAGATAGAAGAGAAGATGTAGAGTCTCAATCTCCTTGCAGCAGAAAGGACAAAGAGTTTCCTCATAATTGATGATTCTCCTCTTAGCTAAGAATCATTTTGTGCAGATACTGCCGTTTAGAAGAAGCCATATGAACACATCTATCTTTTCTCTCCTTTCCCTTATTGCATAAGGTTCACAAGGCTATGAATCTTGCCGAGTGAACCTTATGCAATGCTTGCTATAGTTATTTCAAGGATCTATAATTACAAGTTAGTGCCTTCAAATTACATACAATTTAGTATTTTTATTTATTGTATCGTAGTAACTTATCTTATCAATCATTAATTTAACTAATTATCTTGTAATAATGCTAGTCACTAATATTATTATACAATTACACTTCAAAAATTTATTAAAAAAATACTATTCATTCCGGTAACGAGTAAGTGATTATGAACCGTGAAATAAATTTATTAAATAAATAGTATGAACTTATCTTTCCATAATTAGTTAATTATTTTGTAATTGTGATAATTAAAAATAATTAAGTATAATTGTAATAAAAAAAAAAAAAGGTTCCTTGTTACCTTGGAAAAGAAAAGAAAAGATATTGTTTAATTTATAAAGAAATCATTTGTAAGTAATTACGAATTAATAAGTATTTACATTTATTGCATTCTAAATACTATTTTATTATTTCATAACTTTAAAGACACTATAATTATAGTAACTTGAAGTAATCATAACGAACCCCGTGTGTATTATTGAAGTTGAAAATATTCTATTCTCCATGATCAAGAATATTTTTGTTTAATAGTAGCTAACAACTTCATGTACATATGAGGGTGTAAAATGGTATCTAGGTTTTTGCCTTTTTCTTATCAAATACATGGCAAGGTATTTACTTAATTATTAATTGTAATGATGAATCTCAACTTACAATAAAGAGTGTTATTCAATTTAAAGTTGGGAATGGAAGGTTTATTCATTTCTAGTCAGATCAATGGCTTCGTCAAAGTATTTTGAAAGAATAGTATCCTCAGTTGTATTATTTGTCAGCTAATCAATGCTCAATAATTGCTGATATTCTTGGTAATGCTTGTGGTACCACAAATCTCAGTTGTATTAGAAATCTGCAAGATTCTGAGCTTCCTATCGTAGGTCATGCCTTGGCTGATCTTGAGGGGATAGTCTTGACTCCTAATGCTAATGATGTCCGACAATGGGTGACTAACAAGTTTGGAAAATACAGAGTCAAATATGGAATTTTAATTCATGACAGGATAATATTTTCAGGTATGTTTCCTTACTCTTCTTTATGTTGGAATGATCTTGTTCCTCCAAAGATTGAAGTCTTCATATATATGGCTCCTCCTGCATGATAGTATATGCAATAGAAATGTGTTGATTCGTAGACATTTGTTTGTTTATGAGAATGCTTCTTGTTCTTTTGTCATGCTCATTTGGAGACTTCAAATCATCTTTTCTTACATTGCATGGAGTCTTGGAAATTTTTTAATAAATTTATGGAATAGTTAGGTTTTCAATGGTGCATGTTATATACCATTGATCAAGCTTTGTTTCAATGGAAGTTCTTGTTCAAAGGAAGATTTTAAAGTTAGGCAATCCTTATGCTTGCTTGTCGCATGTGTGCGGCGTCGCGACGATCATCCACCCTAAAAAATTATATGATATAGTCTATCTGGCAAATATTAAGAAACAAGTAATTCTTGTCTATTATCAGTAAAATATAGATTGGGAGTTGCCACCTAATATTTTGGTCATTAGGAACCCTAACTGGTCTCAGAGATGGGGTACGGAGACTGGTTGTGTAAAGGGAAGGTATTAACACTCCAAATACGTCCTACCTAAGGTAAGCTGCATTGTTTTATGGTCTGATAAAAAAATCTAATCAAATTAATAAAAAAAACTTTTTTTTAATACTGGGAATACGTTTTACGTATAAATTCGTAATCCCTCCTAGTATTAAAACCAAACAAAAATATTTTTTGATGTTTTTTGAAATATTGACCAATGTTCTCTTGACTTTAATAAACTGGTTATTAAAGTCAAAATACATGCTAAAACATTTTTTTTTTTGGTGTATGATAAAAAAAAACACGATATGATTGTTTAGCTTTGAGACACTTGGCCGTATGTATAAAAATATTTTTTTTCTTTTTTTATTTTTTAGTTGACAAAAACTGGGTATTTTAATACCCGATTTGTGTATTGTCATAGTGTATTTAATTGGAATGGGCCAGCACAACCTAACATAAAGAAAATGAAATGGGCCAACATCGGCCCAACATAAAAAATGGGCCAGCACCAGCCCAAAAGATTAAAAAAAGGGCCAGCACCGGACCATCATGCAAAATGGGCCAACGCCGGCCCAAAAGATTATAATTGGTTGGTTACTGTGCTATGCACAGTAACCAGCCAATTATTCATTTGCTGCAAAACGTGAATTGCTCACGTTCTTCATGCAAATGAAAGGAAAGTAGAAGATGGAGCAGAGAAGGAGAGAAGATTACATAGCATAAAGAGGTGTGGTTGTTGTCGTCGGTGGTGGCTGGACCCGATGGCGCTACTTCTTCTCTCCTCTGCTTCTCCCCTACTCCATTTCTTCGTCTGTCTTCTTCATTTCTCTCCTTTCCCTCTTTGCTTTCTTTTTTTGTTCGTCCCTCCTGCTCTCCTTCCTTTTTCTCTTTTTTTTTTGCTCTGTTTTTTCTCTCTCTCTCTCTTCCTCTGTTTTTCTTCTTTTTTTTCTATTCTTCTGTTTCTCTCCCTCTCCTTTTTTTTCCGTCACCTCGATCTCCTTTCTCCCCTGTATTTATAGGTGAGAAAAGGAGACCTACACCCTGCCCAGTCAATGGCACAGGGGTGTAGGGTAGACGAGGCGGCCACTATTCAGTCGCCCCTCTACCACCCTAGGGACACCTCTCCTCCCCTAACTTTAACACGTGGAAAGCTGTGCAGGTGGAGGGGTCCTTGGTCGGCGTCTTTTTGGGTCATCGGGGGAAGAGAAGTCGGTGAGAAACAGGGGAAGAAAAAAAATCTTCTTCTTCTTCTGCTTCACGCGTCCAGGGAAAGAAGAAGACCCACAATGTTGTTCAAAACGGCACAGTTTCGGTACCTTTTTTTAATGAACAGTAAATGCAAACGGCGCCAAACTTATGTCAAAGTACAAATCAGTCCTCAATTTGTGATTTGTTCAATCAAGTCCTCAATTTTGATTTTAAAAATCAATTCAATTGCATCCTTGTCAAATTTAATCATCGGCCCTGAAGTTGGCCACCTTTTCCAAATTGATCCTTGGTCTCTGATTTATGCAATTAAGTTTCTAATTTGACCAAATTAACTCTTAAAAATTATAATTTGACCCAGAACTTTAATTTCTTCCAATTAAAGCCCAAATTGACTTCAAAATCAATTTTTCTTGCAATCAAACCCTCCATAAATTCAATTAAACCTTCAATAAAATTTAATTGTGTCCATAAATATCTGATCTTGGATTTTTCTTTCTCAAATTGAATTTTCTTTATCAATAGGGCTCTCATCAGTCAACAAAATACTGCCAAATTTTAATCTTTGTATTTTTGAACCTCCTCAACCAATTTTTGACCATTTTCTGGGCGCTTTGGCATCCTTTTTTTACTGTTATTATTTTTTGGTTTTTTTTCTGAATATATTTTTTATTTTTTTGCATTTTCTTCTTTTTTGTACAGGGATCCAAAAATGGGTTACAACATTGCCTATGGTATCAATTAGGGAATCTGGTTGTATTGGACTAATTTTATTTTTCAGGATAAATTCTTAGACCAGTTTATTAATTTCCAACTTGTTCTACATTGTTTGGTGTTGTCAAAGAACCTTCTCAACTTAAAAGTTTAAGCTGTTAGGTGAGGTTTCAAAATATAATTTATATTATTCTTCAACATACCTCATCAAGTGAAAGCCTTTTAAGCTTGAAGTTTGCATAAACCAACATCACTTTGTGCTTAATTTTTTTTATCAAATAAATAGAGATGGTGATATTCGAACTTGTAATCACTTAGTCATCAAGGCTCTAATACCATGTCAAAGAATCATCTCAACCCCAAAGCTTAAGTTATTAGGTGAGGTTTTAAGATATGATTTATATTATTCTCTAACAATTGATATAATTGAAGACTAACAATTTCAATTTCAATTATACGAGCTTGGATTTGTCTAAAGGCGTAGAGGGTATTCTAATGTGGTCCAATTAGATGATATTTACTTTTTTTTTTTTCATTTATCTTATATTGAACTCTTTTTGTAATGCCATTATCACAATTACTCTAACTTTTATATTAATATATATTATCTCGCTTATCATTTTTTTTTTTAAAAAAAAGGGTGTCAAAATGGTGGCAATGTACAGGATTGCTTTCAAAATATATAAGATACCGCCACATTTTTTATAAAAAAATTAGCAATTTTATTAATACTAAATAAAGTATAAATAAATTATTATTTTCACACATCAAGAGAAATTATTTATTTTTAAAAAAGATATTCGACAACACCAGCATTATAAGATAGTTTTTTCAAGCAATACCTAATCCTTTCAATGATTCGGACTACAAAGAAAACTCTATGAAATTTCAAATTTTGGACTATCCATGTAGGATTGATTGTATCCTACTCACGTGGATGAGCTTGAGTCATCTTAAAACAATAGGGGAAGAGGCCGTACTACCAGACCCCGTGAATGAAAAATCAAAATCATTTCTTTATCTGTATCAATCTCCTCCATCTAGCTAAAAAACACTTCTAGATTTTTATTATAAAAAAAAAACCTCAACAAGAAAGGAAAACAAATAGTCGATGCACAATCACATAAACTAAATACAAGATATAGTTTTAGAAAAAAGAAAAAAAAAACTAGACAATCAATATATATATAAAGGGGTGTTCAAACTCTTTTCACTCATAAATATGTTAAAATAATATTTTTTATTTTTTAAAAATTATTTTTGATACAAATACATCAAACGATCTAAAAACATAAATAAAATTAATTTTAAACAAAAATAAAATTTTTAATTTTTAAAAAACACGGTTTATACCTGATTTCCGAATATAATATAAAGTGATTGAATTTTCACTATAGTAATGAATATTAATGACTGCCATGCATGCATAATCGTATTCTCACCAATGAGTTAGAAATATTTTTGGATATTTTAGAGGGGTAAAAAATTAAATCATTACATAGAGTACCCTATCAAATCCAAGCTTTTCTTCGGCTTGCCATGCATAATCGTATTCTCACCAATGAGTTGCGGTTTAGACTGCCACTTTTGTCCAAGTGTTTCTGAATCTACTCTTCATGTCCTGCGTGATTGTTCCCGTGCTAAAAGGATTTGGATTCAGCTTGTTCCAGTGCCAGGTAGGAATTGTTTCTTAATTTCAGCAGGATTTAGTTCGTTGGCTCAGGTCCAATCTTGAAGGTGACAATAATTGGTCTCAAACTTTTGGTCTTACTGTTTAGAAAATTTGGTTATCGAGAAATAATGCTATTCCCGAAATATTCCGATCGGTACAGATCAAGCAATTTGGGAGATTAATCGCTATAAGGAGGAAGTTCAGCTGGCTGATTTCTGTTTGTGGTACCCTCAAGACAAATCCAGTTAGAGAGGAAAAGCTTACTGGTTAATTTGCATGCTCCTCCTCATGGATGGGCCGGCAAGGCTCAATATCGATGGGGCAATCCCGGAGTAGCAGGTGCTGGTGGTTTGATTCGTAACGAGCTTGGCAACTGAACTCAATTTAATTAGGATTGCCGCCCTGACCCAACCTAGGCTGCAAAGAAAAAGCTGTTAATTAGGAGGTGACTCGATTAACTTGCAGAGTCAATCAATATATATCTGATTAACTCAATTAAAATCTAAGTAAACACTTGATTTAAAATAATATTATTTTGAATTAATTTTTATCAACTTATTTAAGCGACGAGGTTTAACATTTTTTCTTAAAATCTTGAAAATGTCAGTGCCGGATCACTGCTTCCCTCCCCAGCCCTCATTTTAAAAACAATACCAAGTAAGATATAGCAGTTACTTTTGGTGCTGTGGTTGAATTATTTTATTTTAACTTTTCCCTGTCGTAGACCCACCCAAAAATCCTTAGGTGGACAGACTGACCAGCTAAGAGAACTCATTTACAGGCCTGAATAAATTTCAACTGCTTGTCGGCACATACTCTGCCCCAACCTTCCTCCTCTTCTCTCTTCTCTTGCCCAGCTCTGCCTTCTACCCTCCCTCTCTCTCTCTCTCTCTCTCTCTCTCTCTCTCTCTCTCTCTCTCCAATTTTTGAATGATATAGAAGTAGAATGAAAGACATCTAACAACCATGAATTCAGTGTCCACTGCTTATTAATATATATAAATTAAGCTTCTTGCATATATTGCAGGGAAACCCTAGCTAGGAACTTATAAAAGAGACAAACCCTATAGTGCATGGATTTTGCGATTTCTATTTTTCCTTTGACCACATACAAACAGAGCAATTATATCGACCAAGATTCGGATAGTTAAGAAGTTAGATACAGAGAGGGCTGAACGTGGGGTATCTTTTGATTAAAAAAAAAGAAGCAATGAGCAGTAGTGTAAAAAGTAAGGCAATGAAATGAATGAAATGCGTGTAATGGGTTTTGAGGTATAGTCGTGGTCAAGCGCATGGCGCTCATATTCCCGAGTGTTACCCAAATAGCAGTAATCAGTGCCGTTTTCCTTATTGTTGTCTCCAGAGAACCCAAAGTATTTTCTAATTTAATAAAAAAAATATAAAAGTTAGAAAAATATTTAAAAAATAATATAATTTAAACATAACTATGATTCTGAATATTAATGTTATAATAATCACTTTGAAAATAGTGAATATTTACTCGGACATTAAAAGTGAAATTAATTAACATATACAGAAGTCGATATGAAATTCTACAAATATCCAATAGCCAAAATATAAAATTGAAGATCCAATAGTCAAGAAATAAGAGCTGAGATAAATTGATGTTTCATGAGAAAGAAATGAAGAAGAGAAAGAAAGAATGAGTCATCGGGGACACATCAGGACTCTGTTTTTTACACACCTGGTACCATTAAAAAGATTTAAAAAAAGATGATTCTAACCACACCATGAAAAATCACTAAACGATATCGTAATTTGTTATTTGTTTTGTTTGGGGTTAACCGAACCCTAAATTACCTTAACCCAAAATTAATCTCAAACAAAATTACTAATCAATTACGATCTCGTTTGATAGTCTTCTATGTGTGGTTAAAATCGTCTCATTAAGATCTTTCTAACAGTATTAAATATGTAAAAAACAGAGCTCCAATGAGTCCCCAATGACCCTTTCTTTCCTTCCTTCTTTTTTCTTCCCTCATCTCTCTTTCATGCCACGCTAGCTTATCTCTCTTTTTATTTATTGGCCATTAGATCTTGAATCTCATGTCTTGGCTATTAGATCTTTATAAATTTTTATGTTGATTTTTATACATGTTAATTAATTTGCATATAACATGCATATTTGATTTTTGAGTAAACAACTGTTATTCCCTAATAACATTTGTTACAAAATTAATATTCAAAATCAAAGTTGTATTTAAACTATGTTATTTTTCAAATATTTTTCTAACTTAAGTCATTTTTCCAAAACTAAAACTATGTCATTTTTCAAAAATAAACATGAAACCTTATCTCTTTTCCCTCACTTCACTTAACAATCATTGTAACTATAATGACAACAAATAAGTATTTAGGAGTTCAGTAACTTGTGTTTTTAGAAGTGTTTTAAGAGTGTGTTTTACTTGAAAAAAGCATCAAATTAATACTTTTTTAGTGTTTTTTACTGGTTTTGATATGTAGATGTCAAGAAAAATTGATGTATTTAAAAAAAAACACTTTTGAAAAGAACTATACAACACAATACCAAACACACAAGAATTCTTCTAAACAATATTGTAGATGACAAGCTTTTTGCATAAATTTCTTTTTCCCTTTTCTTTTCTTCCTTGATGGTTAAATAAATAGAGAGCCTGTGTTTTCGTTTGATTTTAGGTGGAGATCATAATAAAATCAAAGAACGAGGGAGTATTGAGAAAGGAGGGCATATGTGAATATGATTTGGGAGAGAAAGAGACGGTTGATGCTTTGTGAGGGTTAATTTTAGGGTTTTTCTTTTATACTTGCTAGTTTTTTATAATAAGGTTAAATATTGGTTTAACTGGTTTAGTTTGTTCTAGTTTAATAGGCTTTAAATTTTTTAAACTAAAACCGAATTAAACTGATCTTTTTTTCTTTTTGGATTATTCGGTTTTTTTAGGTTAATTTATTTTCTCAATTTAACTCAATCATAAATCTACTATTTCTAATTAGATCAGTATCAATGTATTTAACACTTATGTATTGGAACTCTACTTTAGCGGCTGCCAGAAGGTCGAGTGCAAACTTAATTTTAATGAATTATACATGGTTGAGATCGATAATTTTATGGAAAAGAAATTGAAGAAAACACAAAGATAATTTTTTATTAAAAAAAAATAATGTCGAACAATAAAATTAAAAAAAAAAAACAAAAAAAATATCAATTCATGATAACTTTTCAAATTCGCTACTCAGGTCATTAGACCAAAAGCACCACATATAGAAAAACTGCGAAAAGGCCAATCACTAAAAAATCAAACACTAAATGATAAAATTGAGAAAAAAATCAATTACACAAAATGATCCAAAATATAAAAAACAATTAAAAGAATGAGGCTTAAAATCGAAACAAAAAAACAAATTAGATGGCAACTACAAATTTTTAATTGAGAGTTAAATTGAAAAGAAAAACAACTTCAAGAAATGGATAAAAAAACCAAAAGAATGAGGATCAAATTAAAAAAATAATATACAATAAATTTGAATTGAATGATAAAATTAACCACTATAACTTTTACAAAAAGATCAAGAAAAAAAATCAAAATAATAAGGATCAATGAAAGAAAAAAATACATGATAAATTAAGATTGAATAATAAAATTGAAAACAAATATTTTTTTTATAAACATGTTATTTTATTGTATTTTAAAATGAAATGAAAAAAATATTCCTCTAGTTTTAAAATTCTTATTTGAAAAGTACTGTTTTAAAATAAATTGAAAAGATATTTATTTTTCTAGTTAATGTTTTAATAACTAATAATCCGTATAAAAAGATACAAATACGGTTACCATCAACAACATTAGTTTTGTCTATAAGGATAAAAATATTATTATAATAATGAATAGTGAATTATGTATACGGTGGAAATGACTAATGCCTTGAGTTTTAGTTTTTTATTTTTTGGCATCTAATTGCCTTAAATTCCAAAAAAGGACTTTCGCAACTTAACACACTCTCTCTCTCTCTCACGCACAGACACAACACCCTAATGGCTGATATTGAACAAGTCCTAGGAGACCTGAACAAGGAATCCTTTGTCTCACTCTTGACAAGCCTCATTGGAGAGTCCAAATATGTCCAAAACAACCCCCCAGAGCTGATCCCTGAAGAAGACAGGGTTGTCAAGCATGTGTTGAATTCTCTTCTTCCTTACAGCACCACCACTGGAGGAGGTCCACTGATTGTGAATCATGTCTCTTATTTCCCTCAAAGAGGCAATCTTATTGTGGAGTACCCTGGTACCGAACAAGGAAAGATCTTGTCTTTTGTTGGCATGCACATGGATGTTGTCACTGCCAATCCCAATGACTGGGTTTGTTCATTTCTTTCTTTCATCTTTTGTTGTTCTTTGGTGAATTGGGGTTTGATTGATTTTGATTGTTTATGGGAGTTTCACTTTTTCCTTGTGAAGCTATTACTGGTTTTTATGTTTATGTGACGAAGTTAAGGTTTCAATCGCACTCAGGCTTGAGATTTTCAGTTTAAAGTTTACTCCTTTTGAGTTATTAATTACAGTTGAACTGGGTTTCTGTTGGATTGAGTTTGTTGTTTGGAAAGTTAGTGGTTGAAATGTTCCTCGGGATTTGATTTATTTTGGGTTGAATAAGTAATTATCGTCAACAAAGGTAATTTCGAGTTTCTACGAATTGAAAAATTATGGCTCACTATGCTGATTGCTGTTAAGGTGTTGGATGTATCAAAAGTTATTAATTGAACTTTCTATGTCAGGAAAATATCTACGAGTAAAGATTCGATGTTTTTGCTCAGTCATGTGTAACAGTGAATTTGATATGATAGTGATTGTTATTCATGCTATGATGACCAAACTTGCAGGAGTTTGATCCATTTTCATTGAGCATCGATGGGGAAAAACTTCGTGGCCGTGGAACCACTGATTGTTTGGGACATGTTGCCCTTGTGACTGAACTGATGAAGAAGTTGGGGGAGACAAAGCCAAAATTGAAGTCAACAGTAGTTGCAGTCTTTATAGCTAATGAGGAGAATTCTGCCATAACAGGGGTTGGCGTGGATGCGCTTGTAAAAGACGGTCTGCTCAATAAGCTGAAGGGAGGTCCTCTGTAAGCAACCCACAATTTCTGTAGGAAAAGAAAAGGACTTGTTATATATAAAGCATCTTTATGGTCTTTTAGATGTTTTTTTTTTTTCGGTCTGAAGCTTTAATGAAAATTTAGTTTCATATTCTTTGTTTTTTGTTGAGATACAAATTTGATTAATTGATGTGATTTTGTGTTTGTAGATATTGGATTGACACAGCAGATAAACAACCTTGCATTGGCACTGGTGGTATGATTCCTTGGAAACTTCATGTCACTGGGAAACTTTTTCATAGTGGTTTACCGCATAAGGTATACCATTACAATCTCTACTGTCTTAGATCATTAATTCAACGCGTGAACTTTTTCATGCATTTATTTATACGGGAAAACTATTGTCACTTTTCTGGTATTAAATTTATGAAACCTAAAATTTTATGATGGTTTTCTGGTTCTACTTTTCAATGATGAATAGTATAACATGATATGTAAACCAATGTGTAAATTGCAAAGAAGTCAAAAACTAATGAATTATATTAGTGCATAACATTTTGGCCTTTTCTAGTAGAATAATAAGAAGAGAAATCTGCTGACTTTAGATTGGCTTGCACTATGAAGATGATAAAATACCTGAAGCAGAAATTTATGTTGTAAAAGTGGTTTGTGTGATTAGAAACTTGAAAAAGTGATGGATTGCTTTTTTTCTCTCTTTATGCAAATAATGGTAAATTAACAAAAAATTAATTAACATAAAACTCAATTCCACACAGCATTCCTGTCCTGGTTTGGTGGGGTCAGCTTATATCTTTCTTCTTTGCGCTTTCATCTCTCTTTTTTGGACCAAATTATCTCTGAGTTGCTGTGATTTTAAATCACTTTTACCACTTCATCCCACATGATTTTAGTCAGTCTCCACTTTTCTACCCCTACTATTTTATTCTAATCATTCTGTATCTGTGAATCCATAGGCCTATCTTGGAAAAGCAAGGTGTAAATGACAATGACCACAATTTGGATTGTTATAACTGAAATATTACAAATTTCGAAAGTAGCTTACATGACATGGGTTCTTACCTTTTCCAAAGCAATTATTATTTTCCCTTTCCTTTTATAATGTGGCCTGTATGCACATCTATGCAAGCAAATATTTATTTGTATGGTACTGGCATGTATGTGTAAAATGCCTCTATCCCCTTTTCAATTCAACCTTAGATTATGCATGCATAAATAGAAGTAGAAAGGAAGGTAGCCAGGTTAAAACATTTTGGATAAAAATGAAGAACATGTATGAAAAACCTACTTCTGGCCCACTACACTTTACTTGCCCAGTTTTGAGAGTATGCTAAACAGACAATTTTATGGCTGTTTGACAGTATTTTAAAGCTGTAGATGGTGCAAGACACATCAAGCTTTGTTTTATATCGATGATTGCTCGTAAAAATTAGTCTAATGAAAGACTTTCTAGTTTCATATGTTCAAATTGGGCTACATATTCCATTCTAGCTTCTGAATGATGTGTCACATAGAATAGATGGAGTCACTTCTCCGGTTTCTTCTTATTTATTAATTTCAAAGTTTGTATTATCTGCAGGCTATAAATCCTTTGGAGCTGGGCATGGAGGCTCTTAAAGAGATACAGTCACGATTTTACAGGGACTTTCCACCTCATAAGGAAGAGCAAGTATATGGATTTGCAACACCATCAACTATGAAGCCAACTCAATGGAGTTGTAAGTTTTGCAGCAATAAGTAATGATATATTGTGGAAAGCAAATGCTTTAATTTCTGAAACCCATCTTCATTGTCTCAGATCCAGGAGGTGGGATCAATCAAATTCCTGCTGAGTGTACAATTTCGGGAGATGTCAGGTTTATAATCTTGTAAAGAAGTTCTTAACACATGCAACTGATATGAAAATGAAGTCTCACCATCAGTTCCTTTTCTTCTGTTTCAGGTTAACTCCCTTCTACAGGTTAGCAGTCTGCCTCATGTTAATAACAGAATCTTAGCACTTATTAAGCATATGTCTTTCAAATTATGATTTGGGTCTATTTTTTTCTGGACTGTATAAACATTTGTTTTTCTCAATAATTTTTCAGGTTTCTGATTTCCAATATTTTACTCTTTACTGTAGTGTCGAAGATGTGATGAGCAAACTACAAAAGCATGTGGATGACATAAATGAGAACATTGAGAAGCTTGGCACAAGGGGCCCAGTTTCAAAATATGTACTACCCGAAGAAAACCTAAGGGGGAGGTGTGTCTTCTTGCTTGCTCTGTCACCTTGGATCTCCCCTATTTCAGGGATGCAATTATTTGTGTTCTAAAAAATTACTTTTTGTGTGTTATTCTCACTCATCATTACAACCTTTTTCCCAAAAGTAGTTATATATGGGTTCGTTTTCCAACAGTCTTGCTGTGACCTTTGATGAGGCTTCTTCAGGAGTTGCCTGTAATCTAAAATCACGTGGCTTTGAAGTGTTGTGTAAAGCAACTGAAAAGATAGTTGGGCATGTAAAACCGTATTCAATCACAGGGACTCTGCCACTAATTCGAGAGCTGAAAGTAAGATATATCTCCTTTTTTCCCTTTTCATAATGTTTTTCTAAGTTCTCATCCTTTATTTAATGTTTTTGGATTTTGTAGGATGAAGGTTTCGATGTTCAAACAGCAGGCTATGGTATGATGCTATTGCTTATTTTTGGGATTTTGCTATTTATTTTTAATCTCACAGTCGAAAGTCAAGCCTTATAGATGCTAGTGTATGTCGCATGGGTCATCTCGTTTAGTAAATATGTAAAAATAGAAGAAGAAAAATGAGTTGTAACCTAGTTTTATGGTAATTAGAAACCCTAACTAGTTTTTAGAGTTTCTAGGTAAGGGGTTGGTTATGCTAAAGAAAAGATTAAAATTATCCTACCTAGGGTAAACTGATTTGTTATTTGTTTTTAATGATGAAGGATGCTTATTGTGCTTAGATGCAAAAATTGTTGTCTAAACTGAATGCTTGTGTTGTTTATAAGGCAAAAGTATACTAGGACTTGGAATAGTAATTCAGGATCCAGACCCAACAACAAGGTCTAATACTCACATCTCTTCAAGAAAGAACATCCCTACACCAAAAAATATAATCACACATACAAATTATCGTTTTTTTGTTATTATTTTTTTAAAAAAAACAGACAAAAATAATGAGGAGTTGCATATTAATAACTTATATTATTCGCTTGTCAACATCTTTGAACAAAGATCAAATGATTCATTTATCCTGGATTGACTTTATAAATAATAAAATTATTATTACGCAACAAAACTGTGAAAAACCAAAGAAAATGAGAGATTATATTTTTTTTGTTTGAAAATAATTTTGAATATGGTAAAAATCAAATTACGCAGCAAACAAATTTTCATCCACTTGTCTAACATCCATGGACAACACCTAGTGATGGTTCATTTAACTCGGGTTGACTTTATGAATATTAGAAACCAATGTTATTCAACAAACTCACATAAAACAAAGAGACGCCAATGAAAATCATTTTTTTAAAAAAAAAAACTACTTTAATATGGCACAATCAAATCCTCATCAAACAATTTTTAATCGACATGTTAATGATCTTGAACAACGTCCAATAATGGTCCATTTATCATGGGTTGCCTTTATGGATTAATCTTTTATGAGTTGTTGAAGTTGGTTGGAACTGGACTAGAAAGGCTAGAACAAGGAGAAAGAGTGCTGAAAAAAAGGTGTTGGTGCATGTACAGTATGCGTGGATCAACAGTTTGGCTTTCAAGGCTTCGTTTCACACATCGTCGGGGCAGGGAGGCATGCAAACATGTCTAAATGTTGCTCCTCTTCCTTTTCCTTCCTACTCCGATGATGTAAAGATGACTGCTGCTGCTGAAACAAATTGGATTGCTTCTTTTTTTTTCTCTTGCGCTAGGGTTTTTTGCTAGTTTTTTTTACTAGAGTATCTCCTCTTTTTTTTTATCTTTGTGTGTGCCTTTTTTGTTTGAATGTCTCCTATTTGTATTGTTTAAGATCCCCTGCAAAATAGAAAAAATTAAACTGAAAAAATAATGTTAGGCAATGATATTGTTTTTTTCTTGACTATGGATTTCTAATTAATTAAATTCTCTTCTTAATGTGTAGGATTTTTTTCAATAATTTTTTAATTCTATTTAATCCTCCTATTTATTTTTCTTTTTATCTTTTGCATAATCTCCTATGTTATTATTTTAGTCTCCATTCTTCGTGGTCCCTTGTTCTCCCTCTCTCTTTCTATTTTACTCCCTGACCTCTTTTTATTCATGAAAACTCAGAAAATAACAAAAATTGATTGAACTTCAATAAAAACTTTTTTTTTTTTTTTTTTAAAACAGGGGTCAAAAAGTTATGACACTGTAGTTAAGATTGTCATTATCTATCAAAGGCATTTTATAGGGCTAATTTACCCATATATACTTATTTCAGATAATGTTTGAAACTTTGAATCAATCCACACTTTCCAGACCATACTTTCTTTCATATCCCTTTTCCATGTTTTGTCCTTTTTGCTTTCAATCACTTTATAGCTCATTGGAAGGGGACCGTGAATGTGGTTAAGCATGTGGTGAATTCAGAAAGAATGATAGAAATGCACAAAGATGGATGTCCATCGACTCATTTTTGTGTCTTGTGGTAGTCACTAGGAAAATATACAGTGGGTATCCATTAGCCAAGTACATATTATTATGTATTAGTAGCTGATTAGCTGAAAGGCTAAAAGGTTCATTTTGGTAACATCTTAAATTTTACAGCTTGGATTTGAATTTTTTTTTTTTTTTCATGTATGGAGCTGAAAGTAGCTTATACTGAGAGTTTACTTGGTGTTGCATAGAGAAACAAGAAATAAAAAAGAACATCAACTCACTGTATAGGCTAGGGATTAAGCAACGATGGAAACTTAGATCTACTACAATCATTTTCTACTTGTCATACTTGCACTACTTTTTATCTGATGATTTAGCCTTCACATGGGCATTTATTGAAGTCCAGAGAAAGCTTGTCACCATACCTTGAGAAAGGTCAAGTATCCAACATAAGGTGAAAATATCCCTTGGACAACAATGGGGGGGTTCTAGATTATCAGGTTTCCTTTTGAGTCTTTGAGTGGTTGCTCAAAAAATTAAAATTTATCACTGTGGGCTTTACCAGAAAGATGATGCTGAAAGGGCTATCTGCCACATGGACCTTAAATAGAGGATTGAAGCAAAAGAGCTCTTACCCTCATTAATGTCCCCAGGAGTTCCATACATTACCTGTGGAGACAAAATTTACTCGTAGTATCATTTTCCAAAACCTCCATTTAATTGCGGAGTTCTGTTTTGAAGATTCTTTTATACCACTATTTACCATTTGGTCCTCTGCATCATTCTGCATCAGAACTGTATTAGGACCAACTTAATTTATCTTTGCAACCCAGCTGAGTAGTTGTTTCAAGTGCTAGTGTCCAAGACAAGATTTTTAACTTTTGGTGGCTCTTAGATGTTACCAAACAAGCAAAACAAGGAATGGGAATCTGGGTTGATCAGGGGGGAAAGCAACTGAATAGGTCGATGGAGTTGACGATGACGCTGTTGGAAATTCGCCTGAAGTTGCTTCTAAATTAATATATTCCTGTCATTGTCTTTTTAGTTTGCCAGTTCATTTATTTGCAGAAAGGCACAAGCTATGTGCATAGTTGTATCAAGCTGCAGAGATGCTGATGTGATTTAATGCGGGTGACCAATGGCTTGACCTATTGTGATTGGAAATTCATGTCTGCATTAATATTCGTACTTCATCACATTTTCTCTCATTTATAATTTCTACATGAAAAGATTAGCCCTTAGTGTTTGGTTTGTGATATCTTGTGTTTAACTGTTTTTTCATTCTCATGCTCTATTGTTTTACAGCTTGTCTTTTGCATCCCTGTGCAGGTTTAATGGCCACATACCATGCCAAGAACGAGTACTGCCTGCTTTCTGATATGTGCCAAGGCTACCAGATTTTTACCAGCATCATCTCTCAATTAGAAAATTGACTCGTAGCGAAGTGGATGACATAACAACACCACCAGATACCAGATGAGTAGCTTGTTACGTTATAGAAATAAATGATTGTCATGTAAACTCTGTTAATTTGAAGTTTTGAAGGGCATCTAATATGCTTTTTCAGCAAGAGTTGCCTGCTGCTTGGAATATGATGTTTCTGTTTTTCCTCTGGATATTATTCCATTTATAGTTTTTCCTTGCCTCGTAGTAGATTTGGCGCTTGGACAGTCATTTGATGATTCTCATAAACATCTTTCCTTGCATTCAGCTCCCCTGGCAGGCTGTTTTCACTTGGTTCTTAAATTAAAAAAAGATGGAAAAGACTTGAGCTTAAACATTTATAGCTATTTAATTACCTGTGCTACGCTACTTGTGGGATTCCAAGATATTTTTTAACACAATAGAATGAAGAACGTGTTGGTATTGTGACTGTATTTTCTTGCATCACGAAAATGACTGGGTGTTTTTTGGATTTTTTTATGTAATTATATGATAATAAAAATAGATTTTCATTATAAAAAAAATATAATTGTTAGTATAAATTCGCTTTTTTTACCAATATTTTTTTAAAAAATTATATTTATTTTTCTTTAGCTGAGTTGTTTATTGCATAAAAACTGTAAGATTTTTTCAACAATTTAAAATAAGTCAATAAACAGTATTTCTTTAATTAAAACTTGTTAAAATTTTAATAAAATAAAACAATAAATAATGAATTGATAATTTTGATGCAAGTGTATTAAATGTTGTATAATAGGTACACCTATAAATTGCTAATGTTACAAGACACTAATATTATTTAAAAATAATAGTATAATTAGATAATTATTTAAACATTATTTAAATTTTAAGATTACCTTAATTAATTTAATTTGATAAATGTAAAATATTTTATTTTTTTATTTATATATTTTATTTAATTACAGTTGATAATGAAAAAAATTATACGAACTCCCTAATAAGAGTTAATCCTCGACTCAACAACTGGCCCCATCGCATTCCGACTCTGTTATGTGATGTCCAAATAACAGAAGCCAGGGTAGAGAAAACCAAGGCGTAGAAAAGAATCATACATAGAAGCATTTCATGTTAAAAAAAAAATTAAATAAATAAATAACACAGGCAAATACTATCAACTTGTGCTAGAATCTCGCCATCTCCAATCAGTACCATGCCTTGTATTCTAACTGTGACTTTCTTCAGTTTATTCACTGTTAATACACAATGCGCTTTCTATTGTATACAGCATCTCTAGTTGTACTATTCATACCTAATAATCGGCTCTATGTATTCTACAAGTTTCCTCCCCCACCATTTATCTTTCCTTGCCAGGCATTTTTATCTGGGTTTTCATATGCAGCTACTTCATCTTTTATTTGAATTCATTTCTTCTGATTTAAGAAGCTGGATTCTCCGGCGTAGTCTTCTCCGGTGCTCATGTATTTTCCAAAGGCCATGCCCCAATACGACAGCCGAGTATATGCCATGTGTAATGATGGGGGCTAGAATATTATTTGTCTGCCAAACAATGCAACAGATTGTACATACAAATCTATCAGTTTGAGCCTCTGAAACAAATTGGTAATATAGCATCAAGTACCTAGTTCAAGACTTCACCTGGATCCATTCAAAACCTAGATAGAGCGCCAAAAGTCCTTCCAGGAGGGGAGAGTAGATCTTTTTCATTTGCCTCCTCTCATACCAGGCTGCGGTGCAAACGACAGAGCATGAGCTAATGCATATTTGGTTTGACCAACCAGTAAGACCAAAAATATGCAGACTTCTTAGCATTTCTTCCGAGCAACATGTAAAGTCATTATGCTCTTCTAAGCTGTCAAGAAGATGTAGGGCTAGAATAGTCACCAGTTATTTGCGAAATGACCTCACCCACCCAAACAAGGATTTAAAACTTATATGCGCACTATGCATGTTTCAATGTATCAAAATGAGCAGTGACAGTCAGTAATTGGACTTCCATGGGACGAGATTATCAAAACATATTTGGCAAAGTAAACCAAACATATCGATTTTCACTCGTGTTAAACGGACTTGTCACTGCAAGAGACTTTCTAATAATTTCTTTTTCTTTTTTTTCAAAAATGAAAGGAATAGCAGAAATAAAGTGATTTCCCAGCTGACCAAATATACTAGGATTTCAAAAGCCATAATTCCAAAGAAATAGTACTGAACTAAGCTTCTATGCCAAGTCAAGAGGTGAAACCTGCAAATAGCTTTTTCAGATCTTCACGCCCAGAGCAAGATGGCAGAACTGGTGCAACTACATAAGTAGGATCTGTAAGAAACAGAACAGACCTATGAATCAATCTGCAATTTAAAGATGAAAATAAACACTCCTTTGAGAAGAGTATCAACCTTTTGGGGAGGTAGCCACATAATAGAGGGATCCAGTAAGAACGGCTGTTAAAACAGCTGCAAATGCCTGGGCAAATGGGACAAAAGGAGGCAGCACACCAGTCTACAAATGTAGAAACATAAAAATTTTAGTTGCAAGGCAAATTTCATTACCAAGGACAGGGAATAAGTTCAACCAAATACCAGCGATGCCATTCCTCGAGCATCTTCCACCAAATTGGTTCCCCTTAGAAATATATCAGCCAGTGCTCCCTGTGTAGTAATTAAGAAAAGATGAAAAAAGTACGAATAATTAAGTATTTCCAGTAGATAAGTTTTCTTGTTATTATTGTTATTTAAATCCACCTACAGGGGATTTGGGGATTTTACTTTCAATTATGCCTGGAATTGCAGGTCCTAAACCTGGATAAAGGAAGTGACTTAAACCCACAGGGAATTTGGGGATTTTCTTTAATTCACTATTCAGCATGAGTAGGAGAATATACCTGAACAGCAGCTCGATAGAAAAGCTCCTCTCCCACGGAACTTGCAGCAACAATTAAAATAAACTGCAAATTGGGTCCAAAATTGAATCAAATTCATCTTACCTCATAAAGACAGTGATAAAAAAAAAAAATATATATATATATATATATATATATATATATATATATATATATAATAATTGTCAACATTTTCTAAGGTCCTTTTTGTTTTATAGAAAATGGTTTTCTAAAAACCACTTTCTAAACTTTATGTATTTATTTGTCATTAGAAAAATCGATGAACAGAATTTAACTTGGTTTCTAGAAAAGTGTTTTCCTTTTATTTTGGACGGAAAACACTTTTCAGAAATTACAAAAAAATCAAAAATATCTTATTATCTGTGTATATTTTGTTTTGAATTCTTTTTTTCAATTTCATCCCTTAGAATTTAATTTTTATACCAACTTTGATTCTCATTCTTTTTATTATTATTTTATTTTCTCTTATCATTTTTTTAATTGAAATTTATTATCTATCAGATTTGATTCTCATTCTTTTAATTGTTATTTATTTTATTTAAAATGATCATTTATGAAATTGAAATTTTTTTTTTAATTTCATCATCTCTCAACTTTTTATCTCTCATATTTGATCTCCTTTATTTTTATTACTATTTATTTTATTTGAAATAATTTTTAAAATTAATTTTTTTTTAATTTTATCATCCTTCAACTTTTTTATCTGTTAGACTCAGTCCTTGTTTTTTTAATAAACTTTTAAAAAAATAAAATATTAATAAGTTATTTTCCGACTTATTTTTCATGAAAAAATCAAATTCTAACTCATTTTTTATGACACTTGCCAGACATCATAAAATAATTTATTTTTTAGAAAAAATATTTTCCATTAAAACTATTTTTCAAAAAAAAAAAATATAGAGCAAACAAACAGAAAAGCAGAAAAGGTTTACCTGCCAAGGCGACATCCCATAAAAGAAATTACGAAGTTCCTCGTCCTCCACATCTCTAATGGCACGAGCATGAGGCGACAACTTCACGACTTCATCCTGTAGCCATTTCAAAAAATAAACAAACAAACAACATTCGAAAACTACAAAAGGGTTCATTACTTAACTAAAACCAACAAATAACAGGATTCCACTTGTCAATTTTCTGCCCGTCAAATAAAAATATTCAAAAGTTTATTCAATTACCAGCTCAAGTTCAGCAAAAACAAGAAAGAATGATGAGCAAACTAAATAGTATATTTCTTTTTGAGGAAGAAATTAATTGGAGTAGTAAAAGCATACATCTAGTATAAAAAGAAGGGCCATGACTGGTGGAGCTGCATATCCAAGCCCTTCAAGAAATGCATCCAAAGATGGATTAAAACCTCCCAGGCTATCAATTCCAGTTATTGAACATATAAACCGTCCTGCCAACGCCATTCCTCCATATATACCTGCAATTCCCAATTCGAATTAAACTAAAAACAGGCGCAACGGGTCATAAAAAAATTGAAAAAAGGTGAATATAAATAAATAAAACTGACCGATCCCATAACAGAGTCTAACAACAGCACCGATTTTCTCCCACAAAGGAAAGTCAGAAGCAGCATCGCCAAAGCTCTGATCAAATGTAGTCACTTCCATAGCACTTCCAGTGAATCTCCTCCTTTCTCTCTCCTCGATTCCTTCACTACCAGCACCCGTTCTCTCTGTAGATGCTTTGCTGCACCGTATTTGAATCCTATTTACTCCATTTTCTCTCAAGTTCAATCTCCTTCTACTAGCCGGAAGGTCACTGGTTTTAGAAAACCAAGCACCAACTCTAAACGACGTGGTTGCAGTTGCAGTTGCAGTTGATGAGTGGCTCGGTGTTCGGAAGAGTAACGGCAGCTCCATTAGCCGGTATTTCGGTCTCCGTTTCCGTCACGAAGCATATCGGTCTGTCTCTCCCCCCATCTCTCTCTCTCTCTCTCTCTCTCTGACACGCACAGGCTGCTGTGATATTTGTGTTTAAAGGATTTGAGAGGTCAATGGGTGGTTTTGGGGCGTTGGATTTCGTGATGAGGAAGTCCTTTGTATTCTTATTCCTATTATTTATGATTTTGATATTTTTGTGATCCTTGGATTTTGATTGGTCGAAGGAGTGAGAGGATGTTCGTGAATATCGAACCTGCCAATAAAAGAACGCCACATGGAGATAATGTTACGCCGGATTTATCAAATTTCTGTTGATTAATGTGAACCAGTAGTATTATTATTTCTATATTTTTGGTGGTGGTGTTTGTTTATATACCACGCATGCTTTATAGGGAAATTCCCTTAGTGACCTTAGATATTAATGGCAATGCTACCTTCGTCTCTTTTTTATCAGTTGATATATAATGCAAAAATAAATATTAATTCCATACAGCTATTATATTTTAAGATGACTTCTATATATAATTAATAAGAAATTTATTTTAAGAATATATTTGATGAAAAATCTAAAACAATATACACCTATGCATATCATAAAATCGGATTCCTCGTAGAACAGCCTCGCCCTGTTGACTTTGCTGACGGAGAAAGTCCTTCGTATTAGTTCGGCCTTCTTCAGAATTACGAATTTTATCTACAAAACTGTTTGTAGTACTCTTTTTTTTTTTTTTTTTTCATTTGGTGTATGAGGAATTAACAATGAGAAGAGAAACTTTGGCCGCTTGGTCCATCTTTCTTCATTCCAACACAGTTTAATAAAAAATTAGAAAAATAATATATGTTAAAAAAATATTAAAAAATAATATAATTTAAACACAATTATTATTAAAATTAGTGATTGTTTCAAAATTCATGAACCGTACGTAGTTAACATAGTTATTAGGGTTCTTTTATATTTTTTTAATATTTAAAAAAAATTAATCTAACTGTAATATAATGAATAATCTAGTACTTAATTCTTTCTCCTTATTATTTTTATGTCTACCGCTTTCTTTCTTCTTCTTTTTTAGTTTAACGTGGGTGTCCGGACCAGCTTGCGCGCACCTCGACTAATCCCATGGGCCCTGAAGTTAACGACCATGTAAGCCTCCAGTGGCCATCATATGAGCAACCATAGGGCTCGAACCTGAGACCACAGAGGAAGCAAACCTCTTAGTCCCAAACTTTTACCATTGGACCACCATCTAGATAGTTCTGTTTTCTTAATACTATAAGTTTTTGAGGCTACACCTTTTACATCGTGCTCACGATTAAGTTTTTTCTTTTTGAGAAAATATTGCAAAGGAAATCGAATTCAAGTCTCTAAGTAAAAGGAAACAGCTGGAGCACAAAACATTTTTTTATTCAAGAGTGTAGGAACAATAGCAATATTGAAATTGAAATACATAACCAACAAGTCAATTAAGATTTAATTATTTTAATCTTGAGGGGTGTAGTTAATTGGTAAAGTTTTAGGTTTGCTCCCTAAAAATCATCAGTTCGAGTATCACAAACCTCAGAGCCACTAGAGGATTACATGCTCCTTAACTTCAGGGCCTGTAAGATTAGTCGAAGTACGTACAAGTTGACCTGAACATCTACTTTAATTAAAAAAAAAAATTTGGTTATATTTAACTTAATATTGATTGTCGTGATTTGTTCAAAAAAGAAAAGAAAATGTCATGATATGAGAAGATGGACTGTTTTTTTTTTTAATACTCAACATGTGAAAAACTAACAAAAGAACTTGAGATCTTCTTCTACCACGGGCATATATCTTATGTTTGTTCTTGAGAAAAAAAAAATTATCTTTTATACAAGAACCACATAACCGAGGCCTCCAGTGCAACTGCGTGTTTTTCTCATCTGTTTTAAAGAAAGTTGTGTGAAGGGTTTTGATTATTGTTTTTGTTGTTGGTATTGTTTACTTAGGTGGTTTTTGAGATGAAGTCTTATGAGAATAATAGTGAGGTTCTTGAGCACAAGCTCGGAACTATGTTCATGGTACAAAGTTTTCCTTGCTCTTTGGAGTGCTAATAGTTCATTTTATACTTATTTATAGTTTTGTCACCAGCTTGTGCTATTATGTATTTTTCATGTAAATTATTGGCTGCCGAACAAAGTTGAGAAACCTTTTAAAACTTTAATTGATCTGAAAATCTACCCAATATAGGTTAACATGTTCGAAGATTTCGTATAAAACTTCAGCTTGATCCGATAATTGTATTGAAAGTTGTATATAATAGCATAAAATTGATTGGTTTGTGATTTTTTTAAAAAAAAATTAAATTTTATTGTTCAATCCTTATGTAAATCATGCCAATTGTTCCTCTAAACTGTCAAGATCATTTTGTTTTACTTCAAATATATTTATCTTATATTTTGTTTTTTATTTTTATTTATTTATCAATTTTATTATTATTTTACGGTAGCATTACTGATTTTTTAACTGATACTTGTACTTTCACCTTTGACTTTTTGTTGTATTATCCTTTCTTATAGTTTATTATTATTATTATTATCTCACTAATTCTTTGAGATTTTTTTTTTATCCATCAAAGCACATTTCGACATCATCATAAATTTTAAACTAAAATTATAATGCATATAAAAACCTCATCCATACTTTTATATTTTATCATGAAGACCATTCTCTCCATTTTACATCATATCACTTACTCATTTTTCTTTTCATCCCAAATTTCTATTACTAGTAGGGTTATTTCTACCTTTGTTCCAACATTTACAAGATGGTTTACATTCTGTCCTTGAAAAATTTCATCCTCAAAATTTAGATCGCAGTTCATTCCTGACACTAAACTTAAGTTGTTTTATATATATATATATCATTTTATCTAGATGAAGTAAACAAACAGGTGTAGCCTGTTGTAGTAGTTGTATTACATAGTTAATTACGAGTAAGGTGTAAATGATCATCCATTACAAGACCCTGGCCTTTCACACCGATCTAGCAGCTCTATATATACACACGCCGTCGCCGCCTTGTTAAGAGTGTAAAAAAGAAAGATAAATGTGAGGTGGTCCGCATGCGTAAACCAGCAAAATGAACATAGACAACAAAAATCCCAATCAAATCTTTTTGAAGACATCCGTTATAATCATAACTTTTACAACTGGAGAAATACAGCAAAAGTAACACAACTAGACAACAAGCTGAACTAAGACGTTCCTAGGGCAGCCATGGCTGTGTCTAAATCAGTGAGAAACTGGGAAGAAATTATTAAAAACTACTCAAGAAAAAAAAAAATCTGAACTACACTAAAGAGGAGCTCATCCATGCTTTGTATTCAATCGCACGTGTTAGGATTAGGATTTGACTTGAATATACCATGCAAGGACTGCCAGGTCAGTGGTCCTAAGCACAGTATTGTTGAGTGGGAAGCATTTTCACTCTGGATTTTGGCCACCCCATAGTTGGTACATCTGCATATTATGAATGGGTTGACTAGGGTTACCATAAATTCCAGGAGTCCGATTAACAGGACTGCCACCATTCTCATCCGAAGACTCGCTAGAGCCCCCTCGAGAGGTAGGGCTAGCTGTGGTTAATGGAGCACCAAAATTCAACATCTGGGGTGGGGGTGTTGAGGAAGGTCCAGATTTTAATGATTTTGAATTTGATTTTTTCCCATCTGCAATGAAGCTGCCCAAAATTACCTGGCAAGAAACAAGGAATCCAGTTGAATTATAGATCAAACACAACAATATTTCTGTCAAGCTTTCGCATATCAAAGGTTCCCTGATGCTCAAATGGTAACTGATGACCATCTAACAGTGTATTACAGCCACCCGAAAAAGACAAATGATGGCAGTGTGAATAAAGACAGATGTTGGCAGGGTGAATACCTGTACAGCAGAAGCTGCCGTTAGCATTCCAGCAACTCCCCCGCCCAAAACCCGACCATCTGATCCAGCCAGCGACACACTCAAACCACCAGTTCTGCTCCGACTACCATTACTTTCAGAAAGCAAGAAGGAACCTGATAGAGAAATGATTTCAAAGCGGCCCTGAAAAGAAAATGTCACAAGGCACAGAAAAGTCAGCATTACCACAAGAGGGAAATATTGAAATCATGAAAAAATAAATTTGGGGAAGGAGAAATTGATTAAAAGCATAAAACGTCCACACCCCACCCACCTCCAATTGCATATTCAGACAAACACAAATCTAGAAAGAAGATGCAATTACTGATCATAGCAGTAAAAAGACAGGATTTGACATCTAAATCAGATCCAGAATTCCCAATTAACCAGGTGGTGAAGAAGTAAAGGGATTGAGCAGTCAATTAAATCTCAGAATCTCGTGTTTCACAATATAGACTGCTTATAAGATGAAACTTCAAATCAGGGTTTCGAGCATATACTTCTGAAAAAATGGCGCATCGCTCAATTTTTCATGCTAAAGAATGGTCTTTGACGTATGTCCTTTACTATGACTCATCAGGAGCTAATAGTCAGAAAAACAGAAGATGAGGTCAAAATAATAATCATTTAGGAGCATAGATTTAATGAGAAGTTTTCTTGCAGTTCATAACTTTGAGGATGCAATATTTGTCATTAGATCTTTCTAAACACATGCCAGAAGTGCATATTTACCAAAGGTCCTTGACCTCCTTGAATTTATGGTGAAGGACTTCTGCAATCAACTTTTAGTTCAACGAACCATTTGGCACACAAAGGTAAAATGATTTCAGCATGCTACCACAAAAGAAATTTACAAGTAAACCAAATAGGTAGTGGCAGTAACCTCTTAGGTGAGGAATCATGTCATGTTAAAAAACTCGAAAACCCTAAACCTGTTGACTTGGTAATAGCTTCCAATTTCTACCTAGTTTCCATGAAGAATGCAGCTAAGTTGCTTAAATTCCATAGATGATGAAAGTAACTTTTGCCACATCAATATATGTATATCAACTAGCAACTAGGCACGCTCATCTAGCCTAACAAATGTCATTCACATGCACAACCACGATTAGTAAGCATGTACTTCTTAAGAATTTGGATCAACACCATCTTTTTGCTTCGACTTAATACCACAGTTTTTATTAACTTGAGAAAAGAAAAGGCATCCATGAACACAGCCACAGAATTCTAATTCTCAGAATAACAAGCACATCTAAGGGTGGAAAGTACACGTCCATGCCCTAACTGATTCAGCTTCCCTTCAGCTAAGTTTTGTTTTATTTTGAGGTAGACTTTATCTGTTGCAGCCACACCCTCCAAGCATTCCAATAGGAGGGGAATGACATATTTACATGGAGTAAATGATTTGCATCTTACTGAAGCATATAAAATGCAAAGTTATTGCATGTCTAGAAAGCACAACATTAGCCCAATGCAAATGTTTGGTGTATTCCCCCATCATCAACAACAGTATTTTTAAAACACTAGAATTTCTTGAAAAAAAAATTCAATTCAAGACCCAGGTTACAGATTTTCCTAGTTCTGATTCTACTCCTTGATGCTGGTGAATGAGGAAATAATCTGTTTGGCTAAAATGTGGTAGGAATGGGACATATGGTCTCAAAGCTACAGAATCGATTTCGTTCTCAGAAGATTTCTTGGGGAAGTCAAGCTCAATAATGTAAACAGATGTAGAATGATGACTGAGAAAAGGCCATAACCTTGACATATTTCACAAAATGACCTGTGCCAAAATATGAAGTAGAACGATTACACAAGGTCAATGCATATACTCTTTCCTGCATGAAAAGACTTTTAGTAGTTCCCATAAAACAAGAACAGCACCATTCAAAAGTCCAAGTTCAAAGATGTCATTTTTTGGAAGATTTCTTGGGAAGCTCATTTCAAAAATATGGTATACCCATTACTGCCTTGGCAAAAATGGATCCATGAAAGGTGACCTAGAAACGGCTATAACCTTGACATATTTTAAGAACATGACCCATGGCAAAAATGAAGCAGGATGTTTATACAAGTTCAATGCATACACTCTTTTTTTGCAAGAAAAGATTTTTGATATTTCCCATAAATTAAGAGCAACACTATTCATAGCCCAAGTTCAACTTCACTGAGACTAATACTTGTGTACTATTTCGTAAATAAATTTGCAATCGAGGAGCCCCTGCAAACTTTGACCAAAAGACTGTCCAAACCTTGGTTTCCAGCTTCTAATTATACTATCTATTTAGGACAAACACACACACACATAGGCACACAAGAGGCATTGTATGAACTCTAACAAGCTCAGTAGCTAGTCCCACATGAATGATGTGTGGTGGTGTGCAAGTAAGGCTGCCAAGGACATCTAAAATATAAACACAGCAATACTGCACACAGCTGGTTCTAATAAGGAACAAAGATGTCAGGGGTATTTGAGATTAAATTATAGCAATGGAAAGGGGCACTTGACAGCCGTATTATACCTGAATTATCTATATTGTTAGAAACAAATTCTTCTCAAGAGTAAAGGAGATTTTACAGACATCAAAAGTACCTCATATGTCACAGAACCACCAGACATTGCTGGTTGGCGAAGTGTAACATTGCAGATGGCACCATTTGCAGAGAGAATACAAACTGTCCGTGGCCCTTGCTGTGAAAAAGCCATAATTTTTGATGCAATGTCCTGTAACAATGAAGGGGACACTATTTGATGACTCAATATACTTTCAATAGGTTCCCATTTGAAGAGGGATAACAGAACCTTCATAACCACCTCTCTACCAACACATCCTCACTTTTATTTTCAGGAAAAAAAAAAGAATAAGAAAGGTGGGGAAAACAGTTATTCATTGAGATCTATGAAGCATATCAACAATTGAATAAAAAAAAGATAATGTGGTGCTAATTTAAACAATATTTCATTTAGCTACAGGAATTGTAGTTGCAAGTCATCAAACTACATTAAGGTGCACTTATTTTCACCCAAAAAAAAAGAATCAGAATGACAATGAAAATTTGAGGATGAACATACTGAAATTTGAGCAACTCCCCTGGGAAATAAACCCACGTCCAGTGCTTTATCTTGCTTGCAAGTAATTTAAAATATGCTGTTCAAAGCTCTCCTTTCAGCAGAAGGCAAGTACTTTGGATGTGGTGTGATAACCAAAAATAGGCACCAGAGAATAAAGTAACCTTATCTGTTGATTGATAGTTTTAAACACGGTTGAATTTAAAAGCACGGGAGTCTTGAACTGTCCCCAAACTAAAATGCTTTGATCCTGAGCTATAAAATATAATCTAACTAATCAAGGACAAGACACAAAAGACTATATTTTTCACACTTGCTGCATTTTTATTCTAACAAACAAGATAAAAAAGCATTGCATCCAAAACATAAATTAAAAAGCTGCACAGATACATACTTCTCCTGCTTTCACCGTAATGACATGCGGTGTAAACCCTACGCCTCCAGTCCCACCTGTCCAACAAGAAAACAAAAATTCTTTCAAAACACAAGCATACATTTCAACAAATATTCAACAAATTTGCACACAATTACCTAAGGCATCAAGCTGCTTCTTCCCAGAACCTGGCGGCCTTCCTCTATGCTTTTTAGAGGGATGCTCAGATGCCACATCAGGCATGACACCGCTTCCAGCTCCACCACTAGAATCGGCTTGACCAGCCGACATTCCTGAATGAATGGGGGTGGGTGACAAACCCAAGGCAATGTTACCGTCAGGTGTGTACTTCCTGGGCCTCCCGCGCTTCTTCTTGGCGGGCTCAATACTAAACCTCATCCCTGAAGAAGATGTGGGCGACGATCCATCAAAAGCACCTTCAGGCTTGGATTGCAGCCGCTGGGCTGACATCGGATTGAAGGGGAAGCCACCACCAACAGCAGCATTCTGAGGAGAGATACTGCGGTTGTTGATCAGGTGAGGAGAAGCGGTTGCTGGATAGGAGGAGATAGGGCCCGGAATCATGTTTAATTGTGATTGTGGTGGTGGTGGTGCATGCGGTGGCTGTAGTTGTTGCGGTGGTGGCTGTGGCGGTGGCGGTTCTCTCGAGTCCATATGTTTTTTTTTTTGAAAAAAATGTGGGTTCTCTCTTTCTTCTTGGACAGTGGGAAATGTGAACAAAAAATAGGGAATTGAGAGAGGTGTGGTGGTCTGGTGGGTGTGAGAATTGAGATATCTACTGCAGCGACCACAAACCAAGTACTGGTTAGAAAATGGAACCTCACACTTTGTTGAGAGAGAGAGAGAGTGCGCAGAGTGTACAGATGGAGATGAAATAAAAACTAGAGTGAAGCGGAAAAGTAGGGTTTTGGATTTTAGGGTTTTAAAGTGCTTTCTCTCTTCGCTTGATGCCCATCGGTACATTTCTTTCTTTCTTTCTTTATGTTTTTTCAAATTTTCAAAGGACATTTTTTTCTTTCTATCTTTCTTTATGTTTCTTTTTCAAATTTCAAAGGACATGCATAGGTATTAAAAGATTTTTTTTTTTTTTTTAGTGCTATCGTGTTTTAAAAATATATATTTTTAAAAAAAATTAATTTTTTAATATTTTTAAATTATTTTAATATGATGATTTTAAAAAATAAAAAAATATATTATTCCAACGTATTTCCAAACGAAAAATACTTTGAAAAACAATCATTACCACAATGTTAAACACTACCTTAAATCCCTTAAAACCTAAAAATCACTTGAAATGCCTCTACAAGAACCTATCATTAGGTAGTGTTTAGCATTGTAATAGTGGTTATTTTCTAAAGTGCCTTTTCACTTGAAAATACATCAAAATAATATATTTTTTATTTTGAAAAAATTTATTTTTGATATCAGCAAATCAAAATAATCCAAAAATACTAAAGAAAAATAATATGGAAAAAAATCATTTTTTTAAATGCTCATCCACGCCGCAATACCAAGCAGAGCCTAAGTTTTGGTTTTCTACTAGATTATGAATGTGATACTAACACGTCATTTCGGTAAATGAAATGTTTTTCTTTTTGTTCAACAACAAAATTCATATATTACAAAGAAATCTAAAAAAAGTTGATAAAAACATTATGCAATCGAAGAATACAATGTAGATCGGAGCAATGTTTATTGTTTATTTATCTCACGAGCTAGTTTTGTTATTTGTGTGACTTCTCTACATCTATAAGCTAATTGTTCAGCGTCTTGGAAAAGTATTGTGATCCAATCAACACCAAGAGATCCGTTAAAGGTTCTAGATGATTTAGTGACAAGACTTAGGGCGTTAAGAGATTCAAAAAGGCTTTCAATTGATATTTTTTTAAGATACATATACTAAGATAGACTCCAAGAAGATATTAAATAATGTTCAAGAAGAGCTTATAGATGGGCATTTAGACATTACAAAAAGATTGGAATAAAAAGATTCAAATATGCTAGTTTTAACATTTCATTATTGTTTTGGTCATAAATAAAGCTACAAAAAGGATTTTAATGTGATCCAATTGCAATGAAAAGTATACATCTATTGCTTTCAAATAATACATGGCATGTCTTCTAATTCATTAATACAAGAGACAACCTTATGTTTGAAGTTAGACTTCAATTTTACCAATAAATTACGAAAAGGACATTATTCTTATTTAAATTAGTTGAAATATTCTTTTATTTATTTTTTAGTTATTATTAGGCATTAGAGATATTAGGGTCTTTATTTAAATTTGGATTAATTGGATGATGATGATGATTATTATTATTATTATTATTTAGGTTTATCCGTATTCATTAAGGATATCTTATAGATTTAGGATTTATTTTAGTATAAATACTCTTTTGTAGAGATTTTTTTAGAGAAGATTATTTTTTAATAAAAAAAATCAATATTCTTACTATTTTTGTGTAGTTGAGTGATTTCCATACCAAGTTCTTCATTGAACTTGCAAGCTCTCTGAATAATTGATAAATTTCTTTGTGATTTTATACTACTCGTTCACATCTCTTTATAGGCATAGGGTAAGAGTGATCATTGTATATAACTTTGGTTCTCCAAGGTAAATTTCCATATCAAGTTCTTGATTGAACTTACAAGCTCTCTAAATGATTGATAAATTTCTTTGTGATTTTATACTACCCGTTCACATCTCTTTATAAGCGTAGGGTAAGAGTGATCATTGTATATAACTTTGGTTCTCCAAGGTAAATTCTTGTTGGGTCAAGTTGCAAACCATTCAAATCTGATTTTATCGTATCTTAAAAGGTATCTGCATCAAATAGCCATCAATTCAAATGTATTGTTAAAAGATCATCAATTCCTAATGAAAATAAATATAGCACTAGCTTATTGGAAACTTTAAAATTGTTAATGCATAAGGAATTGCTGAATGAAAGGACCATATATATATAAAGAATGTGATAACATTAAAGGGGGGATATTATAAAATAGAAAAGCAAAGGGCATACAAGGGATAAATTTGCTTTTTCTCTAATAAGAGTAATTATGCTAGATATAACTTCATCACCAAACTTGATTACAAGTAACCATATCAAGTAGCCTAACTTTTGCTTTTCTCACTTTATTTTGTTTGAGTTGCTTTATCAGACAGAATAGTAAGGCAAATCGAGGAAAACAAGTTAGTCTTAGAAAATTCTCATCTGCTAGGTATTGTTGGGGCTCTTCACAAAATAAGAAGTTGTTATGCCTTAAAAAGCATTAATAAGAAAAGTAGTTCAACAATACGATGGAAGCCAACTTAGACTTACCTCATAACAAAAGGTGAATGGTACAACTAAGAGATAAAGCTTGATATTGAGCGTGAAGCTCATTTTCTTGACAAAATAGCTCATTTTCTTGACAAACCTACTTCTCTTTATTCAACCAGGCTTGTTTGTTTGATGATTTTTTATCATTGCTATTTAGCTCTATGAGAGTTTGATAAAAAGTTGAAAATATTATTTATGTTGTTTTAGTCATTGTTGATCCTATAGAGAGGGAGTTGTGGAATGAAGTTATTTTGTTCTATTTCATGCCTTACTTATCAATTCATTTGGCATCCCTAATAAGTGGTTTAGCTTGGATATTTTTGTTCCAATTTTATTTGGTTTATGATAGCTGGTAGGTGGCTTCATTTGAATTTCTTAAGTTTTATCTTCCTTTCTATTTAACGATATGGTTGGATTATGTTTTTGTAAAATTGGTGCAATGTCATCATTGTTCATTAAATGCATAATCTACTTAGCAGGTCTTAAATCAATTCTTTATGTTGGGAGAGATATTGGGTTTTAAGTGGGATTCGATATGGAATTGGTTTGTGACAATCTTTTTTTATTACCTCTTGTTGTGTCTATATTGATCCTGTTTTGTTTTCATTTGCATGGAACTAAATAAGTCTTTATAGTTATTCTGATTTTATTTGCTTTTTGTTTATATCTTTAACGGGGTCACTTCTTCTTCTTTCATGTCATTTCAAACTCGATTTGGTTGGGCTTTTTGGGTGGGTTTGGTCAATTTTAGCCTTGGACTTTTTATCTATTTCATATGGTTTTTATAGGAGGGTATATGGTAGATATGTTTTTGGATTTCTCTCGTGGGTTTTATATGTCTCTCTTTCTCTTCACTCCTTGCTATGTTTTTTCTTGGTTTATTTTTTTTCAACTATGACGGCTAGTGTGCCTTCTATTTCATTCTTTTTCTTTCTAATTGTTATGTTTTTTCATATGTTTTTTTTATTGTCTATTGCTTTTTATATATTCATTATAATGTTGTGTTTCTTTTATTTCAATATACATATTTCCTTTTGGTTATCAGTATTTATGTATGGTTAGGCTTGTAAAGCATAATTGAACATGATGCATGGTCTTTAGCTAGGTTTGTTTTATAGTTTTTCATTATCTTATTATTTCTTTTACTTCTAGTGTTATTTATTTTGTCAACCTTAATTGTTTTTCCAATGTTTAAGATTTCCATTGCCTATGATGTCTGGTTGTTATTACTCTTTCTTATTGTTGTTTTTCTTTGTTTTTTATGTTTGTTTTCTTGAAAAAAGAATATATGAGGTTATATTTTTATCAGTTCACTTCGAGACAACTTTGGTTTCTCATTAGATTGTTTTTAAGGTTTGGCATACTTTTTTTTTTTCAAAGTTTCTTTGTTAGATGGTCATTGTAACATGCAATTGTCTAGGTGAATGGGTTTTTTTTTCTTTGTGGTGCATCATAGATTGGTGGTTTTAATTGGTTTAATTGAGGGATTTAGTGCTCAATGATGGTTATATCATGGATTAATGTATTTGGTTAGCTTTTTTCCTATGAAATATAGAATGTTTTTTCATGAAAAATATTGCATGTCATAAACAATGTTTTTGTTCATACTTTAACAATATTGAGTCATTGTTATGTTGTTTTATTGATGAGCTAAAGTATCATTATTTAGTATATGATTTTTAGTTGTTGCTCATTTTGATGTCATTTTTTGTTGGGTTTGTTTAACTTGCCTCAGCAATATCGATGTCCATGCTTGATTAACCTTGACAAGGGTTATTGAACCTATGGGTGGTTTACTTAGTCGTTCCTTCTAGATTTTTTTCCCTTTTTTTATCTCCTAATGATGTCATTTTTAAAATTGTTTTTTTTGTCATCTTCATCCTTCGATTGCTTCTATTATTAGTCTTTTTATGTTGGGTTATCGATGTTTCATTTTTTATATTATACTATTTTGTTTTTTACTTTTATTTTATCTTAGGTGATCAATAAAAAGAAAAGGACATGCTTTTGCTTTTGTCTTTTCATTTTGGGTCAAGTTTGCTTCTTATTTTGGTTATTTAAGTGGTTTGGCATGTTCTTATTTTGTTGCATACTTGTGTAGGATAATTGTTATGGATTATGGTTTGCTTTTTGTAGGTTTATCACAATCTCAAATAAATATCTTGATATTTTGTTGGTGCTCGATTTTACAAGTGTTTATTTTTTGTCGTATAATTAAAAAAATAGTTTCAGAAAAAAAAAACAAAGTTATTAAACTCAATAGAGACCATAACCTGGATTACGAGTCTGGTTGGTTAACTAGGGTTAATTAAGAATTATACTTCATAATCTGTTTTGGTTTACTTTCTATGAGGTTATTACAATCTTAAACAAATGATTTGTCATTGGATTGATGCTTAATTTTGCCAACATCTATTTTTGTTATTATATAATTAAATAAAAAAATTAGTAAAAAAATTTATTAAGCCCAATGGAATTCATGACATGGGACGCGAGTTTGGTGGATTAACTTGGTTTGATTTGGGATTAAGATTCATAATTTATTTTGGTTTACCTTACATGGGGTTATCGTGATGCCAAACAAACGTCCCAACATTGAGTTGATGCTTGATTTTATGAACGACTATTTTTGTTATCATATAATTAACTAAAAAAAATAGTTTTAAAAATTATTAAATCCAATGGAGTCTATAACCAAAGTCATGAGTTTGACAAGTTAAGTTATTAGACCTAGTCGATCCTAAATATCATCTCAATAATTTTTTTAAAAAAATATGTCATCTTGAATTTATTTTTTAAAAAATCAAACCATGTTTTGATCAATCATCTTGGTCATTTTTGGACTCGTCAAGTCGACTGGTTATGTTAGGGCAATTTCTTCATAGTTTAATTTGAAACTTTAGCCAAGTAAAGAAGCTGGGTCGGATTGACCTGTTGGGATGAGTTTAATGATGCTATCAAAAAACATTTCATAGTTTGGACATTCTGTTTTTTTACGTTTAAGAAATATTTTGGTCCAATCCATGATATAACATAGACCAATATCTAGTGAAGTCTAAAATGAAAACTTGAGGACACTTAAAGGTGTCGATACTGAAGGAGAATCAGGCCTGCTACAACATTAGACTAAATCATTGGCCTACGTTATGTTGTGGGTCAAATCAATTTTTTTAACTTAAAAAAAATATTCAAGCGTTATTAATATGTTTTCTAATAAAAAAAATTAATCATGAACTCAAAATATTATGTATATTGAACGATATCATTTTTAAATATTGATACAATAATATATTGGATGTCATTTTTTTTAAATATCGAGACTATAACATATTGGATTAACCCAGTTCAACTTGTCGAAACTGCGATCTGAGTCATGAGATCGTGATAACCCTATAGGAAAAAAAATCATGAAAGTCAATTTCTAATTAATCCAATGTTGAATGATGAAATTAAAAAAATATTAAATTAAAACAAAAGAAAAAAAAACTACCCTAGTCAACTTGGGTTAACCTGTCAAACTCGTAATCCATGTTATAAGATTGAGATAATCCAATAGGAGAAAAATAAAAAAAAATACAAAACTCAATTAAAAAAATATTCAATTAAAAAAAAGACCCAACCAAAATGAATAGAGTCAACGTGCCAAATCAGCGACCAAGTCATTAAATGATGATAACCTCGTTGAAAGAAAAATAATAATTATGAAGCTTAATTTTCAATCAATCCAATACTAAAGGATGAAATAAAAAATAAAAGTAATTAGAAAAAGCAGCAAAAAAATAACATTAGTCAATTCGGGTTACTTTGTTAAATCAACAACCCGTATCATGAAATCGAGGTAAATTCATAGAAAAAAATAAAAATAAAAATTACAAAGTTCCACTTTTTACAAATCTAATGTTAAATGTTGAAATCAAGAAAAAATAGTTAAATTCATGAGACAGATATAAAACCAAATTGAAAAAAAATAATAAAATACAAAATATAATTTTTAAAACAACCTCATATTGAAAGTTGTTATTGAAAAAAAATAAATAAAAAAATTCAATTATTGAAATATAAAATTTAAAACAAAAACAAAAAAAAAATTATATAACACAAAACTTTATTTTAATAAATAATATTTGTGAATATAACTATCATATTATTTAGTGTTAATAATTAGAGTTTCGTTAACAATAAATCATTGAATCATTGTTCAAGATATGTAGGCTACGTTTGTTTTACAATTGCTTTTACGTTTGCAGTGCAACAAACGCAACAAGGTATTTGATAACAAACCAAACTGCGTTTTATATTGTGGGCCCACTAAAAAATTGAATTTGAAACGCAGTTTTTTAGAAGCAGTTTTTAGATATTTTTTTAACTGAGTTTCATAAAACTCTATTTATTTTTGCGTTTCAAAAGTGCTTTTGAAAAAAAATTGATTTTTATTTTATTTTTTTCTTTATTTCAAATTATTTTTTTTTGTGTTTTCATATTATTTTGATACGCTGATATCAAAAATAATTTTTAAAAATTAAAAAAAATTATTTTGATGCATTTCCAAGTAAAAAGTACTTTGAAAAGCAACCGCAACCACACTTCTAAACACAATTACCAAACATTTTATACATATTTTTTGCTACACATAAACCTCAACTATAATTTTTACCTAACACATATCTAAATTCTACTAACCACACTTTTTTTAAACTTATTTTTTTAAATCACAACCATAAAAGCTACCTAAAAAACAAGCATACTCGTAAACTCTTCAATTAACATGAAGGTTGAATTAATGGAAATCTCTGAATTTCTTCAACGATATGAATATGAAACTTCATAGCTACCATGGTTTAACTTTTTGCCAATTTATCTTATGATGCTTAAAGTTGTTTACATCATGGTTATATAACTAGAAAGATATAATACATGTTATTTTTTAAAGTATTTTTTACTTGAAAATATATTAAAAATATATATTTTTTAAAAAATTATTTTTAACATCAGCACATTAAAACGACTCAAAAACATCAAAAAAGAACTTTGATTGAACAGTAAAAACAAACTCTTCCTTAATGTTGTTAATCATGACATCCTTTGTCATTTTAAATCTTTTACATATTTACATTATGTTTGTTTACCAAAAAATAATTTCTTTTAAAAGTGATTTTTAGGAATGATGTATTTTCTATAAAGTAAATTATTTTCTAATATTTATCAATATCATAGAAAATGAATTGGGAAACAATTCATGATATTTGACCATTTCTATTGAAAATAAGCTGGAAAATAACTTATTAATATTTTTTAAAATTTTTATTAAGAGCATAAGAACCAAATCTAATATATAAAAAAGTTAAAGAAGGTGAATAACTTGTCGTTTGCCACATATTTTTTTGAAAAAAAACAACACATCATATGATGTACAATTTCAAGTGACAGAAGGATTGTAAAAAATTTGGGCCATGGGTTTTTTTTTTTTGTCAAAAAGCTCAATTTTTAACCTATTTTGGCTCAAAATACCTAGAAAAACAACACCTTACGTTGATAAACTCATTCATGACCTCATATAACCTAAAAACCCGCTTAAAAACCTGAAATAAAAAAAACTTTTCAAGCTTAGATATACCATTTCAGACGATGAGAAGGACAAAAAAAATCTAGGTGGAATTTTTATTATTTAGTGGAAAATATTGACACTAAAATTATCCATTTTCATGACTAAAATCAGTGTTAACCAAGATTTTTTTCTCTCTAACTAGAACCCGGTTACTCTTTCTCTCAAACTAGAAATTGAAAAAATAAAAAAATAAAGTTTTGCACCACAATTAAAATTTTAAAATACTAAGAGATCAAAAAGTTATAATTTAAAATTTAAAATGATCAAAGTGAATGTTTTGCTTGAATTTACAACCACCCTTTGTGCTCGCTTTTTTCACTTTGATTGCCATCTCTTATAAAGTTTTTTGATTAATGTGAATGTTTGAGTCAACTTGTATATACCGGTTAATTTCATGGGTTCTAAAATTAACGATTATGTAAATTTTTAGTGGCCCTAAAATTTATAAACTCGAACTGGTAACCTCTAGAAAATAAATCTAGAACCTGAATAATTATCAATTAGTCCTATAAAATAAAATTTAAGAAAGAAAAAAGCAACCGTTATAGCAATCCACTATACTTTATATATATATAATCAGTGACACGAAGAACAGTATTTTCACCTAACTTTTTTATAATTATAATAAAAAAAACAATCATGCTATTTTGCCAATAAACATCAAGTTATATTATGTAATTATGAAAATTAAGAATAGTAGAAGAAATAAAAAAGAATTAATGAATAAATTAACAACTAGAAATGATAAAAGCTTGTTTTGCGTGTTAAACAAAATAAATTAACAACTAAAAACCTGTAATAAAAACCTAACAAACTGCAGTCCAATTAAAATTTAACCCAAAAAAACCCTCGAAATCTTTCCCAATACATCAAGAAAACAAAACAACCTAAGCAGGAGATTTGTAAGCGAAGAGATCATCCTCATTCCCTCTCCCCTTGTCTTCTCCAACACTAATTCTCGAAGCCTCACTTTCAATCTCCAAATCCCAATAGCTCTCTCCCTCACCATCAAGTCCACAAACAATCCCATCTTCTCTTTGTCTAATTCTTGATTAAGTTTGATTCATATTTTGGGATGCGATGCGTTTCTTAAAGAGGATAGCTGGGTTTCTTGGATTCGCTAAAGATGATGGAGGCTACGAAGTGAAAGACCAACAACAAGAAGAAGCAGAAGAGCAAGACGATCATCAACACCCCAACCATGTCCGTTTTCGCTCCAATTTACAAGAAACTGGCCTTCCCCGCAAAGGTTTCGGTGTTCCTGTCCAAGTCGCCGTCGAACGCCCCCAGCTTGGACCCCTAATCGTCCCCTGCATTTCCGGAGACGGCGGCCTTCAGGTCCGTTCTTTCTCTAGACTTCACATCTTTGTTTGTTTTGTTTAGTTTTACATTTCTGTGATTGTTTGGAGTTTCGAAATGAAAACTGCTGGGGCTTATTCTGGTATTGTTGAATTGTTTGTGATATATAATTGGTGGTGTTTTTTAATGAATGCGTTTTGGTATTTATTTGCTGTGTTTCAGTTGGGTTATTGTCAATCCAAATAATTGCCAGTAGGATCTTTGTTTCTTTCCTTGCAAAGAGGGAAACAATGATGAGAATTTGGGGTTTCCTTTTCCTTGTTAATGTTTGAGGATATATTAGGTGATTGAAGGTGGAGTTTGTACCTTTTACCTTTGGAATTATGTTGATGTTTTCATAGCGCAGCTCCAATTTGTTTTGTTTGACTATAAAGTCATTAGCATATGATCGCTAATTCTAGCTTTCTTCCATGAGGAGTTTTGCATTGTAAATGCTGTTATAAATGAAAGCAATCAGTTTTAGTCTGGTTTTCAAGTCAAACAGCCAATCTTGTAGCCTACTTAGTGGGTTCACCCTCACCTCCATACCTTAATGAGTTGTGTAGTATCTCATAAAATACCTCCTGCAAACTTTTTTCTTATCTGGGTCAAGTATTGTAGCCTGTTGTTTTCTACTATTTCTCTACCTCCTAATGATTTCTGGTGTCATAACGTACTGTTATGTTGCCAATGTTTTACCGTGCCTGCTTCACATTGGTGTTGATCTTTGTGAGTGTCTGCAACATATGATGCTGTTACAGAGCGTTTTCCGGTGAGATGGTCAGTGGTAGCAGCGTCAAGTCATGAATTTGTATACAGTGATGCTCAACTTTGAACCTTCTGTTCATTATCTTGATTGGTCTTCCTTTTGCTTTAGTTTGGTGGTAGTTCCTTTGCTGAAGTTATTAGTTATTTCATGGTGGCTTCTGTAATTATCCCAAAGAAGATGGATGTCCACTATTTTTGAATGATTTGAATTAAAATGGGCAACATTGGTTCATTGTGCTTTTGCTCCTAGATTGTTATGCCATCAGCTCATTTAAAATAATCTTTAGGCTCAGTGGACACTAACAAATTCTTTGGTCTCAACTTTCAACTAGCAAATAATGAATTAGGAGTAAGATTTACAGGTTTTAAGGCTGCAATTTTGAATGATAATTTATTTTTTTGAACGTTACGCTGTGTGATATGCACAAAAAAATATTGAGTCACTGTATCCATGCAACTGACGGAGTTGGATTTTGGACAATATGGATAGAAAGTAGGGGAATGCATTTAGAAATCGAAACAGTTGCTTACACTCTGTTCTAAATAAGAGTCATCTGTTTGAAGTAAACAGAGAGAGTGTACTGCATTAGCATAGACATCACGATACAATGCTTGAGAACAACAGAATATGCTTTCTGTTTACTTGAATTAGTTGACAAAGGAAGAGATAACAGTTCTATTACCCTTGGCCATTTTTGCTTATTTACAAAGAGGTAGCTGAATTTGAACTGAAATTTGGAAGAATACTTTAGGGGCCTGCTTTGTAATGTAGAAATGTTTTTCCTTGGAGAAGTTTGCTCTGGATTTCCTTCTTAGCTAATCCTTTTCTCATGAAAAGCAGCCAAAAATCATATTCTTTAGGGTGTAAAAAATCATATTCTTTTAGCTACATCCAAAGTGGCACCAGATATAATGGAATGTTTGGATGCTTTGATTGCTGCTAGAAGTACCAATGCTTGAGAGAGATTGTAACTACCTTGGAAGCATGTCACAGTTCATTTTGAGGTAACATGCTTGGCAACTTCAATAACCTTTGGCAAGCAGAGGAAGTGCCAACTGGCACATTAGACCAAAGAGGCATTTGGAGACGTCTCAAACGTTCCATCACCTTGACAGTTGATAATGGTTATACTCTGCTGGTTTGTTTTAGATAATTACAGGAGGTAGAGACAATAGCATCTGCAGTAGTAGGTAGGCTGGAGTAGCTTGAACTAGGAGGTCATGTCTGTATGTAGGGAAGAATAGAAAAGGTAAAACTTTCAAAAGTGCTGAGAAACCTAGCTAGTTTAGTTGAGCTTTTCATGTTTGTGACCTCATAAAAATCAACATTTCCTCCTTATGCAACTTTGCTGTTTCTTGAGCACAGTAATTCTTACACCCTGTCTGTCTCTTCATTTTGCATTTCGTCTTGCCGAGGGCTGTTGAATCACCAGATTGCAGAAGTCTTTTTTCTGGGTAAAATTTTTATTAATGAAAAGTTAAATACACGAAATGCAAACATGGGATGCTTTGCAGATGTGATTTACTGAATCACAGAACTACATTAGTTATTTGTTGATAGCTTTCCCTTTAATTGAAAGCCTCCTTGAAATATTCAGCAACAATGGTATAACAGACCAAAGTAAGTAAGTCAGTTTGTCCTGCTTAATTTAATTTGATGGATTTTGTCTTGTAGTTCCAAGCTCCAAATGTCATGCAGGCATTACACAGTTGATCAGTGTCATTGTTGACATATTTATTGCTCTGATCTCTTAAAGTATGTTGATGGTCCATCTTTTCCGCATTTAGGGTCTGAGATGGTACGCGAAACGTCTCAGGATAGATGAAGATGGAGACGTGGCAGATGAGTTCTTTGACGAGGTCTTACCAGACACATCTTCCAGTGTTGATGAACAGCACAAGCCTTTGCCGAGGTTTGAAGTGAAGCACAGTACTCGGCCAGCTAAAATCAAGAAGCAGATGATGTCCCATGATGGGAAAATTCAACAGTGTGTGGAACATCAAGGTAGATTGCAGTGGGTATAATGGATCTTCACGTCAAAGTCCAGGGCTCATGGGTGGCTGGGTGGGTTTCATTTGTCAGATCTATAGGGTAAGTATGTTGCTGGGTCATTCTTTTCTAATAGATTAACGTTTGTTGTGGTGGCCTGAATTGTGAAACCCCTACACCCAATTGTATTAATGTTTATGTTACAAAGCTTTGTCCAATTGGTTTGTGATGAGATCTTGATTTAGACCATCTAATCAGATAAATCTTACAGAATCCTGCAGGATTCGAATTCATGCACCAATTGATCCAAATCTGAATACACATCAAGTTGAATAGACCGAACTAAATTGTTCCATGTGCTTTACTTGTATATACATTTTCTTACTCTTCCCTTCGAGAAGACACTCATATCCGGTCTGCTTGTACACCTGGTTAATTGCTCACATTGCCTTACTCCCGGATTTGTTATTTTGTTTATTTGCACCCAAGGTGAAATACAAGAATGATCCAATGATTTGCATGCCGTGGAATTGTTTTCATGTATTTGCCCATTAACTGTTTACGTAGGTCTGAGTTATGCGGGCAAAACCAAATGAAAAATTTCTTATTTAAATTAGGCCAGTTTTACCCTCAGAGACATCTGCTGCATATTTATATGTCTGATGATGTCTGTTCTTCCCAAAACAAAAGTTCATACCGCAGCATGGTAAAGAGGGATGCGTGATTTATCAATAATTTTCGGTTCAGAAGAGAGTTTCCAACAGAGAACTGACAAACTCAAGACAGACAAGTCTACACGTACACACACACACACCGAGTCCTACCTTCCATCACACAGCATGGCTAATTGTCTAAATATGCCCGTGTACAGGAGGGTGTCCTCCTAGGGGGTATGCAGGGGCCGTGATTCCAGGAATGGTACCACCAGTTCCGACTGGCTGGTTAGCGTGGGTTCTAACAACGGGCTGAGTGCCCACCACAGGCGGTTGGTGGTGGTGGTGCTTGGAACTTAATTTCTCAGCTGCATGCTTGGCTTTGGCCTGATGCAATTCCATCTTTGCCTGTGCTCCCTTTACTTTTCTACGCTCCCTGGCCAACTCTCTCTCTTCTGCTGTCCTGGCTGTTGTTAACTCTGCCTGCAAGTTTTCAACAAGTATTTTTAACAAAATTAAGGCACAAGGATGAAACACATGCTTAGGCATACTTTCCTTATCTCTCTCTATTTGAGTTGTTCAAGAAATATAACCTGCTCTTCAACCTTGGCTTTGCAGATAGTCATGCGCTCCTTAGCAACACTAGCCAAATTGCTGATTTTCTCCTTAGCAGCTTGCATCTTTCTATTTCTGCTTCTACAAACTGTTTCTTTATTTATTTATGTTTCGCTGAAGTAGAAACAGCAATTGCTGCGATAATGTTCCAGTCTAGAAACGTAAGGAATTGCTAGGCCAAGTGCCCAAAAGATTAGGACGCCACGATAACTGCCACGTGCCACTCATGCAACTGCATGCCTTTGATCAGGTGCCAGGTTGCACAGGTGCACGCTCTAGACACATGAGCTTTTCTTGGGGCTTATCGTAACGAGGAATAAGGAAAGAAGGAGCCTAAAAATCTGGGACAAAATGAATTATAAGTTTAGGTCTTGCCCCAGAAGAAAAATGGCAACAATCCTGACATTTTCTTTTTATGGTGTGCATCATTGAATCTGATCAAGCAGTAAACATGAATTGAACAAAACAAGAAAAAATCTAGAGTTGATGAGCGGCAGCTTCACTAGACTCAACATTTTCCTCTACGATTTACTCGAATTTGCTTTCCTCACCTAAGAAGCTTTCCCGCTCTTAAAAGTTATAAACAAGCGGGGAGACAAAAGTAAAAAAAATAAAAATGCTAGATACACAAAAAAAACACAACAATTGTATGAACTCTCTCCCAACCTTTTATTTACTCAATAAAATAAATTACACAAGCTCTCTTGTGTGTGCCATGCACAAAATTACCTTATCCTTTTAGGAATTACACGCTACACAACTTATTTTCCGGTATATATATAAAGTATATACATCGAAGTTACAAAGAAAACTTCTCCTTTCATTTCTAACAAGTGCTTAGATAGTTTTACCCTATATTCCTATGAACTTAGTGGCTTCAAGAGTACTTCCAAGTTCCAACCATTCTCCATGTCTTCTAGCATGCCACCATTATCTAGTTATGTTTTTTCATAACTAGTTATGCTTATAACTATCATACCAACTCACCACTTAGATATAACCACCACTCACAACACTACTGTGACTTCTTTGGTCAACTATTAGCCTTATTATTGATAGGTTAGCTATGTTCTTTATTGGATTGGACAATCTATATTCTAAGCCCATATTCGTACCAGCATGAACCCATTATTCACATAAGTTATTGTGCAACTTGTCTACTGATTCTACCATTGTCAATGTAGTTGTCAAACGTAATTAACATTGTCTAGGGAACATGTCATCATTATACATCTCGTGCACATAGATTACATAACAAACCTTCTCCACTAGAAGAGCTCAACGCCTTTTTTGGCTTAGACTTACAGTGCCCATGTTTTTCAACTGTCACAATCGGTTTGTTTCCTCAACGAAACCTCGTGGTTTATCCTTTTTTTCATAAAGAATTCAGCCCGTTGATTCTATGATGAGTAAAAAACAAGTGTCATAACTTTACTATCCTCTAAAGCCTTTCTTATTTTCCACAAAGCAACCAAAAACAACTTAACAACTAACCTAAATTGTTTAGACCAATCCTATGATATCACATGGACAAAGATAAAGTTGTAACACTAGTGTCACTCTTTGTTATGTCTCTAAAAAATCGTATACAACTCTATAATTACACACAAACAATGCTCATTCCCTTAACAATCCTATGGCTATATACCAATTTGTTCATATGTATGTAACTCTCTAAAATTGCATAAACCCCCGTAAAACCTATCAAACTCTTCGAACTTTATATGTGACCTATAGTATAAAAATGTGACCAATATAGTCTTAGTGATCAACATCCTTTTATGTCGAAGTTCTTTTGGAAGTTTCGAAGGCCACCAATCCTTATCCAAACACATAAAAAAATAATAACCCATTATCAATTCTACCTGATTTGATTCTCTATATGCAACTGTTGTACCTAAGAAACTCTATCACCACCCACATGGTTTGATCGATGCAAAAAAATTGTTGTTCTAACCCTTAATGCATGTTTTATCCATTGAAAATCTGCAATATAATAACCCCAAAAGGGAAGCCAACCTTGCTTTTATCATCATGATTTGTCTATCATTAAGGTGTATAAAATCGTAATCATAATTCATTTATCTCAATTTGTCTATTTCTCTAATATGCACAGAACACCCATTTTACTTCCTTCACCCCAATATGTCTCATCATCATGGTGCACACAACAACCCCAATCCTGCTCGTTTAAGGCAATCTAGCCATGCCACATCCTCACTAGTCTGGCTGACACCTTTACAGCTAAAATCTCAACTTAGTTGCGAAGCACACATATAGAATTTATATATATTGTTTCTTCAACACCTTTATCCATAAAGCTAGTATTAAGTTATCCCCACTTTAAGAAGTTATTCATAAAATGACTCCCATCACAAATATAACAACTAAAATTTTTCGGTGAACCCTTTCTTTTCACCATCAACGAACCTTGTCAACATTGTCCTTGGATTTTGATGAGACTCTAAAAGTTTCATTGTTGACATTTGGTCTAAAATTTGTCATTACATTGGCAAAAACTATGGTAGACCCAAATCCTCATTAGATTTAATCCTTCATCATAACTTTGTGCAACCTATATAGTAGTTAAGCCACCAATTTTGTAAAATTTCTGAAATGGCACTCACAATATGGTTCGCTATTTTCCCCAGAATATCCCACGCTTTGATATTGATTGTCGTATAGAAAAATTTCATGCCCAAATTTCAACCTCTATATAGAGCCTAATCTCATTAGACTCAACCTTTTCCTTTACGATTCACTCATGTTTGCTTAAAATTAAGAGTTTTCCTCGTCTAAAAGGTTTCTTTACACTTTTATAGGTTATAAATAAGCAAAACCATAAAAGAAAAAATAATGAATGTTGCACAAAAAAAATTCAATAATTATAGGGACTCTTTCCTAACCTTTTATTAACTCAACAAAAGAAACTACACGAGTTCTCGTGTGTGCTACGCATAAAAATGCCTTGTTCCATCAGACATTACATGCTATACAACTAATTTTTCTAACCTATATATAAAGTATATACATGGAAGTTACAAAGGAAACTTCTCCCCCTATTTCCAATAAGTTCTTAAATAGTTTTACCCTGTGTTCCATGAATTTAATAGCCTTAATACTTAGAAAGTTAGTGGGAAGTTTGTCCTCATGTTTCCATAAACTTGCCGACTTCAAAAGCATTTTCATCCATGCTCCATGTCTATCTAGCATGGTCTCATGATTTGACCATGTTCTTCCATAGCTAGTTATGCTTGTAACCGCCATAAAAACTCACTACTCGGTTATAATCGCAACCAACAACATTGCTGCAACTTTTTTGGCCAACTGTCAACCTTATTGCTATCAAGTTAGTTATGTTTTTTCTAGGCTTGGGTAGCCCTTCATCCAAGCCTATATTATGCCAATATGAACCCACTGCCCACACAAATTTTCATGCAATCTTCCTATCAATTCTGCCACTATCACGAGACTATTAACCCTAACTAACATCATTTAGAGAACTTGTCATCGTTATGCTTCTCATGTATGTAGACATCCACAACACATTTTTTTTTAGAATAGGATCTTAACTACTCAAGAAAAGTTTTAGATGTTTGTACCTAACTCCTTTTAAACGCAAGTAGATTGAGATGGTCCCATCCCAAAAGAAAATAATGATAAACTTTCTAAGATTTGTTCTAGATTGCACTTTTTTTTCTATTTAAAAAATTATATTTTTCATACTACAATTAATATAGTTGATAACACTTTATATAAAAGTTAGGAACATGATCAATGAGCACGGTAAAAAATTTGAAAATATTATACATTTTGATTTAATTTACAAAATGTTCTTATAAAAAAACAATTACAATTAGTGCATGTATAGTTGATGACTTTGTTCCAATTGTAAATGATTCTAGTGCTGACTTTATGGTCCTTTTCTTTTCTTCTTCCTCTTTCTAGTAAGCCATAAATGCATCTATGCTTTCAGATCTAACTCTACAATCAATTATTACACATAACTAATACTTTCACATGTAATAACAACATCCAATTCTTGATTGTCATGTAAATATATTAACAATCCATTCAATTCAATTTAGTTTGTGAATTCAATTCTTGAAGTCTTCACCAAATAAGCCAATTAAAAATCTAATTAAACAAAAAAGTCAAATTCCAAAATATTGAAAAACAACCTCACCTTAGCTCCTATAAATTCTCAACAACCTAATAATAACAACGAAAAAACCTCAAAAAATAAAGCATACATAAAAAAAACTTTAATTACTTTGCAAAACCATTATTTCCCAATCCCTTCCAAAACAAAAATTCTAAGATCCCAAACTCTTCAAACATTAAAAAAAAGGAAAAGGTAAGGGATAATTTGCAAGAAATAAACAAGATCAAACTATGTTAGCAAGAAAAATTGATATAATTGTTGTCCACCAAATCTTTAATTGTTCTAAATGCTCCTCTAAATGAGTTAATGCCAAGCTTATTAATGGACCATCCTTGCATACTCCTCATTTGTTTTATGATTTTTTGTATTTGTTGATAGGTTTTGATTTGGAAATTAAAAGAGATTTAAAGAAAAGTAAAAGAATTAGAGACTTTGATTGAAGAAAGAGAAAAGATAATTAGAGATTTTGATAAAAGAGAATCTTGATTTTTAATATATATATAAAAATATTAAAAAATTAATTTAAAATAAAAAAAATTAATTTTTTTTAAAATAATTATACCATAAAAACAAAAACAACCTTAATATTAATAGTAATGCAAAAACTTAGCATAGTTAAAAGAAACGTAAGAACGCACGTGCCGGACACCTTCGCGAGCCAAAAAAAAAAAGAAAGACCGGTGTGTTCTTTATTCTTGACTTCAAACAAAACGAACTCTGCTCTGCAACTCTCCATTTCAAAACAAATTAATAAAATAAAACCTCAAAAATCTCTCACATCACCGATTACCGAATCATCACCGTTCATCAACCTCTAGATCTGCATTTCCAACCTCCATCCGCCGTCGGTTACCGTAGACAAGGGGTTGTTTGACTAATATTTGAGGCGCCGATCAACTGGATCAGAGATGCCGGTGGCTGCTTCCGCAATCTACTTCTTGAATCTTCGAGGCGATGTCCTTATCAATCGCCTCTATCGCGACGATGTCGGGTAATCTCTTAATATCTGCTTTCATTCATATATATATTTGAATTGAACTTTTAGGAACCTTGCCGTGTAATGTATCTTTTTTTATTAAATCATTTCTCATTTAGCTTAGATTATGTGCCATCGCTTGCCAGATTAACTCTAATCGTCCGATAGATTATATTTCGATTAAAATTTATGCCAATAACAAGTAAATGTTATTGTTTTATGCCGTGGATATCGGAATGATTTTTTCCACGAAATTGCTTCAATGAATAATCGTAACTCAGAACATATGATAAGTTGTTTCACAGTTTAAAAGAATAATTGCACAGTGCAATTTCTTCATCATAGTTCTTATTCTGTAAAAATAAGTCCCGCCGAAAGCATAAAATGATTCACACAGCCGCAACTTCATCCTGCTACTTTGCTTGTAGTTTGCTTTTGAGATATTCAATGAGGCGTGAACATTCTCAATTTCGTGTCTTCAAGAGGAATCGAACCTCCAAGGCTCCACTGCAAGGTTTTGAATCATACAAGGCTATCTTTTCCCCTCCAAAGAATATCCAGAGTAAATAATTTCTACTTTACTTTTGCGAAGAAGACAGAATTTGGTATTCCTTGAGTGGTAGAGGCCACAGCTGTTGTGTAATAAAGCATTGCAGTAGGTAATGCTTGCTAAGCATCGGCTTTTGAATTCCTTTCCTTTTCATGAGAGGGAGAGGAACTGCATGATTGGAGCCAAACACACTGTTGGAAGATGAACACAGGATGCTACACCTTCTCTATCGATTTTATATCATTCCCCTGTGATTCATCAAAAGCATCCACTTGCTTTTAGTGGGAAACAATGCCTCCATTTTTTTTCTTTTTCTTTTTAGCCTGTTCTTCTCATTTTCCCATTTATTCATTTTCTGTCTTGGTCCTCATGTTTGTGTCTAGGCTGCATTAAAATGTGGCGCTTTGCAATTTGTAATCTTCAGCGGATGCTAAATTTTTTCGATTTCTTTCAGTGGAAATATGGTGGATGCCTTCCGTTTGCATATAATGCAAACGAAAGAACTCGGTACATGTCCGGTGCGGCAGATTGGAGGTTGCTCTTTTTTTTACATGAGAATTAGCAATGTCTACGTTGTGATTGTTGTCAGTAGCAACGCTAATGTAGCTTGTGCATTCAAGTTTGTTGTTGAGGTAGTTAGCTCTTTCTTAGTAGTTACTTTCTTTTTTAGGTTTGGCTTTTAATCCATTTGAGGATTGGCCTAGTTGGTCTTTCAAAAGGCTGATGGAAATTGCTTGCAGGCACTGAATGATCCAATGGAATAATAATAATAATAAAATGCTACGTACAAAATGATGAGCATTCAGCACTGATCATAATATTTCTCTCTTTGTAGGATGATTCTCTTACCAACATGATTACATTGTTCAGCTATTATTCGCGTTACTACAAATGCCAAATTAGATTGTACTTTTGGTGCCAATTAAGTCTTAAGCCATTACATGCCCAGTGATCAAATAGTATTTCTTTCAGATATGTTATTTGCAGGAGACTAAAAGTTAATTGTTTCTTCAGTTGTTGACACTGCTATTCTCTGGCTGCATGCAGGCTGTTGTGTTGTTCAAATCGTACTTCGGTGGGGCTTTTGATGAAGATGCCATCAGAAATAATTTTGTTTTGATTTATGAGCTACTGGATGGTATTCACTTGAAGCCAATAGACTCTTATGATTGCATATTTGTACTTTCCCTTATTTTTATTTTTTTTGAAATTCGATGAAATCTACTTTATTACTGTTTCCCTCCTGGGGTGATTCCACTTGTCATTATCCAACAAGTGAAAGGTTAAATGTGATATCTTTTCAGAACTGAAATGTTATGTAAATTAGTGATTTATTGGTATCTACATTGAAATTGCAGAAATCATGGACTTTGGTTACCCACAAAATCTTTCTCCTGAGATTTTAAAGCTTTACATCACTCAAGAAGGAGTGCGCTCACCCTTTTCATCTAAGGTTAGATGTTTGTTTCAACAACTGTCATTCAGAAGAATTAATGCTGGCATTTATTTCCAATTCTGTTTTTAATTTCCAGCTTTGGCTTCTTGTCAATGCAAATGTTGTGTTAATAGCCATTGACCCTTTTCTTGTGTTTTTACCATTGTAAAAAAATAGCCTACAGACATACCTGTCCCCAATGCAACTTTACAAGTCACCGGTGCTGTTGGTTGGCGCAGAGAAGGCCTTGTTTATAAGAAGAATGAGGTGATTCAATTTTTCCTGCCTCTCACTTCATTGTGGTTTGGCCATTTGGCAGGATTTTCACATTATTTACATACAGGTTTTTCTGGATATTGTGGAAAGTGTAAACCTTCTTATGTCTTCAAAAGGTGGGTTATGATTTTTTTTCTTCAAGATTTTCTGTATCTGTTCTTTTGGATATAATGCAACCACTGACTTGGTTGCTCATAAACAACTTGGTCATTATAGGTAATGTTCTGCGATGTGATGTAACGGGGAAGATCCTTATGAAGTGCTTCCTATCCGGAATGCCTGATTTGAAGCTGGGTTTAAATGATAAAATTGGCCTCGAGAAAGAGTCACAACTGAAATCCCGTCCTACTAAAAGGTAGTTTTTCATGGTACATAAGTATCATCCCCTCCATTCCGTACCCTCAACGAAGTATTATCCTCGACAATTCTGTCCTTTTCCTTTAGTTCTCATATTTCTTTATGAGCCTCCTTTTGTAGCGTAATGCATCATTCCATTTTTCTGATTTGTTTTCCATTCTATCTTTTCCAGTTAGTTAGGATGTGAAGTGCTCTCCTTGCACATAATTTTTTTTTTCTGTAAATGAACCTGGGGCTCATCTTGCTATTGTAATCCATTTGAAAAGTGTCAAAATAGTATACTTGGCCTACACTGGTTTATTCACCCTAATGTATCCATACCAACATACAAATACCTTTCCTGGGATGAACAGTACCCGCCATCTATCATCTATCATCAAACAGTTATGAACTGCAGCAATATTTCATTTCCTCTTGTCCTCTTGTTCATTTATCTTTTGCCATCTGCTTTCTCTAGAACTTAGACAATAAGCAAATTTTGTGAACTATTGGAAATTTGGAGCAGCTATAAAATTCATTGCTGGGTTTGGAATAGCCTTAGCTAGTCTTTTCTGCTTTGTTTTGTGACTTCTCTTCTTTAAATCTACTTTTGTCTAAATTTGATCTGTTAATTTCACATTTCTGAGAAATCGATTCTTGTTAAACACATAATTATGTTCTGTTGATTTTAGACTGCAAGGTGCTACCTTTATGTTTGTTTCATTAACTCGGTCTTTAAATGTGCTGTTTTATGCAGTGGCAAAACAATTGAGCTTGATGATGTTACATTCCATCAATGTGTAAATTTGACGAGGTTTAACTCAGAGAAGACTGTTAGTTTTGTTCCACCAGATGGTGAATTTGAATTGATGAAGTAAGCCGAAGAAATCTTTCTCATGATTTGTTGTATGCCTGAAGTTTATGCTCAAACACTCAAGCTACCCATGTGAATTTTGGAATTTGATAATAAAAATATATAGCAGTTGGTGTGCCTGTTGCATCTTTGTCTTTCAAATGAATTATTAATTTATCAAAAAAAGTTGTATGGTATGTCCCAAAAAAGAATAAAAAAATAGATATTATTTTTTTCACTTTTGGTCTGATAATAGTCTGGACTCTGGAATTTATCCAAAAAAAAAAAGAAGGTCTGGACTCTGGAGCATAACATGTTTCTCAAAGGATTTCAGTTGCATTAATCATGGCATGTTACTGCCTTCTATGCTTGACAATTGATTGTGTCTTGATTTTGCTTCTCCACGGTCTATCTGGAGCCTCTACTTTGCATAGACTGTTCTTTTTTTCTTTTCTTTTTTTGATGAATTTGCATAGACTGTTATATCTTCATTCCCCAAATCTAGACTTGCTTGAATACACATATATTTCCTTTTTTTAATCTCCTGTCCTTCTATAATTTTTGAAGTTATGTATAATTGCTTGGTGATTCATTTTTTCCCTAGGTATCGAATTACTGAAGGGGTTAATCTTCCATTTCGGGTATTGCCGACAATCAAGGAACTGGGTCGAACTCGCATGGAAGTGAATGTCAAGGTTTGTTCTTTTCTGTTCAGTTATCATGCATTATGTGGATATTTGTTGTGGTGCAGTTATCTTATGGACTAATTTTCAGGTTAAGAGTGTCTACGGTGCAAAAATGTTTGCACTTGGGGTTGTCATCAAAATTCCTGTTCCAAAACAAACTGCTAAAACAAGTTTCCAAGTTACATCTGGTCGAGCGAAGTACAATGCTGCGATTGATTGCATAGTTTGGAAGTAAGTATGCTCAGCTTGTTAAATGTGTACATTTTGTTTTTTTCTTAGGTTCTTTGGATGGTTGTTCTCTATGTTCTCTTTATAAGAACTGCAATGCTGGATTTATCCCTTTCAATTTCACATTCATAAAGTTGTTAGTCTTTCCTTCATTTCAAATGTGAAGCTGCATGGAAATGGCCTTAGTTTATTGTGACATTCTGATCCAAGAATGATCCTTTATACTGATTTAGTTTATTTCTTCTTCTTAGGTTCAATAATTATATACCACCTATTCTTTCATAGCCTCTGAAGCTCCATTACACAGAAAATAATACCGACAGGCAGAGGCTAGTCTTAGGTTGGATGACCTTTTATGAATAGTTGTATACAAATTAACTTCTTATGAAATCTGTATTAATGGAAGGGTAAGATTATTTAATTTATTTGAGGCCATTGAGCCCAGGCAGTACATATAGATTCATCAGATGCCTTTCTGAGGATTGTACTGAAATGACAGTCTGTGTGCCTGCAATGCCTACAATGTTAATAAACCTGAAGGTTTTTGTGTATGTGAAGAAGCAAATAAGATGCTGATTGCAGCCTCTATTAATTTCTTAAAAAAAAAAAAACATTTGACATTTTAGGCATTGTCTCTTACACTGCACATCAGGACTGGAACCAGCAACACTAGTGTGAACACATGTAACCTTAGATTGATCTGAGTTGCAATAAGGAAGTATTTGTCATCTCTGACACCCCCATCTCTCCTACTTCATAAAGGTCATGTTAATACTAACTTGGAAGTTTTGATGTTCTAATTTTGACATGTTTACAGAAAAGGGAAAATCTGAAGAAATGGCTTTATCATATTTATTCTGTGTAATTGAGATAACATCTCGGTGAATATTGTTATTGAGCCCAAAATTGATTTCCCATAGTTTAGATGGTGTATAAGATGTCCTGCTGTCATGCATTTGGCCCAAATAGGAGTCACTCAATGGTGTCATGCAACTTTGGGCATGCCTTGATTGATCAACTCCTACGCTAGTACATTTACTAATTTGTGCATGCTATCTTATTACCTCAGTACATTTACTAATTCGTGCGTGTTAGCTTTATTGTACGGATATGTTCTATTGTAAATTTGTTCTTTTTAAATTGTACTCCTAGTGCTGTTGCTTATGGGCATTTTTTTGGAGCTGTTTAGGATAAGAAAATTTCCTGGACAAACTGAGCCAACCATGAGCGCAGAAGTTGAGCTGATATCCACAATGGCAGAAAAGAAGTCTTGGACGAGGCCTCCAATTCAGATGGAGTTCCAGGTTCCGATGTTTACAGCATCTGGTTTACGTGTTCGTTTTCTAAAGGTACAAATCTTAGTTAAAAGCCATGTTACTTTCTTTATGTGTAAAGAAGCAGCTATGACCTAAGTGATTTTATGCAGGTATGGGAGAAAAGTGGGTACAACACAGTTGATTGGGTTCGTTATATTACTAAAGCGGGCTCATATGAGATTAGGTGCTAGAAGTTTTGGAATGCTGTTGTGAGACAGAGGACTTTGCGGGGAGATGATATCATTTGCTAGTTATTCTAGCCAATTTGAAATGAAATCACTGCTTCATTAGCCTTGTCAACAACTGTGATTGAGCCTCCTTTTCCCTCTGAAATGAGGCCGCTGATTTCCTTGATTCATTTTTAGTTGTCAATATTCTATTATTTGGAGTGAGCAGTGGTTTTGCTGTAAAGGCCTGGCCCTTTTGATAAAACTGCAAGACAAGTTTTCTAATCACGCTCAACTGTATGTAGCGTTTTGCCACTGTTTCTGTTTATAATTGATATAATATTAGTGTTCCCAGATTATTATTTTTTGAAAATGTACATATAAGTGCATTTTTGACAGACAAATGACCAATGCTAATTGTTTTCAAGACTAAAGAGTTCATTTTTATATTTTACCTTTAAAAAATGTTCATATTTAATTATGCAACTTATATTACCTCTTCATATACTTGAAAAATTACCAATAAAATAATTTTTTCTTTTATTTTAGCCCCTTTGAAACAATTCTTCGTGCATTCTGTGTAAGAAATGGGAGTTCGAAGTGGGTGGGTGCATCCAACATTCGACTTTTTTCGGAGGGCTATCTTACTCTAAATGCTTCAATGCCACAGGAAAGAGATGACTATGCCTTGGAGCTGGCCATGGCTGATGAATAGGTAATGTAGTATACTTAATCAGAAGTGAGAAACAATCTAGTCTAGCGTGTGGATTGCTTTTTTCCTTCCTGTAATTTTGTCTTTAAATCTCATATAACCATTGTGTATATGCTATGTATGGTTTACCAGTTGCTTCGATGTTTTCATGCTATATGTGATTCATTGCTTGAATGAAGTTGTGATGATGCCTTGTTATCGATCCAATTACCACATCATTAACAAAAACTAAAGCTTGTGGAATCACATTTTATTTTTTTCATAAATCATTGGGCATTGGAATAATAATTTTTTTTTATTTTCAATTCGATTCTTAATTATTTTTTTCAGAATTGAGCTCTTTTAAACCAAAATTAGCACCCAATAACATATTTTTTTGGGAGAAAGGGTTTAATTAAAAAAATAGAGAATTAAAGTGAAAAACACAGGTAAAATAGATGACGCTTTCAAATTTGTTTGTGAATTATATTTTAGTTCCCTAACTCTTTTTTTTCTATCACGTGGCCAATCCCTTTAATTTTTTTAAAATATATTTTGATGAAACTTTATTTTTTTTATTTTCTAGTCTTTTTTTTTCATGGGAGGATAGAGATGATTTGCCGGATTTCAGTAAAGAGAGAAAGCTTTTCATTAATAACAATTGTGACCATCAAACATGTTAAAATTGATGTTAACGGGTTTCACTAGGTAAAAAGAGTCTTATGATAGTTGTTTTAAGATTTAATGTAGTCTACAAAACAAGATCTAGGTCAATAATACAATATTTTTTAAAAATTTTATTTAGTGGTTTGAATATTTTTTGGATTTAATTGATTGATCGGTTGGTCTCTTAGTGGTACTTACACCAGTACACGGAATAGCCGTTTGCACATGCTAAGAAGCTGTCATCAAGCTATTTCTAACATATCAAATATAAGTTGAACAGATTCCATTTCCATGTACAGAACAATCGTCAAGTTCTTATAGCTGTGGATAACCCTTAAATAGATCCAAACCTCTGAGCAAATATCTGTCCAATCTTTCTGTGCCTCGCATCCATCATTGGCCAGCTTAATTGATGAAGTACAAAAGGATGGGCATCTCCAGACCTTCTTTTATTTCACTTTAAAGGTTCTGGTTGTTTGTTACTTGTCATAATATAAGTCTAATTAGTTGCATTGGTTTCTTCATATTTATGCGTTTTATCCCTATTGCTAGTCTATTGCCCGCTATTTACCTCGAGTTGGATAATTTTTTCAAATATAAAAACTTATTAAAAACATGGAGAATTTTTTAAATGTATTATTAAATCGAGCTTAATGGATTGATTTTAAAATTTCATAATTTAGTTATTTGTCTAACTTAAGTTTCTAACTAAACTGCGTAGAAATTAACACGAATTAAATTAATTGATTTCATTGATCCAAATGCAATCTTGATGACCGGCTTCGAGATGACAATTTTATTTTTAAAAAAGTTGTCATTAAATTAATTGATTTCATTGATCCAAATGCAATTTTAATGACCGGCTTCAAGATGATAACTTTTTTTAAAAAACAATTATTGAGACAATGACAGATTGGATTGATTTCAGTCCCCTAATGACACGTGTTATGGATTATATTAAGTTTAATATTTTTTATGAACTTTTTTATAATTTTATAATAAAAATATATGCTCACAAAATTAAGCATCATCCTAAAAATAGACACTTATTTGAGACAATGATAACCCTATAGAAAGCAATAAAAATAAATTATGCAATTTATTTTTTAACCAATCTAATATTGAATGATAAAATTGAAAAACAAAAATTTAAAAATCAAAGGACCAAAAACAAAAAAATCATATCCAGCCAGTGGGAAAACTCATCAAACTTGTGAACCAGGTTACCAATGCTAGCACGTCGAACCTGTGAATTAGGTTATGGCCTCTAACGAGATTATAATTTGTTTTTTTTTTCAAACTATCTTTTATTTAACTATATGATAAAAAAAATAGACGATCACTAAATTGAATACTAAGATGTTGAAAAAAAAAACAAAAACAAAAAGGTTAAACTCGCTAAACCTGTGAATCGAGTCAATCAACTAAACTTGTGAATATATCTATGGATTTTATAAAATTTAATAATATGACTTTTCTCTGAAACTATTTTTTTTATTGTATGAGGAAGAAATTGACAAGAAAAAAAATCATGTTCAATTAGGGAAAAAAACAGCTCACCAAACTTGTAAATTGGAGCAACCTGGGTTACCCTAACAAACCCGCAAGCCATAGTAACCCTATAGAAAGATAAATTAAAAAAGAAGGTTAGCGTTATCATTATCGTGATCACTATTACTATTACTATTACCATTATTATTATTATTGCTATTATTATTACTGTTAATACTATTATTGTTGTTGTTGTTGTTGTTGTTGTTAGCATTGCTAGCATAATTACTATCCATTATCATAATCAAGATTGTCAAAAACGTTTTTTTGACAAGACACGGAATATACAATATAAACTCGGATCGTAAACTCGGATCGTAAAATCGTGAGTAAAATATTTTAACTAATTATATATTAACAATTTCAATCAAGTTGCAAATAATAATATAACACAATTAAAATAAAAGTGAAATAAACAATACAAATATCCAAACACTTTAAAATATATGACTTAAATAAAGATTAATACAAGGCTTAAATAACTTAACAATACAATATAATACAATTATATCCATAGAATTTCATCAACTAAAAATTAACAAACCTAAAACAAACAATCTGTTGGTGTGTTATGTAAACTAAACATAACCTCATTGTCTTTATTTTTCTCATTATTTTTAAAACATTCAACAAAATCATTACCATTTAAAAAGTTATTAATACTGCTACTAATACCACCACACTGATATTGTCACCACTTATATTGTGTACATTAGTGATACATAACCTCATTATTAATGCTACTAGTCGAGTTGGACCGAGTTTAGCCGAGTTGGATCGAGTTTGCTAGTTTTTAAGTTTTTAACCCGATTTTATATGTTATAAACAAGTCGACTCGTAAAATCATACGATTTTACGAGTCAACTTATGAGTTTGATAGCATTGATCATAACTATTATCATTAATAATATAAATATTATTATAATTAAAATTATTATTACTATTGTTATCACTACTACCATAACTATTATTATTACTATTAATAACATTAATACTATTATTGTTGTTATTATTATTATCTTTACCATTATCGATAATATCGTTATTATTATTTTAATTATTATTGATATTATTATCATTATTATTTATATCATCACCATAATTACTGATATCACAATCACCACAACCACCCTAATAAACTATTACAATAACTATTATTATTATTATTCAACTAATAATATTATTAGTTATTATTATTACTATTACCATTACTATTACAACTACAATTATTATTAGTAGTAGTATTACTACTACCATCATAATTATTACTATTATTGATATTTTTATCACAATAATTACTATTATTGTCATGAAAAAAATTATTATTATTATTATTATAATTATTATCACTATTAGCAGTATTATTAATATTATTATTAGTTTCATGATTACTATTACTATATTACTATTAATATTTTAATTATTATTATTATTACTACTATCACCATTATTATTGTTGTTGTTGTTGTTATTTTGATTATTATCACTATTACTATCACAATCATTACTGTCATTAATACTATTGTTACAATTATCACCATCATCACCATTATAATAAACTATTATTATTAACAATATTATTAACATTATTAGCACTATTATTAGTAATATTGTTAGTATCATCATTATCATTATCATTATTATTACAACTACTATAATTATCATTATTAGTATTATTATTATTATCACAACTATTATTATCAATATTATTATTGTTATTATTGAAATAATAAAAATCATAAACTTATTTTGAAAAATAAAATTAAAAACCATAAGAACCTTGACAAAAGGGAAAAGAAAAATAAAAAAAGGATCAAACTGAAATAAATATTATTACTTTTTTTATAAACTATTTTTTTCATTATATGATAAAAATATATAGTCATGCATTTTATTTTTTTATATATCCAATATTAAAGGTTAAAATTGAGAAAAAACTATTAAAAACAATTAAAGGAGCAAAAACCAAAAAAACATATCCGACCAGTGGGTGAACTTGTCAAACCTATGGACCAGGTAACCTAGGCTAACATGCCAAACCTGCGAAAGGGGTTATGGACTCTAGCAAGATTAATTTTTTTTTCCAAAACTATTTTTTATTTAACTCCATGATAACACAAATTAATGATCGCAATATTAAAACACCAAACTCTAGTGGGATTATAATTTTTTATTTAATACTGAGATGTTGAAAAAGAAAAAAAAGTTAAACTCGTCAGACATGTGAATTAGGTCAATTAGTCAAACTTATGAACATGTCCATGAACTTTATAAAGTTTAATAACATGGCTTTTCTTTGAAACTATTTTCTTACAATATGATAAAAAAAAAAGCAAGTTCAATTAGAAAAAAATAAAAAAGCACACCAACAAACCCTTTTTTGGTTTGTTATTTTTTTTCTAGAAAAAATGGGAAAAACTGAGTGTCATGACTCGATTCTTAGATTTATGATTGACACATAGGCAAGGTTCCTCTCCAGGGTTCCATACTATGAAAACCTAAAGTTACACACGAACTTATTCTTTAAACAACTCAATTAGAGTTCAATGCAACACCAGCAATAAAATTTACTTCATAATATAATTTGATTGTCTTAATACAAGAGTTAAATATAAAATTATGTAATTATGGAGCACTAACTAGACATAATCGAAAAGTACTAATTACAACAAAAAATAGGTTCTGAAGGTTTGCCAAAAGCGACCTGCTAACAAGCTATTAGCTTGAAAAAGATAAATAATGAGAAAGTGAGTTCAACAACTCAATGAGTAAATAATATTCAATATACACCTACGAGGTAATACAACGATGAGAAATATATACAAGTTTGGATTTATGCTTTTTTAGAAGAGTTTTACATATAGGTCATACCAAGAAATATCATAAGGTAAAACTCGTTAAAAAATCAAAATGCAATGAGCATGTGGCTCTATACTGTGAGATGATTAGTCCGCACAGAGTTAGTGACGACCCTAACCAATTAGAGATCAAATACGATGTGCACAGATACTAAAACTATCCTGTTAGCATGAGTATTCTGATTGACATATCAAATGGTCATATTATAATCAAACAAATAGAATCATATCTGAAGACTCAACTTATGAAATCAATCAAATTAGAAGCTATCAAATCAAACATACACATATCTTATATTCATAATTCAGATTCAATAAATGATCATTCTTTGTCATAACAAAAGATAATAATCAATATATATATTATTACTAAGCATGATCCATTTCATACTAACAATTCAAATATTTATATTATTTATCATGCATATGGAATATTATTCACTCACCTGATTCAAAAGAGAAAGATCTTAAAAGCAGATGTCTAAGGGAATCTTACTTATGTCCTACGGGTATAATATTAGGATTATCTGAATACAAAAGAAGACATACTAAAAAATAACTTAAAAAGAACATACAAACTATTTAATACACTTAAGTTAAGGTCTAACTTATGACCCTATATGTTTTTTAACCAAACTGGTAATTTTTATTAAAAACCCAAAAATCAAACAGTTTTCCTAAAATCTAATTCAAAATAAAAAAAAATAATAAAAATTGATAATAATTCACCAAACAAACCTTAATTATTCATCAAACCAATTTTAAAAACTAAAATTACAGACAGGGACCAATATGGAATTTTATCAAATTTTAATGGTCAAAATGTAATTTATCAAATTAGAGAACCAAACTGAAAATGTCATAGATTTATGACTATATTGAAGTTTTGCCCATAATTCACCTTCAATTCTATCAAGAATCTCGAATTTTGCTCTAGGTACTAAACTATAATTTTCACAAATTGAGAGACCAAGCTGAAATTTTGTCATCTTCAATTTCAAACCCAGATTTTTCCATAGATCACCTACTGATCTACCAAAATCTCTAACTCAAATTCATCATTTAAACAAACCATAACTCAAAATCACAATCCTTACAAAAAAATCTTCCAAAATCAACTAAATAAAACAGTATCCATAACAATTAACCCATAATATTTCAATCAATTCATTAATCAAACCCAAAACAAAATCTTCAACAAATTCAAAATCAAAGGTAATACATATTAAATCATAAATCATACATTAACAACTTATTTCTTCTAATTCTCTTCCTTTTTCTCCTTATAGTCCTCTCTCTTTTTTTGTTTTTATTTTTCTATTTATATTTATCAATTCATATGCAATTACCTTAATGACCCTCATTCCTCTATATTTAATATATATCCATCCAAGGGCATTGTTGCCTTATCCTATCAATTCTTTCTCTTTTATATTAAAATATTACACCGAGAGACAACTATAGATCAAGATATTTAATATCTTGATATGGGTAATTTTACTAATCTACATGATTGTGTTTAATGAATTTTTTAATTAAATTCAATGTCAAATAGAAATTGACACATACATAAGATTTATTGGATAAAATAAAAAGTAAAAATATATTATGCAAGGCTACACATATTAAAAATATCATAAGAAATAAATATTTTTTATTTCTTAAAATAAATTTAATATATAAAAAATATATTTAAATTACAAATAAATCATACTAATCCCTTTAAAAATTTAACAAATCTAATATAATTATGTAAAAAAGGATAAATAAGCAAAACAAAATCACAGAGAAGTAAAATATAAACTTAAAAATTATTTTTAAAAAATATAAAAAAAGTTCAAAATTAAAAAAATCAAAACTATTAAAAAAAGAAAGAAAAGAAAAGAAGGAGGCCAAGCCTAGTACCTGACCCACGACCAACAGGCCAGCAAAGTCAAGCCTAATCGCGCAACCTTTTTTTTTTTTAAAAAAAAAAGATAATGACCCTAGCTCAATAAAAAAAATAAACAACACGTCATCTAGCATACCCAGATTCCGACCATTGTGGTGACTGAAAAATCAGGGTGCTTGGTTTTTTCCTTTTAAAAACCTATTTTCCACCCCTTTTTAACCCAAATCACTTAAAAAAACACCCTAGCTCCAAAAGCGCAAAAAACCGGTCTAAAACCAAGAATCAACCTGGAAGCCAATTTTTTCCTAATCTCAAATTGGGATTTTTTTAGCCCTTTAAAGGTAAAATAAATAAATAAAAATACCCAAGTCAAATTCCCCTCATCATATAAAACCATTTGAAACAAAATATAATGTTTTGGTGGTCAAAATCGTTGAGATGACATTTTTTTCTCTCCTCTCATCCACTAAGAATTGAAAAATAATGAAAATAAAGTTTAATACCGAAATGATTTTTTGCAAACTTCAAAGAACCGGTCACCTAATAGCAAAAAAATATTGGGGACAAAAATACACTTCACAAATAAATTTGTGTAAGCCACCTATGTTACTCGTGTTTTGTACTTCAGTCCCCTGTCTTTCAATCCAATTCACACCCTTAAAAAAATCGAATTGGATTCTAATTTGGACTAAAAAGGCTAAATTATGCTAAAAAAAAAAATTCAAGAATCAAATTAAATTTTTTTTAAAATAATACTATTATAATCTACAGTAAAATATAAAAATAAAAAGATGAACAATAAATTTATATTCCGTGAAAACGCCACATCAATTGGTTTTATAATTATACTTTATTGAGACTAGACTTGAAAGACGATCATAGGAATCAAACGCAATAATACAACGTTAGCTTGCTATTAGCATGACTGTCATTATCTGTTGCACGCAATATAACAAAAGCATTATTACCAATCTTCATCGGCCTGCTTCATGATGCAAATGTTGATGGGAATTGCTTGATTTTTGCTTCATCTGTTGGCTGTCCTAGCTAATCACTCCCAGGTAACGAGGAATTACCTGAGGCACTCCAATGCAATGTTTTGGGGCACTACCTGAGGGCACTCCATTTGCACGCGCCTCTCACCTTGCACCGTCGTCAATTCATGAAAACACCCTTTTCCTAGCAATTACTGAAGTCCACCGGATTACAGTGCCGCTTACAAAAATAAATAAATAAAAACTCTCACAGAAAGTCTTATCACTGAACCGGGTTCCAAGGTCCTTCTTCAAGGCCCCAACGACGACCCCTGATTGGCGGTGGGCTGATGGAAGACTAATGTAGACATGAGAACCACCAGAGGTAAGCTACAGTCATCCTTGGACAAAATTGGGGTCCATTGGACAAAAGTTTTGAGGCTACGGTATGGCAGGCACCATAATCACTTGCCCGTGATGTTAGGGTTTTAACTTTTAGGATAAACCATAGCTCATTGTTTTTATGTTTTAAATATATTTAAGAAAAAATTAATTTTTTTATTTTAAATTAATTTTTTTGTGTTTTATCTTTTTATATGTTAATATTAAAAATAATTTTTTTAAATAAAAAATATTATTTAATATATTTCCAATAAAAAAATATTTAGAAAACTATTATGACATAAATCATCCCTGAAAATGACAAATTCCAAAGGAAATAGTTTCCGCGACCAATCTTTTCAGAACATCAATATAAATGTAACAATATAATGAAAGATTACAGGGTTGATTAGTGATAAAAAAAAACTCAAACAAATATAGTAAAATGTGGAAAACTTACAAATTTAAATATTTATGAATAATGCAATAATGGTAGGTAAAGGCTTAAAACAAGTAATCTGGAGTGATTCTAGATCATAAAAAGACCTAAAAATAGGTTCTCAAAGTAGATTTTAACCTTGAAAACAATTTAAAATGACATTGATGTCATGAGTCTTTCGAGTAAGCTTTATGAACTGATATGATTTGCGTATGAATCGAATGCTCGTATAAAAAATTATGGCCATCAACTAAGCAATGCAAGTTTTCCCTTTCAAGCCATCTTCTTAGACTTTTGTCTATCGATCCAATCTATGAACTCAACAGGTAGACATCCCATGTTAGCCCCCCCACTTGGAAGACACTCAACCTTGAGTCGTGATTGAGCTCTGGATACAATGGTTCATAATACTCATAAATGCCTTCCACGTTAAAGGTCTCAGAGATGCTCAAACTATCTGGTAGAAGAACCCATGTCTAGATTTATTCCGATACCAAGTTGGTCAATAAAAATGGCTGAATTGTCAAAAAGAAATTTAAGAATATTTTCATCAGAATTGTTTTATGATTGAATTTAGGATGTTTATCAAGACTCAACATAGACACTACTTCAAGATGATTGATTATGATTTAATTCTGTCCAATTTAGTCAATTATTGATGGAAGTTATTGAAAGCTAAACAATTTGGTTGCCTAAGCGGTGTTGGAATCTTCATTATTTTCTTTGAAATTCTTCGATTATCTACAAAAGGGACTCAAGGAAGTTGATTGGATGTTTGGTACCGTATTGAAAAGAGCTAGTGTATCCCAGCTGAAGAAAAACAAGAACAAAGGGAGAAAAAGAAAAGTTAAGTGAGTTTGAGGAGAACTTTTCTGGCAGGGAATCTATCGTAATTTTTCCTACATGCAAGAGCTAATCTGGCCCAAATAACTTTTTAGAGATTGTTTTTATTGAGACAAGTTTAGAAAATTCCAAAGCAGAAAGTATCTGAAATGAATCTTTCCGGTGCATTTGATGCTATTTGTAGTCGCATATGTCAAGTAAATGAAAATGAAGTTCATCTTATCCCAAGATTTCCAAATGCGTTCAGGGCCACAGTCTAAAAGTCTTTCCATTGAATATTATTACTTCACATACATTCATTCAATCCGCTAAAACTGCTTATTTTTCATACAAATTAAGTAGGCCACGCAAAAGGGAGAGAAAAATATAACTCTATACATGTGACTGGAGGGGATTTCCTCTTCTTCACCGGGAGATGCTATCGTCGGAGGAGATATTGTAATATGCAAAAACATATTTGTAGAGTTTGTAATGGCCAACTTTAGTTCAGCTGCGTAACAATTCAGGTATTGAACTTGCGTTCATTAACGCTTGATGAGACCTGCTTCATCCAATGAAAGGCAAAGAGATTAGTCGTATGCTTATATTTTTCTTATCATTGCATTTCACTGCAAGGAGGTGAAGTGTGGCTTCTTTCAAAACAAAGGAAAAACTTGGCAGAAAGAACTAAAAGTTCGTGTGTTCATCAGAAGAAAACAGACCCCTGTTTACTGAAGTAATGGCATTAACTTCTCTTTAGCTTATTATATCTGGTGCATCTGATTATACCTAGAGATGTAATTTCCAGTTTTCCCTGGCATGAAGTATGGAACACCTATGAATGCCATCTACTATAACTTGGCCTTCAACTGCTATTCTGGGAATGGAGTCTATTACTGTTAAGGGACTTCTAAACTAACAAGAGATAAAAGAGTAATGGAGTTATGTACTGACCCCAACTGGTGTGACAAAATTGCAAACAGCACATTTCACAGACCGTGCTCCATATCGGTACATCAACAGCATCCTGCAGCTCCCACAATTGACGTGTGCCACTTGATTTGCTGTCATATTATAGATTTGATGTTTATCTCCCAACTTAATCTAAACCAAAACCAGTTCTAAAATGCCCTTTTCAGGTAATACACTACATACTAGAGTGGTTGAAAAGCAATAGATTCTTAAGTTCCTTACCCTCCAAGGCTAGATTGACTGTATGACAACAAGAACACTGCACGCTCGTTGCTCCACGGATGTACATCAGTAAGGTGTGGCAACCTCCGCAAACCAACTGGGCCATTTCTGTGCCTATTAATATATAGTTGAACAGGCAAAGTTACTAAATAAATGTTCAGACATTTTTCTGGATGTCATAAACGTACAGTTCATATGTAGTTTTTGCATTTTAGGAGTTTGTTCAATGGTGAATACATCTGTTGAACATTTTCATGAAATAATAGCAAGGACCAAGGGCTGATAGGAGGGGAAAGGGCTCTATATGTTGGGTTCGAAGTTTAGACTCCATCAATGCTGGAAAAGATAAATTAAGGGCTTCGACTATTTCTGATCGCCTTTCAAGTTAAGATTTATTAAATTATGAAAAAAAGAGAACTCTTTAGTCTAAACTGTATTTAAGAAATAGAGTTTGTGATTAGTATAATAAATCTATGAAGATATAATAGATAAACTCGTACCAGGAGGTGGCACAGCTGTTACTGCATTGCAAACAGCACAACATACAGAGGTTGCTCCAACTGGATAGAGTAACAGGTTTCGACATCCAGAACACACGAGCTGGCTCTGTGCACCTGAAAATCATCATCAAACTAAATCATAGATTGCTTTTACCAGTATCACCCAATTTTTCTTGTCATCTCTTTCATTGAAAAATGAAACAAAAAAGGAAAATCACATAGTTTTGAGGCTGAAACAAGTTCACAAGTAACTAAACATACCGTTGGCTGGAGGAGGAGGAGGAGGAGGAGGAGCTGGAGCTGGAGCAGGAGGAGCATATGGGGCTGGAGGTGTTGGATAAGGTGCAAGAGGAACTGGCATTGCAAAACCTCACAAAGCTAATCTTTCTTCTTCGATTTGGTACAAGCTTACACAGTCTCAAACACACAAAGCACAGCCATTTCTCCCATGCCTGGGCACAAGTAAAGCACATGAAAACAAATATATGTATCAGTGCTAATGTACAGCATTACAGATTTAAGAGTATCTTACACAAAACACCATGAAGTTGCGAATCTAAATTCGTTTACTATTTAGCATTGGCAAAGGAAAAGAGTGTCAGAGAAAAGTAATCAATTACATGATTAACAAAAATAACAAACACCCAATTGAGTAAATTTATGTATGGAAACCATACAAGAATATTTGTTGGATATCATTTAGAGAAACAAACAAGCTTGGAGAGCTTCAAGAACAAAGAATCCAGTCTGAACATTTGTCAAGCACACACCTTTAACAACTTGCAGATGAGTGGGCGAGAGAAATATGTTAAATTAAACTTTGAAAAGGACCAATGAAAATGGAACGAATGATGTGGTTTTTTTCAAATCCTAGTAACACACATAAGTTTACAGGGAGCTACAAGACTTTAGTAAATTATGATATGGTTTTTTTTCAAATCATCAACATTATGATATTTCCTTTTAGCTGCTAGCTATGGATAGATGTGGTGTTTAAGTCCCATTTCGGTTGGTTGCATATCAAAATCAAAGATTTGTCAAAAAAAATATTGGACCCCACCCATCTCTCAAACTTTTGGTGTATGACATTGCATGCACGTGACGAGGCAAGCCTCCTTTGCCATGGGAGCATCAGGCAGCCATCAAGGTCTGAGATTCATCCACATCACAAAATCAGACCCAGCAGTGGTTTACCATTTCCACTGCTCATCACCATCAACGTTATCTGCTACAAGACCTAAGGAAGGAAAATGATGAAGAAGATCTTAAGATAATCCCATCTTATGGCGACAGATTAGATAAGGTTATGGTCTTACGGAACATACTCTCCTTAAGCCATATATTAACTTCGTCTTTTTTTCTTATTCCAAACTAATAAAATGAAAGTGTAAACTGTGTGTGTGTGTATTCTTTCTTGTACACTCATCAATATATCTTGTGGTTTAGAATTTTTCAACATTACCACTATAATTTCCAAAAAGTTCTTCAATTTTACTCCAAATAATTGAATAGCTAATGAATTCTCATGTTGAATCCACTTTCCTTTTCTTTTAGGTTATATATATATAAAAGCAAGTTTACAGGAGTGTTCAGGAGAGCTTTAAGCTTGTCCCCAATAATATTACAATGATGCTGTTTTGAAACGCAATTCAAATAGTGTTTAACAATAAAATATTTTTTTTATATTTTTGAATCGGTTCGATGTATTAATATAAAAATTAATTTTAAAAATAAAAAAATATTATTTTAATACATTTCTAAATAAAAAATACTTTAAAAAACAACTATAACTATATTTCCAAACACCCCCAGCTGATGAGATAGATAACAAACCATAGAGTTTAGAAGGTGCAGCGTGTTAAGAGATGCAACTCAAGGATGCATTTTGCGCACACAATAAAGTTCGGCTATCCATCTTTCAGCCACATTCCTGTCTATTCACGAAGGCAGAGGAAACTGTGAAAGAAAGTCAAAGAAAGAAGGATGCATACGATCTGCGCGAAAGATATGGGATAGTTAGCCAGGGAAGTCAGGCAAAATTGCGAGCACGTAACTTCTCGGTCACTATTTCTGACCTGACACCAGAGTCCTTGAGATATTTTGACATTCTAGACTAGAGATGCCTGGACTGCATGAAGAGAAAATACAAATAACAAAATGTGTCCATGTACCTGATCTCTTTAAAGGGACCCAAATGTCGTCCTTGCACAATCTTACTCGATAAGGGGCACTGTCGACCAATCTCTATCCCACAAGGAAGGGGCGCTGTCGAGCAATCTCTATCCCACAAAGCTGTCCATTTGATTTTGGTCTGCATGCATCTCTGTATATGCAGAGTACCCTGTTTTTTGGTGAGTAGACTAAAAACGCAAGATTACACCATTCCACACTGTAAATCGCCTCGTTGTACAAACACTTCTGTTAAAATATTTGCAACCACATGCAAGATTTATATAAAACAGCCGTCACAATACAATGCGATCTATACAAGACGAGGCCGTCTAGGAGAATTTATCATTGGAGAATCATTCTAACCGGGTGTTTTCTAACCATAAAAACCAAGGACATGGAATGCCAAAAAAGTTTTCCCTAGACACGCTTATGGACATTCAATGTCTATATGGTTAAATGTCCATGAATTCCACATTGAAATCCTCTGCGACTTCACAAAAAAATATCCAGAACAGGACAGGACAGATAACATTTTGCAAATGACGTCATGATTCATCTTCATTTTTTTCAGCATCAGGATCCCCGTACACAACAGCAAAGTAGTAACCAAGAGTTCTCAACGTAAGGCCTGGAAAACGGTGATCCCCACCTGGGTGCATACCAATCTTGACAAATGGCCATTGCATGGCCTGTGCACCTTCACACTCTTCCCATCCATCCCCAATTACACAAAAATGGACATTTGGACCATTAAATCGTTCCTTGATCCACTGAAAACATTGAGGTTTTCCCACTTCCCATGAGCTGTAGACTGAAACAACAGAGCACTTTGTCTCAGGCCTGCTATCGTAACTACTATAAAGTAATGGAAAGAAAGGAAATTAACTAGAAGTATTTAAGCAATTAAGTGAAGATGGGAAAGAATTAATAATAATGAGAATATATTCATTTGAGTAAATATCTAGAATAAAATTATATCAGCTGGAAAAACTATATCACATTCTTCAGGTTAGCTTTTCCCACATGCTTAATCAGGCATTTTTAGCACCCATCAAAAATCTGTTCACCTAAGAAGAATTGTTTATCTGTGCAGTGTAAACACAGGGTTTAAACCCTATCATGAAATGTTGCAAGATGAAAAACCAGAAGTGCAATTACCTCAAGACAACAAAAACAAGGCCGTAAAAGGGTCAATCTATTTTGTGTGTTTCTTTAGGAATGGCAAACCAAAAGAACATGTCATGAAGGAAAAAACTCAGTGCATCTGATCTCATTCTAATTTTCCCCACTAATCCCAAAATACCTTGCCCTAGGTTCTCATTCAAGGTTTTGCTGAAGTTATAACAATGTGTGTTGACGCCATCTAATTGAATCACAACCTCAACAGGTTTATCTTCAGTTGAGCTTCAAATTCAGCTCTTAACTGAAAGTCAATTGAACTGACTTCAAAGACAAAATAATGGAAATTCCATAATAGGAATGTCTTGTGCTTGTAAAATACTGCAGGAATTGCTAGCTCAATAACATCTAAATTGCACGGTTCATCTAGTTTCCCAACTTTCAAGACATTGCACTATAAAAGAAGGTAATTCAGTAAGAAGATGCAGTGACAAATTTCAGCACACAGCATTATTGCTAACAGTGGTGTAGCCATTTTTTTTTTATTTTTTTATTACAGAGGAGCCAAATTAGAAATTATAGAAAGTAGTTTATTCTATATTAGAAAAAAATAAAAAAACTCCTTTGTCTATCTCTTTAGCAAACATGGGATGCAACTTTTGAACATACTTTATTTGTGACATAATACAAATGAAACAAGTTAGTTGAAACCTCAGAAAAATTCTTGAAAGTATTAATATCCATAGAAGGATAAAGCTTTTAGTCTTAGAACTCAAATCCCAAGACAGGAAATAGAGATATCATCTTCTGAGGATACCAAATAGTGACCACAAGCAATTCAGCATAAACAAGCACAAAACTAAGTTATCAAAAGTTCAACCATTTCTGTATATAGTAAGATTTCCTCCACCGTGTGATTTAGGAGAGGTGAAACAACAAATAAATTAATTCAACAGTTCATTTAATTCTAATCTAGAATGCCACCCAAATTCTCATTTGGATAAAAACTTCAGCATCACCTAGGATAGGCACCAATGTTTTCTTATGGGGAAAAAACAATATATAATTTGACCATCCACCTGACATATGATTGGAAAAAATGTATTGCATTCTTAGTTCATAAGGATGCTGAAATGAAGCTGGCTAATTCAAACACCAATTATGGCAATAGACATAATATATATATATATAGATGAGACAAAAGGGATGCTGACCATTTTCATATGTTATTGAATTGTCAAGTCGAAAAAGTAAACATTTTACGAGGCTGGGTATCAATGATCCAGAAGTCACTAAAACATTAATGGGCTCAAACTTGGCATCGGTGTGATTGATGATCCCATCAGTAGAGGCAAGACAACGAGTAGGGTCTTCCTTCCAGCCAGAACACTGTTCCAAGAAAGCCCGCGCTAGATTTGTGACAGATGATAATATGAGTAAGAGTGTGATGAATATACGAGAATACTGCTAGCAAGCTCATCTCAGACACCAAAGCAAGACAGAGTACCACTTACAGATCATCAAAGGATATAAAAGTATGTTTGAAATCACCAGAAAGGAGCAATCAACAATGCAATTTATAATGGATTACATTCAAGTGGTCTTGATATTGCTATGACAATCATTTATGCTGTCACCAAGGTCATTGGAGAAAACTTTGAAAGCCTAAAAATGCAAGATTAAGCAATCTGGCATCAGGATATTAGATTACTAGGTCCTGGTTTACATCTCTTTCTGGTTATTTTCACAGCATAGAATTAATAAACACTTTATTTTCTTTTCCTTAGTACTCATGTTCTAGTTTTCCTTTCCTTTTCTTTTATGTCAACCATCTTCAGAGGACCTCAAAAAGAATAACAGGAAATAACAATATTTCAAAACAGCAACAAGAATTAGATAACAGTCCAGTACCAAGTCCCCCTACTTAAAGCAATAAAGAAACGATTACATTTGCCAGCAGTCACAAATGGAGAATCCATATACCTGAAGAGAGCCATCTATCTGTATATTCATCAGTCAAATTATATAATTCCTCCCATAGATTGATCATCTCCTGATCAAGAATATTATGCAAACCCTGAAATTTCAGAGAGAAGTGAGCTTTTTCACCTGTTCATATTCCAATTTCCAATTCATGAAAATCTAAAATAACTGGCATGTAGTAAATAGCTTTTCTTAGAAATACATGGAAGAAAATGCAGACTGCATATAGAAACAGAAAGGAAGTTAAAGAAGCCAGCAAATTTCAACTACCATATATGATCATCCCATGCCCCAAAAAATATTGAGCTACTGGAAGTGACTAAAGCTTGCTAAATCCACGGTCAAATTTCCTAACATAGAGGCTTTGTTCAGATACTTGTATCACGTCCATAACCCCACAATCAAACTCAGACATTGGTCCAGATTAAGACTGTAAGAGTTCCATGTTATGATATATAATCTCTACACTCTGACAGTTTGTGAAACAATGTCATTATAATAAACGGGTAACAATTTAAATCTCCATCTTTCAATGATTACCTTTCTTAAGAACACAACATACAATGTGAACTTACATATAACACAAATGCATTGAACTCAGAGAATTAACATACTATATGATTATAACATAGTGCTACAGAGTCAGCATTTATATTTCATGAAAAACTGCTAGTGAGGGTTAAAGGTTTTGCAGTCAAACAAACACCTGACAAGACAAACAAAAGCAGCCAACTTTTTGCAGCACAACCTTTAAAAGCCCTTCTTACATCTAGGTTCATACAGCAGTAATGAACAAAAAGTAATTACAAAGCAGCCAATTTCATTTTCAGAATTTCACTTAGGTTGGTATGATCATCATTACTTGCATGGAGAAGATATAAAATGGAATAATGAACTCACGCTAATTATCTATTAAAAGTACCTGTTTGTACTTGTTGGCTATGGCTCGGTGTCTATACGCTAGCTTTTTTTTGTTTACATCATCAGAAGGAGGACTAAATCCATCTTGGTTGAAATCATAATTAGAAAGATCAAGCCCATCATCATATTGACTCATGGCATCAAGAAAAGGCTTATTGTAGTTCTCTATCTGCATTTTGAAAATTTGGCAAATACTTAATCATATTCATCATTAAGAAGTTTAAAACAAAACCATCCAGCTTTGTACTAGAAACCCAAATATAATTGGACAACATGCAAATCAAGAAAAGCTAACGAGAAGAAGAAGGGAAACTCACTTGTTCATAGAAGAATAAATCATCACAGATTTGAAGAATGTGCTTCTCCCACATCTTACCAATTTCTATTCCCTTCTGCACATCCTTTAAGCCATTGAAAGCCTGTGCATAAGTCCCGTTCAGCAAAGACTTGAGCAATATAAGGGTCTCATCCATGTCCCAAACATACACCTTTTTTATCCGATCCATGCCTTTCTTTGCCAAAGCTTCTACCTTTTGATCAGAAATTATTGAACTTTCAGCCATAATAATCCTGTAATTTCAGGAGACAAGTCAAAAATTTTAAGGCAACCTGGAGGTGCAGATAAACAAAACAATGTTGAGGTAAACAGTGACATTAGAGCCACAATTAATTTAGAAGAAGCAATCCCAAAAGGGATGCAAAGATAGTAGCTAGCCAGGGAAGTGGCAAAGAAATATAAATCCATTGATAACCACCTTGCAGAAAGATATGCTTATGCCAAAGTCATGTGAACTTGCAAATGGCTGCTTGTCTGATTGATTATATATAAAAACTAGAAACAAAACAGAACTGAAGAGATTCTCATTCAATAGTGCACATACACTAAGAAATAACACATTCAGCTACTTTTCACTGTTTTTAATCAGTCATCAAAAAAAATATTTGTAATTTTTCAAAAAAATTCCGACAACCAGAGCGAAAGGGTAAAATAAACAGGAATTCAATATCAATACACCGACAAAATCAGGGATATAAAATCAAGAGAGCAAAAGGATGATTCTGACTGACCTCGTTTGCGTTGGGAGGGATCGCTCGCACTTTGCCTTGCTCACCTGCCGAAGCCTAAAAGCCTAAAACCATTCTCCGGGTAGGACTTTGAAGAAATATAATCGGGCCTGGCCCAGGTTTTTCTGCTTCCCATATATATATTAAAAAAACATCTAGGTGCACTTGAGAGTCTAGCTGCTGTGGTCAATTCGTGTGACTTGTTCCGCCCCCGTCCCAGGTTCGACCCTCTATGTGCACGCCTGTCACCCCCGCGGTGCCTTACATGCTCCTGGGCTTGCAGGATGTCCAGCGGGCCGTGGGAAATAGTCGTGGTGCGCGTAAGCTGGCCCGGACACCCCACGTAAATCAAAAAAAAAAAACATCTAGGTGGTTCATATCTAGATGGTGGCCCAATAATAAGAGCTTGGGACCAAGAGGTTTGCTTCTTCTGTGGTCTCAAGTTCGAGCCCTATGATTGCTCATATGATAGCCACTGGAGGCTTACATGGTCGTTAACTTTAGGGCCCGTAGGATTAGTCGAGGTGCGCGCAAGCTGGCCCGGACACCCATGTTAAACTAAAAAAAAAAAAAACAAACAAAGAAAAGCTCGGGAGAGAAATACTGAAATAGCGTTCGTTTTGGTTCTGTTTTTTAAAAATATTTGATTGGAAAAATATTAAATTAAATTTTTTTAATATGTTTTTTTAATAATTTTAACATGTTGATATTAAAAATAAAAAAAAATATTTTAATAGATTTTTAATTTTTTTTAAAAAAAATACATTATACATCACAATATCATACATACTTATTATTCCTTATTACATGTATAGAAATGTTAGAACAACATTTCTTTGTCATTGCATATTCATTAATTTTTTATTTTTAATTTCAGATATTCAATATAAAAAGAAAATAGTTTCCTATTGAATGTTCTTTTTTTATTATTATTATTTTTGAAATCTATTGAGAAATATATATATATATTCTTGTAGAATAAGGAATAGTAACATTGTTTTTACTTCTAATGCTATGCTGTATTTAATGCTAGTCCTACGAAAGGTCTACTGAAAAAATAGAATCGTTATTCAATCTGAATTTTACAAGAGGTAAAAGAAATTTTAATATGAGGATATCCATCGCATGCATACAGACAGTAATTGCATTACTCATTTTAATTGCTTTAATCAATTACATTTATAGAATTTCAAACGACACAATAGTAATTGTATATATGGTTGATGCTTCTACTTAAAAAATATTTTTAATATGATCCCTTCATTAAATTTCAATATAATTTATCATTATTTTTTTTATTAATGTGAGGATCCGGGTCAGTTTGCGCGCACCTCGACTAATCCCACGAGCCTTAAAGTTGTAATTTTGAGGTTTGTGAGACTCGAACTGATTATTTCTAGAAAACAAATTTAAAACCTGATCAGTTAAATTACACCTCGATACATAACCTGTCATGTGCTGCTCGTTCAAAAAAGAAAAGATTTGGAAAATTAGGATGTAATTGTCCCACATCTACATCGGATATTATATGGATTGAAAAGTCTGGTGATTAAGAAGATTATGATGTCAAGTATCTTATCTAATAATAAAAATGAGAGAATATGTGGTCTCAGGTCTGAGTCCCGTGGTTGCTCATAGAATGGCCACTGGAAACTTACATGGTTGTTAACTTTAGGGCTCGTAGAATTAGTCGAGGTGCGCGCAAGCTAGCCCAGACACCCATGTTAAACTAAAAAAAAAAATGAGAGAATTATTTTTGCACATTGAATTTATTATTATTATTATTAAATAATAAAGTTGATATTTAGAAGTAGCTTAATTGGCTAACCTCATTCAGTATCTAATCGACACTCCATCTTTAACAAGAAGAAGAAGAAGAAGATCCACAAACGCTTTCTAGGTCTGTCCAATATGTATATGATCATAAAAACATAGAAGTTGCTCTCAGAGAATTCTCAATATAATTGACATTTGCATTAAATTAAATAATTACAACATGGCAGCAACAATGTTTATCTAGGGATAAACGTACCCTCTCCAGTTTACAAACAACTCAAGAAAAGAAAAACAAGGCGTAGATGGGAGGGCTACAGTTCACAAATGTTTCATACGTAGAAAGACTCCCACCTTGCTTGGGATCAAGTTCGACGAGAGGCCGATATAGACGAAGGGAAGTGGCTTCATTATTGATAATGGTAATCGTTTAAGATTCAGAATTCTCATTAGATTCAAAACTTAGCAGGTTTGGGATAGCTGTCATTAATGGTCGCAAGGTAGGGCAACGAATGCTCCTCTTGCTACAAATTAAATCAATATTTTGTCATTACTCGATGACTTTTGTTTCACATAATATATATAGAGAGAGCTTTTTTTTTTCTCTCATTACACTAGAAATGATATATAAATCTGTGCACATCAAGGCTAAACATATAACTTCAAGTGTTTTGTCAACTACATGGCTTAGCTGCTCCTGAAAGGCCAAAGGATTGAGATGACCCTGAGCCAAAACCCCTTCTTCTTCTTCTTCTTTGACAATTGAGTGTTTGTGTCTCTCTTGTTAACAAGGTCGGCCATGAACTGAACAACAGCCTGATGAGGGAAAGTTGAATAAGTTAGTCTCATTTAAGAAACAGGTAAAAGTATTGTGATTGGTAAGCCAAAGCTGTTCATCAAACATTACCTGAGCGCCCAAAGAAGTCACTTGTCTTGGTGGGATTTCCAATGGAGTTTCATCAGCACGGAAAACTCTCAATTTTGACAAGAGCCTAAAAGAATCTGGCAAGACTCTTATCTGATCGTCACTTATATCCAACTCCTCAAGCAATTCGAGGTTTCCAATATTTCGCGGTAAAGATCTTAGATCCGCAAAGTTATTGGCAACATTCAATTTCTTGAGATTTTCTGCAAAGCACAGGTTTTCAGGTATGGATTCTAGTTCATTGAAGCTTACATCAAGATCCCTCAAGTTGGAAAGATGGCCCATCGTTGTAGGTAACCCTCTAATTCTGTTATAGTGCAAAGCAAGAATCTCCAAACAATCAAGCTTTCCGATTGCCTCAGGAAGTGCTCTGAGCTGATTGAAATCTAATCTCAGTTCCACTAGTGACGTGCAACTTCCAATTGTGTAAGGAACCTCCTCAAGTTCATTTGTATCCACGTTTAGTATCTTCAAGCTGGTCAAACTCCCAACAGTCTCTGGCAATTGAGTGAACTGATTTGAACTCAAATCAAGATTTTCAAGTTTTGTCAACTTCACAAAAGAAGCTGGCAGTGATTTTAACCTGTTTGCCCGGAGATAAAGATCGGTCAGATTGATTAGCTCTCCAAATGACCCAGGAAGGTTTATTAGTTGGTTGGAGTGGACGTCCAACTTTGTCAAGGCTTTGAGGCCATTAATGGTGGATGGAAGTGCCATGATTCGGTTTTCAGACAAGTCCAATTCAGTAATGAACAATAATTTCCCAATTGACAGAGGAAGCCACTCAATTTGATCCATCAACTTGCCTCTAAGATCAAGAACTACAGCTCCAGTATTTGCAGATTTTTCTATGACTGCTGCCACCTTCATCAGACTCAGCTTCTCAGGGTTCACTTCACCTGTAATGCTCCAATATCCACACGTAGAATTAAGGAATAAAAAACTTTTGAATACAAAGATTAAAGAATTGTAGAAAAAAAACCAAGAATACCATAACATTAGTGAATAAAACGAAACAAAATAAGAATATTATTTTCAACTAAAATTTGTTTTCTGTTCTGCTCTTACTAGTTTTAACCTCACACTAAACCTGCAATTACAATCAAGCAGGGTGAGTGCACCTCTTTTGGCTGGCTATCCAGGGCATCAACTATAAAGAGAACTATTCAAACAGAATTTAACACGAATATTTCAACATCACAAATTTAAAGATTCAAAATATCATGTTAAAATTAGACCAAAGAATTAATAAATTACAAGTGATTAATGACTCTTAAATCTTAGAATACACACACCTTCTTCTTTGCCTATTCCAGCTCAATATTCTTTTGAATAATCACATCAAATGGGAAGCAAAACTTCATTTCTGAAAAAATCTTGAATTTCCATATATGCAACTGAAATGAAGACAAGTTTAATTTTGTTTTCCCATTTTTAATATTTTGAACATGCAAGCATGTCAAGAATTTAAGTAATCAATAGAATTTGTCTTTGAATACCCGGATTCTACAATCTTCATGTGTATGCATATACAAACTCCAAAGAAACCAAGCAGCAAAGAAACATTAAAGATTACCCGAAAAGAAAGCGGCCTTTGTGGAAGAGCTCTTCACCAAATCCTTGAAGCCATCTTTATCCGATTCTCCATCCTCTCTTTTCTTGATCAAACTTTCATCACTAACCACACTTTCTTTCTCAGTTTTTTCAACTGACTCACTGATAGAAATCAGTTTCTCCTTGTGGGTATCCCCAGAAACCAACAAAGAAACTCTTTGTATCAACCCATCGAAGTTCTCAAACATCTTGTCAACTTCAACCAAGTAAAGAGCCTCTTTTCTCTGTTCATGGCTTTGAAACAACACCACGGTCTTTCTCGCTTGTTGTAGCACGGAGAAGAGCTCCTGTGGGACATCTTGAGGACAGTCTAGCTCTGCAATATCATCAAGCCTTGCCTGCTCTTCATTGTTGACAGTCTTGATCACAGAAATGGCTGCTTCAACTTCTTCAATGGAGGGTCGTGACGGCAGTGATTTATAGAGTCTCATGATTTCATCCACTGTTTCTAAAAAAGCAGGCGATGGGTCTTGTTTTTTGCTGGTTTTCACGGCCATGGCTATGGTGATCTTGAGGGAGTTTGCTAAGGGGCTGTATATGTGGACTTCGTTTACTTCTCATTAATAATTTGTATTAGATTTTGTTACTACGACTACATTTATATAAATATCATTTATCTAATTTGAAGAATAATTAAATTAAATATATTAATGTAGATGGAAAGCAACTACTAGTAATATGTATTTAGATAACAAAAAGAACGGATGTTTTGTTTTTAATTTTTATAAATTAAAAATGGTTTTGATTATAGTACAATTTTGTTCAATATTTCACACCTTGAGTGAGGCGAAAAGATTGAATTTGTGATTAATTATTAAAATTAGAACTGGATAAGATTTATATTTTGGAAGAAAGTTGATGGCGGTGAACAAAAAGTCTGCATCAAGATTTTGGCGTGACGTCTTGTTTGATCAATGACATCACATGTAACGAAAAATCAACTTTTTAAGGATGTTTTACCTCCTGACTTCTTATGGTCTCCCAGTATCTATCCATATTTTTCATTTCTTCTCCTTTTTTTTTGGTTTTATCTTCTATATTCTAGACTTGTAGACGTACGTACTTCCCGACTCTTCGAAGTTAATAAAATTACTTTGAGATTAATTTGAAGTGTCTTACTTATTTTTTAAATTATGTTTTAAAAAAATATATTAAAATATTTTTTTATTTATTTTTAACATCAGCACATCAAAACGATCTGAAAATACAAAAAAAATATTTTGAAGTAAAGATAAAAATAAAAAAAATTCAATTTTTTTTAAAAATACTTTTGAAATACAAAAACAAACGGGGTCTAAGAGTTAATTTGATTTGTGGTAGCAATTATTTTTTAAAGTGTTTTTTATTTAAAAATATATTAAAATAATATTTTTTTTGTTTTTTAAAATTTATTTTTAACTTTAACTCATTAAAGTAATCTAAATATATTAAAAAATTAATTTAAAATAAAAAAATTAATTTTTTATCAAAGGAATTTATAACCACAAAAACATATACATATAGGATCTAAATTTTACTATGCTATGTCTACAGTTTGTGTAAGAAAATATATATATATATATATATATATATATATATATATATATATATATATATATATATATATATATATATATATGAAGACCAAGCAGGAAAATCGAGAGCATCTTCAGTAGGTATGCTAAATGAAAAGCTAAATATTACAAAAATATTAGTTTAACTTTTTTATGTTTATTTTGCACACTCCAAAGAAGTGCTAAACAAAATAATAAAATGTATTTTCTCTCCCACAAAAGTTATTTCTACATATCTCTTAAAAGAATCAAAACCAACAAAGTAGAGCAACTAAAAAAATAAACCAATTAAATATAATCATGTGAAAAAAAACATAACGTTAAACTTATTAAGAAATAATAACACTTGTTTCTTCCACTCCAATATAAATGGCTCTTCAAATGACTTTTTTCCATTGGAGTAGATATAGTAAAAAAAACTATATTTATACTATTCAAAATGTTATTTTATCAATTTAGCTTTTCAAAATAGCATTTTGTATTGGAGATGCTCCGAAGATGCAAAAAAAAAAAGGCAATAAAGAAAAAAACATGCAAAGTTTCTCAACAAATCCATGATATAATCAGACCTATTGTCAAGTTCAACTAGAAAAAAGAGAAGGATTAATTCAAGGAAATCCATAGCCTCCAATACTTCACTGATTGCAAATGTTTTTCATGCCTTTCTCATTAACATGAAGACTTTAAATACAACTACAAATAACAACTGACCAGATTACAAGGACTCAAACCATAAACATAGCATAACTACGATGATGCTGATATTCAGCTAACAACCAAGCTGAAAACTTATTCTTAAGCCAAAATACTTGACTGTGAATCAACTGATTAAAAACAAGTCTTAACCTGCTGTCACGTGTAATTATTGCACTTAATACTAAAAAATACTGAAGTGGACTCTGGACTCTACTAAATTAAATAATAAGCAATTAATGCTGAGATCTTTATACAGACTATGACCCAGCCCTTATGCACATGACATTGTCCCCCCTAAATGACCTTGTCCACAAGGTCTGGAAATTCGTTGACTAAGGTAGAATATTCCACCCAAGATGCTTCATTTGCACTGAGTCCCTTCCATTTCACCAATACTTCAGTCACCGCATGATTTTTTTTCTTCTTCAACCGTCTGTGCAATATTTCTTCTGGTTCCGGCCGAATAATTCCATCCTTGTCTGTTGGTGGAAGAGTAACAACTAGCTGTTGTCTTTCTCCCAACTTCTTCTTTAAGCAAGAGACATGAAACACCGGGTGTATTTTTGCTTCAGGAGAAAGCTCAAACCGATAAGCAACAATACCAATCTTCTCCAGCACTCGATATGGACCATAAAATCTTGGAGACAATTTCAAATTCCTTCTTTGTACCACCGATTATTGCTTGTATGGTTGTAATCGAAGGTAAACCAAATCTCTAATATTGAAACTTCTCTCAGTCCTCTTAATAGCTACAAATTTTTTCATTATGTCTTGGCCAACTGCGGATTCACGCGAAGAATGCGGATGATTTCGTCTCTGGTCTTCAAGGTATTTTCTACTTCTTGGATTTGTGTGGTTCCTGACGCATATGGAATTAATTTTTGAGCCGGGTAGCCATAGACAGATTCAAAAGGGGATAATTTAGTAAAAGCATGAATGTTGGTGTTGTTGTACCACCACTCAACCAATGAAAGCCATTTAACCCATCCTTTCGGCTTGTCCCCCGAGAAACACCTAAGATATTGCTCAACCATCTTGTTAACAATTTCTGTCTGGCCATCCATTTGGGGATGGTAAGCTGATGAAAATTTCAAAGTGGTTCCCTGCAGGTTAAAGAGCTCCTTCCAAAATGTACTCGTAAAAGTAGGATCTCTATCAGTAATAATAGAATTAGGCAACCCATGTAATTTAAAAATATTGGCTAGGAACACCTGAGCAATCTTTGAGGTAGTGTACGGATGAGAAATAGGAATAAAGTGAGCATACTTAGACAACCAATCCACTACCACCATAATAAAATTATAGCCTTCAGAGTTTGGTAATCCTCAATGAAATCAAGGGAAATATCAATCCATACCTTGGTAGGAATTGACAATGGTTGCAGCAATCCAGCAGGGTGTATATTCTCGTACTTGTTCTGCTGACATATATCACATTCCTTGATAAACCTTTTGACCTCCTTCCTCATTCCTTCCCAATAAAACTCAGATTTAGCTCTATGAAGAGTCTTGTGGAATCTTGAGTGTCCTCCTTGTGGGCTACTGTGCAGCAAATGAAGAATTTGTTCTCTCAACTCCCTTGAGGCTGGGATGGACAATCTTCCTTTGTAAAATAATAGTCCATCCTTCTGTTTATAATTTTGGGATGCAAGACTTCCTTGTTCCAGCTTTTTAATAATCTGCTGCAATTTAGGATTCGTAGCATAATTGGTTCTAAGTTGTTCCAACCAATTGTTGGCTGATGCAGTAATAGCAGATAGTTTCCCTTCTTTCGGATCTTCCATTTTTCAGGACAGGCATCAACAACCTTGTTGTCCTTCCCTTGTTTGTATTCTAGTCTATCACAAACTCATATTCCAAAAGTTTGGTAATCCATTTTTGGTGAAGAGGAGTACCCACATTTTGTTCCAGCAAGTACTTGAGACTCTAGTGATCCGTCTATATCTTAAAGTTGTTTCCTAAAAGATAAGACCTTCATTACTTTACTGCTAAGACCAATGCCATCAGTTCCTTCTCGTAGGTAGATAGTTGCAAAGCTTTTCCATGAATTGCTTGACTCTTGTATGCTAAGTAGGATTAATTCAAGAAAATCCACAGCCTCCAATACTTCACTGATTGCAAATGTTTTTCATGCCTTTCTCATTAACATGAAGACTTTAAATACAACTAGAAATAACAACTGACCAGATTACAAGGACTCAAACTATAAAAATAGCATAATTACGATGATGATATTCAGCTAACAACCCAAGTTGAAGACTTATTTTTAAGCTAAAATACTTGGCTGTGAATTAACTGATTAAGAACAAGTCTTAACTTGCTGCCATGTGTAATTATTGGACTTAATACTAAAAAAATACTGAAGTGGAATCTGGACTCTACTAAATTAAATAATAAGTAATTAATACTGAGATTTTTATGCAGACAATTGTGCACATGACAGACCTATAAGCTAACAACGATGGAACATGAAATAATTGCTCAGCAAAATGATGAAAACTACGGAATCTATTGTTTGAGGTATCAAAAAGAGACTAAAAAGTCTTAAACATGGCGGGTTTCTGAAATTTTTTATTTCAAAATCATGCCCAAGCACATGCCTTGGAAGACCAGCGGATCATTAAACAGCCCAAAATGCTTCAGTGAAGTGCATCTTAAAACAACACCGTTGTAAAGTGTATCAATCCTCCGTAGCTTTTCTGACAATTTAAAATCAGTAGCCAAAGGAAGCATGCAAATTGTATAAGCGTCCGAATCATGACAATTTAAAATCCAAAAGAAGCATGAAAGAACCTAAAACCACCAAAGTTAGAATGGAAAAGAGCTTAATAGAGGCTTTTATAGAGACAGCCACAACCAGAGACAGAAGAAGAGGGGATGTATGCAACACAACAACCAAGAAACACGGCAAGGAAATGGGGTTAAAAATGAGAAAGTTGCTCATATATAATGATTGTAAAAGGGTTTAAAAACTGTGTAATTCCTGTGCTCCATACCTGGTTTGGTTCCAACAGAAACTTCAGAGTCAGAATACGAGATCTCCTCAAACACAACCAATTCCAGCTCTAATCCGACAAGGTCACAGAAGAAGATGGATACTTGTCATAAAACGAACAGCTAACAGACCTTAAAAAGGAACATAATAGGTCCCACAAAATCGTCAGAAGCAGACCTCGACTGGTAGGAAATTTGAGCCGATCAAGAGCCCGAAGGCCACAGGTTCATCAGAGCTTACTTAAAAAAGGGATAGAAGTCAATAAAAAATCCTCGACTCCAAACGTTACAATGCGGTCGTCTCCTTTCTGAAGCCAGCGTGAAGCAACCGACCATAATCTCCAAAGAACCAGCCACCAATCCAACGTTATTGAGCCAACCCAGAGCAAGAGGCAGACAAGAAAAATCATGAATTGCACTGTGCGAATCCACAGTGCAATTCTCTGCGTGAATAGAAGATGCAACAGTGGATTGCCCAAACCCTTTTGTTTTTCTTAATTATATTACCTTTTCTTATCACAAGATTAAGATCGCATGTGATATTGTATATTGTTAAATTTTCATAAATGCTTTATTTTCAACATGGATAGTCTATTTTTATCGAAACCAAGAAATATACTAAATTGAGAACAAAAATCTAATAAGAACTAAATTGAGAATTACTTGATAGTTAAAGGATTAATTTGAGACCTCCCATAACTTCTTTTTTTGAAACAATCCACCGAATGTTTTACAAGCTACAACCCCAATCAACAATGGTCTCTTTTGGGAGAACGGTTAAACCGTAATTTTCTAGATTTATTTATTTTTTCAAAAAAATCTTTAAATTAATATATTTTTAATATTTTTATTGTTTTGATGCATTAAAATAACAAAATATTTTTTTAAAAAAAAGTTTGAAAATCACCCTCGTGATCTCGTACTCACTTATAAACAATACCCCTTACCTACCTGCATGCCGTCCCCTCCCCTCCCCTCCCCTTGTCATCACTCTCTCTCTCTCAAACACGCACACTCAAAAATCACCAGACTCACCCCAGACAACCACCAAACAACTCCCCAATCTCCACCACCACCTACTCCTGTAAGTCTTTCTTTCTTTCTCTCTCTGTTTGCAAATATTCCTAATCTAATTCTTGTTTTCACATATATCTATCTCTCTATTCAATCTTTCCATACAGTTTTTTATTCTGTCTATCTATCTATAAATAAATCTATATGGGCTGCACTGCTAGAGAAAAACATGTCCGTGCAAATCGGAGGGTGCCCCGCCCTGCCAAATACACTGAATTCGATCCCTGTATTTATGCCAAAACCCTACTTGAATCGGGTCTCAAACCTTTAGCGTACCATCTTGGTCTTCACGATCCAACCCATAACAACAACAACAACTCCAATTCTAATTTTGATGATAACGGATGGGGCTACTGTACTGAGGAGCAATTGGAAGAAATTCTTTTAAAAAATCTTGAATTCTTATATAAAGAAGCTATTTCTAAGCTTGTTGGATTGGGTTATGATGAGGATGTTGCGTTAAAGGCAATCTTGCGTAACGGGTATTGTTATGGCGGCATGGATGTGCTGACTAATATATTGCATAATTCATTGGCTTATTTGAATAGTAATAATTGTGGTAGCAGTAGTAATGGAAATGTAGATGAAACGGAGCTTGTTTTTAATGATTTAAGGCAATTAGAGGAGTATTCCCTTGCGGGTATGGTTTGTTTGTTGCAACAAGTTAAGCCACATTTTAGTAAAGGTGATGCTATGTGGTGTTTGTTGATGAGTGATCTTCATGTGGGTAGGGCAAGTGCGCTTGAAATTCCTGTCACGAGTTTTCCGGGGAATGGGAGTGGTAATGTTCAGGGTAGTGTAGAGAGTGTTAGTGGGGTTGATAATGGGGTTGGTGTGGTGGCACCAGCATTGTGTAGGTTTCATGGAGGATGGGGGTTTGGAAGTCGGGGAGGATCAGAGTTTTCACCTGATGGGTTTTTCTCATATAGTGCAGAAATGACTTTGCAAAAGGATATTGAGTGTCCTAAAAGGTTTAATCTATCGCCTTCAATGAAGTCTTTATTGAAAAGGAATGTTGCAATGTTTGCTGCTGGTTTTAGAGCTAATTCGAAACAGATGCAGATGCAACCTCGGGTGCAAGTTCAGGCTTGTATGAGTGTTACTGCAGGTGGGGATGCTGCCTCAGTTGCAAAGGCAGATGAAGGGATGATCAAGAAGGGTGAGGAGTCTCATGATTCAAAGAACAAAGAAGGAATTAGTTCAATGCTGAGCAAGCTTCAAAATTTGAAGCTTGATGAGAATTTGGAGCTTGTAGGGGAAGATCAGAAGGATGATATGATAGTCACCCTGCTTCAACATATAAAGGATTTGGATAAACAAGTGAAGGAGCGGAAGGAGTGGGCGCATCAGAAGGCAATGCAAGCTGCCAGAAAGCTTAGTAGTGATTTAACAGAGCTTAAAATGTTGAGGATGGAAAGAGAGGAGACCCAGCGATTAAAGAAGGGGAAACAGACTCTGGAGGATTCAACTGCGAAGAGGCTGTCTGAGATGGAGAATGCTTTAAGGAAGGCTAGTGGTCAAGTGGACTGGGCAAATGCAGCTGTGAGACGGCTAGAGACAGAGAATGCAGAAATCAGGGCAGAGATGGAGGCTTCTAAGTTAAGTGCATCAGAGTCAGTAACAACATGTTTAGAGGTAGCGAAGAGGGAGAAAAAGTGCCTGAAGAGGCTTTTGGCTTGGGAGAAACAGAAAACTAAGCTGCAGGCTGAGATTGCAGATGAGAAAGAGAAGATCAAGGAGTTGCAACAATGTTTGGCCAATATTGAGCATGCTCAGAAAGAAGCTGAGGTGTGTTATATACCTAAATCCACTACACACATACATGGACAAACTCCATTAAAATTTCCTGCTACATATTTGGTTTCCATGTTGTAATTTAAGTTAAGGTGAATTCTTAGATTGATGAGTTTCTCTTAGCCTGCATTGTTTTAGGATAAATCATTCAAGTACTCAACTCCCACGCCAACCCCCAACAGAAGGAAAAAAACCCTTAAAATAGTGAAAGACAAAAGATGGGCCTCCAGATTTATAAAGCTCACTAGTTAAAGCAAAGTGGTTTGTTGTTCCTGTAGTGATCAGATAGCAAGATAAAAATGCACATTTGTGAAAGCATAAGTTTAACCTCATAAACTGTAAAGCTCTAGATATTATATTCAGTCACATGATTCCTGCCATTAATTGATTGGGACTCTAAATTATTGGGATTAGAGTTTCTTGGAACAGAAGACTATATAGTCTTGTGCAACTTTTAACATTATTGAGAGAATAATTTTGCCTTTGATGTTGTGTCCTCTGCATCTGATCTCAGAGCTCAACTTGTTTGAAGATGGAGAATTTAGGGTCTTTATAGCTTGGTAGTCCACAGCCATGTTTTTCAATCTTGTTCCATCTGTTATTTTTATCTGCTTCAGTTGATTGAACTACTACTCCTTTAGGTGAATGACATTTTAGGCTAGCTGTGAGTAATTTGGTATGGGCTTCATTTAGGATTGCAAAAATAAGGTGCTAATATTTGAATATGATTTGTTTGTGTCCTTAATGGCTTGCATAAATCTAGTAGAATTGAGAAGGCAAATACACTACCAGCAGAAAGATGATGCTTCATTGTTGTCACACTGGACCCAATGGCTAAATTTTGGTCTTGAAAGCAAACCTTTTGGTTGATTTAAGTGCAAGGCTAATGGAAAATGATTGCACATTTAATCACTGTACTTGGTGCGATGTAGGTGAGGCCTTGCTCTGCGAGGAAATTGTTAGATTGTTGGAGAGACAGGTTTTGAGTCATTACTGATAAATTTAAATTAAGGCTCTACTGGGAGACTCTCAAGAAGCTTTTATCATTCCTCTCATCATTGTAAATGAGAAAATATTACTTGGAAAAAGTTTAGTTAAACATTATTCAAAATAGGAAGGGGATGCCAAAAGCTTTTCAAGATTTCCAGTGTCTGCCTCCTAAAATAATTGATTATTATCTTATGAAATAAATAAATAAATAGAATCTAGCATCTTAATCTTTAGCATACCCTTTGCCCTATCTGCATTCTTTCTTTGCAAGCGTACGTGTTTCTTAAGCTTTTTGAGAGTGCATGGCCCCTAATACTGGTGCAAACTTGCATGGGGATGCAAGTCAACACCAGTGCGAGCAGCTACGTGCCATGGCACTCAAAATGCACTCCAAAGTGGAAATTTTCCTGGATACAGAACTTCCACAACCTTCTTAAGCTTGATATTGACTGCAGTGTCCATTTTCCTTTTATCAGTTTACTAAATTAAAATGAGTGAGAATTCAATCATTGAAGGTTACTAAATCATCCTTTTGTTTCTGTGGTGATGTGATTTTAGAGAAGCCTAATGATTAATCAAATCTTATACATTTATTCATATGCTGTTACTTGTTTGTGACATCATGCACAATTATCCATATATTTATCTATTTTACTTGTCCTTATTTCATATTTTATGATGCATCTGATGTTCCAAAATTGGTCAATTTATCATAATTATTTACTATGGGTTTTGAGATTATGCATGCATTTCCTCATGCTTTGACATAATTGTTTCCATGGTTTTGATTGAAACTCTCAACTATTTATTGCTGTTTGTTTGGTTTGGTTTGTGATCAAATTTTGATTGGTGAATGAGCACTGATTCCTTGTTGCACTCTCTAATTTATTTAGCAGACTATATGGTAACACTGTAGATTAATTTTGAAAGCTGCAATCTGCATGTGGTAACACTATAGATTAATTTATCATTCTTGTGTCTCCAACACTCTCTTTCTTGGTCATACTACGCCATTAGGTAGGCTGTATTCCTTCAAGAATCTATTCAGCAGCCTTTTCGGGATCACGAGCTGTCTTAGAACTGACTGTTTAATATAGTTAGCAACCTGTCTGCTTCCTTTTTTCTCAGTTTTGGAGCAAGTTTTAAGTTATCAGTTTTTTGGTTCGAGATTTAATTTATGGGTGCATTGTACCTAATCTTAAACATTAGTAGGGAAGCAGTTATTCATTGCAATTTTATTATTACAGGTGAAGTGGAGGCACGAAGTGAAGGCGAAAGAGCAAGCTCTGGCCCTACTGGAAGAGGAAAGATGCTCCAAGGAAGCGGCCGAGGCCGAGAATAAAAGGAAGCTTGATGCTCTGCGCCTTAATATAGAAATAGACTTCCAGCGCCACAAGGATGATCTCCAAAGACTTGAACAAGAGTTTTCATGTCTGAAATCTGCTGCAGAGTCCACTGAGCTGAATTATCAATCAAATGCTTTACCATCAGGAAAGTCTGAGAGGACAAAGCCCCAAGGAGGAACAATTGCGAGGTTGCTTCATGAAATAGAGAAACTGGAAAATTCATCCGAGAAAGGAGCCAACTGTGACCGGGAATGCATGATTTGTATGAAAGATGAAGTCTCTATTGTTTTACTTCCTTGTGCTCACCAAGTTATATGTGCAAATTGCAGTGACAATTACAGGAAGAAGGGGAAAGCTACTTGTCCGTGCTGCCGGGTTCCAATTGAACAGAGAATCCGTGTTTTTGGTGCGAGTTCATAGTCATAGTTTGAAATAAGAACAAAAAGAAAAACACAGTTTTTCCCCTGGTATGCTTGATATTATGCATCTTAATACTTGCAGTCAATGGGAATTTTTTTTTCCCCGACATATACATGTCTGACTGCTGGTGCTTCAGCAAAATACACCTGAGGATGGATGTAAATAAGAACCGAGTTTGAGTCAGGCTCGTGTTTTTAGCCTTGAAATGAGCATAAAGTAATTCTGCGTTGTTGTTTCCATTTGCTTGAAATGTTTGACCAATTTATAGAAGTCATTCTCTCTCTTGTGCGCGCGAGCATATGCATGCCCAGGCTACGTTGCTGATTTTCATTTTATTTTATTTTTTCATTTATACGTGTTCGGAAATAGCCACAGGACAGGATCCTATATTCTTCCAAAATTTCTCGACCTGAGCACCCAAAAAACATGCGTCTCCAAAAAAAAAAAAAGTAGGAAGATAATTCCGAACAAGCTCCTTACAGTATCGTTTCCCTCGTCTATTAACAGCTCCCCTTACATTCCAAGAAAGAACAGAAAAATCCTAACATTGTTTTTACCTCCCAACACAACACCATAACACAAAACATCACAGCTCAATAATATCAAAACAAAAACAAACTCTTTATCTAATTGTATCCATACTCATCTAAGATTCTACATTCACATCATCACTGCCGCCACCACCATCAATAATAATAATATTACTAACTTTGAAAGGGTGTAACTCAACTGATCAGGCTCTAAATTTACTTTTTAAAGATCACCAGTTCGAGTCTCACAAATTTCAGAGGTTATTGGAGGCTTATATGGTCGTTAACTTAAGGACCCGTAGAATTAATCGAACTATGCGTAAGCTAACTCAGACACCCACGTTAATAAGAAAAAATTATCATACAATTTACAACTAACGAGTAAACTCCCGAAAAATAACAGACGAAGCTTTACTTAGATAGGGCTTTGATTGGTATTGATTTAATCTTTTTGATTGGAAAGGAGGGCGCAGGGTATGTTATAGAAAAGGAAGGCAGAGGTAGTATATCTAATGGCGAAGAGAGGTGGCTCGCATATTCCGTTTTCAAAAGCAAAATTTCCTAAAACGGAGATAGGCATAGCAGAGTTAGTTGGCTGCATGTAGACTTAAAAAAAAATTATAAGAAGAACACGAATAACAAATGCTCGAGTAGAACAGGAAAGAGATCAGAATACAAAGGATAGCACTATTCCCCCGTTTCCCCTTGTACTTTTCAAGTAAGAAATCATATTATAAAAAATCCAAAAAGAAATGAAATCTAATTGTAATTGTAGCTAAGCTCTTGCTGCAATAGATAAAATAGATGGTGAATTTACTTGGATAAACTTGGATTAATATATTAAATTTATAACTTGAATTATAAAATTATAATAATTTTATATAAAGTAAATTAAAATAATTTTTAAAATCTATTATTTAATCAATACAATGTTAAATGATGAAATAAAAAAATCAATTAAATAAAAGGGTATCTAAAAGTGACATAAATTAACATGTCAAACTCGTAACCTGGGTCATAATAGATCAAGATAACCCCATAAAAAACAAATTAAAACAAATCACGAAGTTTAATTCTTAATCAGAAGGATGTGATTAAAAAATAAATCAACTAAAAAAATATAGAAAACAATTTAAGTCAATTTATCAAATTAACTCATGATCAGGATCATGAGACTGAGATAATCTTAATCGGGTTAACCTTTATATTTGCAATTTATATCATGAGAGTGAAATAACATAATAAAAAACAGATCTAATATTAAATGATAAAATTAAAAAAAATTATTATAATAAAAAGGGTAGAGTAAACCTTTTCTTTTAGTTTTTTTTTTTTTCCTGTTAATTAATGCTTCAAAAGCCAAATGGCCAAACATAGGCCTCAAGTCGAGAAGTTGAGAAATGCACGAGAAGAGTTCACACACAAAATCGAGCACAGCTGTTTGAGAACAACATACCCATGTGAATTTGGTTTCTTGATGTTAGGTTAAGTATTATTAGCTCTGAAGCTTCCCTTTTCCACCATTGTTACTATCGTTGAGCTGCTTGCTAGCTGTGGATTTCTCGTGACTCTTAATGATGGGTGGTTCTAGCTTCACTTTTCATGTAAAACAAAACTTCCTCACCTCTCTCTCAATGGTCAACCGGCGGTGCACTGCTGACCCAACAGTGCACCGTGTCAACATCCTCAACCACGACATGAACTTAATAACTTCAAATCAAGTTTAGGCTCTGCCAAACCAACCTCTATTTGAACCTAAAAACACAAATATCCACAACGTTTTGATTAACCTTGCCATTGATCTGTTCGGTCCACCTTTCATATGCTCTAGATTTTACTACGTGTTCTAATGTTTTTTTTTTTTGGAGAACTTTAGATTAAGAGCCCTTAATTATGGGCTCGTTAATTTCCAAATTCCAAGAGACCGAAAAATGGGTCAATCAAACTAGTTAAGAAGGCCACTCCACCATCACATGTTCCTTGAATTTAGAAAACCATCGTAATCTGAGAATGACTTGTGCTTCTTTTTTCCCTTCCGTTATTACCATAATATTGTCATTATGTGTTATGTATATTTATAAGACCACAGGACTCTTGATGCAAATATATTCAATAATGTAGATCTGTCCCTACACTTTCTGGGATAATACCAGGCCTCAATTAATTAATGCAGGTTAATCTCTTTCCAATATCAATAATTATCTTTTATAATTAAGAGTATAATTGAGAATTGGTAACGGTTGTTTTTCAAAGTAATATTTATTTAGAAATATATTAAAATAATTTTTTTTTATTTTTTAAAAATTATTTTTGATATCAACATGTTAAAACAATAAAAAAATTATTTTTAATTTTAAAAAATAATATCTCAACCACATTTCTAAACCTAGGCTAAATGATTAGATTTTTATTTTATTTTATAACAGGTCATACTGTTGTAAACTTAATTTAAATGCAAGACAAAGATTCTCTTGTAACTCGCATAAATATTCACCAAGGATTTTTTAAAAGAATAAAATAAAATTGATGCAATAAGAGGCTTAACGGTGCTTGTTCTACGTACAGGATGGGCGTAAATACCTACTCAAGTCTGAATTTCGACTCCACCTCTCTTAATTATATGTGGAAATCTGAATTGTTGGGCATCCTTTAGACACAAATATTAATGACAGTAATGAAGCATTCGGACTCTCTTTGGGTTATTAACGACATGAATGTCTTGGCAAAGAGGTACAAGTACTTCGATGTTTGTTGAACTATAGCACCTAACACATGGTGAATCCTCTTTACGGGGGGGGCTCTCTCGTATAGAAACCTCCATTAACGTTCATCAATAAAACAAAAATGTATTTGTTTTAATATATACTATAAGACAAGAAATCATACGTCGTTAGCAGATTCAAGTTTTCTTCTTTCGGCTGACAATGCCCCTTGTGAAAAGCAACCCATGTTGAATATCTATGGACTTTTTAATGGAGGACATGTGAATGCAAGGATGAGCAATACTCTCCTCCATATATATATTTATAGAGTTAACACAGGCCTCTCAAAGAAGTTGGAGTTCTCATATCACATCAAAACTCCCCACTAGCATTCCGAGTAGCAACAGTATTTCTTTAATACTTTCCCTGTCATTGATTATGCATGAATCATTTCTTTAACTTAATTAATTAACAACGCACAACACCCAAGATTAATCATCTTACCTGTTTCCAATTATACACATTAATCTAACCTTTTGCTTCTTAGATCAATCACCTCATTTTATATATATAGAGGGTTAAGGGTGTCGATCTTCCAGAGTGCGTGTGATCATGGAGCTGGTCATGCCTATATCAGCTAAGGAGAATTTGAAGAAAAACATGAAAGCTTTTTCTGAGAAATTGAAAAGGTTTCCTGGTCTGTTGTGGCAAACAGTTTGGAGAGTTGGTCGGGATGATCCTAGAAGAGTTGCCCATGCTTTGAAAGTTGGCTTGTCTTTGACATTGGTTTCCTTGTTGTATCTTCTGGAGCCATTGTTCAAAGGGATAGGCCAGAATGCTATTTGGGCCGTCATGACTGTTGTTGTTGTGCTTGAGTTCACTGCAGGTCAGTTAATTTATGTGTCTGATTGCTTGGTAGCGTGCATTATATTCATCATTTGGCTATGTTTTTTATTATTATAACAAAAATCCATTTGTTTGATTCATTTCTTTTTTCTTTTGATGATAGGAGCAACCTTGTGCAAAGGACTTAATAGAGGCTTAGGAACCCTCTTAGCAGGGTCTTTGGCATTTCTCACTGGGTACATTGCAGAAAAAACTGGGCTCGTCTTTCGAGCTGTTTTCATTGGGGCCGCAGTTTTTGTGATAGGTAATAACTAGTCAGCTAATTCCTTGATGAAAGTTCTTTTCGAAATTTCCTCTAGCTTAGTGAAGAAACAACTTCCTAATAGCATTTTCTCAAAACAATGGCTTCTGTCTTCTAGGATGTTGCTCGATGGAAATAGTTTAAAGTTCATTCCATGTCACAAAAGATTTTTAAAAAAAATTAACCTATTTTCACGTTTAGTGGCACTTGATTTAGCCTGTTGATAATCTTAAGATTTATCTGAAGAGAATCTGATGATAATTTAAATTTATGACCTCTAGTCCCTATTTTTATTGCGGTGATTATGTTGTTCTTTCAGTATAACAGCACACTAAATCGTGTTTTCATGTGCTCAGATTCCCTTTTAAGGAGAACATCCAAATGCCAAATAATTTATAGCTTCCACTTTGGGAACAATTTCTTATGGAACATGTAAAAGATTGTAATAAAATAATGTTAAATTGTTGTGTTATTCATTTGTTCTAATCCCTACTGATTAATTGATCATATCTTGCTAAATTTCTTTACTCGCAAATATGGATCTATTTAATTTCCATTACATGCATCAAAGGCAAAAAAACAAAGGAGCTTGTATATAAATTTATTTCTTTTATATTCGTTTTATTTTTCACATTGTTTTGTTCTATGATCCAAGACCCATGAAACATCATTATACTTTCTGTGGAAAACATCTAATCCGATGCCTAAATAACTCATTACAAAAGAGAAAAAATATTGTAATAGTTCACGATTTTTTGGGTATATCATTGTATAAAAACATCTTTTCGTGTTTAATTTGACAGGAACTGCAACAACATACATGAGGTTCTTTCCCTATATAAAGAGGAACTATGACTATGGTGTTCTCATATTCCTCTTGACCTTTAATCTGATAACTGTGTCAAGCTATCGTGTGAGCAATGTATTAAAGATTGCACATGAACGCTTCTACACCATTGCCATTGGTTGTGGTGTTTGCCTAGTAATGACTCTTTTTATATTTCCCATTTGGTCCGGAGAAGACCTCCATAATTCCACGGTGATCAAGCTTGAAGGGCTAGCTAAATCTATAGAAGGTATACATGCAACATCAAAACCAAGAATTGCTCTTTCTGAATATTTCCTTTCCTTCAAATTTTCTTTATTCCTTTATTTGCTTTTTCCAATGGCTTCTTGTAACAATTTGATGTCAATTTAAATCTTGCAGCTTGTGTCAATGAATATTTTAATGATGTTCAGAAAGAAACGACCCAAGATAAGTCACCCGAGGATCCCATTTACAAGGGATACAAGGCAGTATTAGACTCAAAATCACAAGATGAAACTCTAGTAAGTTCTTTAATACCGTATGTTTATGTCACCTTGAGTAAATAAATGGTTTTGTTGTTGAATATGTTCTTGTAACCACGAATTTGGGCAGGCATTACATGCAAGTTGGGAGCCAAGACACTCAAGGCATTGCAGATATCCTTGGCAACAGTATGTGAAACTAGGAGCCGTTCTTCGTCATTTCGGTTACACGGTTGTAGCTTTACATGGGTGTTTGCAATCTGAAATTCAGGTATCAATGATCTTCCAAACTTAATATTAAACATTATGTTTTCCTGATCAATATACCTTGGAAATTTTACAATAACAACGTTAGGGTGCACGCTGTATAGTTAGTATGGACTAACTTAGAAAAATGCTTCATAGCAAGTTTGATCTCTTTTTCTCCGCCATCTTAATTAATAAAATCCATAATTTAATTAATATTCGTTTAAATGCCTTGTATTTTGCTAGACACCACAACATTGTCGTGTACTCTTCAAAGATCCATGCATTCGTGTCACCAATGAATTATCAAAAGCATTAATGGAGCTTGCCAATAGTATAAGGAATCGACGCCATTGCTCTCCTGAGATACTCTCTGATAATCTCCACGAAGCCTTGCAAGACCTCAACAACGCCCTAAAGTCTCAACCAAGACTTTTCCTGGGCTCCAACAATAACCAAGCCACCAACATGCTAGCCGTAGCAGCTGCACATGCTAATTCTAGCCAAAAGCGTGAAAAATATAATGGAGTCTCGTTACCAAGTTTCAAGACCGACAATTCTGCATTACTCGAATGGAAATCTAAAAGGATGAATAATGAACATTCAAGATCGGAAGCAGCAGAGAGGAAGGTGTTGAGGCCACAGCTGAGTAAAATAGCTATCACAAGCCTTGAGTTCTCGGAGGCACTTCCATTCGCGGCATTCGCTTCCTTGCTAGTAGAGACGGTGGCAAGGTTAGATAATATTATCGAGGAGGTTGAAGAATTGGGAAGGATAGCATGCTTTAAAGAGTTTAAACCCGGAGATGAGGTTATTATAAATTTTAAAACCCAAAAGGTTAATGTTACGCTCAATCATTTTTCTTCTCAGGGGGGAGAATGATGGAGACCTATGGATATCGGGCTATACTTTATTGTTATCGTTACTTGGCTAGCTTATTACTGTTATTCTTTTGGAACTGAATGAGTTTATATTCCTGATCATATAATGCAACTTTTAACTATTGATCTCTTGTCCTTTTATATATTCATGTTTGTGTTCAGATTATGTTAACTCTACCCGATTCCTATGATGGCACTGTTAGAATTATCTAAAGGGAAATCACGGAGCCTGGCCAGCCTAATGGGGTCATTTTTTTTTATTTATTTATTTTTTTTGGATTCGAGAAAACCCTACTTTCTAGAAAATGTATTTTGTAGATCCAGGTAAGTGAGTAAAATCCTGACTGTCCCAGACTTTTACAAGAAGTGCACGCCCTGACTTGAACTCAAGACTTACTGTGCAGATCTCAAGCTATTTGTTACCACGCTATGCCCCATGGGGACTAATGGGGTCATTCTCTCTGCAGTATCCACAACTTGGCTGCCCTATCCTCACTTCCTAGTCTTTGATCTGTTGATATATGCTTCGAGTATTTCAGCTTGAGAGCTTCTATTTTTTTTATTTTCTTCTTTCTACCAAAAGAGTAAATGAGCAGCTAGCGTTTGCAAACCAAAAAAAATATACTGAAAAAGAAAAATGACATAAATATTCCACGTAGATGGCAAGTGATAGCACTTCTTTGGCTATGTTGCTGGCTTAATATCATTATTTTTTAAATAATTTATAAACATATTAGAGAGATATTTTGTGTATTTTCTTGAATATATTGTTAAATAATTTATATATATTTCTAACCACATGATAAAATGTTGAGTCATTAATTTTCTTTTTCATTTTTGGTTATGTGTTAAAATTTGCTTCCTCCAGAAAGTAATTCAGATTATCATCACAAGCATTAATTGATCAGTACTTGAAAAGGTTTCCACTCGTGACATTTGCCTCTTCATCGGTGCAAAGTGGCTAGGCAAGCCTAGATCATAATTCATGGCATTGAAGAAGTTGCAGAATTATGGAGGATATGAATACGGTTAATTCAAAGTTTAATTTCTATCAAAGAACTGCTTTAAGTCAAAAATCTAAGCTATGAAATAAAATTAAATTACAAGAATAGTTTTATATTAAATAAATAGTTTAATTCATGGCATTGTAGTTCATTTACCTTAAAATAGTTGAAGCAAGAACTACTACATGCATGTTGTGGTTGCCATTCAATATAATGCTCTCTATCTACAGCCACACAAAATTAATCTGCGTGTAATAAGGAATATTTGAGTGGTCGACCCAAGAAAATCTACAAACAACAACCCACGTAAAGATGCAAACTATGTACGTAGTCCAATTTGTCTCCACTAGAAAGCTTTTTCTTGAGTCCCTCTAATGGCATATTTAGTCTTTTAATTCGGAAATAGTTGAAAGTCATCGTCAAAATATACCCAAACAGATGATATGCATTAGTTTTTATCATTATAATTGAAATATAATGCTTCGGGTCAGCATCAAATTCTTTGTTTGGAAATAAAATTAATGCATGCTCTTCCTCTCCTAACGATTCGATCAGTAGCTGGGGAGGGTTATGGGCTCCAATTAATCAAATTAATTTTTTTTATTTTTTTATATGATAAAAAAATAATTTATTATCAATCTAATACTGAATTAAAAAATTAAAAAAAAATACATATAAAATGATAGAATTAAAAAAAAACAACAAATATTATAAAAAAAACCCAAAAATCCCAATCCAACTCTTTATTTGATATTTAATCAACCCGTCAAACCCACAACCTGGGTTATGAACTCCACTAGATCGATTTAATTTTTGTTATATGATAAAAAATACAAAAATTAATATACTACCAACTCAATACTGAATAATAAAATTAAATAAAAAACACTAAATGATAAAATAATTGAAAGAAAAAAAAACCCAACAAAAACAAAATGGCCAACAAAAGAAAGCCTAGCTACGCTTTGTTGAGCATGTCCAAATAGCCAAGCGCGTGGTCTAGGGGAGGCCTATGTGCTTGGCTTATTTATTTATTTTTTTTATAAAGGGGTGAGCTTTATTTTTTTTCAAAAGAAAAAACCCAACCGAACAACAACACGAGTTTGATATAAGATGCTTAAAATAATATGTTAACCTGATTTGTTGTTAACCTGATGCTTATAATATGTTAACCTGATATTTGCGAAATTCAAACAAATAATTTTTAAAATATAAATTTAAAATTTAATCAATTAAATTATATTGTTATAATTAATAAAAGATATACTTGATAGTGAAGCCAAGCCTCAGTTCAATATTGTTAAACATAACGTGCTGTCAAATCACTAGATAGTCTTCAAATTAATCACAATAACATTCAGAACCAAGAGGATAAAATCAATTTCTTTTCATTCATCGATCTCAACCTCGTTTGTTAATTATAAAAAAAAATCACATTTTTCACTTTCTACATCTTAGAACTATGAATAAAATGTAAAAACCGGCAAACTAGTTTTGCTACATTGGTTACAATAGTTTTCATACGTAACATCGAGCCGGACTATATATAAAAATGTAAAAATATAAAGAAAAAAAAAATAATTCAAAATTAAAATGCATTGATTTTAATGTAAAAAATGCATTAATGTAAAAATAAAACGTGCATTATCGTTGTCTTTTTTCCGCGTATCATCTCTTCCTGAAACACTCTCTCCTTGAGCTGATCTGTAAAAATTAAAATGCATTAATTCAAAAGTTTTTTTTTGAAAGATTGACATAAAAAAAGACAATGGCATAAGTCAAAATGTGATTAACATGAGAAAAATATAATTCTATAAAACTATAGTTATAAAAAGCTATAGTTATAAAATTCAGTTAAACTCATGACTCAGCTCAAGGAGCAAGTAATGGATTAAATGAGTCAATCCAAGTTAATCTGGTTAATTTAAAATGATATTATTTAAATTTTTTTAAAAAAATTAAAATAATCTTGATTTAAATTTTATTTTTAAAAAAATCAAACCAAGTTTCACTCGGCCTTTGACGTAGTTAACCAAGTTACAAATTGATCAGTTGAGTTTTACTAAGTTTAACCATGCCATCCCTTACCTGGTTTGATATGCAATTTTAATGGACATAAATGTTACAAACTGAATATACAATTAATCTAGGATTTATTGTAAATATACATAGAACTAAGCATGTGTTAAATAATCAAATATAACTAGGGGTGATTATTTTCGATTCGGTTCGGTTTGGTTTTTATAAAAAAAAAGTAACCAAACTGGAAAAAAAATTTTGAAAAAAAAACCCGAAACCGAACCGAAACCAAGTCAAACTGACCGGTTTCGGTTCGGTTCAGTTTTTTAGGGAAAAAAACTGTTCAAACCGGTTTGGCTCGGTTTTTTCGGTTTTGGCTCGGTTTTTTTTGTTTCGGTTAGGTTCGGTTTGGTTTAGTTTTTTCGGTTTTTTGTTATAAAACCGAACCGACCGGTTTTTTCAAAATTTTAATCGGTTTAATCGGTTTTTTTTATTATTATTTTTTTATTTTTTCGGTTTAATTAGTTTTTTGATTTTTTTGCTCACCCTCAAAGAAATAATAATCTAATACTATGCACTATAAATATAATTTCATCATAAGGTGCCGTTTGATATTGTAAATCAATCCAAGGCACTTTTGATGCATTTCTCTTCTATTGAACATACAACGAGAAAATAGACCTCATCATCTTGCCCAAAGTTGTGGCAGGGGTGCAGCCCTTTTTTTGTTATGCTCGACATGGACCTCGGTGTGGGGCTGATGGGTTGCTCATCCGGCCTCCGGTAACACCTGTCATGGGCGGGTTTGCAGGGCCCGATACCAATTCTGGCATTGGTGACTTGTGCCAAGCCAGGTCTAGACTAGGATTATCTGTATACTAAAAATACATTAAATAGGTGTTTGAAAAAGTAGTAATTATTGTTTTTTTAAAAAAATTTAAGTATATTAAAATGATATTTTTTTATTTTAAAAAAATTATTTTTAATATCAGAACATTAAAATAATTCAAAAAATTTAAAAAAATTAAATAATTTTTTTTAAAATTTTTCCCAACCCCTATTTAGAACGCAATACCGTGAAGAGAAAGAGGATGGCAAGGAATCCATATTTGGTAACGACAGAATGTTTGGAAATATAGTAATGGTTACGGTTCAAAGTATTTTTTACTTGGAAATATATTAAAATAATATTTTTTTTATTTTTAAAAAAATACTTTTAAAATTAGCATATCAAAACAATATAAAAACATAAAAAAAAAATTATTTTAAATAAAATATATTTTAAATTTTTAAAAAACAAGATTTCATCCACGTTCTAAATACTGAATAGCTTTCCAAGAAGTCCAAGCTTTTTGCAGTCCTCAATCGTAAGTAAAATGAAATCTGTCCTAACACGACATCATTGACACGTCCAGAATCATTTAGGCATCTCAAAAATCTCAATCCCTCCAAAACTTTACTCTGCTACAAAGATGCATGTCTAGTTAACTTAAATGGTGCACTTCTTTTCTGCTGCAACTTGTTTCCTAAGTGGAAAATAACGTTATGGGAAATTTTATAAATAAACCACTAAATCTTGTGTTTGATTGGCGAGGGAAAGGGGCCGCCCACACGTTCAAATAAAGGCCAAAGTGTAGGTGTTCTTGAGGGAGGAGTAGAGGGGGGTGGCAGAATCTATTTTTGGAGAATATTGGTTGGTGTGGCATGTAAAGAGTTTATGGATAATAGGCCTTTTAGGAAAGCATTCTTAAAGGTTGCATTAGCGTTACTCTCTTTGTCAAGATTCTTACCAAAGTGAAAGAAGTGTCTAAATCTGGTTAGATGGGTATATTAGATATCTGCTAAGTGGCTCTTTGCTTTTGAGCCCTTTGTGCTCCCATTGGCAATCTTAAGTACAGTAATCATTAGTTAATGATAAATTTGCAACTTTGCTAGTAATTATTCCTTTCATTGTTCCTCCACACAAGTGATTGGTCGTTCCTGAAAGCAACTGAAGCTCAATGTCGATGGAGAGCTTCGTAACAGGGAAATGGACGAATATTCATCGTCAACAAAGTTTCAGCACTATATTCCTTTTCAAGGCATTGCCTTAGACTGCAAAATTGGTTCATTAAAGTCTAGTTGGGTACGGTTTAACCATAAATATTGAGATCGACCTGCACATGGCTCTAGTTCTTCCTTTGAGTTCGTCGCCGCAAACAGTACTGGGGTGCCTAGGGCTCTTTGAAGGTTGATGTTATAGGCGTCAGTTAACCCATAATTAACCATAGCAAGAAAGAGCACAAGAAGGCTAAACTTGACCAAGAACTTTGCTTTGGTGGAATGGCCTTGGGCGGTTATTTTCTTATGACAATGGAAAAGATAGCAAGTTGATTATCTAATAAGAATGACCTCTCCAGAGCTATTATCAGCACAGGAAGCTAGAATTTGTTTGGATATGGAGTGACCTGCACACTGATTGATCCTCCAACGTGATATCCAAGGCCGACCAAAAGATAAAAGTGGGTTTCTCAAAGCAACTTTTTTTGTGGGCTCGCTTATGACAAGTGCATGCTTTAAATCTCAAGAGAATATTGCATTCAAAAGCTCCAAGCAATCTGACAAAGTGTGGAGAGCGAAGATTAAAATTGTTGTATATGAAAGGTGAAGCAGAAGCAGAAGCAGTCTCAAGTCTCCACAGCATACCCCACCCTAACGCAATCACGTCTGCTCTAACTCATAACATGCTGCAATTTTATTCTATGTTTTCAAAATAGGGATCAGATCAGAACGCAATGAATTCCATAAAACATGTGAAGAAATGGCATGATTGTTGTTGATGTGCTTGCGTGTGAGAAAGAAGCCATGGTGTGGTCTTGTAATGGCAGAACATTGATTTTGAATGCTTACAGCATCTAATGAAGCTTCTTCCATGAAAGAAGCGTATTTTATTTCTTAAAGCCACAGAGACAGACAATTCAAGTTGAAATTAACCAACTAATGGTGAAATATATGAAAGTGATTACCACCATGGGCTGGTACAACCTTACTGAATAAACAAAAACTGAGATAACATTTAGCTACTAAAAAAAGATAACATACCAAACACATCTCATTTTAACATAATAGGAAAGGGATTTATTCTTTATTTCCCTTCCAAGAACAAACATTAAAAGGCGTTGTCTTGGAGACCCCCTACTTGATTGTTCTGCTCAGGGTAGACCCCTAGATCACAATCACCATATTGTCTTCTTGCGACCAAAGACCGCCATATTCTCCCAAACTACCATCTCCACTTGCTTGCTTGCAGATTGGAGTTTGGTTCCTGGGCTCAAATCCTGCAATGCAAAAAAGAGTAACAATGATCTCTCCTTTTCTTTTTCGAAGAGTTGTGCATATCTTAGTGAACTGATCTGGTCAATAACCTTGATAGTGCATGTCATCATTTCCACCAAAACCCAAGTAGTTTCCATGTCCTGAGTAAGGTGACATGAAGCCAATGTGACTGAGATCATCAGGAGTTTCAATTTCTCCTGTAAAATTCGAGTATGATGAACCTGGCGAGAATTCTCTATGTCTGTCTGGCTGCCAAGTATTCATGGAGATTGGATACTCGAACTGTGGAAGGTATTGAGCTGCAGTTTCATGTACTTGTGAATAGTCCTGAAACAAAACCATAGAAAAGGTTTAAGAATCTTCATGATATAACAATGTAGTCTATTAATGGCCTTTTTCCTGAGCTATACCTTTGAGGAATCAAGAATTAGATCAGGTGAGATCCAATGGCTTGAAGGATAACTCTTCATTGAAGCAGCTGGCTCAAATTCTGACATTGGTGCGACTTGATAAGGAGAAGTGATAGGACTCGAATATCGACTCTCATTGTTATACAGGTAACTTGCTTGAGAAGACATGTCAAATGAGATGTTCGAAGGCTCGTTCGAGATTACAGCTGAGGTGAAATCCACATTGCTCGAGCTACTGCCGACCTGTTTGGCTTTAGGCTCTCCTTGGGAATCGCTTATCTTCAGACCTTGCTCGTTCTTTTTAACAACATGGCACAAAGCAAAAGCTCCCTGGAGAAATACAATGACCACATACTTCCTCAGTCTCCTTAGCAAATCAAATATATGATCAATACTCATTGAACTTAATGTGCTTACCTTAAGATTGGGTGATCCTTGAGAAATATCATCGCAAAGGCGATACTCATGCATTACCCAGTCAGTCCTATCTCCTAAAGGAGCCCGTCCGCGATAGAAAACTAGGGTCTTTCTATACCCAGTCACGGCAGATTTACAGACAACTTTACGGTCTTTTCCAGTAGCCTTCCAGTAGCCAGATTTAGTGGCCCTGTTTGTTCTTGAACCATTTGGATACTTACGGTCCCTGGGACAGAAAAAGAACCACTCCATATCCCGTTTCGGCAGGAATGACTTCTCTGCAAATCACATATTGAAAGTCATATTTCCGAATTCCTAGAACAACGTGATCCATAGGAAAATTAGAGGGTGGAGCTGTTTCTAATAGTGCTTTCCTTAGAATAAACTGTTACTGAAGATGAAGGAATCCGGTTGAACCGGACTTTGTAAGGAAAAAGTTCCAGGCCCCTCTTGATAAATGAAATCAATAAAAAAACAAAACAAAGAGGATCTCTTATCAAGAATAAACAAAAACTTGCTTTTCCAATACTAAAAAAATCTGTGTTCAGACTTCAGACTGTAATGAAGCTACTTTCCCACCATAACAGCTGACATCTACAGAGCAACAATATATGAATTGATTGAGCTTAGGTCAAAACTTGTCCACCAAAAACTAATTCATACTCCATGGATATCTAAAAGCCAGGTAGCATTTTATGTGTCATATTTACCTCGCTCAAACCAAAGGGGTATTAATTAACAATTCACGTTCTCATGCCGTTCATTTTTTGGACAGGAATGAAGAACTTCGACGAAACATTAACTGCTCCAAGCAATTTAGATCTTAATTACATGGAGTAAATTTAACAGAATATGGGTTAGAAGAAGAGTTACCTGGCAATTCCCATGGATCAAATTTGTACAAATCGATCACGGGGATCACTTCAAGCTCAATTTCAAGCCCTTGAGCTTTCCTTTGCAGGTAATAACCTACCAATTCCTCATCAGTTGGATGAAAACGAAATCCCGGAGGCAATGAAGCCCCTCCCATTATCTCAATCTACCAAGTTCTCTACACCTAGAGTGAAAAGGAACAGAACAGAAACAGAAACAGAGTAAACAGAGTAGAGTTACGAAGGTTTCTTGTTAAGTGCCCAGTCTGTTTCTATTAAAGATTTGAAAAATCCAAAAATAAAAGCTCTTATTAACACTAGATCTTTTACCAAAAATCAAGCGCAAATTCCACAGGTTGCGCCCATTGGAGAACAGAATCATTTTCCTTTGAAACTCAACTTTCTTATGATCAAATATTAAGCCTCCACCAACCCCCACAAAATTTAGTCACAAAATGAAGATTGGAATGAATCTAAAAACTTGGATTTTAACCAATACCCAGAATCCAAAATCTGTCTTAAAGGCAAACTTAGATAGTGAACTCAAAAAAAAAACTTTGTCTGGAAAAACTCGTTAGAACTTCCAAAACTGGAACCTGTTGTAATGACCAGAAGGCAAAACTATTCTCAAGAATCTTTCAAAAACTGCAAATTCTGAACGGATTGGACTCGAAAAACTTTATGCGTGCGAAATTGAGAAAAGCAAGGTCTAGATCGTATATGTGTGTAACTACTAAAGAAGAGAGAAGGCAGAGCCTGGTAGAGTAAAAATAGAGTTGCAACGTGAGTGTTTATATATAGGGATGGAGGTAACAAGTCCAAAATTTTGCACACCGAAAGTGGAGGAATTGCTTGTCTAGAGCGTACCCAAAATTCCACAGGAAGGGCCCTACTTTAAGTTAAACTACTCCACACTTCACACCTAACTGTTTTTTTTACCTTCCCGCCAAAATCAACCGTTACTTACGAAGATCGCTAATTTTGATTGCTTTTAGCTTGTTATTATTTACATGTTTTGGATTAAATTTTTTTCCGAGACTGTAAAAAATCATTTGATTTTTTCATTAAACTTGATCAACGAGTCAACATTGAAATGAATAGTTATTAAACAATTCTGGAAATAAGATTGAGAGAAGGAAAAATAAAATAAAATTAGGGGTTGAATTAAAGAAAGAAAAAGTGAAGCTCTATAATGATTTTTTAGTATATAGTATTACTATATACTAAAAAAACATGGGGTGTGACTCCCCTCGTGTGAACAGTCTTTGTTTTTTCATTTCAACTCTTTTCTTTTTCATTTTCTTCCTCTTTTTTTTCAATTTTGTTCTTGTTTTTTTTCTCAATTTGGGGTTTAAACCGGATTTAAGCCCATCAAGAACAAAATGATTTTAAGCCAGCTGGGCATAACTGCGTAAGCCTAGATACAATAGATGTAGCATTGAAACCCTAAACATTTTAATCCAGTTTTAATTTGTAATAAGAGAAGAGGATTTTAGACGAAAACTTGTACTTCGAGTTTTCAAATCATCACTTAGATTTGAAAAAGAACAGATAATTACTTTTAACAGTGACATATAATATAAATTATGTTGAAAATATAGAAAAGAAATCATTTTTACGAGTGTCTCACCTTGAAAATGGATCCTTCAACAAATTTTGAAAGGAAAATTGCATGCTAGCTTGTTCTATTTAGAGTATCAGGAAAATTAACGGCAAGTCTTAGTTATGGTTTTCTTCCCTATGCTTCTTATTAGTCAATGAGTGATAGAACTGAACCGCTATCTCCATTTCAGTCCACACTTATTATAGTTTTAAAACTCAGCCTGACCCAGTAGATCGACTCGAAACTGAAACCGGACCGGGTTGAAGAAAAAACAAAGGAAAGGAGAACCCGGTGTGACCCGGTGATCTGGTTGACTCTGCAAGACCCGGTCAAAAATATGATTGAAACCCGTTGACTTTTTTTAACAAAAATAATGTCATTTTAATTTTTTAAAAAAAAATTGACCTGGAAAACCCGGTGACCCAATCAAAATTTGAAATTCAAATCTTAAACCGAACCGGATCTAAAAACTATGCACTTGACTATCGTGGTTATTTAGTAACGTGGGCAAAATATTTGTTTAAAATTTAAATTTTTTATTTAAAATTAATTTTTTAATATTTTTAAATTATTTTAATGTATTGATATTAAAAAAAATTATTATACCTACACAAATTTCAACTGTTTTTTACTAGATTGGTACTAATCTTTCTATAGAGTTTGCTAATCCACACCTCTTCTGTGCCCTAATTTTGGATGTTTGTAGAGCATGATGTCATAACCCTAATTGAACTCACTTTAAAGATGTCAGTGTAGAGTGGTCAAGCCTGGCATTGATTGGGAATTTGGGTTTTCTTGATGGTCTCCTCCTTCCACGTCATCCTGAGTCAGACAAAACACTTTTCCATTCTTTTATGGGAGTGTTTGTGTCATCAAACTGGGTCCCTTGCTAAAAAAGAGAGCCCTAAAAGTGCTAACTGGGTTTTTTTTATCAACCTTTTTAAATTGAACCAAACAGGCCTTAGTGGAGCTTAGAACTCTCTGAATTCACACCTAGACTAGATGGAAAGTACACTTGTAACGCACATCTTAATAGTTAATTGACTTAACTCCGTTCCCTTGTGAACTCGATTCCTTTACTAGTTAATAAAATAATAATAATGTATATAAAAAATAATAAAGGTGATTGTTGATCAAAATTAATATTGTAATAATGGGTATTGGTAAAAGTATTTTTTATTTAAAAATATATTAAAATAATATTTTTTATTTTTTAAATTCATTCTTAATATCAGAATATCGAAACGATATAAAAATAAAAAAAATTTAAGATAAATAAAAATATAAATAAATATTATTTAAAAAAAAAAAACACTTTTAACATGTAAAAACAATCTATTAGAATTCAATTGCTTATTAATTATCAACTAGATTCCAACTCCACTAATAGTAACACTTATTCGTTGAAGAGGATTTTCAACTCCAATCCTCTAATACAGAATGAACCTGCAATCCATAATTATTAATTAATAAAAAAAATCTTAAAGTATTTAAGAGAGCATCTGGTTGCCGTCACATTTCTTTTTTTATTCATAAAAGTGTAAACGTGAGTGCTCTCTCTCTCTCTCTCTCTCTCTCTCTCTCTCTCTCTCTCTCTCTCTCTCTCTGTATATATTAACATGGTTGGTAACATGGTTGGCAGTATTTTAAAAAAGATAAAAAAAAATTGTTTAAAAATAGTTTTTTTAAAATCAATTTAATATGTTAATATATAAAATAAATTATAAAATATTATTTAAATATATCTATAAATAAAAAATACTTTAAAAAATAACCACTACTACAATATCATATCACCCAAATAAAATGCTACTATAACTTCTTTTTTTCTCATGCTTAAATAGGTATTTGAACATAACATAGGGTGCACATATTTAGCAAATAAATTAATTAGCGAGGTTTACTTGGTTTTACATTAGGAACAGGTTAAAGGAAGCTAGTGGGCGTCTTGCTTTAGAGCTGAAACAGCTTTTGGCTATGCTTAATTTATGTGTCTATCAATTTGATTATAATTTGATTGTGACTTGAAATAATTTTAAAAAAATAATAAATAAATAAAAAATTGTAGCTAACCTCTTTCTATAGCCTGTTTGAAAATGCAGTTACGATTGTTTTTTAAAGTATTTTTTATGCTGAAATGTATCAAAATGATGTTTTTTTATTTTAAAAAAATTATTTTTAAAATCAGCGCAACAAAACGATTCGAAACATAAAAAAAAAAATTACAAAACATAAATTTAAAATTTTAAAAACATGAGTTCCCTTGCATTTCCAAACACTTTATACATCAGGAAAATGGAAGGAGATATTAAAAATAAAAATGACCTTTCGTCCTTATGGATTGTTCTTTCACATTTAATAATACATAGGATAGGGTTCCGCCTAGCTTATTAGCAAACTTTAGAAAAGAAATTACATGTCCTTTCCTTTCACAATGGGAAAGGGGCAAGCGGAGAGAGCAGATATACTGCCACGTGGATTTAGTGGTAAAATTTAGTGATGACATGAGGATTAATGGAAACTTTACTAAAATACGACTGCCTTCCCGCAAATTAAAGTATGTCATCATGCCTTGCGGGCACCAATTCAAATCATTGTGCGAGATAACTTGGTAAAATTTGATTTTAAAATTTTCAATTTTTTGCCCTTTTCAATCTTCCTTCTTTTTTTTTTTTACTCAAATGGGATATCTTGATTGCATAATATATTTTAAAAAAAAGGTGTTAAGCATTTAAATTGATTCGTTGACAAAAATATGTCACATAAACATTCATATTAGCATAGTTTAATTAGAAAGAGATATCAATCCAGAATAATAAGTAAAGAGATATAATTAATACAAAAAAGAATATATACTAGATCATTAGTCTATGTTATGCTGCGAATCTGATTAAATATTTTTTATAAGTTAAAAAAAATCCAGATATTGCTAATGTGTTTTCTAATAAAATAATACTAATCATGAATTTCAAATCTAATGTATATTGGATGACATCCTTTTTAAATACTAAGACGGTGACATATTACACATACATCTTTTTATATTGAGACGACAATATATTGGATCGACTTAATGAATTAACTTGTCAAGTTTACAACCCAACTCATGAAATCGTAATAACCTTATAAAAATTATATCAAAATAAATTATAAAGCTCAATTTTGAATCAACCTAATGTTGAAGAATTAATGAAACTAAAAAAAATATTGAATTAAAAAAAGAACAAAAAAAGACCCAAGTCAACAAGGGTTAACTTTTTAAATCCGCAACCCGAGTTATGAAATCGAGACAACCTCATCAAAAGCAAAAAAAAAAAAAACAAAGTTTAATTCGCAACCAACTCAGTGTTGAAGAATAAATTTTTAAAAAAAAATCAATTAAAAAAAAACAAAAATCAAAAGAATAAGGACCAGATTGAAAAAAAAAAACAATAAACCATAAACTAGGATCGAATGATAAAGTTAAAAACTAATAAAACTTTTATAAAAAGACAAAGAAAAAAATTAAAAATCAAAAGAATAAAAGTTGAATTGAAAAAAATAATACATGACAGATTGGAATTGAAAGAGTAATTTGAAAGAAAAATAAAACTTTTACAAAATAACCATGAATAAAAATTAAAAATCAAAATAATAAAAATTGAAATTGAAATACCAAAAATAAAAAAGACTAAGATATATTATTTAGGGGAGGAGAGGGAAAAGAAGAGAGGCTCACCAGCGAAAAACTACTTAACCTCTACCTACATACACCACACCAAGAAAAAAGAAACACAAAAACACTTTCAACGACACAACAAAATAGCAAGTTTGGCCATTAGAAAATGATGCACGCGCTACCTAAAGAGTTGGGATGCTTTCCTTGCGTTGGCACGTGACTAGCATGCGTCAATAGCTTTTTAAATTTTAATATTAATTAATTAATTTAAAATAATCAAATTACCCTGATGTTATGAAATTAACCCAAAAAAAAACCTGAGTGAGAATATCAAAAGTTCCCTGAACGCATGTTTTATTTCTTTATGCTAGGGGCACAGATGTATTTTCACAGTATTTTAAAAATAAAAAGGATATAAACACCCTCAACGGACAATTTAAATTTTTTTGATTCGTATGGTAATTAAGTTATTTGATTATTCTTAAAAAATAAAAAAAGTCACATATATTCGCGGCCAAATCATTGATGAATAATAACCAGTAAGTCATGCAAAAAGACAAAACTAGCCCGGCTCATAGGCCTCTTAGCTTGTTCTTGGAAGGACACAAACTCTATTGCACTGTATCAATGAATAATGAATTTAGAGTATGTGCAGTGATATGAGACTTGAATCATAGTCTCACAGATTCAAATCCCTCCCCTCTTAACCAATAAACCATCATTATGAATATACCAGTTGCGTTTTACATTAGTGCTCAAATCTTTTTCCATGGAAAATTTCTTGCAACGATGTGGGTGTTTTGGCGAGCTTGACTCCATTTGGCCTTTCAGTTCAACCTTCATACTAGCAGTCTTTTAATTGAAGGACACGCAGTAATTTCCAAATAGATTTACCAAGGATTAAGGGAACTATATAAGAAGCCAAGTGATACAGTACAATTTCTAGTCGAGAATTCAAAAGGCAAATTCTTGGATCCCTGTTTCTTTTTCTGTAAGGGGTTTAACGAATTCTCTCTCTGTTCTGTTTCTCAAAGATGTATCCTGCTAAAGAAATTCTGATAGTCTGCTTTCATGAATTCATGTAAGTAGCACTTGAAACCTTCTGCCTGCTGAAATTCAACCAAAAGTCCTTCTTCATTCTTTTCTTACATTCTGACAATTAATTCTGAAATTTCCATCGCTGAACGTCTCAAATCTATGTATCAAGTTGACCACTTTCCAGTTACAAAGAAAAACATGCAAAACCACGTTGGATGAATGAATTTGTCCAAAAATCTCAATGCAGTGGGATACAAAAAACAAAAAACAAAATTGACCCAAACAGGGGTCATCAAAGTCTCATTTGATGAGTCGGATATGTGTGTAGAACACCACAAAATCAAATGTGAAATGATCAAATGCACAGAGAAAAGTTTGGTCATGAGTGCTGTTTAGTGAAGGGTCGATAATGGAAGAAATAGGAAGGCTCCTAGCTCTTTCTTTTATGGGGAATTGGAAAATGAGAAACCACCTTATCCCCCTTGTCATTGTTTTGTCTAGTGCTTTCGGCCCCTTTGTCCCTCGGTGCCTTGGACCATGGTTAACACCACCACCTCCCCTGTGTCATCAACGGTTCAGAATTTCTGTGTTTAACATGGAACAGCGGAGTCAAAATATTGACAGGTTATTTATTTATTGCCTGGACAAAGACACCACCCGTATTGGCTTTCATAAATCGCCTTCAACATTATCATAATGATACTTTTGAGCTGTTGTCCGGTGTTAAGTACTTATTAGATTTACTCTTTCTACTATTACTTCATATTTTAATCGGAAAAGGATGTTGAGGGAAAAAAATCATGATGAATGCATGGATATAGGTATCTTATCTATATCTAATTAATTAGAACAAAAAATCAGTTTACGCATAAATGCATGAAAATTGAATACAACAATTTTTTGAATCCCAATATCAGAGCTTGAATTCAATAAATACTCCCTTGGATCCATATAACTGCCTTTTACACAGGCAGGAAGAAGTTCACGACCATCGCCATTGTTATAAGACGGGTAGCTACGATGTTCCTATTTTTGGCCTGGACCACGACCGAACAGGACCATTACGAGAGGCGAAGATCGAGCGCGAGAGATGGGACAGGTTGCTTTCCCACATCAGTGGGTGAGATTGCATTTTAGAGATGGCGTTAAGATTCGGTAATAATCATAAAGGAAAAGCTCCAACTCAAGATTTTGGCTGCATCCAGCAAATTATTGTGTTGGTGAGAGAGAGGGAGAGAGATTTTTATTATTATTATTATTATTAACATAAATATTAGGATGAGTATGTCTTCATTTAATTAATTTTAAAAGTTTTGAAATTAAGAATTATATAAATTTTCAACGATTCTGAAATTTATAAAATTTAAATTAATAATTTTAAAAAAATAAATTTAAAATCCGATCAGATAAATTAAATATCTCGGTTAAAGTGAGAGAGACTTGCACTGAGTCATGATGGTTGAATCTAACTATACATTTCCATGATTATTATGCGTTGTTATAATTTCGTCTTTTGGAAAATGTTAAAAGGGTATAAAAAGGCCAGCCTCCGAACCCTATTTAGCAAATTGGAAAGAAGACAAAAGAGAGTTGCATTCAGCCCCTCTCTCTCTCTCTTCTCATTACAATAATCTTATGTTAATCAATGATGTCCCCTCTGATCATCATTCATAATGTTGTGAAGAAACCTGACCTTAGATCAAGCACGAACAACGAGTTCGTGTAGGGGACATGTTGCGACAATTAATAAAGTGGTGACTTATGTTCATTTCTGTGTATTTATCTTATAAAGTGGCAGATTATGTAAGCTTAATTCCACATGTAATTGCATGAGGATAGACTAAGAATATTATTTAATAGCAATTAGCAGACAATTTTAAGATTTTGTTTTCTATGAGAATATTGACCAAGTTGATATAATCTCTAGACTCTATAGATGAATGAACTGTTTGACGGATTCCACTGTTAGAGAAGTTTACCCATTATATATATATATATATATATATATATATATATATATATATGGTCAAACAATGAATCAAGTGTTGTTAATAAGGTTTCAAATAGACAATAATTTTAATAACGACAATGACATATCATTACATTATATTAAATTAAAGAAAAACTAAAAGGTGTGTTGAATTTACTGATGAGTGCACTATGAAGGCACAATGTTTCTTCTTCTTCTTCTTCTTCTTTTGTCTCCTAAGAATCTTTGTGCTTTGATCACCATATAATTTGTTCTCTTAATTTAGTTTTAATTCTTTATTATGTTGATTGAGATTTGAGCTTAATAATTAGTTTCAGCTTATTTTCTATAAAATTATCATGGTAAAGAAAAAAAGTATGGTATTGAGTTAATATTTAATTTTGTAAAATGAAATTCACTCTTTTTATATACAAAAATTAAGACTTAAGGGATCAATTCTGACAATAAGTAACAATGCAAGTGTTTTTCAATGTTTATTCTGCAACTTGTTGGGGATTTGGCATGTGGATATTTTTTCCTTTTAGTTTGGCATGTGAATTTTAGGTTCTTTTAGTTTGAAACTTCTAGGTTTGAGTCCAAAATTTTATTTTTAATACCTTTTGGTCATTAAATTTAAGAAAGGGGATAGAAAACTCATTGAAAAATTAAGGAGGCGAGAAACAATTGTCAATTCTCATTTTTCGAGAATTAAAATAGCTGATCTTTGTGTCAACGAGTTTATTTGTTGAAAGGAGTTCCATTTAGGTTCTATCACCTTTTATCTTACTGAAAAAAATAGATCTGGTATCGATAATATTTTTGGATAATTTTAGATTTTCTGATTGATTAAAGGTTGTATTGAGATTAAGATATGGATTTATTCGAGATTATGAGGTGTTTTTAGATTAAAAAAATAGATTCAAAATGAGTTTTTAGGTCAAAATAACACTAACCCTGACTTTTTAAAGACCTTTGTGGTTGTCGGAATCTACAGTTGTAGGCGGCGCGTCATTTCTAAATTGATTTTGTTTTAAATGAAAAGATCGGACGACGTTCGTACTTTACCAAGCCTGGCTCGCAGGTCTACCTCCTTCTTTATGTGTCAGACACTCAAGCCCATGCACCTAACCGATTTTTCTTCTTTGTTTTTTTAATTTATTCCTAGATTTTTAATTTAAATCCATTTAAATAGATTAAATAAAAAATAATTTGAGTTTCTTTTATTAAATACCATTAAAGTTTTAATTTTTTTTAAACTAAGATTGTAACATTTCTTTAATTATATTAGCAAATGCTCTTTTTATACAACCCTTTATGATTATTATTTTTTAATTTTATTCAATCACTAAATTTGTTTTGGGTATTATTTGATTAAATGTCATTTGATTTTTCATATGTTTATGAACAAGGTTATAGCATTCTTTTTATAACATCAGCAAATGCTCTTTTTGTGCAGCCCTTCACGATGAATTGTTTTTCTTATATTTTATTTGATGGCTTTCTTGTGCTTGTTGATTTTATTGTTGTATAATTAAATAAAAAATATATTCCAAAAAAGTTTATTAAATACAATTAGGTTCATGACTTGGATCATAAGTTTGACATATTAACTCAAATCGATACAAAACCTCATCATCTCAATATATATATAAAAAGAAAGGGTTACAACAACGTGTTTGTCAAGATAAAAAATAAAATATAAAAACATTACATTGATTGTACATTGTCAAGGTAAAAAATTTGGTTGTGTCACCAAACCTAGTCCGACAGGTCAACCTTGAGACCTTTAGACTCAGTCTCTAACCTTGTTCGAGTTTCAAATTGAAATGGATGTGAGTTGATTTGATATGACATGGTCGACCTAGCTGATTTAAATGCAAACCAGTTAAAACATGGTTAGATTTCAAGAGCGAAAAAAAATTCAAGACTTAAGTTAATATGCCAAACTTTTATATTGTTGTTGCCACAATAATTATAATTTATTGGATTATCTCACCAACATTACTATTACCACTAACTAATATTATTATAATCACTATCGTAAATACTATTATTATAATCATTAATAATACTAACATCATCATTACTATTTTTATAATCAATATCATCACTTTTGTATTTTAATATCATTATTCAAAACTATTAAATAAAAATAATTTATTTTACAAGAAAATATTTTCTTTAACACACTCAATCAACTTAAAATAACTTATTTTTTTTTAAAAAAAAAACAATATTTTCTAAAACAGTTGTTTTTCTCAAGAAAAGATTTTTTTGTAAAACAAACGTACTAAGACCCCGTTTATTTGCTGAAAGTAATTTTTTTTTTGGAAAATAAATTTTAAGAAAGTGAATTATGAAAAAGTGAATTATTTTCTGATGTTTGGTAGTGTAATGGAAAATAAGTTGAAAAACACTTTTCAGTGTTTGGTTATGTCATGGAAAATGAACTGGAAAATAACTTATTAATGTTTTATTTTTTTCAAGTTTATTAAAATAATGAGGAACAAATATTACAAATTAAAAATTTGAATGAGAATGAAATTGAAAAAAAATATAATTTCATTAATTATCTCAAATAAAATAAATAATAATCAAAATAATAGAGATTAAATCTAAAAAATAAAAAAAATTGAAAGATGAAGAAATTAAAATAATAATAATTAACATTTCATAAATTATTTCAAATAAATTAAGTAACAATCAAAAGAATGAGGACCAAATTTGATAAATAAAAAATTTCAATAAAAAAATAATAAGGAAAAATCAAATAAAAATTATAAAAATGAGGACCGAACTTAATATAAAAATTAAATTTTAAGGGATGAAATTGAAAAACAAATATTCAAAACAAAATATATATAGCAATCAAAAGTTTAATGACCAAATTTGATATAATCAGCAAATAATATGACATTTCTAAAATTTTCACAACTTTCGAAAAGTGTTTTCCGCGCAAAATAAAAGGAAAATATTTTCCTGAAAATCAAGTCAAATTTTTTTTTGACTGGAAAGTGTTTTTCGTTGATCGAAAAGTGTTTTTCATTGACTAACTTTTCTAATGGCAAACAAACATAGGAAAATTTAAAAATTAATTTCTCTGAAACCATTTTTCAAAAAACAAACACCATCTCAGATACAAAAACCACACTACGGTACAGTAGCCACTCAGTCTTAGATAAAATTATAATTTTATTGGTACAATATATAATAAAATAAATTGTATATTGGTCTATCTTTTAGGTTTTGTTTTTTTAATGTATAGTTTACTTTTATAAAATTCAAAAGGCTTGTATATGACCCAGGTCTATCAACTGTTAAGCCACCTGCTACTTCACAAAGCATAACTATATGAGCATAAAGAAAAATTGAATGCATTTTAGTGGATTATAAAGCAATTAAAAGGTTTTTTAATATCTGATAATAAAAGATAACCACCAACCAACTTATACTTCAATCAAATTAAGTTTTTATTTTTAGACGATTTTAAGGGTACACCTTCCATGTAGATTTGGTATATTTAAAGAAATTTAATATAAAAAAATTAGATATTGACTTTAAAACTTAAACTCAAAAAAAAATAAAAAATATTTCTTAGCTAAAATGTTAAAAAGAAGGTTACAAGTGCAGCAATTGATTGTTTTGAGGTTGCCTTGTTAAGTTTCATGATTAAGAGATCAAAACCGAGTTAGATTTGAGATTGAGCTGGGCCCTTTCTTTAACTCCGTTTCCTCGTCTCACTACAAGTGAAGCCCAATCATGGTGAGTGGGCCAAGTAGAACCTGCTTGCTTCTTCGGAGTTTTGGAGAGCCGTTTGAATTGATGATAACATTATTTTATTTACCTTATAATCCCAAACTTCTGATTTCACCATCTCCCACTTCGCAGAGGGCAAAGCAATTAATTGTTTGAGATTGTTCAAAAGTAAGAGGGTACTTTCACTGTTAACTGTGAAGCACAACTGTGCCATTGGTGTGTCTGTCTTTGAGCATCTAGGCTGTTACTTGAAGCACATCATCATCATCATCATCATCATCCATGCCTGCTTTAGCAATCACTCCCCAAATTCGCACGCCCATTACTATAAAACCCAAAATCAAGCACAAACAGAAACAGAAACCCAAGAGTTTCTCACTTTCCACAACCCCAATAACACAAGCCAGTTTCTCTGACCCTTTTGTTCTTCAATTAGCTGAGACTCTTGAAGACTCCCTCTCTCCTTCTGTCTCTCTTCAAAGACTCAGAGATTCCTCCTCTGAGTCTCTCCTCTCTACTTCTTGGCCTTCTCGTAAAGATGAGCCCTTTAGGTTCACTGATACTTCATTTATTAGGCTTTCACAAATCATTCCAATCACTAAACCACCACAATTAGATTACTTACCGAGCATTAGTGGGGATACCCTTTTGCCTAGTATTGTTATTGCTGATGGGTTTGTGTTAAATTCTATGTCAAAGTTGTCAACTTTGACTGATGGGGTTTATGTAGGTAGTTTGTTGAGTGATTCTAGTGATAGAATTGCTGAAAGGGTATTGGAGTTTGTAGGTGATTTTGAATGGGGTGATCTGTTTTGGTCCATTAATGGATTAGGAGCTCACGATATGACAGTGGTTTATGTTCCTGCTGGGGTTAAAGTGGAGAATCCCATCCATTTTAAGTATGTTTCAGTCGAGGGAGGAGAGAAGGGGTCTAAAAAGCTACCGGTTTCAAATCCGAGAGTTTTTGTGGTAGTGGAGGAGGGTGGAGAGGTTGGGATAATTGAGGAGTTTGTGAGTAAAGAAGGGAATGATGATAGGTATTATTGGGCGAATCCTGTTTTAGAAGTGGTGATCGGGAAAGGAGCAAAGGTTAGGCATTCTTATGTGCAGAGCCAGTCCTTGAATTCTGCTCATATCAAGTGGACTGCTGTCCGACAGGTGATTTCTTTTGGATTTTTTTCTTACTTATTTGTTGCTTTCTTGTTATTGTTTAGTAACTTGTTAAACATATTATGTTTGATTTACTTAATTTGAAGAAGGACATAGAAATGAGCTTAATGCACGTGTTAATGGATCAATTGCTGTATAAAATGGTTCATGTTTCAACGCAATTGCACTTGCATATGCTGCTGAGTTAAAGAAAGGTTCGCATGGAACACCAATTAAAATAAGAATCTCATAAATCAAATAATCATGTAAATCTTGCAAGTGGAATTGTTATCAGCCATCTATTGTTTGATTACCGCTTTTGATGTTTTGACACTTTTTTTTAATGGTTTGAGATACTAAATAATGCAAACTTTGACATACTAAAGTGAAGTTTCATCTGGACCAAAAGGACATAGTTAAGGAAGTTGGCTTTAACTTTTTGTTTGTTTGGCTGAGTGTTTTCCGAATGCAATTCAAAATGATGGTTTTCAATTTCATACTTTAATTTGTTATAAACCATTCCTTTTTTTGTAATTTGTTTATTCTTCTGTAGGATAGGATTTAGAAAAATAGAATAAAGACTGATTTAAGAGAACACCCCTGTTATCTTTTAGTTTTATAGAAGGAGACAAGGGGTTATGGGAAGCAGGATTGCCTTTGAGGGAAAGTTGGTTAACTAATGATGTCTCCTGCTAACAGATGTTGTTGTGAGGGAATATGTATTTTGTATAAGCATTTCATTCAACTAATTTTGACTTCACTGTGCAATTAATCTGGAGACAGTTTTGTGTTGGTATGAGGAAGCTGATAATTACAGGTGTTCAAAAAAGTTGGCTCATCTGTAATGTTTGTATTATCTGACCCATCCCGTCAAAGTTGGATAATATGGATATTATGGATGATAGTGGGGCAAAAAAACTAATAAACAGATATCACAAGTTGGGTGTGGGTTGGGATTTTTAAAACCTGCTCAACCTGACCCAACCCGTATAACACAATGTAAGTAACCCTAGTTTTAAGTATAAATAATATTCTTCCTTCTCTCTCTTAAGTTTTCTCCTCTTTTGCCTTCACACTCATAGCCGCCTCACATTCTCTTAATCTCTTTCCCTTCAATTCTCTCCTTCAAACTGTACTTAATTACTTATCAATTTTTTGTCTCTTATCGATATAACCAATGCTTTTTTGCAACCCAATATCTTTTTTAGGATCATCAAAGAATAATGGAATTAATATGCTAAACTCGCAGATATTTGTAATATCCACAAAAAATTTAGCCCAACCGGAGTCGGGTACAAAAAAAAAATATAAAATGAGTCGGGTTTATATTTTATAAAATATTAGAAGTTGAGTTGAATACAATTATGGTCAAAACCCAACCTACTATATCCATGAACACCCCTAATGATAATCTCTACAGAGCATCTTCCTTAAGAGAGTCTTTTCCACACAAAAAAATATTTCTGCTAGCCCTTGTCTTCTAATAAGCACCTCCCCGCCCATCCCCTCAACTCTAACCCACAAGAAATGACTTGAGTTCATGTTGAACATCTGTGATATGAGCGAGGGCAGTTCTTGGCCTTTTCCTTCATAAGGAAACCATCCATTACTTTTGTGCTTTATTCTCGTGGTTTGAGATATGTTATCTCTTAAATATTTAAACTGATGGTTGCTTCTGCTCAAACATGTCATAAAATGATTCCAGCGATTATAATTTAGTTCACTTCTCATTGAGGCAGTTTCTGTGGGATTGAAAATGCTCTTTGCATCCTTTTGGTGTAATGCTTTGGGTGTTTTTAGGAGTACTGCTTTCATTCTTGATATTCAATAGGAGTGGAGTGGTCTTTATCTTTGTTTTTCATTTTTTTTCTACGTTATTAGTTCGGAGAATGTTCTGTTCACCAAATTGCTCTGGTACATTCTTTCTCTTGATAATCATACATCACATTCTTCTTAAATTACACTGCCACCCCCCAAGAAAATAAAAAAAAGGGAGAGAGCAAATGGTTTTTTTAAGCAGTATCTGTCCTGAGAGGTGTTTTAAAGACAGATAAATGGCAAATAGGAAACCTGCTTTTTCAAAAATGGGAATTCTTATGACTAGTCTTGGGCCTGGGATTACTTTGGAGTTGCTGTTGGATGTTGCATCAGTTGAGAAATTGCTTAGGCACAAAAAAGCTGATGAGGTTTCAGGGCCTTCGGTATCTATTTCTCTGGAGTGTTTCTGTTCACTTGATTAATTAGTTGATATTCTCACTTTTGGTGGTAGTAAACCTTGAACTGCATAAATTTTGGTGGTGCATATATTCGGTAGAGATTATTGTAGATGTTAACTGAAACTGAAGACCTGCTTGTATGCATGAGTTGAATGACAAGGATGGATTTTTGTCCTACATCTAATGCAGCTGATGGCCTGCATAAAACTCAGTCATATCTCATGTATGGATCCTGTTGTTGTATCTAGTGCAGAGTTAATGGGCTTAGTAAATCCAGTTTTCTAGATGCAAATTTGGATTCATATTGGCCTGTATATTATACATACATCAGTTATATGGGTAACCTAATCTTGTGCTACATGGCTTTGTTGTTTTGAAGACCAAATAAGATGGACCTTGAGCTTTTTTTAGGTTGTTCCATGCTGATAATCTAGAGCATCTTAATCTGCTGGATGGAGTTTGCTTTAAATGTGTTTAGGATTTCCTGAGAATGATGTGGGCCTTTGAATCTATGGTATATATATAAATATTGCTTGTTTTATGGGAACCCCTTGCTTTTTTGTTTATCAGTTTATGTGAAGCCAGTGAGGTTAAGGTTGAAAATAATATTGGTATAGATTTCCAAAATAGAGGACTTCTCTTGTGGAGTGGTTAAATTTGTGATTGAGTTAAACATCTTGACTTTAGAAACTCACTTGATTAAAAGGAACGTGGAAAATAGCTGGTTATTTAAAGTGCATTTCGTCACATGATCCTAATTTTGCTTATAATGTTGCCTAATGTTAACAACAATTTTGAATAGGTTCTGTGCTTTTGTTTAACACGGTGCTTTTGGAACGAGACATGGGAATGTCTTAAATCTTCCTCATGTTCACTCAAAACCTTGATTTTCAGATATAATTTTGACTGGATTGTTGGTACTTGCTATTCTTTTCTTGATTTTTGGGTTTTTTTTTTGTTTGCTTCCTTTTCAAGGGTTTTACTTGTGTGCTTCTCATGTTTGGTTTGTGCCATTTTTAGTTTTTTCTGACACGCGTATCATGAAGCTTATCTTTTGGGCAATTTCTCTTGGAAACATTTTTCTTCTGTTAAAATTTGCTCAAAACTAGAGATGGCAATGAGCTTTTTAAATTATAAATTAATCATGTTCTTGCTTGTAAATTACTTAAGCTCTTAGGATTTCAGTTTGTATTTTTTGCCGGACTTAATTTCTATGTGCTCCTTTGGTTGTGGAAGTGGTGCTGAAGTTATTCAAAATAACTCATTAAGTCACTAGAGGATTCTGAACCTTGTGATAATGCCAGTACATATTTTGCCTCTGTTAATTCTCAGGTCTATTCAACAATCTTCAGGGGATGAATTTATCCAGCTACAATAAATTTGACTAAGTGGTTCATTTGCAGGAAGCAGCTAGTACCTATGAGCTTGTAGAGGTAAGCACCGGGGGGAAATTGAGTAGGCACAATCTCCATGTTCAGCAATTGGGTCCAGATACAGCTACAGAGTTATCGACCTTCCACTTGTCTGTTGGTGATCAAACACAAGATTTGCATAGCAGGCTAATTTTGGACCATCCAAGAGGTCGTTCTCAGCAACTTCACAAGTGTATTGTTGCTCATTCACAAGGACAAGCTGTCTTTGACGGGAATGTAAAGGTCAACAGGTAATGCTGTTGTGTACCGTTATTCATGATTTTCATTGTCTTGGTGATAGTTTTTGCTTCTCTTGTTTGCCAATCCGTATCTTTCTGATGCATCATTACTATGCCTGTCCTGAAGTTTCGGATATCCTGAACTTATATTAATTTGCACTGTAGGTACATGATCACTATGCCACTCATTTTCGGTCTAGGGTCAAATAATAGGATGCATTAACCATTATGACTGTTTCACATGATTGCACCAAATGTTAATGCAATGTAAACTCAAATACAGTAATTTTATTGAATTTCTTTCACAAAATTGGTGCTGCAAGCTTGTCAAGCTCCTTGACATTTTCATTCAAAAAAGGTATGAGAACTTACAGAGTTGGTGTTATTTTGCAAATCAGTGTTACATGCTTCTTGAGAAGGAAAGATGAGGGTACAAACTTTAAGCTTTACTCTCTTTCAACACTCCAACGGAATCCTCATTGCGTTTCATTGGGAAAGAATGGGAGTAGAGACTACTATTTAGTTAATGCCATCTTACTCGTAGATAGAGCATAGTGCAAAGCGTCTTAATGGCTAATCCTGCTTGGTGTATGCCTTTCCTTAGACCTATGTTTCTATTCTGCAGATATGCACAGCAGACAGATGCAGGACAATTAACAAGGAGCCTCCTCCTTGAACCACGTGCAACTGTGAATGTCAAACCCAATCTCCAAATTATTGCAGATGATGTTAAGTGCTCCCATGGAGCTGCAATCAGCGATCTGGAAGAAACCCAACTATTCTACTTTCAGGCACGCGGCATTGACTTAGAGACAGCTCGAAAGGCTCTTGTATTTTCTTTTGGAGCTGAGGTATTTGAGAGGTTGCCTAATTCTTTTATGAAGAAGCAAGTCGAGAGTCATGTCAAAGGATTACTGAGTTCCACTTTCAAGGGATCTTCACATTAAAGGGTGTGGATGTTTAGAAAACTTCACTGTTTGACAAGAAAGTTAAATTGTTTTGCAGAGGCACAGTCACTATCAGTAAATTAACAATTAAATTTTTGGCCTGTATCAAGTAGCTTTTTAGTGCTCCATTGGGTTTACATGCATGCAAACAATATGGGATTGTACTTCTATAATATGTAATCTATTTTCCTTCTTCTTTTCCCCGTGTGTGTTTGTTTTTGTGGTTGATGTTGAGTTTTGTATATGAGGTCCATCAAAAAAGCTAGAAAAAACAAGAAAAATTAGCTTTTATGATTGAGTTTTATGCATATTTAAATTATACTCGATCTTAATTTCAACCACAACTACTAAAAATAAACATACTCTTAAGGTTATGAACCATGGTGGTGGTTCAAGTTCAACCTGATGATAGATGAATGAGTGGTTTGAGAGTGTAGTAGCTTTGTTTTTTTTAAATGTTTTTTATTTGAAAATATATCAAAATATTATTTTTTTTAAAAAAAAATTATTTTTAATATTAGAATATTAAAATGATTTAAATATTAAAAAAATAAAATTTATCAAAATTTTTATTTGAAAAACGGAGGCGAAAACTTTGAATGGTGGACCATCTTAATTGACAAAATGTCCATAACTTTCAGGCCCGGAAGATAACTATGGCCATCTAGCTCTGCTTGAACATAATTTAATCCGTAATACAATATACAATGTCTATGTCGCTGCAACATTGGAACATGAATTTGATATGGAAGACACCTAACATGATAATTGTAAAAAGCAAGCTTACAAACGTGCACGGATTAATGTTTTGACCACAAGAGTTCAATCGAAGAACCAATTTTGGTGTCTGAAATCTGAATCCAAGAAATATTCGTTGGGGCCAGCGGTTTTGATTTCCTCCAAAAATTGCACTAAAACAATATCGATGATTTAGGACTTGGCTCGCCAAAATGCACGCACCCTCTTTCGCAATCCCACAACGTTCGAAGAGATTGCTTCTTCAGAGAGATTGCAAGATAGTTGCTCTCTATTTTAGCTCTTTAGCTGCGCGAGCAGCTGTATTCGTAGAAAGGAGATATGGTTGGCATTTCCCCTGACATGTCAGGGACGGGAATAGTCTTCGAGCTCCCCTGTCACTGCACATCTGGTGAAGGCTACCCGCCTCTCAGGCGGATATATAACCTCAATTTAACACAGTGAAAGCCAAAAACGAAGGGGAGAAAGTAAAGACTACTGGTATAGGGTTTCTCTCGTCTTCACTCCTCAGTATCCATCTAGATTTAGATAAGGTGTCCAAAATATCAAGAAAGTGCAGATACGTCTCTCTCTCCAACTGATAGATAGCACATATATTTTCTTCAACCAGGGAGTGCTCGCCGTGTCTGAGTAATGGCTGCTAGTCTTTCCACAGCTCTAGATGTCCATTTTACAATACCACAATCAGATACAAAGAGACCCATTTTCTTCTCATTTCTTGCAACTCTTCCACCTCAAAAACATCATCCTCTACAAAGCCATCACAAAATCTCTCATAATCACCCAACCCGAAAAACCCTTCTTTATCTGACCATCTCAAGCCTCTCTCCGCAACCACTCTCACCACCAAGGGGCGGAGCCAGGAATTTTTTTTAACCTGGGCTACGAACAAATAAACATAAATTATTTTTCAATATCCATTATTGAATAAACACTCTGGTTGTTTTCCATCACTTCATTAATGATGCATGGAAATTTTTGTATTATAAATCGAAGGATGAGCTAAGAAACCATACTCCATACCGATGGGAGTTAAGTAGGTGGCAAAGATATGGGAAGTGCGTTAAATATCATGAAGTTTGCTTGAGTATTTATTTATTTATTTTTATTAATATTGATATCTGGATCAGCTTACATATACCTCAACTAATTCTACGGATCCTGAAGTTAAGAACCATATAAATCTTTAGTGGTTTTAAGATTTATGGGATTCGAACTAGTGATCTTTAGAGATCAAATCTAGAGCCTGACCAATTAGACTACACTCCTCATAGTTGATTGAGTATTTATTAGCTACTATAAGATGGGGCTAAAGAGTAGAGAGCATTTGGGAACGCGGTGCAAACCGTGTTCCTTTAAAATTTATTTTTTTTGCTAAAAATTAATTTTTTTGGTATGTTTTGAATCATTTAGATGCGTTGATTTTAAAAATAATTTTTTTAAAAAAAAAAACATCATTTTGATATATTTCAGCACGAAAAACACTTTAAAAAACAATCGCAACCACATTCTCAAACTTATTTTTTTAATTTTATTTTTTAAAATTAATTTTTTAATGTTTTTCTATGAATCAAATACATATAAATTGGGATATATAAACTGGGTTCTTTTATCCGGAATAGAAAATCCTAGAAATTTATTTAATGAGTAAGAAGATAAATTAATGGGATGCTAAAGGCTAAGAAGCCCAATGAAAAAGTACGAGGCTAATAAAAAATAATGCAGAGGAAATATTTACATATCCAGATTTGAAAAAAGATAAATAAAAAGGCTATACTTATAATTATAAGATGGGATATTACATTTTTTTGAAGATCTATTTTTCTACCTGGGCTACCGCCCACCTTAGTCTTCTATGCTCCTCCGCCCCTGCTCACCACCAAAGACCACCAAGCTCAACTTTTGTCCAAACCCAAGTCCACACGGGCAATCCCACAAGACCAAAAAGATCTGTTCTTTCACTTCAAAGGCTGAAGAGGTCTCTTTACTCTTACAATCCTCAAATTAAAGAGTTGAAACTCTTGGCAAAGAAGCTAAATGATTGTGGATCTGGTGAGGATGAGTTTGTGTCTGTTCTCGAGACATTCCCATATCCACCAACTAGAGAAAATGCTCTCCTGATACGAAATAGCTTAAGACCATGGCAAAAGACTATCTTTTCTTCAATTGGATCAAGACCAGAATTTATTTCCTACGAAACCATATTCTACAATGTCACAATGAAGTCTGTTTTGAAAATAATGTTTTGAAAATGTAGTAATAATTATTTTTTTAAAAAATTAATTTTTTTAATATTTTTCAATGAAAATATTTTGAAAATATGGTAATAGTTGTTTTTTAAAGTATATTTAATTTTAAAATATATTAAAATAATATTTTTTTATTTTAAAAAAATTATTTTCGATATAATACATTAAAATGTTTCAAAATATTAAAAAAAATTAATTTAAAGAAAAAAATTAAATTCTCATAGAAAAACAAATTAAACCACAACCCCAAATGAGAAAGAAGTCTTTAAGATATGAGTTGTTTTCGAAATTGTTTGGAATGGAAATAAATAAAGAGTTGATTTAGAGACATGAAAACACTATTTTTATGGTATTTATTTATCCTATATAAAGACAACACTTTCATAATACAATTAACCCCTCTAAACTTTTGAAAAAATAAGAGGAAAAGCAAAGGAAAGAAAATAGATTTGTTTTGTATATATGTTCTCTATGTAGTAACATGGTTAGACTTGAAATATTATGATTATTAATGAAACAATTATATTTTGAATTAAATTGAATAGTTGTTATTCAGTTTTATCCTAATAGTTACAAATATCAAAATTAATTATAAAATTAAAAGAAATAAATTTACAAAAGAATTAATATTACTGACATATTAAGTTTCACGTGCCCAAGTGTCAAGTGTCATATTTTGATATTATAAATATTCATATAATAACATTAGAAAGCTCAACAAAAGAGCTCATCCATCATATCTTTCACTTAATTTACTACACAATAAAAACTCATACTTATAAACACTTAGGAGAGAGTGTTTCTTTCCAATAATAGATATCTTTTCATTATTTATTCATTTAAAAACTATACCAACAATCCCCCACTAGTTTGTAATGAATGTTTTTTCACTTGATAGAAATATGCTTTTTGCAATTTAAACCTTCGATTAGTATTAGAACTTGAATTCTACAAAAGTTATTGGTGTTTGCAAATTAAACCATAATTTTTGTTGTGGAATCAAAGACACCACACACACACAATACTATCCAAACTCTTAAAAAGGTTTACAACTGTTTAGCACTTATTTATGGTCACGGCTAAAATATCATTTTCATGAATATTAATAAGAGAAAACTCTAACTATTCTCAAAAGTTGAACCACTTTTATATTCATATAGGTGGAATTATAAATGTTTCTATTGCATTAAATATGAACTTTAAATTCCATTAAAAGCCTACGTTCATCCTCCTTTATGTAATAAAACGCATTGAATATTACCATAGTAAAGTCCACAATTAATTATCAGTGTTCAACAAATACTAAACAATAACTTGTTATTACCCATTAAACTTAGAAATAAGCTTCTTGCTAATCCGAAGTCAGGTTCTCATTACCAGTATCTTTAATAACGGGTTTCAACCTCATTCCACTAGTTGTTCTCCTTACGATGTCTCTACATAGTTTTTTTGTGAGCAAATCTGCTAAATTATTCATAAACTTTACATGGACAATGGTGATTACCCCATTTGAAATCAACTCCTGAACATATCTATATCGAATACTTATATGTCTTGACTTACCATTGTTAATATTACTATAAACTCGAGACATACTTGCATCATAATCACAGTATAAAGAAATAGCTGACATAGGTTGTGGCCACAACTTAATATCTAACAATATATTTCTTAGTCATGATGCTTCTTTACCTGAAGCATCCATAGCAATAAATTCTAATTTCATAGTAGAATGAGAGATGCACGTTTATTTTTTAGATGCTCAAGATATTGAACCTCCTCCAAGTGAAAAAAATACATCATGATGTGGACTTATTATCACTTGAACTAATTAACCAACTTGTATCACAATATCATTTCAACATAGTTGAAAAATTAGAATAAAACAAGCTCAAATTGATCGTTCTTTTGAGATAACCAAAGACTCTTACAATAGCCTTCTAATTATCCGTATTCAACTTGCTTTTATATCTTGATAATTTGCATATAGCAAAAATTATATCTAGTTTTTTACAATGTATATAATACATAAGACTTCCAATGGCACCAATATATTCTAGTTGTGCTACCGTTTTATCACAATAATCATTTAACTTCATACTAGAGTCAAATAGAATATTAGCCTCCTTTATATTGAGATGCTTAAACTTATCAAGCATATTCTTAATATAATATGATTGATTAGGTACACAGTCACTATTATGTTTTTTAACTTTGATACTTATAATTATATCTACTTCACAAAGATCTTTCATTTTAAAAATAAAAGTGAGACACTTTTTGTTTCAACTATTCCAATTATATTAGTGCTAAATATTAATATGTTATCTATGTAGAGATAAATAATAACACCAAAATCTTTTGTAAATTTAGAATACGTACACTAATTGGCATTATTATGATGAAAACCATTTAACAAAAATTTTTTGTCAAACTTCTCATTCTATTTTTTTAGAGCTTGCTTTAAATTATATAAAGTCTTTACTAATTTACAGATTTTTTTCTCATTTTCAGGAAGTATAAAACCCTCAAGTTGCTCTATATACACTTCTTCCTTTAAATTTTCATTTAAAAAAGTTGTTTTAATGTTCATTTGATGAACATACAATTTATAAATTGATATTAATGCAAATAAAACTCTAATGGATATAATTCTTGCCACAACAAATAAGTGTCAAAATAATCAACATTTTCCTTTTAAGTAAAGTCTTTGGTAACTAATTTTGCCTTGAAGGTTTATATAGAACTATCAATATCGTATTTTTTAAAAAAACACTTGCTTACATCCTGTTGGCTTATAACCTGGAGGTAAATTTACCAGGACCCAAGTATTGTTAGACAATATTGAATCCGTTTCATCTATTATCGTTTTTTTTTCAAAAGACAACCACCCTAAATGACATAGCTTCACGAAATATTTTTAGATCATCTTTTATATTTAAGATGATAGGTGTCCTTTTCAATGCTATGTTTTTATTATATTCAACTAAAAATACAATTAAATCAATAGAAATAAAATTTGTATTTGTATTTTTTCTTTTGAACTTTTTGACTTCTTAGTTCACTTAAACCTATTACTTCTAGGTTTTTATATTTTTCACTTAAAATTAAGTCGGAGTCAATATTATTAGATATGGTTGTTTTACATTTAAATCACTTATAAATTTATTTTCGAACAAGAAAACTTACTGCACTGACTAAGATTTATTGTAAGGCTAGGTGGGCTTAAGGACGCAATGGAATTATGGGAACGAATGAGGTCAAATAACTGGCCATCGGATTTCATTTTATATAATACATTGTTGAATATGTGTACAGATCTTGGCCTCATGGAGGAGGCTGAGATGTTGTTTGACGACATGAAGAGATCAGAGAAATGGAGGCCAGATAGTTGGGACCTTCACTGCTATGCTGAAGGCCAGATGGTTGGGACCTTCACTGCTATGCTGAATATATATGGTAGTGGAGGGAGAGCTGTTTGAAGAGATGTCTAAGTTGGGTATTGGGCTTTAATGTAATGGGGAGCACTTATTTGGTTCAGTGCTTTGGGAAGGCTAGAAGAATCGTTTACTTTGGTTAAAGTTTTTAATGTTGCGATTGATGGAGGGGTTAAGTTGGATGATAGGTTTGTGGTTGCTTGCTCCCTGTTGCATCACTAAGTGATGAGAGTGAGGATGTGGCTAAGGTCCTAGCTTGTTTGCAGCAAGCTAATCCAAAGTTGGTTGCCCTTGTTAAATTGTTTGAAGACGAAGAGACTAGCTTTGAGACTCTGAAAGAGGAGTTTAGGGCTGTTGTCAGTGACGATGCAATTGAAACAAGAAGACCCTTCTGTAATTGCTTAATTGATATCTGTAGGAAGAGAGATCTTCATGGAAGAGCACATGAGCTGCTCTATCTGGGAACCCTTCACGGATTATACCCAGATTTACACCACAAAACTGTAAAAGAGTGGAGTTTGGATGCCCGCTCACTGTCTGTTGGTGCAGCGCAGCGAGGAGTTGCCCGAGTTATTTTCAGCTGACACACTGGTACAGGAACTCACAAGTTCTCCCAAGGACCAGCCAATTCCCTTGATTCCCATGTCAAGAAACTTGAAGCGCCATTCAGGCAGAGTGAAGAAAGAGCTGGTCATTTCGTGGCATCGCGAGAGGATTTTGTTACTTTGGGTGCAATCAAGGATTCCATCTTCTGTTATAGCATAAAAGACGAACCAAAATGTAACTGCAGATGCTTGAAAATTGTCTGTCTTTAGTTTGTAACATTAGCCTCAAGAAAATATCAATCATCATCATCATGTTGCTTCTCTGGTGCTCTCTGGTTTGAGTTATTTTGGATATTTATGATTGTCCGATAAATGCTATTGAAATATATCTAAGATGGTCGTTGTTGTTTCTAATAAGATAAGATTTATCATGCACACGACAAGTGTACTCATTATAAAACTGAATTTTTATTTTTTTTACATAAATAAATATAATCTTTTTCTTCTAAGAAATCATTAGATTTTATTTTTGTGTGTGAAAATCATGCTTGGTTATAGGTAATTATCATGGAAAATCTTTATAGTACCAGTTAGGGGTGATTATTTTCGATTCGGTTCGGTTTTAAATCAAAAAAACTAATCAAACAGAAATTTATATTTTTTTAAATTTTAAACCGAACCAAACCGACTAACCGGTTCAAACTGACCATTTCAGTTCGGTTTTTTTTCTTTAAAAACCGACTACCCAGTTGCTGGTTAGGTAATTATCAACAATCAGAATAGAATTTCAAACAAAGTTTACTGTCAAATTATAACAAAACAAAGGATAATTTCCAAGTGAAACTTCAACCAAAAAACCAGTAAAAGAGGTCAAAAGGTAACAAGAAAATGCTTTCTCTGCTTGAAAACCAAGTTGTTATTTCTTTGTGAGTCCAATGAACAAACACCTTTAGAGTTGAGACACACAAAATTAATGAGAAATTCAATATTAGGTGTGAAAACCAAAGCAGATTTTTGTGAGTATTCTTCTATCTATTCATAAATAATTCAAGAAACTCATTAAAAAAAAAATTAAAACCCAGATTTATTTTTTTAATAAATACGAGCAAGTAATCAATGAAAAAAATACTTGGGTTTTTCAATCTCTAACCACACAAAACTAAGAAATTAGAGAGAGGGGGGGGGGGAAGAGGGAGGGGGGCATGTAGGAGAAATGTGAGCAGACAAGGAGGGAGGGGAGAGTTGACCGTGGAGAAAATAAAAGTAGAAGAATAGGGTTTCAGCTTTTTATACCTAGGTGTAAAGTGGGGTTGAAACTTACAACTAAACTAGTTCCGTTCAATTAATTTTAGATTTTTAAAATTAAAATTCAACCAGTTTTTTTTTTCTAATCAGTTAATTTAATTTTTTTTAGTTTAATTTTTTCAATTAATTTTTTTCAGTTTAATCGGTTTTTTTATCACTCTAAATACTACTTTTTTTATCACCCTAAATACTACCAGTATAGCTTATATGTCACGAATTGAATAATATATTTATATTTCTATAAGGTAATGATAATTATTGAATTCGCTGCTGCACTACACTATTTGTAACCAACACAATTATAGAGTAATTAGTTAATTTAAAAGGTGATGGAATAAATTCTCAAAAAAAATTTACTTTTAGGCATTATTATAGTTAATTTGTAACCAACACAATTACAGATTTCCTTCATCTAATGATTTCGGGAGACATAAAACCATCCATAGGAAGTGATGAAGGCCTTTTTCATATGGGAGAAAATATAAATGTACAAGCATAAATTAACTAAAAAGACATGGAAAAAGACACCCGATATATCTCGATAAATAGATCAATTAACCCTAATCAAGATAAGAAAAATGGTTAATAATAATCTAACCAAACATTCTTTGAACGCTAAATGATTCAGATCAGAATTTTTATTGAGCCAACTCTAGCACCCTAATGCATATCCGCAGAAATACAACTACCTTCCTACTACATCCATGGCTATTTAATACTGTAATTGCAGTTTTTAGGGGTAGTTGTGCTGATAAGTATGGCAATGTACACCCATTTCTTTGTAAAGGCAGAAGATCATAAAATTCCACACAAGGGTATGAGAAGAAAACTCCCATTTCTTTTTAAACCGCAGTGGTGGAAGATCCACCTTCAAAATTACAGAGCTCACCTTTAACCAGGACGTTCTCTAGTTCAGTATACCCCTCACCATATTACAAACGTTCCCCCCCTTCTTTTTGCTCTTAAAAAAAAAAGAAATGAAAAAATGAAAAGAAAGAAAAATAAAGGCAACTATGAATGAAGTGAGCCTCCACCTATGCAAACATCTGTGCCTAAACAAAAAAGGAAAAAGGATTTTTCTTTTAATTCCTAGAGCATTTGCTAACCCCCATCCATTGTTTTGCCTGATTGCTTTTTATCCTCAGGACATCTACCGAGCTATTGACAGACACCTAGCATTAGTATTTGCCCAAATCATTTGGGACTTTACCCCTGTTATACTGTATACCACCCCAAGTAAGGTTCTATGAGCCATCAAAAATGGGTCAGAATTGAAACTCTCTAAACTGCTCACAGAAAACTAGACCGGAGAATTGAAACTCCATCCGAAATAGTGTAGAAAGGTCATCAGCAGTTGAGACATTGCCCAAAGTACGAAGACTTTTAAAGGTACTTTCCTGATGATTTCCAGATTCTTCCTTCAAGCGATATCACCATAACAGTAACATCATCATGGTACTTTCTGCGATCTCCTTGTGGGATGTCCAGTAATTCATGGAAATCCATCCCTGCAGACAATCCATGGAGGATGAAAATCAGCACTGCTCAAACATCTGGAAAGCTTAAACTAAGGTAAACATGAAGAATAGAATGCACCAGTCTTACTTGTGCGACATGAATAAACATTGTTCAAAATAAATCCCCAGAAATAGCATGCATCTAATAACAAACTTGGATGGACAACCACACTCCCCCTTGAAGACCCAGGTTGCAGCATATCATTTGCAAATTAAATATCTATCTAACAACAGAAGTCAGCTAGACTTCTAACAGCAAATAAGAAACCAATGATGGTCAAATATTGCTGTGACGCAACAATTTTATATGGCAGAAAGTGACCTTAGGGCAGAAAAATAAGGTTTCCCGGGGCAGAACAGGAAACCAAGAAGAATGAAGGTTGGTCCCCGGACAAAAGGAAAGTCGATCTAATATCTGCATCACAAATTGCAGAATCACACAAGGGGGACAGCAGGAATAACCATGCAACATCACCTTCCACTTTATTATTATGGAGAAGTTTGTAATTGTGTATGGGACAGCAGGTACCCCACATTTTGCTACCTGGCTTTCTGGGAAATAGATGTTTTTCCCCTTTATAGACAAGCAAAAGCGGATGTGAATATCAAGCAATTGATATAAACCAAAAGGATAACCAGGTTTACCAGCTTTCCTTGCTGCACGAAAAAGAAGCTCCTCTATCAGGTGCTGTGCAGGGTCTCCATCTGGAAACTTCTCCATGAAACTCTCAATATGAGAAACCACTTCCTGATTGGTCAGATACTGATATAATCCATCAGATGAGAGAACTAAAAATTGATCTCTTGGACATAGTTGATGGTGACGAAGAGAAGGTGAACAGGATATATATGGTGCAGTACCGATATACTCATTTCGGAACATTTCCAGCAAGGCGTCATTCAACTTGGGCTGTGCCGACATAAATTGTTGTGAGTCAATAAGTATCGATAACACAAGATCCTCAACCGAGATAAAAATATCTACATATTAAAAGTTTATTTCAAGTACCCTTTTCAGAAATCCTGCCCCAAACGCTCTGGTAACCATCAGACGACCTTTCACCCTGTCATTCACAATGCACTGGTTATCATCTGGGTGCTCGTTCTTGATTCTAATGACTTCCTGCACAGGTTGAGCAAAGATGAAAACTTATCAGCCGCTTCATCTACCAACAACAAGGCCCACAAAACAATGAAGATCACAAAAGTTATAATTGCACTGCACATGAAAGACAAAATGCACAAAGTAAGCATGCACATGCATGATGAAAGATCTGTTTTTCTTCTTCTTTTTTTCTCCTTGGTGGTAGCAGAAATATGAATATTCATCGCTCATCACAGAAAGAATATATAAGTGGCAAATCTTCATGCTGCCAGAAAAAAATATCAAAAATACCAAAAACATACTTTAATCCTTCCAGACCAAGACAGATAAAATAATCGTTTGGTTCAAGCACCAGCAAAGTCATAGCAAGGAAGTTCAAATACTTAATTCTCTATGCTAAATAGCAAGGCTCTCAAACTTTCATATGATGTTGAAGGCATCAACTATTGCCATACAAGTATGTAACTTATTGATCAGCTTGAGCGTCTAAAGCAAATTACCTATACACCTCTGCACTTAACTTCTTGAAGTTTATGGTGACGAAAAGCAAGTGAAAGTCCCAGTACATATATGAATAGTCAAGACAATATCTCATACTGATTCTAAGCACCAGCCATTGTTTAATGAAAAAATAAATTATAGACTAATGAACAGACAAACCCCGCCCACCATGGAATTCTTACCAATGTAAAGTGATCAACAAAAGCATTCAACTATTTCTAACAAAAAAGTAAATTCAATTTACCAGAATCGAAAACTTACTTCTTCAATGCTTGTGCTGTGATCAGTAGATAGCTGCAATGCAGTCAATCTCGTTTCAACTATTGCCTCTGTGCTCAGTTCATTTTCATTCACACTGGAACCAACTTCTTGTGGCTCATACTGTGCAACAATTGCCCTGCTATCACCCACATTCATCACATACACATCTTCATCCCTCATCAACACAGCCAACAAACATGAACCCATCAATGCCAACTCTGGATTGGTATCCAACACCTTATCTGTCATATCCAAGTACGCTAATTCAGTCGCTTCTAATGCCCTCGACAATGCCCCCAAAACCAGCTCATGGTCAACCGGTCCTGCCTTCCACTTCCTCTTCAAAACCCTTTCCTCTACTTTACTACTCTCCACCTCCACCTCCACCTCCACCTTCCCCTTCCCCTCCAATCCAAATTTCCATGGAAACAACTTCCTCTCCTTATGTTTCGACAACCCTTGTTTCAATTTTGACAACAATAACCACCTTCTGCTAACAGGTGACCCGGCATTACCAACACTAATTGCATCATCTACAGAAAAAGCAAACCTATCTGACCCCGAAAGATCAAGCCCATCTTCAATATCATCCTCCGCTAGAAACTCCCATAACCTCCTACTCCGGGTACTGGCTGTCCCCTCCGTCTCCTCTGGTTGAAACGTAACCCTCTTCACTCTATCCTGATTGACCACATTAGATGCCATTCCACAAATTAAACCATCGCCATCCTTTTTAACACAAACTTCCTCTAAAGGATCTGTTTTTGACACCAAATTGCATTCACTTATCACAACTGAACCCTTCACGTCACTTGCACCACTCTTTTCCATTAATGGGTCAGTTTTACTTTCAATTCCCTCAGCGTGAATAGTCTCTTGGGGCTCCTCTCCAGCAACCTCCCAAAACAAACCTTGAAGTTCATTAAAAACAGCTCTATAAAGATTCCCCATCAAGAATTCCGGCGCATCAGGTCCATTAAACCCATCATAAACCCCAACAAACAACCACCCGTGTTCCTCGGATACAACCACATGCACCCTATCCTCTCCTGCCTTCCCTAATGCCCACTGCACACTGTCACCTTCTTCTCTCCCCTCCCTCTCCGCTTCAATCCCCGAGTTTTCCCTCCGGTTCACAAAATTCAACACCGGAACAACCCACGGCCGATTCTTCTCAGATATATTCCGATAAATCGCCTTTTTAATCCTCGAAATACCCTTCCCCCTCCTCTTTTTGTTTTTTGCATAAATGCCACCAAGTGGAGCAGAAAAATGCACCCGCCCGCCACTCCCATCGGTTGCTCCAGCAGTATTCGGGTCAAGCGGACCGGACAGGGCGCCTCTCTCGATCGGACCCGACATAAAAAAACCCTCCCCTCCACGTGGCACTGGCTGTAACGGCAACGCACTAAACGACGCCGTGCTCTCAAAACCAGTCACATTATTCACAATACTGCCAGTGTTATTAACCCTTACACCTCCACTAGAAGAAGTAACAAAACCGCCACTATTATTAGAAGAGTTAATAACATCAGCGGCATCGTCGTAGATATTGTCAAGTTGGAGGACAGTTCTAGGAGTGGAAGTATTGGCAGAAACAGAAGCGCCGGAAATGGACTTGAAACCGGTTTCGGGTACGGGCCGGGTCGGGGAGAAACGGAGAGAGTGAGAAGGAGAGAGAAAGCGATCGGAGGGAGTAGGGGAGAGAAAACGGTTGGAAGATCGGACGTAACAGAAGGAGTGACCTAGGGTTTCATCTAACGGCTCAGAAGCAGTGAAAATCAATTCCTGTTGATTGTTGTTTGGCGGTTTGAAGCAAGGGAAGATTGTGGAGAGTCCACTTCCCATCACATTTGATAGTCTCCTCCCCCTCTCTTCCACTTTCTGTTTGGGAGCTCAGAAAATCAAAGAAAATGAATTTGTTTTTTTCTCTCTCTTTTTTTTCAAGTTTCAAAGAGAGAGAAAGTAACTAAAGGGTAGACAGAGAAGAGACTTGTTTATTTGATTTCCTTTTTCTTTTCTTTGTGTACACACACACACACACACACACACATGCACACGGAGGGGGAGAGGGGTTTTTGAGGGAGTGAATTTGAATTTTGTTTTTTTGTTTGGGCGATCTGTTGGGTACAGTTGTTTTTTTTTTTTTGGTTGACGGTTACACCTGGCCATTTTTAGCTAGGTGTGAGGCGTGGGCTCCAGGTAAGCGGCCAGAGGATAGTATGCGGGGTCTTAGTTTGGGCACGCCACGTGGCAAAGTGCCAGACTGGTTAGTTTTTGACGGAGTGATGAATGAAGGTATAGGTTTTATACGGTAAGGAAAGTGGTTCAGTCAACGAAAATGAGTTAGCTGGGTCGGATTTGGATGGAGCGGGCTTGTCTGTTTTGGAGTGAGGGTGTTCTTGTCTTCTCCCGCTGTTGGCGGCTTGGCGCGAGCGAGTAGGTGTTCTTGGTTTTTTGAGAAAAGCCCGGGCCCAAATGAACGAGTTTTTGTTTTGCATAACAATTTTACCCTACAAAATTATACTTTTAATATTTTCGTATAAAAATGGTATAATTGTAAATTTTACCAATATTTTTACTATAATAATGGAAAAATTATGATTTTTTATTTTAAAAAAAACAAATTGTTTTTATATTTTTTTTCTCCTTGTACTTGATATTTTAATCATTTTACGCTTTGTCTATTTATTACTAGTTTTTTTTTTCTTTTCTTTATTTTTTTCTTATATGTTTTTAATTTTTTTTACACTTTTTTTGGAAAAAAATATTATTTTTTACATTTTGAATATTTTTCATTTTACACTTGGCCTATTTATATCATTCTTTTTGTTCTTATCTTTATTTTTTTATTTTTTTTCTTTATACTTTTTTTAAAAAAATTATTATACAAAGACTAAAAAAATGGTGTTTCATTGTAGTAATTGCAACATCGTTCCATTTCTCTACTACGTTAAAAATTATCTTGAGATCTTACATGTTTTTATTACACACATATAATCTTTACTATATTTTATATATATAAGCATTAACATTTTGATTCACGATTATATTTTTTACTCGATGTCGAAAAAGTGTTATTAACACCTACACATTAATTGTTTTGTATTAGAAAAAAAATTCTTCAACCTGCAGCAAGATGAGTAGAATTGACGTGTTAACATTTTATTTTTTTTTGCATTTATTGGCCTAGATGGTTCTTGATGTATTTAACTAAATGCATGCATCGGCCTTTTGATTTATAATTAGAATTTTTAAGGGAAAAAAAACACATTTGAAAGCTTGTATATTTGTTTTTTTTTGCCAAAAAATTATCCAACTCGCAACGTAGCGCGGGTCAAATAACTAATACATAACGATTGATAGTTTGATTCCTCGTGTTATACTATGAGATTGAGTTTTTTTTCTCTATACAAAAAACAAAGTATTGACGTTGTTAATATTTTTCTACCATAAGGAAAAATTTAACTATAAACTAAAAAGTTTATACGTGTATTGAATAAAATAAATTGATAATTATATGTTTCAATAAATGATAATAAATCTATTAAAAACAAAGTGTTTTTTCCATTTAAAATTAGTTCCTGAAATTTTTTATTGGTTTAAATCAATAAAATCAAATTTTATTTTACCAAATTGAGCATTAACTCGACATCAAAATTTATTGAGTTTTTAAGTTTGGCAATATGAGAGTATATAGTTTTCCAATTTTCCCCCCTCTATGGCCTTTGTCATAGGATTTTAAAGGGCAATGGGAATCGGTTAGAGGCCATGAGCTGGGCTATCCTTACCTTTTGATTTCGATCAATGAATCCAAGCCATCCATCGAGATTAAGGATCAGTCTTTGTAGTGTTTCAGAGATGACAAAGGGAGTACATTGGTAGACATGACTAGTTGAGATGTGGATTTTGCCTTTTTATAACAGCACCTTCAGGCTGTAAAAGAGCCTTTGTTTTGTCTGGGTAAAAATGCAAAATGCAAGTTGTGAGAGTGTATGTTTCTTGTCTTATTTAGGTATAAGATGAGGGAGAAATAGGTCTTGTAAGGTGGTGACAGAACCAAGTTCTTCTGGGGGCTATTATTTTGTCCAAGACTAATTAAAACGACGTTGTTATGAATCAAAACAAATTATGTTTGTCAAAATGCACTTTTTTATTTAAATGAAGTAATGCCATTTAGATAACCCTATGTTAATTAGGTTTTAATATGGGATTTGATTAAAATTCAATTTAGTCTCTAATCTCTTGATTTCACACTTGTAATTGTGCCCTGTCAAACTTAATTAGCAACTCTAAGTTCAGTGTTTTGTTTTTTTTTTAGTCAATGGTTTTTTATTAATGCAAATTGAACTCGGTAACAATATTTGATTCCAACTAAATTGTCGGCACTTATTCAAATAACAAAACACTAGCTAACAAAGCTTGACTCCTTCTTCTACTTGCCTGTGTCGGACACCACCCACAATGGACTAATTCAACTCCATTAAATCCTTAACAGCTACATGAACTTTGGGTTCTTGATAGACACAACTTTCGATCTTCGTGGCTTATCAATATCAAAACTTGGAAAGCTAGGATTGAATCAAGCAATAGGGTGAGATCGAAAAATAGGGTGAGATCGAAAATTGTATTTGTCCTGGCATGATCGATGATGATGAAACACGAATTCATCTTCACTCTTCTTTGTTCTAATCTCTAAACCCACAAAAAAAAAAATTACCTTATAAAGTAAGTTTTATTTAAAATATTACTTGGCAGCTTCTTTGCCATTTTTATTTTGATTTATTATATTTTTACATTTGATAAAAAAAAGTTTTATTTAAAATAAATAAATAAAGGCAACCAGCAAGATATATAATTATTGAATATTATTGAAAAGGAAGAGAGAGCCTCGAAAAGGAGTGGTAAATAAAAAAGAAGAACTCTGCATGTGAAGGCGGGGAAATCTCTCTCTCTGTCTCTCCCCCCACCCTCCCCTCCGGGCGCAAGTCAAAGGGTTTGTTGGCTGATAAGAATTTTTGAAGCAAAACGACAAGGAGCATGTGATGCCACGCGCGCGCAGGTGGCATGTGGACTACAAAACATTCGGTTTATAATGCTAGGTAGCAATTAGCATGGAATGAACGGCACTAATGGAAGAAAAGCAGTTTGATGCGTTAAAGCATGGAGAATGGGAACGTTGACTACTTAGCCGCTCCATTACTCAAAGTACAAAATCATCATGTGGGTCAATGTTGTTGGATAAGACTGCATAAAGGAAGGCTGGTGTATGCTTCCATCCTGTTTAAAGATTCTCTGTTGTTCTTAATAGTGCAATTATGTTGGTAATTATGGTTAATATGCATATCATATTTAAAGATTCTCTGTTGTTCTTAATAGTGCAATTATGTTGGTAATTATGGTTGATATGCACATCATACATGTGCGTGATGTTAGTTATATATGCTCATAGTTTTCATATGCTGCTACTCAATCACAATCCACACAACTTTAATCAATTAAGAATTTTTTTTTTTAAGGTAATAGTTACTTTTTAAAATATTTTTTATTTAAAAATATATTAAAATAATATTCATTTAGAATTATAATTTATATTTGAATCAAAATATTAGAAACCTAATGATTTATACACATTAAGAACTATTTGTCATAAATTAAACTGGGATAATTAATTAAGTGTGACTTGGTTGAAAGTAATTTTAGAAATTAAGCATTAGAATGTGTTTAATTCAGGAATTATAATTCTAATCCTAGAATAATCAAGTAGAAACTTAATTGATTAGATTTATAAAATTATCTTTAAATTATATATTGATATTATTTAAGAGGAAAATAGATATTTGGCTATTTATAGTATTTTCAGGATTCTCTATAAATATAAAATGATGCCTTTTATTTTTTAAAAAGTTGTTTGTTAGACAGAAAAATTACGTAAGCCACAAAATAAAGAGCTAACACTCTACGCATAACAATCATTCTCTCCTATATAGGAATTTAGAAGATTTCTCACTGGTGGTTCGTGTGAATTACCGCTGAATGCCGAAGATTGGACAACTTGTGATTTGTGACAATACAGCCTTTAAAAAATTATTCAAAGCCAAGAAATATTGAATCTTCAGGTAATAAATCATTAAACAATACTAGATCTGTCTAATAAGATCCAAAAAAACTTTTATATTATCTTGTTATATAATTTAAGTATGATATTCAGTAGCCCAACATTAACTATATTTATAATTTTTAATATTTACAAACAAAGTACCTAGTGTCGACGACTAATATATTTAAACATATTTAAGGATCTTGCAATGATTTTTTAATTAACAGTGCACACAATATTTTTTTAATGAAAACTGTATATAAAATATCCAATTATGCTAATGATTGATATTTGAATATATTCGCCAATGTTGTAAATACATAGTAAAATATCTAATTCATGGAGATTTTTCTTTTTTATTCATCACTCTTTTTTTCAACAACGAATGATAAATAAATCTATGAGGTATTAACTTATTTGATTCTTTTATACATATTATAATGCCAATTTCAATTTGAAATTATAACTAGAAAATTTCTCATGAATTTATAAATTCATATATAGATGATTTATATAATAAGGTTCTTGGAGATAAATTTATTTTTCATTTAAAGAATTAACCTTAGATGCGCCTACAAAGTTAAAAAAAATAATAAAATAAAATAAAAACAACTAAAAGAATTTGGATTGGTTATTAATATATCATTTTAATTATAAGACAACATATTTGTTCTATAGTTGAATCGGTTAATATGTGATGTTAACCGAGTGTTGGGGGGCAATGTTTTCTGTAATAAGATAGACGACCTGGCGCTTGTGTTTGTTTGTCTTTTTAAAAGAATAAAAGGGGTGCACAACAAGTTGTTTGCCTTGTAGAAAAAAAAATTTGACATATTAATTTTTTTTTATTTAATATTAATTTTTTTTTTATTAAATTTTATATTTCAGTATTAAATGAATCTTTTTTTATTTTTTATATGTTTATTTTTTTCTTTGATATTTTTCTTTAGATTTACCTAGTTGCTCATGTCCAGACAATTTCTATATAATTTAATTTAAAACTTAAATTAAGTAAATATTTTACAAGTTTTAACTATTGCAATAAATTTAATAACAATACTGATAAATTTTTGATAATTTAAATATTATTTTTTCATATTTAATTTTTTTTTGTTGAAGCGGCATTTGGGCAATGACCTGGTTAATATTAAACAAAATGATTTATTTTGCAGACAAGAGAGAGACCGAAGATTAAAAAAAGAAAAGAAAAAGGAAAAGGATGATAAATAACTCACACAAAAAATATTCCACGCGCTTTACGCGGTTCACTGTTTTGTGCGTTTGCTCGTGGGATATATTTTCGAGTACAGAGAAAGCAAAATAGGAGTGGAATTAAGAAAAAAGAAAAAAGAAAAAATGAAAAGAGTTTTGAGGCGAGGGATTTGATTTTGATAAAGAAAGAAAACACTGGAGGGTAGTGTTTGTGGTGCCGGAGTGGGGTCCATGGTGAATCAGTTGGTCAACGACCTTAGACAAACGCTGATATGTGGGGTCCACTTTAGTGACTGGACCTTTGAAATGATGTCATCTCTGTCGGACTTCTTTAGCCTTACATTTACACATCTAAGTTATCTTATTTACCACGTTTAAAGAATTTATATAAAATATAACAGGAAAGAATTTAAAGATAAATTATATTTTAAATTTGGACTTGTTAATGCGCGTCTCGCGAGGGTGCCATGGCGGAGACTCCAGAGGTTCTTCATTTCACAAGGTGTCGAAACTATAAAAAAGGTTGGATGGTAATTAAAAATGATAACGACAGGCTTCATCAGGGCTTTGTTTTGGAGACTTTCTTGGAGCTTTGACTGCTAGGGAGTTTAATATCTCTGATTATGAAGTGTCTATATTGGAGGGAGGTGACTGAATCCTTCACTATTTCAAGATATCTCCAATAATTCTAGAATGATGTCTATGAATATGTCAAAAAATTAACTTAACTCAAAAGTTGAAATTGTTAGATGAGATTCTAGGATATGATTTATATTATTATCTAACATACCCCTTTAAGTGAAAGCCTTTAAGCTTAAAACTTGTACAGATCCACATTACTTTATGCTTATTTTTTATCAAATAAATAGGGATGGTGAGATTCGAACTCGTGACCGCTTGGTCATCAAGACTCTGATACCATGTCAAAGAACTATCTCAACCCAATAACTTAAACTGTTAGGTGAGTTTCTAAGATATGATTTATATTATTGTCTAACTAAATAATCTTCATCTCTTTACTTTTTTCAATAAAAGAGTGTTTCCCAAGGTTTTTATGATTGCATATCTCTAAAAAAAATCACAATTTCTTTTTCAGGCTTGCATGATTACATAATCTTGTATAACGAGAGAACCGTTGCTATTTGCCATGGATGGGAATTCTTCACTGAAATAGGTCATAAAACTACAATTTAGAACTTGAAGGCATGTTCACGATTCATATTCCTTTTGGAAAGACAGAACCTCCTAACGTAAATATTGAACTAGCAGATATATCATTATCAACTACGACTTTTTCAAGTGGTCCAACACTTGACATGTTAGGGGGAAAAAGGGTATAGAAATCCACACACGAAGGCCTGGAAGTTTATTTCAAAATAATCAATAGAACAACACTGCTGACATCATAATTTTCATCTTTTTCAAGAAAAGATTCATCAGATTTTACTTTTTTATTCCGTAATTAATAAATATTATCTTGAAATTGAAGTGTTCATGTAACTTGACTTTGAGATGTTCTCTCAATAGTTAGATTTGAACCATCCATTAAATTTCTCTTTCTTCTGTGCACTTCTTAACCTTGTGATTGGATATGCTAGATTAATTAATTATCTGCTATAAACTCAACTTGGCGTATACAAAGATTCGATTAAAAAATTAAGCTTTCTTCCGTTAATTTAATACAACGGACATATATAATATTATATTTGCCAAGAAAAGAGAAAAAGCTGAATGATTCCTCAAGGTATAATTTTATATTTGATACATTACGTGCACAGTGGGTGGGAAGGCACCACCTGGTGTACATATTTTATTTTCTTCCTTGTAATCAGACACATCCTAGATACATAGGACAAATAGACAAACCAAACCATGCGACTATCATGTTAATATAATCGATCTACCATAGCATTTTCATGAAAGATCAATAGTAGTAAAAGGGAATCGCATACAAGTCAATTACATGTGATTAAAGTATTTTTATGTTAAGTTATATCTTTCAGAGTTAATAATCAAAATTTATATTTACTGGTTTTAGTAGAGAAGAATTTTTCGTTGAAGAAAAAAATAAAATTACATGCAACCGGCCATTTTATTTCATTTGCCACTTTTTTTCAAGTTTAGCCTAAGAAGTGAGTACATTTCCATATCAATAATCCTTATTTTAAAGGGATGATAATGTTGCTGCGTATCAGATATCTTGATATACATAACTTATTCATTATTTATTGGGTAATAAATTTAGATATTTAAATACTATATATTTATTGAGTTTCGAGTATTCAATGAGTATTTATTACCTACTATTATTTATTAATCAATAATATATATATATATATATATATGTATGTATGTATGTATTGAGGTATGTATATGTATTTTAAATGATAAGTATTATTCATAAACATGTATTTTATGTTAATATTAAGATATGCATATTTCATATTATATTTAAAAAATTCTAAATGTTATACAAATATATTTATATAATATAAATATATACTTAAGGTTAGATTGGAGCGAATTTCAAGTTAAGTTTAATAATATTCATACTTTACTTATTATTTTTGAAATAAAAAAAGTATTTATTTATTTAAGTCGGACCGGGTAGGGTCAATATTGCTATATTCAAATTAAATTGTCATCGGGACCATAACAAAGCAATTGTCGTAAATACATTGGTTAGGGATATCGGTATGTAAGATCCGATTTTAAAGAGAAAGTATACTAAGCAATGCCATTTTAAGCAACAGTACATGAGAACATATACAATTGTGCTTACAAATTTAAGAGCCATATTAATAATGTTTTAGAGGGTAGGTGAGCATGGGGTCTTGTGCAATTTGGCGAGAGAAAAGAAAATGGCGTCGTTTCGAGCCACATGGTTGACTTCACTCCTTGTTACGTGCCGTCAAGGATTGGCAGCGCAACTACCGCAAATTAATCTAGCTATTTAAACCGCCTTTTTTTCTCAAAAAGAAAAAGAAAAAGAAAATTAAATCACAGTATTATCCATAGGTACGGAGTCAAAATTTCACTGTATATATACGCGGCACATTACTATATATATAAAAAAAGGGTTAAATCTAATACATAAATAAGTATCATCCCTCATAGTTCAATTAAAGAAATGCATCATATGAACTAATTAAAAGCAACTAATGACAGTTAATATCTTTCCTAATATATAATTAATTCATGGTTAGGTACTATTTAATTTAATATTATAAGACAAATATTTACATTGGCACGCACATAAATTTACAAATAAAATATTTGAGAACATGACAACTTTTTATGAATTTTTATTTGGAAATATATTAAAATAATAATTTTTATTTTAAAAAATTATTTTTAATATTAGTATATCAAAAAAAAAATTATAAAAATATAATTTTTAAATAATTAAAGAAAAAACCTTTTTAAACACTCTCTCAAAAGGGCCCACGTTGAATACTTGGAAAACAAAATTAATTGCATTGACGAGAGTTTGAGATGAGAGACGGAATTATATATACAGGGGAATGGTTGTAGAAGTAAAAGTCTCAGTTGACTAGGATTTTGATTCAGTATGCATGCATGCATGCATCCATGGATATATGAGAAGGACTTGTGATTTTTTATTTTGTGCATATTATATTTTTACTTATCAAATTGATTAGGTAAGCTCAAAATTATATTTATTAAATTTTGTTCGTATTGGTGTTTTGTTTTATTTATTTAAAATAATATATTTTGATTTTGGAGTGTTTTGATATCGTTTCGAGGTTGTATTATTTATTAATATATATATAATTTAAAATATAATTTAATAAATTTAATTTTAATTTAATTCAAAAACAAATTAACTTGAAATTATATCATTCAAATTTCAAACACAAGTAAAAAAATAAAAATTGAGTTGATATGATCCGATCAACTTGACAAGTCCAAATATAATACATAAGACTAATAAAAATATAGTTCAACTAAAAAATATTCAAAAAGAAAACATTTTTTAAAAAATATACTAAGATGACAATATATTAAATCGACTCGGATCAACTTGAGTTAACCTTTCGAATCTGTGATCCAGGTCATAAGACCATGATAATGCTAAATAAAGCAAATAAAAACAAATTATGAAATTCAATTCTCAATAAATCAATTATTGAATGATGAAGTTGGAAAAAAATCAATCTAAAAACAGAATACAATAAAATGATATTTTTAAACAAAATTATGAATTTGAACAAAATCATGAAAATGCCATCATCAGGATTCTTGCAAGATCTTTTTAAAATCTGATTGCCCTAAAATTTTAACATGAGATATAAAAATAAGTTAGAAGACTCTTTGTGAAATTTCAGTATGATCTAAAGATCTGATTGAGAGATAAAATTGATATCGTAAAACTGAACAATATTTTTTTTTTATATAAAAATAAGCAGGCTGGAACGGAACTGGAACATTATAGTACTTGGAATCCGGATGAAAATTTTGAAATAGGTCGAGATTCAAAGCAAAAGAAAAAACAAGATATACCAATTATTTCAAACACAACAGAATTGACATCCATGATTTTTCTTCTCCCAATTTGGTTAAAGGCTTTAAGCTTACCGGCCACTTTCATAACGTCTTTGTTTTTGGTTGTCTACTTATGTTCCTTTTCCTCCTTTCAATTGATGGCGTATACGTGCGAGACAAGCATATTGGTGCGCTCACACATAAACATATGTTTACATAGCAACATAGTTCAGTAAAAAAATAAAAGCTTTGACCTAATTTTGAAGTTTGAATTTGAAAAGAGAAGGTGTTGGAAGAGCCTTGGTTGAAAAGGATTCATGATGATTTAGGACGTGTTAATAGATAAATGCATGAGAACGACTTGTAATCCTTTTCTTAATTGTCCACCTCAAAAATATAATCTCTAATTGTGTGACAACTTTTTTTTTTCGAGTTAGAGTCATCCTTGTTTTTATATTTTAAAATATTTTTAAGAGAATTATTTTTTTTATTTTAAATTAATATATTTTTTAATGTTTTTAGATCATTTTAATGCGCTGATATAAAAATAAAAAAAATATTATTTTAATATATTTCTGAGTAAAAGCTCTTTGAAAAACAACCGCAATCACACTCCCAAACAGACTTTAAGTCTAATACCTCAATGGAAAGGAAATACAAATATCTAAATTAATGTCAATATTTTTTAATTTTTTTATTTGAAAACGCATGAAAATAATATATATATATATATATATATATATATATATATATATATATAATTATTTTTGACATCAATATTCACGACATCAAAATAATATAAAAATATCAAAAAAATTATTTAAAACTAAAATAATTCATTTTTTTTTAAATCACAAAAAAGGACCTCATTTTCTTATATATATATATATATATATATATATAGGTACATGAATTCAAACTTGAATTCAAACTTTGGTTTGTGATTTTGTCAACCCACAAGAATAGACTTGCCAATCACATTGTATTGCTGGATTTTGAATTTTGCAATACCTCTTTATACTATCGTTTTAGGTGCAAGAGAGGTTGCTTGCTTTCCTCCACGGAGAGTGACCGGAAAGGCGTCGGCTTGAATATTCCTCTAGTGTTTCGAACTAGTATGGTTATATTCAAAGGAACAGAAAAGAAACAACCTTTTTAGGCATCAATTGTTATATACCTTGGTGTATTTTATATATATATATATATATATATATATATATATATATATATATATATCACACTGTTACGAAGGTTATGAGTGAAAATTAACTGTTGTAAGAAGATACTTGTAAACAAAAATAAGATTTCAGATAATAGCTATCACCATATACAAGCCATGATATACATACATAGACTAGACTGGCGCGTGGACCATGGCGACCTTACAGTAGAGATTTTTCAACAAAAAGGAGAGTTGATTGGGGAACAAAGAGATAGAAGTGACAACTAAACGTCGCCATTTCAAGCAGGGAAAAAAAGATGAAAATGAAGCAGGATCCAGGTGAAGCATCTTCCAACCATTTCTTTTCATGATAATTTTATTTAATGCAAACGACAATGACTTATCATTGATGAATGATAAGCTCCTGTAATTTCCACTTCCATTCATGTTTAGCAGTGAGTTTGTAACGAGACGCTGAGCCTGACTTTTTTTTCTGGGCCTGAGGATAAAAATACAAGAGAGGAATAAATACTGAGCCCGTCGTAGATGGGCCTGTTGCACTCGCAGGTCCCAATATTTCTGTCCTCCTATCTATTACAAAAGAGAAACTAAAATCACAGTCAAGAATCAACTTCTCTTACCTGGCAATTTTTGAACAAATGTCGCAAACAGAACAATCGACTTCACGCGCTCAAGATTTTTCAACATGAACTTTAAATTATTCACAAGTAAGCATTTCCCAGGCATGCTAACGTTGTAGTGACACTTGTCAAAGCCAAAAAAAAAAAACAAATGAGAAATATACCTGATAGAAAAAAAAGGGGTGGAAACTAAAATCATAAAAAAATCAATTTTATAAATCACCTCAAATAAAAAATAGTAATTAAAAAAATAAGAATTAAATCTAAAACATGAAAACATTAAAGAAGAATGAAATTAATAATAATTTTCAATTTGAAAAAAAAGTGTCAAATTAAAAATTGCAATTGAGAGAATAAAAATTAAATCTAAACGACAAAGAAATTGAAGGCTAATGTGATTTTTCTCAAATGGTAATGCTTAAATAGAGGTGGAGGAGAGAGAGAGAGAAAAAAGCAAATTGATATTAAACCGAGTCAATTCACCATGCACACCCCACCTAGAAAGGAAAACAACACTGAGATAAATCAAATGATACGGTGGAAGCATGGTTATGAACACCAGAGTCAACAACACACGCCACCCGAAGGCAATAGAGTGGTTGACGCGTGTAATGAACGTGTCAACAACTTTTTTCTTATTTTATTTTATTTTGACAAAGACAAAACTATCCCTAGAACTAAATTATAATTACAAAAAAACCATTATGAAACTGCTACTAAGCCCCTAAAGTCAAGGTTAAATTTTTTTTATGGTACGGGCAATGAAGTCATTACAGTGTTTATAAAATAAAATCCCTATAAAGTTCCTAGACCCAAGGTCATTTTTTTAAAAAAATTTTAAGGGTAATTTAACTGTTATAAGAAATTTGAAAAGAAATGCTACCTCAAACAAATAGAAAATAATAAATTAACCTCGTCAAAAAAAAAAAAATTTTAATCCTCGAATCTAGTTCATTTTATTTTTTCATAAGCTAAAATTATAATTTTACTGTATATGTACAACGTTTTTTCTACATGCTTTAGGTTTTGTAATAATATATATATTTTTTAAAAAGTTAATTATCTTTAGAAAATTGAAATTAACAAGGCTTGAACTTGTTTAATAATATAAGCAACCTGCATTAATTATTAAATGTCAAGGAAGATCTTGGACCTCCGTCATGGATTCTTCGTAATAATAAATTAGATTGTTACAACTGTAACAATTTATTTAAAATTAAATCACATAACAAATTAAATTCAATTAGATTTAAATTCATTTCATAACCTATTACAATTATTAAGTCTACAATGAAATACTAAACCAAATAATTAAATTCAATATATGTGAAACTTTTTTTGGTATAGTGGAAAGATGGAAGAAAAACTAAGAAGCCCTAGCATACAAGCTTCCCATCGAATCCGTGAGAAGATGCAAATTCAAACCTAGAGGCAAGGATTCCCAGATCCTCAGACCCGATGTCTCTTCTGCAGCATGCTCAGCCATAAAACCAGCACAGGTGTTTGCTTCCCTATAAGTATGATGAAGCTTGACTAGCCAATCTCTCTTCAACAGATCTCTGATATCTCCACTATAAGAGCTCCGAACTTGTGAAACTCATAATCAATACCTACAGTGACCAACCATGTAGCATCCATGGAGTCAGAGTCACAGAGAATCCGTCTGTAACCCCTTTCCCAAGCTAAAAGAAGACCATGCTTCTTCAAAGCCATCAATTCTGGTAATAGTTTACACCCAAATCCTGCAAATCCAGTAAAGCCCACCACAAACAAGCCTTCTCTATGGTGAATTAGGCCCTCGGAACCAGCTCTCCCTGGGTTTCCTAGAGAGCTACCTTCAATATCTAGCTTGATAAAACCATCCTCGGGTCGTTGCCATGATAGTAGCTCTAACATTATTATTCTTCCATGTTAAACCACAATCTTCTATTAATCTTCCTTAGCAGCCAATTCTCTCCTCCATGAGCAGAGACAAAAAATGAAAATGAATTAAATTGGCAATCTTATCTATTTTTTTGGTTGAAAAATAATTTTTGTTACGTAAATTATTTCTTTTTGTTAGAAGAATCTTTATATTTATTTAAAATGATATAATTATATAAAATATAGATAATTTAAAGAAGATATAAATAAACCTATATCATATTAATTATTTATTAAATATTTGTTCAAAAGAACTTGAAAATACATATTGTTAAAAAAACTTTTCTATCAAAATCTTTTCTTGAAATGTTGAGGAATTGTTTTTGAGTTTTTATCAAATCAAACTTAAAAAAAGAGGGGTATTTTTGAAATATTATATTTCAATTAGAATCACTATTTTATTTTTATTTAAAATTCAAATCAATATCTTAAAAAATAATTCAAACACAAAAATTAATTTAATCCTATAAATTAAATTGAACCCATAGATTCTAAACATCATGCCGGTAGTTAATCAGATATGAACCATGCCATTTGACGACCACGCTTGACAGACAACATGTTGAACCCAATTAATTCCTAGAAAGGAGACTACTTAGTACTTATTAGGTGCTACGAAGTTGATTATTGTATGCATATTATCACAAAAACAATGATGAGGACGACAAGAGAGCACTGGGTCTTTGTGCCGAGGTCTGAGGATGAGGCTTTTGTTGCCCACCATTCATCCAAGATAAAAAACCTGAGAAATATGCTGACAGAACCTATCACTTGTCCATAGGCTTGGAGCCAACCAAAAAATACACACTATCAATTCATAGAGATCAAGAGCAAACATGGCACTGAGGTTGTGGGCTTCTTCTACAGCCAATGCACTGAGAATCTCAGTCGCCTCCACAGCTCACGTCTCTCCTTCGTACTCCCTCTCGAGATGCTTCTCCACGGGTACTCTCTTTGTCATCAGCCGGTGGTTTATTTCATCAATTTGCTGGTTAAAAATGGGGTTCTCGTTTAGTCCTTTAAAAGCTATTTGGCAGACTTTATTGTAGTGTAGGAGGATAATATTTATTACAACTAGTTGGGTTTTGCAGTACTAGATGGGTTGAAGTATGCAACTTCACATGAATGGGTGAAGCATGAAGGCTCGGTGGCTACTATTGGCATTACCGATCATGCTCAGGTCATCTTTTCTTTTATCTCCTTCCTTGTAGCACTGAATTTCTTCTTGGCCTCACTGAGTAGAGTATTTTCTTTCTTTCTTTCTTTCATATAGAACATTACTTGGCTAAGCCAGTTCTGTGGGGAATCTCGTTTGCATAGACATTCTTTTACTGGTGGTTTTGGATTAGATAGTGCATGGCTGTATGCCATTGTGATTCGATAGCCATTCTTTTTTAAAATTGTTCAAGTTGTAAGCTGCAGCCACAATTTAACCACGCAGGATATGATGGAAATTGAGCTCTGTTTTTTTTTTTTTTTTTGAGTTTCTTGAATGAAGAAGTCAATAACCTTATCTGATTTTCCTTAAAAAAAATATGATACAAGGGGCATCACCAATTCAAAATGTTCTGTTACTAGGCTTTGTATGACTCTACTTCGTTTCTTCTTCTGTTTGCTCTGTCGCTGCTGTTACCAAAGCTTGAACCCCGGCGGCTGATGGTTGAGGTTTGTACAACACCACACCATGCAAGAGCAAGAGCAAGAGCAAAACAAGGGGCATTAACTACTTTGTTTTTCTTCTGGACAATTAAAATTGAATGCAATTTCGTATACCTTTTGTAACATCCTTACATAGTTTGGGATATATCGGGTACATTTTACAGGACCATTTGGGTGAAGTAGTGTTCGTGGACCTGCCAGAGCCGGATGGTTCTGTCAGCCAAGGGAAGAGCTTTGGAGCAGTGGAAAGTGTGAAGGCAACTAGTGATATCAATTCTCCGATCTCCGGTGAGATTGTTGAGGTTAATACACAGCTTAGTGAGACTCCTGGACTGGTAAGTATCAAGCCATGCAAGAGCAGATTGTTTCGGCTTTATAAATTTCTAATAGCTGAGAGAAATATTTGTACTGTACTATATATGCATGCCTGATCTTGACAATTTGTGTAATGAAGATAAATAAAAGTCCATATGAAGAGGGATGGATGATCAAGGTGAAGCCAAGCAACCCATCAGAAATAGAATCCTTACTGGGTCCAAAGGAATACACCAAACTCTGCGAGGAAGAAGATCATTAGGAATTTAGTATGCTTTGGATGTCTTATCATCCTGGACTAAACTGTTCTAAAACTATAAAAAAGTTTTCTTTGAATTCTTGTCAGTTATATTACAAATCATTTCCTACTTTTCTCCAATCCTTTTTTTTTTAAAAATTCTGCTCTTGCCTTTCTTTGGTTACATTTTATGTTGTAATTCTGCAATTTCTTGTAATTGAGTACCATTCCTCCCCTTGCACTGGATTCTTCTTTTCTACGGATTTCCTGCTCCATAGTTGCATGAAGATGATGCTTGGTGTGTTCACGAAAATTTTGTGCAATCTTGAAAATTAATAACAAAGAAAAAAAATAAAAGTATTCTTATTTCTTCTACCTGGTTTCCTATCAAACAAAAGAGAGAATCAATGCCCCCATATAACACAAACCTAGCCAATAGGCAACATGAGATAAGTTTCATGAAGCAAAGCAAGTCGCTTCTATCCAACGTTTAATTTCCAGACAAGCAGTTAATATACTTCAATTTATTTTCTTGGAACTCTTCTGCAGAACTCCGAATTCACCAAAACTCTAGCCACATAAAAAACCCTCATTTACGTGATCCAAACAATACCAAAATATCCGTCAGAGGTTCAAGATGGTTCAATAACAAAACCTAGGACTATGAGATTCAAAAAAGACTTTTAATAGATTTCTTGAAAATATACGAGTTAAGGTGGGCTTTCAAATATTATAAAAAAATTGGAATAAAAAAATTTAAATATGTTAGTTTTGATTTTTTACTACTGTTTTGATCATAAATAGATCCATATAAGATATTTTAATGCGATTCTAGTTGTATTGAATCTTGACTTCTTGACTTTTTAAATTAGTTAGTTTTCTTAAATTAGTATGATCTAACAAAGTTACTTGCAAGCTGTGCAGGAGTAAAGACTTGAAACAAGTATCTGATTCTAATAAGATATGCAGGATTCTACTGATAAAGCAAAATGAACGGTGCTTTAAAATGTTCATTGCAGAATTAAGTAAGCTCATGAAAGACCAGAGAGGGGAAGAGAGGAGACCTCGTAACAAAGCTGGAAATGAACGAGTCAGGGTTGCCATATTTGAAAGAAATGAGAAATGACCACGTATTTCCAATCAAAGGCCAACCTATATCACCTGGAGGGAGAGCATGCTGCTTCTCTGTGAGCAGTATGCTCACAGAGAACCACTGATTTGCTCTCTTCAGCAACCACCATGTTGAAACAAACACACTTATTAATGCCGTGAAAATCATCCACCAAAAGTCCGACTCCATTTTCATCATTCCTACAAAAGAAGCATGCAATTTACTTATCTGCTTTGGTTGTCCTAGAAAAGTTCTCTCTCTATATGAACATAACATAAAAAAACTTAGAAGGATGAAATTAAAAAAATAATTCCTAATGGAATAATTATTAAAGGACAAAAAAAAAAACCCGAGACTTAGCTGCATTATGTAGGTACATAGAGCAATTCATAATTCCTTTTGAACTCGCTGATCATTTATCTTTCCTATGTTTTTAAAAGACCAGAATTAATTTTGTTAATTACTTGCACCATTTTTTTTTATCCCAAAACCCCTATATAAATAGGGGTTGGGGGCTGTTCAATACACAGAAAAAGCAAGCTCCTCTACCTCTTCTGCCTTCCTTCTCCTACTCTTTCTCCAGCACTTTTTTTTTATAGCTTAAGGTTCTTGTGATGCCAAGAGAACTCGAGACCATTGTCTCAATTTATAGACCTTTATTGGTTATGCAACCTTTTAGAAAGTGTTATTGTAATCTAGAAAGACTATCTGAAGGACTACTTGCATAAGAACCGTTTACACCACCAAGTTACAAGCAATTTAGCTTTCAAAAGGTTTTTTATTTACTCTTTTTTTTTTATCGAAAATTCTTCAACAAATAAGTACAAATTTGCATAAGAACCGTTTATATCAAGTTACAAGCAATTTAGCTTTTAGAAGGTTTTTTATTTACTTCTTTTTTTTTATATCGAAATTCTTCAACAAATAAGTACAAATTTACATAAGAACGGTTTGTACCAAGTTACAAGCAATTTAGCTTTTTAGAACGTTTTTTATTTACTTTTTTTTAATCGGAAATTCTTCAACAAATAAGTACAAATTTTGTTCCTTCTAGTTTAATAATTTTCTATAATGTATTAAGAGGATGAACTAACAGAGCTCGGAGAAAGAAGAGATGCCTATTATCTGAAGAGGCTAAACCAACAATATCAACTATCAGCTGGCATCTCCAATACCAGGCTATGAAACAAATAAATGCATTGGTTATCAGGCTAGTTCGCCGAGGGCTAAAGCCAAGAACTCACGTCTTCATTGGACAAAGAAACGAAGAAGAGTTGAAGCATTTCTGAACAGGGTTAACTGAACTTTGTACACTGCTCACAACACGCCCCATGTCAGAATCACGAGGACAATTAAGCTATGAGCAAGAAATGGCTTCCAAACTTGAAATAGTCAAGTGCAATACTCTGTTATCAGCTGGTTTAAGAACATTGGACCTTTATAGTGATTTGATTTCCTAGTTTGGAGTAATTCTCTGTAATGTGAGCTTTTTATAGTAGTGCAAGGCAATGTTAGGATTGAGCTAGCAAAGTGACCTGGAAAACATTATAGCAGCAAATCTGATTAAAAACTGTAGCTCAGCTCGATCACGGTGGAAATGTTATTCAATCAATATATAGCTGTATTTAGGGGTTTCTTCTATGGAAGATTCAAATCATAAAAGCTAGTGGAAATCGTACATGGTAATGGAGATTGCTCCAACCAGGAACCATATCATGATTTCCATCTGAACCCAAACGGATAATACTGACTAAAGGAATATATTGTAGAGTTACAATACCTAACCCCACACGTTTATACGAGGTCAGCAACGTTTGAATTATCAGCACCACTGATGTAAAAATGAAAGCCCACCTCAAAAAACAGAAAGAAAATGGGTAAAAAGTAAAATGAAATTGAGCAGAAGTGAAAGATGTCGATGTGCTGGAATTTAAAACTGGCAGTTGAGATTTCCACAATGGTTGCGAAAAGAAATGTAGTCTTCCTGCACGGATGCTGGGCCTGATATTTGGGTTGAATCTATAGCTAACAACTTGACAGTGTAAATTGAACTGCACAAACATATAGCACCCAAGAAAACTGCAATGATTCAAGGAGCACCTGAAAGCATCAATGTGGCAAACAAACAAATACGAAGTTAATGACACACCCCATCCATTCCCTCAGCTCTGCTCTGCAAGAGAAACTGCCTCATGAAATTTGTTTACTTCCTTGCTGACCTCTAGTAAATTTGTTTACTTACAAAGAATGAGAGAAAAAACTCAACAAATCCAGTTTCATCAAAATAATGAGCAAGCATAACGTGAATATTTCTGCTAAATGCTAATTTTCAAATCCATGTTAAGAAAAAGAATTTGCCAGAACTCAACTGCTAAATTAAGAAGAAAGAAGGAAATTCCAGAAACCAAACAAAAACATGCAGGATCATACAGCTCCTAGGAAATCCATGCTGCGGCTGCGCAATATAAACCACCAGAAGCAACAAACTGTTACCGAAACACATCGGGTTTTTTTTTATAGAAAAACTTCTTTTACAGTAATAAGTACTGTAATCTGTACATAAAACTTCTGTATTTTCTTGTTTGTATTGATATCAACAGAAGCAGACAGCACAACCAGTCATTGGTTTAAACCCATAACACAACAGTTAAGAGTTCTGCGAGAAATTAAACCAGGAGAATATGCTACAACAACTTTTCAGGGAAAGACTGGTTCTTGCTAACCCTCGTGGTTCTCTGATGCCACTGGTGATGTTGCAGTATCAGGTGATTGAATGTCTGAAATGGAAATTAGTTCTGATCTATACTTTTCAGCTCCATCACCATTTACGACTGGAAGCTTTTCCTCGTCATTGACAATCTGAGGCACACCTTCTGAATTTTGAACCTTATCTGGTAGGCAATAAGATATACCAATAAGTGACTCCCGTGCAAGTTCCTGAGAAATCTCCTCACAAGCTGCTTTGTTATCCATAAAATGTCTGACTTTTTCCTGAAAAACAACCAGGAGTTCAATCTGAAATTTTGAGCACAGGACAGATATACTCAAACAATAGGAAAAGAAACACACATAAAAAAAAGGCTCATTTTTTTTCCTCCTCTAGTGTCACGCTGGTCAGCAGAAAAACTCAAACCAGGCTTACCCAGTGGCTACCAGCAAGGGAAGCAGATGTGCTGTACAAAAACATAAAACAAAGATTTGACTAAAAGCTTGTTAAAATCCTGCTAATGGAGTACTTCAAACTATTCTCATTTCTATTCCTCATAATTTATTTCCTTTTGTTTTCACTCTCCCAACACAACACCCGAATAATTCAGCAAATAGTTACCTCATCCAAACTACTGATACACACTTCTCTGTTCCTAACCCAGAGGAGAGGGAGGGAGAGAGTTTTACAGTCTCTTCCTCATCCATTTTTCTTCGCTTTTTCAGCTTCTCCTTATTTCATTCCCCCAAAAAACACCAGGGATAGATTCCACTACAATTAGCCAAGCCAATCACTTTTTTTACATTCTTCTCCCAACCAAGTACATATATTTATTTATTACTTTCTTGTCGTCAATATCAAGTTGAATCCAATCAAAATCAACTCAAACTCAAAACTTAACTTGCTTGAATTTTTTTTTCCAATTACATCAATGGAACCCATTATTAATCAATTAAATGTATTCCCAGAAAAATAAAAAATAATTAGAACTGTGTTGCAAGATCCCAAATACAAAGGTGAAATTATGATCAATCCTAAATAGTAATTTCAATTTCACGAACCCTAACTTTCGATGGGTAAACAACTCAAAGTTCGATTATTAAATCATTGAGACCGTAATGAAATATTAGGTTTCTTTCTTGATTTCTGAGTTGAAAAAGGGCAAGAGAAAAAGTAAAATTGAAAATTATCTGTTTATTTCTCGAGAAAAAAACAGAAGTTATTAAGATCCGACATGCAAGATCATGAAGACAAAAGAAATAAAGACAGGTAAATCCTCGATTGATCAAAAGAAAATAAAAGAAAATAAAAGAAAAAAAAGAAAATCGAAATATTATCGTACCTTTTTTTCCTCTTTAATAGATCTAACGACTGATGTGTCTCCGTGCGCCTCTTTGATGCCAAATTGTCAATCCTTTTTAACTCTCCATTTTGGCTAACTTTACAAAAATACCCCGCCCATGCTTTTTTATTTATTTAAATAGGGTTGGATAATGTGGCAATAGTTTTTAAAAGTTTTTTAAAAAATATATTAAAATAATGTCTTATTTAATTTTTAAAAATTTATTTTTAATTTTAGTATATTAAAATAATTTTAAAATATAAAAAATTAATTTTAAATATAATCTTTTTTTAAAAAAATTGTAGTTATTAACTGATTTTTTTTTTAACTACAAAGACCAAAAGATTATCAACTATCACAAGGAAGCTTCGGGAATGGCGTGAGGGTATGTCATATGTGTACGTGAAATCAGCTAGGGCTCCCCTTTTTTTTTTTTTCTATATTTTATATTCAAACTTTGAAAGTTGAAACAGAGAGAAATTATTAAATTATTCTAATTTAAATGCACAAAATCAATATATATATATATATATATATATAAATATATCCTTGGAACTTTTTTCTTCTATTTATATATATATATATATATATCCTTGGAACTTTTTTCTTCTATATATATATATATATATATATATATATATATATATATATATATTATTAAAAATCCTCAAGCAGAAGCATTGAGAAAGGCATTGAAATCTTCTATTAGACACATGTCCATGAATCCATCCATGCTCATCCACGCCACATAGCCAGCTCTTAACACGTGTTAAGTTACTCTTGTCTCTTGCAATAAACCTATAAACAAATAAACATTTGTTTAACATTGCGGCACCCACCTAGTTCGAGTGCTCCTAAGCTTATGAATCAACAATACAAGAAAAAGGTTTAGCCTGCTAGATAGGGGGCACATGTTTTGCCACAGTACGATCCAATTTCTATTGTAAATTGAAAAATAATGTTAAAGTGTTACCAAAATGTTTTTTATAAATATTTGTAACCCGAGTTAAAGAATTTAATGCTAAAGGATAAAAAATAATATTAAATTAAAAAATAATAATAAAAACCTTGATCCAATCTAAATTAGCATAATAGACTTGTAACCTGGATCATAAAATCAAGATATCTTCTTAGAAAACATATATAAAAAAAAATAAAAAAATCAATATTTTATAAACCCAACGTCGAAGGCTAAAATCAAGAAAGAAAAAAGATGTAAAAAAAGATTAAAATGAAGATAGATGTCAACCCAAGCTAATATCTCATACCTGTAACCCAGGTTATGAAACAAGGATAACAAAAAAAAACATTAACGAAGCCCAATACTCAATAATCAAATGCTGAAAGCTGAAAAAAAAAGAAAATTAATTTTAAAAAAGGATAAAAATAATTAAAATAATAATAAATAAATTCAACATAAAAATAAAATAAAATAATGTAAAAACTCTGAGTGAATCCGAGCTAACATGAAAAATGTGTAACTGGGACCGCGAGACCAAGTTATCATCATTGAAAGCAAAAATAAATAAATTAAAGAAGCTTAATCTTTAATAAATTCAATGTTAAATAATAAAATAAAAAAATTAAATTGGTGAAAAAAAGATATAAAAACATCGATACCAATCCTAGTAAAAATTCTATAGTTGTGACCTTGTTTATGAGATTGGGATAACCGTAATGAAAAGATTAATGAAACCTAATTCTAAACAAATCAAATATTGAAGGATGAAATTGAAAAAGAAAAACTAATTTAAAAAAGAAACCAAGTCAATAAAAATTAAAAGAATAAGAGCCAAATCTGATATAAAAATAAATAAAATCAAATGATAAAGAATGAAATTGAAAAATAAACTTTTAAAAAATAACAATAAAAAAAATTAAGTCTTAATATAAAAATAAAACACAATAAAATACTAAAGAATAAAACTGAAACGATAATAAATAAAAAAACCTTTCAATAATGAAAAGATGATTCCCTAAAAACAAATTATATAATTTTTACTGTGGAGAACAAAATAATCATACGATCGAATCCATGCGATAACTCCCAGGTAAAAACCTTTTTCAGAATATATTCTGATTTGATGGCAGCTAAGTTTTCTAGGTAACAAAGCCAGACAATTTAAATCAAGTGATCATGGAGTTCAAGAAAGAATGGCCACTGTAGTTTTAGACAAGCCATGAGAATGTCAGAAAAAGCAGGCAAGAAAAACACATCTGCTGAATATCAAGTGTCAGAAGCTGCAAAAACTCACAGCTTCAAGTTTACAAAATTTTCACCTCTATCTGTTTACAAAAAGTAGTGCAACCGCTGCAAGGAGGAAGAAACCAGGGATCAGGCCTATCCCTAGCCTCAGATCGAAGATATTTTGAAGCAAGCTCTATCAAATTCGTAGCATCATCACTGGCATACTGCCCCTCCAATGATGAATCCGTCAATATTAGAACATTTTTTCCCCCTTCTTACTTTCAGGGCCTGCAAATGTGACCCTCCGTTCAGCAAGGTTTATATCATAGAAAAGGAATTGAATATGATTTTGTTGATTTATAGAAATGATGCTCATCAATGGTTTTTTTTTTTCATTAAAAAAACTAGTTAAACCGGAAAAAAATTGGGGACATAGCACATTTTATTGGTTGTGCTACTGAAAGTAGTAGCACAATTCAATTGAACACGCTTCTCCCAAGAGCACAATCAATTAAAATTTTGAAAAAAATAAAAATTAAAAAAAAATCTCAAAGGTTGTGCTACCAAGAACAACATAACCTTTGAGATTTTAATGCAAGAGGTTCTCAACAATTAAATAAAGATCTATTGTATATGTAGCCTAGCATGTATATTTTGGAATTACATGTTAAAAATTTATTTAAATAATATAGTTAATAGGTATATTTGAGACCAAATTAAAAATAAAATCTACTCATTTTTAAAGTTAGAATTTTATTAGAATTTAATCTCCGATATATATTCTTTAACATAGAATGTTAATATGATTTAAATAAATTAGGAGTGAATAAGAAATTAAACTTAAAAAATCTTTTATTAATATGTTTTAGCGAAACCCAAAATCTTTTAAAAGAATTCTATCCCATATAAAAAATAAATAAAACTTTATTATTTTTTATAAAGAAAAAAATTAAAAAAGTAAAATTAGGCTCAAACTTCAAAAAGATACTCAGGCTTCTTTAGAGATGAGAGATTCTAAATAAAATGAATTTTGAGCTTTAACTCACACACAAATGAGCATTGGGCTCGAGCTTGGACCAGAGTTTGAATTTATTGTAAAGTAATATTTTGGGCTATAAAAATTATTTTTTGCCAACTGAAATTTGAACTTGGGTCTAATCCATGAAGAATTATTTCTTCTAGTCCATGATTTGTCTAATCCAACCCATAAATTTTAACAGTTTTTTCCAGAAGTATTTCAGCAAATTTGATCATTTTTTTCAGTTTAAGAAATTCATGTTTAATTCTTGTTTTATGATGGCTAATCAAAGGTTAAATGGTAGGAATTAATTCTAAATTAATTTGTTTAACCTTTTAGCTTCCAAAAATTCACTATATAAAGGAGAAAGTGAATGAAGAGTTAAAAATAATATTTTTTCCTAGAATTTTATATATTATTCCTCGCCTCATATTTTAGTGTTTTCTTCTATTTTTTGCTTTGGTTTTTCCTTTTAAATTTAGAGTTTAGGTTCATCTTGTTAAGAGACATTTAAATTACATAATCTTTGATTCAAAAATCTTACTTAGAAGTGCTTTTAAATCAATATGGTCTTGTTGGAATCTTGAAAGATATATTGCAAATATACTAGTTGCACAAATAAAGAACAATATAATTTTAAGAAAAAAAAATCATTATTAATAACAATAAAATTCTCATTACTTTTTAAAGTGTTTCAATAAATAAGTATCATTATTTATTATAATTTAAATATAAATATTTTTATTATTCGCATACGTTGATAGAGCTTTGAATAAATTATAAGTTTAAATATATATTTATATATATACTAGTATTTTATTATTTTATTTATGTTGTAATCGATGAATATTGCTTTACCCTACTCAAAATCCAACTCATATCCAATCCAAAATTTATTTGTCCTTGAAATTTTTAAAAATTGCATTTATACCATTATTTATATATGATTGTTTTTATTTCTCCCTCACTCAACCGTCTGCCACTGCCCTCGTCTCTATTGTCCCTCTCCTCTGCTGCTTTCTCTTCTACAGGTAAAATTAACTATTTTCCATGTTCGGCCTTTTGGTTTTTGCATGATTGACATTTTCATCTGGTTCCTTAGTAGATATATTTTTTAAAACAGTAACGGTGCTTAGATCAACTCTAGATGGTCAGTCTTACAGAAAATCTTTAAGTAGAATAACAACATAAGACATTAAATTTTACTATTGTCAGGTTCGGTGCATCTAAAATCTGGCAGGTTCTGTTTAGTTCCACACGTATTTTTAGTCTACTGTTCTGAGTCCTTTCAAGTGGATCAGCTTCTTCGAGGCAAAGTTTCATCAATTGGTAAGTTAGAATCAAGCTAGCTACCTATGATCTCCATGTATATCTGCTTATATATATTACTGAGTTGATCTCCTTTTTGCCCCCCATTTGGTTTGGTTACATGTGCATCAGAATGCAACATCTGTGACTTACGCAAGTTATGTTCTGTCTTCTCTAGCCTACATCTTGCCATCAATGTTTGATCGCAATTGACAGGACAGAAAATTTGTATTCTGACCAAAGCACGAGGCACATATTTGTGATAATATTGATCATAAAGCCACCACAGATAATTGCTGTTTGAAGTGCAATGTCTGTGTTTTGAGAATAACTGAGCTTCATTTTCTGTAAAAAACTGATACACATAGCAATCCTTCTGATCTAAACTATGACATTTATTGATGTGTTGAAAGAACAGGCATGCAGTAGAGATGAATTTAATTACGTTTTCTGTACTCTTTGGTTGGCAGGATTATCACTGATCATGTTTTTCTTCCTATGCATCTTAAGCATTCCTGTCTAGTTCGGGATTAAGATTTTGCGAAGAAGAATCTAAATGCTCATTTTTTTCTTAAACCTCCCAGTGATTTAGGGGAGGGGGGGGGGGGGGGGGGGGGGGATATCTAATTCTTTGAGTTTGATAGTTAATGACATATGTTTTTTTTTCTCTGGATTTAAATTATGAGACTGTAGGAAATTTTGTCAAATGTTTTTAAATGCCCTATATTAATGTGAAAGGTGTTTTTTTGCAGATCATTTACAAAAAAAAAAATAAACTTGATCGACATGTAATAAAAGAACGTAGTCTTTTTTTTTAATTTACATGGGTGTCCTGACTAGCTTGCGTGCACCACGACTAGTTCCATGGTCCACTGAACACCCTGCAAATTCAGTGGGCATGTAAAGCACCGCGGGGGTGACAGGCATGCATATAAGGACTCGAACCCAGGAGCAGCAGGAGGAGACAAGCCCTTTCTACCGCCAGGCCAAGACCCTTAGTGCAAAAAAAAAGAACCTAGTCTTGAGCGGGCTGGTTAAGGGTCATTATTTTGAGCTAAAGTTTCTTAGCTACACCCACGCTTTAGGTGAGACATGGGCATAGCACATATAGCCCTAGCATAATTGGACTGGCCTTAGCGTTCTGCAAAGAGCTGGATCTTGTTATAGAGTTATTTATTTATCCTTGGCCCTTTTGAGGCTTCATCTATTTTGTTTTGATTGATTTAGAAATCTCAAACTTGAGATCCTTCGGGAAGGTGAAGGTACACTATCAACTCAGCCAAGTAATTAGCAGAGAGACAGGGAGAGAGAGAGCCTCAGCCAAGTCATAAGTGTCTATGGTCCCTTTTCTGCATCTGTACTTTGCTTTCTAAAAGCCTATAAACTAAAGGGTTTAATTTTCCACCCACAAAAGAACAAAAAGAATAGAGATATTTTCTTAATAGAATCCTGGAGTCCAGCTAGTTATGGCACCTTTTGATTTATTTTCTCCCACAGAGAAAAGAGAGGATCGAGAAGAGACGTTCACCTGAATCCAGCCGTGGCATTCTCCAATCAAAAGGGAAAAACAAAAAATGACATTAAAACTATCAGAAAACATGTCACTTTTTCTTTTTTCTTTTTTGCAGTAGATGAATGGTGCCTCTTATCACCTCTGTTTTCTTTTTTTATAAGCCTGTTTGTCGGTTATATACTTCAAATGTTGTCTTCGTCACAGCAAATTAAGTTCTGTTTTTATGCAGGCTGCATGGATTTTTATTTATTACAAGTTCAGAGTCGCCTAATGTTGGTGCTGAAGATCTTCATCAGCTCAGCAACGGCAAAACTGAATAGCAACGTATGCAGAACAGAAGAGGGTCCAATCCAAGAAGAGAATGCGAGGTACACAAAACTGTGCTATGACATGCTCATGCCATAGCCGCTCATGATTAGCTGTAATTCTGTAATCTGATTAATTATAGGAACTAGATTAAATATTATTTTGTAATCCTGATTATTGCCTATTCAGATCAAATATCGTATAGGCAGTAATTATGTGAATCTCATCAATTATAGGAATTATAGGAGTCATATCAAATCTTGTACAAAATTAATATACTTTCTTAGAATAGGATTGTTACCTATTCAGAGCTCTGCCTATTCAGGGCACTGCCTATTCAGAGCTCTGCCTATATATTTCCTCCTACAAGGAGAAGAATACTAATGAAAAATTCAGGTAGTAGACACCGCTGATTTCTACATGGTATCAGAGTCTAATTAATCAAACACGAATCCCACACGAATCCCCTACTACATGACGAACCTCAACCCCATTGTTCCCGTTCCACAAAATAGCCAAACATCACCCATTATTATTCACCAAGACAATTCTGCATTCCATACCAGCATCATATTAGATGAAAACAATTATCCATTATGGTCTCAACTAATGGAGATGCACATTGGTGCTCGTAGCAAAATCGGATATCTTACTGGAGCAGCAAAAAAACCCGAACCTGAAGATCCCATGTTTGCAACATGGATCACCGAAAGTCAAAAGGTGAAAAGTTGGCTCATCGATTCAATGAGTCCGTTACTGATGCAGCGATTTATTCGCCTATCCATAGCCAAAGAAATATGGGAGGCTGTGTCGAAGACCTTCTATGATGGCTTAGATGAAACTCGTCTGTTTGAATTAAATCAGAAATCTTTCTCTATCAAACAAGAGGGTAGACCCGTGTCCATTTATTACAATGAACTGGTGGCTCTTTTTCAAGAAATTGATCACAGAACTGCCTCTCAAGGAGAGACAGTTGGAGTGGTCCAGCTGCATTCAACAATGCATCGACTTCGTGTTCATATATTTCTAAGTGGCCTTGATTCTGAGTTTGAACAAGTCCGTGGAGAAATATTGCGCAAAGATCCAAAACTGGACTTGGAGAGTACATACGCATGCATAAGGAGGGAGTTTCAACAAAGACAAACCATGGGGAACTATCGAACAACCAGTGAGCACTCCGTGCACTCTGCCATGTTTACAAACCAACCCCGTCAAGGACCAGCTTCTGGAACAATGAAGAACTGAAATAATTCATCTGCTGGAAAATACACAGGCCTCGTCTGTGGGCATTGTGGTGAATCGGGACACTCAAAACAGAGGTGTTATGAGATCATTGGCTATCCTGAATGGTGGGATTTCTCAAAGAAACCAAGGAAGAAATTTGCAGGAAAAGCCATGATGACCACGGCTGAAGCTTAGACTACCGCTGCTGATAACCTTCCGCCTACTGTTAATGTTGCTCACTCTAGCAGCACTAGTAAGGCAAATACATTTTCTGTAATTACTAAGGATAATAATTGGATAATTGATACAGGTGCATCAGATCACATGGTTAGAGACACTGGTCAGTTACAATCCCTCCACTCTTCCACACATTCTTTTATTTCCACAGCTAACGGCAGTACCTCTCCTACTGTTGGGGAAGGCACTATCATCTTGACTAAAAATCTCACTTTAAACTCAGTTTTAGTTGTCCCATCCCTTGAACATAATCTGCTGTCAGTTGGCCAAATTACTTCTGCTCTTAATTGTACAGTAACCTTTTGGCCGTTATTCTGTGCATTTCAGGACATTCTGACCCGGAAGATTCTTGGTTATGGTGTTAAACGTGGCAAACTCTATTATTTAGAACTTACAGAAAATGAAGGACAGAGATTTGGACAAGTATATCAAACTAGAAGTTCAGATACAGATCGAGCCACAATATGGTTATGGCACCGACGATTGGGACACCTCTCCTTTGGATATCTTAGAAAATTACAACCGCATCTTTTTAACGTAGTTCATGATTCTGAGTTTCATTGCAATATTTGTGAAATGGCTAAAAGCCATCGTATTACTTATTTATCGAGTTTGAATAAAAGTTCAGAACCTTTTGCCGTTATACATTCTGATGTATGGGGTCCTGCAAAAATCTCTACCATATCAAAAGCCCGTTATTTTGTTACATTTATCGGTGAATGTACTAGAATGACTTGGATGTCTTTGCTGCACAAAAAAAGTGATGTTTTTACAGCATTTCAGGAATTTCATCGTATGGTAGGTACTCAGTATCAGAAACAGATTCGCAGTTGGCAAACTGATAATGCTATGGAATTCCTGGATACCTCTGTTCAGAAGTATCTACATCACTATGGAATTCGGCTTCATGTACTTATACTCCACAACAGAACGGGTTGGCCGAACGAAAAAACAAGCAAATTTTAGAAGTGGTACGTGCTTCTCTCTTTGGCATGCACATGCCTCGGTACTACTGGGGAGAAGCTGCGAAGTCTGCTGTGTATCTAATCAATCGAACACCTTCTCGAGTGATAGATTTTCAGACACCTCAACAGCGGATGCAATCCTTATTGTCCACCCCGCACCTTCCAAATCTTGAGCCTAGAGTGTTTGGGTGTACTGCTTATGTTCACATTCCAAAGGTGTTACGAACTAAACTTGATCCATGTGCCACTCGATGTGTTTTTGTTGGATATTCAGAGTTACAGAAAGGGTACAGATGCTATGATCCTCACACTCAAAAACTACACGTCACATTGGATGTCTCCTTCCGTGAGACTGAACCATTTTACTCAAAAGACGGTTCCATCATTTCCTCTCAGGGGGAGCAATCCAGCAATGAATATTTGCTACAAGAGAGTGACAGGAACGAATTTGTTGAGTTGGAAAACATAATTGAACAGCTTGGGAGCAGCGGCACTGATGAGGAGTCACGGGGCAGAAGCACTGATGCAGAGTCACCAATAAATATAGAGTTGCCTGTGTTAACACCATTAACCAACGAATCTTCTCAGAATGCTGAATCCCAGGTACTCCTACAACCTATATCTGATGAGTCCAGTGTACTTACTGATATTTCTTATGCCCATGATGTTCATCCTGCTACTGCAGCCCCAAGATGTTCCCAAAGATCAAACAAGGGTGTCCCAAAGAAACAGTATGAACCCGATCATAGAGTCAATATCCAATATCCAATCAATAATTATGTCTCTAACCATAGGCTATCTGAATCATATGCACTTACTGTTAATCAATTATCCAATATATCCATCCCTAGTAATGTGCAGGAAGCTTTGACAGATCCAGCTTGGGCCAAGGCAGTAAATAAAGAAATGCATGCTCTGCAAAAGAACTCAACTTGGGAACTTGTCTCCCTACCCGAAGGAAAGAAGACAATTGGGTGTCGATGGGTGTTCACTGTGAAACTTAAAACCGATGGCAGCATTGACAGGTATAAAGCTCGGTTGGTTGCGAAGGGGTATACACAAAAATACGGTGTGGATTATCAAGAGACTTTTGCACCGGTTGCCAAGCTCGACACAATCCGTATTCTCATATCTATAGCAGCCAGTTGGGAGTGGCCTTTGAAACAATTTGATCTGAAAAATGCGTTTCTTAATGGGGACTTAGAAAAAGAAGTGTATATGGACTTGCCACCGGGTGTGCAGTGCAAGTCTGAAACTAGGAGCAAAGTCTGTCGTTTAAAGAAATCTCTATATGGGCTGAAACAATCCCCTAGAGCTTGGTTTGGGCGGTTCTCATCTGCAATGACAGCTTTCAATTATAAACAGAGTAATGCAGACCATACTCTGTTTATAAAGCACCAAAATGGGAAGGTAACAGCCCTTATTGTTTACGTGGATGACATGGTGTTAACAGGTGATGATCCAGAGGAGATGCAGCTGTTACAGGATCATTTAGCTGTTGCATTCGAAATGAAAAGCCTTGGGCAGCTCAGATACTTCTTAGGCATTGAAGTCGCCAGATCAACTCACGGGATTTCCATGTCACAACGCAAATATGTGCTTAATCTGCTAACAGAGACTGGCATGCTTGCTTGCAAACCGGCATCAACCCCTATGGACATCAATCACAAGCTCGGTGTCTTTCCCAATCAGGTTCCAACAGACATGGGCCGTTATCAACGGTTGGTTGGTCGACTGATTTATTTATCCCATACAAGACCGGACATCGCCTATGTCGTCAGTGTCGTAAGTCAATTTATGCATGCACCCAGCGAAGAACATTTGCAAGCAGTGAATAGAATTTTACGATACTTGAAGGGTACCCCAGGCAAAGGTTTGTTATTCTCAAAACATGGGGTCTCTAGCATTGAGGGATATACCGATGCTGATTGGGCAGGGGATCAAACAACCAGAAAATCTACATCAGGCTACTTCACTTTTGTCAACGGAAATCTGGTTACATGGCGTAGTAAGAAGCAAAAAGTGGTGGCTCGGTCGAGTGCGGAGGCAGAATTTCGAGGTATGGCTCATGGGGTGTGTGAATTATTATGGATTCAGAGGGTCCTGACAGAATTAGGGATTCACTTTACGGACCCGATGACTCTACACTGTGATAATAAGGCAGCCATTTCCATTGCGCATAATCCTGTTCAACATGACCGCACGAAGCATGTTGAAATTGATCGTCACTTCATCAAAGAAAAATTAGATCAGAAACTCATACAATTTCCCTTTGTCCAGTCAGCATATCAGTTAGCTGATATTCTTACCAAGGCCGTTTCAGGGCCGGCATTTCAGAGAGTAATTACCAAGTTGGGCATGACTGATATCTATGCTCCAACTTGAGGGGGAGTGTTGACATGATTAGCTGCGATTCTGTAATCTGATTAATTATAGGAACTAGATTAAATATTATTTTGTAATCCTGATTACTGCCTATTCAGATCAAATATCGTATAGGCAGTAATTATGTGAATCTCATCAATTATAGGAATTATAGGAGTCATATCAAATCTTGTACAAAATTAATATACTTTCTTAGAATAGGATTGTTACCTATTCAGAGCTCTGCCTATTCAGGGCACTGCCTATTCAGAGCTCTGCCTATATATTTCCTCCTACAAGAAGAAGAATACTAATGAAAAATTCAGGTAGTAGACACCACTGTTTTCTATATATATATATATATATATATATATATATATATATATATATATATATATATATATATTCTAACATGACAAGTTTTCTACCAACACACAGAAAATGGAAGTTCACATTTCTTTCCTCGTATCATTTCTTGCATCTTCCTTGCAAATACACTAACCTAACAAGTTTGTGGCGGCCAAGTTCAATAATTGCTATTTTTTTTAGGATCGTTTTGTATAATTAATTTTTTTTAATTTAATTCTTAAATGTTTTAATGGTTGGGAATTGAATTATACGATATTTTTAAATAAAATATTTTTAGTTTAATGATTCAAGGTACAGTTTGAAAAGTTAACTACATTCCGGTAGAAGACTATAAGAAGATGTTTCTCTTAAATAAAGAAATTTGTGGATAAATTGTTTGTCAAAGATATGCATGCATGGATACAAAATTAATATGGATATGTAAAAACTAACTCAAATACCTACAACACATGGTGACAGCAGAGAAGAAAAGAGAAGAGGTTTGGTCCTGGGTGTTGTTGAAAGATCACTAAAGACATGATGTGACATTAGGTTTGTGTTTTTTTCTTCCTTTTCTTAATGTCGTTGCGATAGATAGAGATTTTTCCCAAGGAGATGTGATCTACGAGTCCCCCTTCTTCTCAGGTCTTCACGGGAAGAAATTTCACGAGGGAGGTGCTAATAACATATCTATTTTTCCATTAAAAAAAAAAAACCCTACTTGCCACAGGCGTCCGATTTGAATTCCAACAACTTATACAATAAATCCACATTTTCCCCTTGCAATCTGCACTCTACAATTATGGTTCAGCCATTCCCCTAAAAGTAGATATCCCCAACTGGGATTCTTCTTCTTCTTCTTCTTTTCAATAAAACACACGCAGCACAGGAAAAGGGAAGAAGCCATATAGGACAAGTGAGATTGATTTCATTATAACTATGATTTATGCTCTATGCAGACCGGATATTGTTTTAAAAAATTAATCGCGATGCCTTTAGTTATACGATTTCCTTCCTGTAAAAACCTTAGTTGAAGAATCAAAATTGTACATAATAATTATTTTTATTCTATGTTTATAAAAAATATGAACAATTAATATAAAATCACAATAAAATTGATTAATAATTTTAATAATTTATAAATTTAATTAAGAATTTAGTATAAGAATCACTCAACAACACAAAAAATAACAAGAATGTCGATCTTTTTATTAACAATAATCTTTATATTTCACAAGAAATTGATCTAGATTTTTCTCTTGTAAACTGCAAATTTCATAATGATATTTTGTAATTCAATAATTAAGTAATATTGTATAATCACAATACACAATATATGCATTAAGATCAATTTCTTGGAAAAATGTACCATGATAAGTTATTTTTTTATTAATTAATGTATAAATTAATAAATTATTGATTTAATGATAAAAATAATGTCTCAATTAATTAATAAATTTTTATGATCTCAAGGATATTAATTTATAGAGGTTTAGTTGTATTTCACTTGTTCAATGAATGAAATAGTTAATGGTGAGATTATATTATCCTTGGTATATGATGAATTTTGTATATAATTCTAAAAAAAAAGGAAATTTGTTCATTTTTTTAAGTTCATATCATTAACACATAAGAACTCTTAAAAAAATATATAACTCCAGTTGATTGGAAAAAATGATAACATCTTTGACAATAGTTAAAAGGTATGGGAACTTGATTTTAACATTTTTAAAATTATTTTTTTATGATTTTTTTTAATAAAATTATCATAAGCATGATATTGCATGCAATAGTAGGGAGACATGGTTATTTTATGTTTTTTTAAAATATTTTTTAATTGGTAATATATTAAAATATTTTTTAATATTAAAAAATTAAAATTATTTAAAAAATTAATATAATATATTTTCAAATAAAACATACCTGAAAACAGAAACTACAACAAGCCAATAAATCACTAAACAGATACAAGAAACCCACAACAAGTAAGTTGTTTTTATTTTCCCTCCTCCTTTCGAGGATGCTAAGTAATTATTTATTTTACATGATTGATCATATTGGGAAATGGGAACACAATTCAATGAATCGAGAAAAAGTACACGTAACGTCACCATCATGTATCTTTCTCAAATAATAGGTATTATTAATATGGCTAAATTAACCAATTAATCGTTTTATTTAGAGTGTTCGTAGATATAATTGGTTAGATTTTGATCCATAATTACATCTAATTTAATTTTTAATATTTTATAAATATAAATTTTATCTATTCAAATTTATTTTGAAGTCGAGTGAGTTAAATAGCTAAAATTTTTGTGAATATTACAATATTTACGAGTTAAATATATTAATTATTTTATTCTTCAATCATCTTAAAAAACTTGGATTTGAAACTAGATATAATTTTTAAAATTTTTATTTATTTTTTCATGATGTTTTGAAATTGTAAAATGCAGTATTACTTGACAAATTAAACTTCAAAGGGAACAATTGTAATTTATGAGAAAGTGGAGAATAAAGTGATTGGAAAGAGAGTAAAAGAATGAGATGCGATAGAGCAAAAGAAAACAAAAAAAAGGAAAAATATTATATATACGGAGTATTTGGGTTATTTATATTGGGTTATATAAGTTGAATCAAGTTGAACAGATTTCAACAATCTCAACTTGCATTCGACCTACAATATCTATTTATTAAATTTTTTTTATCTATTATCATTCATAATATTTATATTATCTAATTTAACAGGTTAAATCGGATCAAATCATACAATTAATAAAGATGAACTAGTTTTATTTTACCACCCCTTTAACTTCACAAAACTTGGAAGGATATAAATTTAGGTGGGACAATGAAATGTTTCATCTGTTAAGTAATATTTATCTAGTTTTATTTATTAAGGGTAGAATAGTATTTTCAGTTTAACCTATATATAATTCCTTTGTATTTAGGTTAACTCAAGCACTCATAATAAACAGATTATTGAGAATTCTAGCCTCCTTTTATGTTTGATCTGAATTACTTTAACATGGTATCAGAGCCTAGTTGATCGAACCCTTTGCTTGTTAATTTTATGGAACTCGCTGCCCTTGTAGAAATCATGTTCACCAATGTCAGAGCCACTGCTCGTATCAAAATCGTTATCATCATCCACTTCATTCCCTGTAGGATGTTCCAGCACGCTCAATGCATTCCTTTGAAGCTTAACTTCATATTCATTTTTCAAAACATCAGACATGGGTTGTTTGACCTATTAAAAGATGGAGGATGAAGATCAAGTTTTGTGCTTGCGGCTGAAGAATTAATATCTGAAACTTTATTTTAGATTCTTCAGCTTCTGCAATTTGGTATTTCTGTTCTGTCTCTGCAATTGTTTTGGTATTTCATCTTCTCTTCAGTTTCTGCAATTTGGTATCAGCTTCTGCAATTTAGTATTTCTGTCTGTCTCTGCAATTGTTTGGTATTTCATCTTCTCTTCAGTTTCTGCAATTTGGTATCAGCTTCTGCAATTTGGTATTTTATTTCTGTATGTCTCTGCAATTATTTTGGTATTTCATCTTCTCTTCAGTTTCTGCAATTTGGTATCAGCTTCTGCAATTTGGTATTTCTGTTTGTCTTGCAATTGTTTTGGTATTCATCTTCTCTTCAGTTTCTGCAATTTGGTATCAGCTTCTGCAATTTGGTATTTCTGTTCTGTCTCTGCAATTGTTTTGGTATTTCGTCTTCTCTTTAGTTTCTGCAATTTGGTATTTGAGTTAAGTTTATGCAAGAAAAATAAAAAATTTGGAGTGATATTTTGTCTTCCGCTTCTGCAAAATCTGGTATTTCGACTTTCCTTCAGCTTCTGTCATGGCATCTACTACCAAAGAGATTGCTTGGTTACGTTGGTTACTTGCTGATATGAGAGTTTTCTTTTGTCATCCTACTCCTATGAATTGTGACAACCAGAGTTCTATTCAGATTGCTCCCAACTCGGTCTTTATGAGCGAACTAAGCACATTGAGATCGATTGTCATCTTACTCGTCATCATCTCAAGCATGGCACCATTACTTTGCCTTTTGTTCATTCTTCCTTGCAGATTGCAGATTTCTTTACCAAGACGCATTCCATATCTCGTTTTCATTTTCTAGTTGGCAAACTCTCGATGCTTGTAGATGCCGCATCATGAGTTTGAGGGGAGATGTTAAGTAATATTTATCTAGTTTTATTTATTAAGGGTAGAATAGTATTTTCAGTTTAACTTATATATAATTCCTTTGTATTTAGGTTAACTCAAGTACTCATAATAAACAGATTATTGAGAATTCTAGTCTCCTTTTATATTTGATCTGAATTACTTTAACATCATCCACCTACGTTTTATACTCGTACAAATCCAAGCATATTTCCCTGATTTAGGTGATAATTTGCATTGGCTTTGGATCTTAAAAAAAATAAAAAATAAATTTGGAGCTGTTTCAAACGTTTGGTGCGTTTCTTTCTTCTTTCAAATCCTACATAATGGTTTTCTAGGAGTATATTTAGTTCTATTTTCTCTAAGAGCAATAACTAATTTTCCTGCATAAAGAATCTTATTTTCGTTAAGCTCTCCCACAAGAGACATGTACACGTACCCTTGATATCAAATTAACAACAACAGTCATTATCGAAGCCAGCTAGCTTCACAGCTACTCCAGGAAATCATGAACTTCCAACCTGGACTGCACCACCTAGGCTGCAAAGGCCCCAGTTTTCGGGCCTAATTTTTACATTCCAATGTATTATTCTATAAGCAACTTGAAAAGTTTGTAATATTTCAATGTGGGATTAAGGTTTTAGGTTCGAAAAAATTTGTCAGGATTTTTTTAAAATCAAAATTTTATTCATCCATAATTAGATTTAAACATGTTAATATTCTGAGTTAAAGTACCAACGTCGGAGAATTTTTTCCAACAAAGTCTTAATCTTAAATATAAATGGACTCCACTTTTAATTTATGTTCAAAGGTATTAATTAACCATACTTATAATAGTTTGAACAATTTTCCATATTAATAGAAATTTTCTGACTAGTATAAAAAGACATGAAGATTCATTAAGAAATTAAGAAAAACTGAATTGGTAGATCACGACATCAAGATAGGTAGTTTTTGGATTTGAACCTTCTCTAGTGGAGTTTTATTGAATTTATTAGACTAATTAGTGAATGTAATGCCTTGAACTATTCAGCTTTTTATATAAACCAAGACAATAATACTCACACAGTTTTCTTCCTGGAGTTTTTTTTTTAGTTCTCACAGTTATGTTTATTTTAACCCTAAACTTCTTTCAATTTCATGAGTGCTTTAGAGAATCCAGCCTTCTAAAATTCTAATAAAAATGATCACATTTCTCATTTATATAGATGATCTCTCATTGAAAGTATTATACTATACTCCGCTTGGTAAGCCAAAATGTAGAATTTAATAGCATATCTCACTCTTGTCGCACTATAGGTAGCACCATTTTTCATCATAAAAATATGTGGGAAATTTCTTAGTGCTTTTGAGAGTGCTATATGACTTAGTTTTTCATTTGAAACTAAAATTTGGGATAACTAGTCAATTATGTAGGGTTATCGTCAAGTCATTCTTTTATTTTTAATTACTTTAAGTCATTCCTCCCGATGAACTATAAAACCACAATGAATCTTTTTATCAAATTTTCAGCGGCTATTTACTCTTTTTTTCTTTCTTATAAATCTTCGACTTCAGGGGGGAATTGGATTTGGGGGAACTATATTTCTTCTATTTTGTGAAAATTAAAGTATGCAAAATAAATAAAGTGCACCAATGAAAATGTTGGATTGGTTATACATGTAAGTTATTTGTTAATTTTTTTTAAAAAAATGTAAAACAGACTAGATTAACTATTTCTTGGAAAGTTCTCACAGAGAACTTTAAACCTATAGGAACTTTGGCTGATTTGGGGGAAAAATATCATCTTATCATATTGGCCTTTTCTGAACTAGATCTTGCATCCTTAATAACGATGTATCTACTATCTCTCACTTTTTATAAGGATCAGTGGAGATCTAATAAAATCATAGTATGAGATGAAGATGTATGACACAACATGTTATTCTCTATGTCCTTTAAAAGGTTCATCCTAAAAGATAGGATCTAGTTCATAAAGGTTCTAGACTTAGTTTGTCTAAAACTAAAGACTTTTTTAGTTCCCGATTGTGTAACTTACTAGTGGGGTAACCCGACCTCTTAACCTTACGTATTATGAGGATAGGAGAAGTTCTATGATACCACATATATAGGGTGAGTTCAAATAAGTATCGATGGATATAAATCACACTCGGCAATAAATCTCTGTATCTAATTTTAAAAGGGTCAAGTTCAGGTCTAGAGCTTTTATTGGCTTTTTGTAAGGTGAGTGAATAATTCATAAAAATAACATGGATGTGTATGCAATGGATGCAACAATTAAATATATAATGCTAAAACAATGAATAATAGTCAATGAAAATATTTACAAATAATAAGTAAGCAAATAACAATTAAGAAAAAAAAGGAGAAAATGAACAAAGTAATTACGCTCACCTTGAAGTCCCCGGTAGAGTCATCATTTTGTCACATTGTGACATTGGTCGGGACTCCCTGAAATGCGACAATATATATCATAAAAAATTGAGAGTCACCGCCTAGTAATTAAAAGAAACTGTGGGTCCTAAAATATGTACTAATTCCAGAGATTCAGGTAAGGAGTTAGATATGCCTAAGGAAATAACGAAGTCACCCTTACAACATCCTTTCTTATGAAAGGTTACCTTTACTATATTTTTTCTTCTAAATATATTTGTGTGATTGCTATTAAGTATCATAATTGTTTCTAGATTTTTTTATTTAATTTCAATTTTTTTATGAAAAATTGACGTTGATTTTTAAACATATCATAAAATAACATCAGTCCTCAAAAATAGGACAGGTCAACCTGCTATGATACTAATTAACATAGTGTATAGTGATAAGAGAGAAAGAAATGGTTTCTCAAGATCTAAAAATTATAGTCCTAAACTATAGAAAAAGAAACTAAGATTCTTCGGGCTCTAAAATTATAGTTAAAATGTAGAGAAAACTTTGGTTTGATAATTTTTTGAAAAATAACAGACAAAACTATTTAAATAGGAGCTAAAACTGACTTAGTTAATGAAATTTAAACTAAATAAAATTATAAAACCTAACTAGTAAAGTAGTCCAAAAATAACTAGAAAGGTAAAGAAAATTATGAATTAGTAATTTATGGGTCAAATTTGGATATGAAAATAACCTTAATTGGTTACAAAAGCTAATCCACTATAAAAACATGCTTGTAGAACACACTTATAAAATCCTAGTCTCATCTAAGTGATCGGATTAAAAATTATACCTGTTTTTATCTATGAAAAAACACTTATTTGACTCATCTTAAATTTTTCTTCAACTTGAGAGCTTTTGATACTTGTCTCGTGTCAATTAGTTGGTATTCACTTTTTATAGTTTTATACTGTTAAAAGATATCATTAGTTCTGGGCGTCAATCAAAATAAAAAGATTACCTAAAAAGAACGATTCTATTATGGGTTTTTTTTTTTTTTTTTTTTTTTTTGAAGTACCATTGTTTTTGCAGGTAGTGAAGTTAGTTTCCTATTAGTGAAACCACGGGATGACTAAGAAGATCAGTAGAACGTTGACAAGCATGAACTTAAGATAAATTAGATAGACAACTGCACAAAACTGTTACTAATTGTTTGTGGGATGACCTAACTGAAGAGATAGCTCAGACATTGTAATGTCCCTATCTCCATCTCAGTGGCCAAGAGAGGTCTTTGTCTACCATTAGGACCAAAATTATTTGAAAATCAATGCAAATAAAGATAAGTTGAAATGGTGTTTCCTTTACTAGTGGTCGCTGTATCCAAATATAGATTTTGCTGATGCAATATAAAAGCATGCGCAATTTTAGTGCACAAAATCTGCTATCTAGTCATCCAGCCTTACCTAGCTAATTAAGCCCCCTTTTTATTTAGTATTATGTTCTAAACAGGGATTTGATAAAAAAAAATTTAAAAAAATTAATTTTTTTATATTTTTAAATCATTTTAATATGTTAATATTAAAAATAAATTTTTAAAAAATATTTTTTTAATACACTTTTAAATAAAAAAAACTTTAAGAACAATCCCGAGAACAATATCAAACATCCTCAATATAACATTAATAAAATTGGTGACAGGCTGACAAATCTTAGATCTCCTCGAAGTGCCTCACCAATCAAATTTCACTAAAGAAATAATTTAAATGGAGACAAGCCTCTACGCACTTGTGGTGTGAGATTAACCAAAGCACTAGCACTAGTCTTTTCTGTGGCTAGGCCCCGGTTTTAATTAGTGGCTCAGTAGCCATGTAATTCTTTACATGGAGCTCATTGAAGTTCAATCAATCATGATTACCCCCTGATTAATATCATGACATATATAATCCACCATCAAGTTAACGGAAACAATTTCAAAATATGACAAGAACTTTCAGAATACAAATAATTGTTGGTTAATTATGCTACTCACGATGAACCATCATCAAATGAGAGAAAGATTGCTTATAAGATGCTGTGAGTATGTCCCCCCCCCCCCCCCCCCCCCCCCCCCAACCATGTATCGATACGAAGCCTCGCAACAATTGACTGGCTGAAGATTGGGCTAGCTTTTGGTTGACATGAAAGGAGAAATCGCCCATGGAGCTCCTAGAAAACTGCCTCTACATCTGGGGCACCGCTCGGAGGAGGGGGGGCCGTGGACCAATCAAGATTGTGAAATGTGCAGGTAAAAAAGGATTGCAAAAGTTGGTCATTGTCCCCCCTCCTTCAAATTAATGTATTGCATCATCAAGATTTTGAAATGTTTTCATCAGATGTATATTTCCATTAATTTGGTAACGATGTTGATGCTTTTTTTTTAAAGAAATGCAACGAGTGGAATCCGACGTCGTTGATAAGGACCTCTGCATTTAAAAATTGTGAGAGAAGAAGTAACAATTAATTGGTGTGGGATTCATATTATATGCCTTGTTCATATAAAAGTTAAAACAACTTTATAGTATCAAAATCCCATTGAAACTCTCGATCGGTAGATAAGTCATTGCACAGACAAAATACGAGCTATTGCGTTTCATAATCAATATTACCTGGTATGTGTGGAATGATTCATTCAATTTCAATGAACAAATTTGACGTAAGGTTCATGCCTCCAAGCTATTCATGTCACGTCTCATTGACTCTTACACCGCCATTTTTGTCCTGCATCAAATCAAGCTGGCCCTTTCATTTAAATCTTGAAATTTAGTAAAACTTCTTCAAGATTTAAACCTTCATGATCCCATTAACGTCTATAAGCCAATTCGGCTCTTCGAATTATATTCTTATTGCATTTTCACAAGGCTGCATGCAAATTGAGTGGATGACCAAATTCAAGGTTAAAATTAAAATAAATTAGTTAGCAAAATATGCTAGTTACTTTTATATATGCTGTGAATCTGATGAGTGGATGCAAAATCAGATGTAAATTCAATAACATTAGATTCACTCTTATATTGTTGGTTTGAAAAGGAATATATTTTGATGACCTACTTAGATTAGAAGTTAGCATAAACATGCATCGATAATTGATTTTAATTGTCTAGTATTTAAGCATGATCTATATCATCTGCAAAAACAAATTAATATTCTGCAATGATGGCTAAGGATAATTGATTTACTTGTCTAGTATTTAATTATGATATATCATTTGAAGAAAGAAAAAAAGGAAATATTTTGCAAGGATTGCTTTGAGCATGTTTGAGAATAATATAAATCATATCATGAGACCTCACTTAAAAGCTTGCATGTTAGAGAATAATATAAATCATATCCTGAAACTTCACTTAAAAGTTTAAGCTTTTAGGTTGAATTGGTTTCAAGCTTAAAGAGCTTTCACTTGAGGGGGTGTGTTAGAGAATAATATAAATTATATCCTGGAACCTCACCTAAAAACTTAAGATTTTAGGTTGAATTGGTTCTTTAATAGAGCAATATATAATATACAAAACATACCATTTGTGTTTATCATCTAGTGAGTGGTATAAATTATGAAACGTGACATTTACCTGAAAAAACCTAGAATGTTGATAGTTTATTGATAATATTCAATATAGAATACAATATATTTAACACTACATATTATCACCATACTTTTTCTTTTTTCTCATTTTTATTATATATACGATATTATAAAAATCGAAGCAATTTACTGTTGGTGATATGTGGTTTTCTATTAGATATAGATTTTTATTATGACTTCTTTTTTAAATGGTATTCTTATTAGCATTGTCATGCTTACATGACGATCGATCCTTTGTCCTTATTGTTTCTATGCAATGCCTCGGTTTCCCACGGATCAACCACATGGTTATCGTGAAGCTGTCCCTTTTCCTTTCTTTTTTTCTTCTTCTCGGTCTGAAGGTGTGCGTTAATCATGCTTAACAGTTGTATTCCTTGTTATATATAAAGCTTTTTAACTTTAAAACTCTGTGCATAAAAGTAGCTGACTAGGACTTCTTTTGGAGTTTATTAGGGTCCTGGGAAACATAATGAAAATTAATGGAGCTAAAAATCATTAGTTGAAAGCCTCGACAAACTTGTTGTATGGTTTGATGATGAAAAAGACAATATATTGAATATGGTAAGAATTATGAATTAAATTTGAAATGGGGTTGGCAAGAGAGTTTATTTTATGCTAGGCGTCGGGTTAATTCTGAAACACATATTTTTATAAAAGCAACTTTACACCTATAAAAACAAAAAAAAAACAAAGTTCACACTTGTTTCCCAAATCATTGAACCGTGCATTTAAATAAATACTTTCCGTTACCTTGTGAGTTGACACAAAAATATCCTTTATGATTGGTGAGGTTCATAAAAAAACCACAAGGATTAAGGTTGTAACGTCCTGAATTTTCATATTAATTTTAAACAGTTATATTCATGTACAATTTCTTTTTTTCTTGTCTTGTCCTTATTTCATTTCATTATATCTTATACAGGTAGATTTTTTTGGATGATTTATAGCACATATATCTAATCTGTACAAGATCTTTTAGGGTTGATCATTTTCGATTCGGTTGGTTTTCATAAAAAAAAAATTAACCAAACCGAATTTAAAAAAAAAACAAAAAACCGAAACCGGTTCAAACTGATCGGTTTCAGTTCGGTTCGGTTTTTAGGACAAAATCCAGTTCAAACTGGTTTGGCTCGGTTTTTCGGTTTAGCTCGGTTTTGGCTTGGTTTTTTTCCGGTTTTTTTCAGTTTGGGTTCGGTTCGTTTTTTCGGTTTTAGACTTATAAAACCAAAACCAAACCAAACCGGTTGGTTTTTTCAAAATTTTAATCGGTTTTTTCACGGTTCGGTTTTTTTGGTTATTTTTTTTATTTTCTCAATTTAATCGATTTTTCAGTGTTTTTTACTCACCCCTAAGATCTTCCATTTTCAAATAATAAATTTCTCTAGTTTAATAAAATTTCAACAAAAATTTTTATATAAAGAATTTTATTCAAAATTTTTATCTCGCATTAAAACCTACAAACATAAAAACAACTCAATCACATATAAATAATGCAACCAACGCATATATAAAAATTGCTTAAGGCTCACAATCCATCAATTCCATCAACTACACAATTATACACAATATACATATACATATCTATTCTATTTAGACAAACCCAAGATTAAAGCTTTACATCGAATAGATAATTATATCCTCAAAAGAATAAGAGATCACATTCTATTTTTAGAATCCAAAAGTTATTTGAGCCAAAATACATAAAATAAACAGTTAAGTTTTATATAATTACTATCTAAAGTAAAAAACTAGGAAAACTCAGTCTGATGTCAAGATGATGTTAACAAATGAGAACTCATAAAATCCATAGTATCTTATGGAGTATATATTAACCATATTAAAATATATTATTCGTAATCAAACATTTATAAGAATAACTTATAAATATCAGGGGGTAAAAGGTGAACCCTAACCTGGAGGTCCTGCTGAATGTGAACGGGTCCCACTCTAGACACCTCATTTACAAATCCTAACAATAACAAATTAACACCATGTTTGGCCAAACAAACACACATATCCATTCATTTAGCAACCAATTTAGCCCAAACACATAAGTACACATATTACCATAAATAATTACATAAATTTAATCTATTTCGGCCATTATAACATATGCAAACTCAATCTATTCTTCAACAATGATATAAACAAATTTAACCATTTCTTTGCTTAAAAATACCGGTAACATCAATATCATATACACCAATTGACTTAACAAACAAAACACACACACACACATGTATTTTTTTAGCCATGACAGTCCATACTCATATATGTTCACGATAGTCAGAACAATTCATATGTATATAAACACATTCATAGCTACCATAGCAACCCATATTTCTCACACTTTCAGGCTATCATAACAGTCTATATATACTCATTAGTTCACACCACAACTCCAAAGACCTAATCAAATCCTATATTTTCAACTTGCATTTAGCATACAATTTCATATTTTTACTACCCTTTTACATCGAACATATTTTTTTTTTATTTTCTCCATTTTTTCTAATATGCCATTCAAGACTCAACATACATTACCATTTATTACAAAATCTCAATCAATTTCTAAGCATAATCACATCATCAAAACACCAACATTAATACAATTCTACCCATTCTCTTAGTTTTATCTTTCCATATTTAATAAACATACCTCAATATCGAAGCATTCTATTTCACATGAATCACAATCATGATTAAACACAATTTCATCACCATACCAATAAGCATCACAACATCATTAAAACATTAAAAAATCACACCATTTATCAAATTTCCACATTTTCATCATTCTAACATACAACCATATTTATGTAAACTTTTAGCAACTCACATTATGACATTCAAGACCAATCTTAAGCATTCTCAATATTATTTAAAACATCAAGCTCAACTCAATTTAATTAAGTTTCTAAATCCCTCAGAAACCCTAAACACGGTCGACCACTAATTGTCTAAATTTCCAAAATTAGTTTTTATTTTTTCTTTAATTAATACTTAATCATGTCATCTAAACAACAACAAAACCAAAAATCACACAATTTGGCATTTCCATTCAAATTTTTGTAAACTCTAAAAACTCCAAAATTAAGGATTTTCAAACCCCCCCGACCATAATCACGAAAACAATTGCATTTAATTGAAAAGGAAACCTCTCACTACAATCAATTAATCCAAATATTGGAGCCTTTTTCAACAATTCCCAAGAATCCTCCTTCTTCTCTTTCAATTAAACATTTTTTTCTATCTATACCCAAACTCCCAACCTCTCTTTTTCTAGGGTTTCCTAATTTAGTTTGATTTCTTGTTAAAAATCATAAACTCACTCTCTCTTTTCCACCTAAATGAAAGAAATGAAGAAGATGAAGAAAAAGAGAAAAAGAAATCCATGTTTTCCCTCCATCTCCAATACCATTAATCTTCTTTGAAATGGGAAAGAAGGGTTTTCCTTCTATTTATAACAATTCCACTCATTTAATATCTCACAAGTTATTTCGATCAAGTCTCTAAGCATCGATATTTTTCATGTATAGATTTATCTTTTATTTCATCCGAGGTTTTACGTTAATTAACTGGGAATTTTTAGCCCTAGTCATAAATTTATCCTCTTAATTTATTATTTTTTGGTTGAAAAATTACATTAATGTACACGAGTCTAAAATTTTAGGGTGTGGTTTACATTCTCCCCTCCTTTTAAAATTTTGTTCGTGAAATTGAACTTCATACCTCTTCTAGGAACAAGTTTGGGTACTTTTTTCTCACCGCTAACTCCTTTTCCCAAATCTCCTCAACTACTTGGGAATTCCTTTATGGTACTTTCACCGAAGGAACTTTTTTGTTCTGTAATTTATTTTTGCTTCGATCAACAATCATTACAGGTTTTACCTAAAGTGTTAAATCCTTTTTTTATCTCCATCGGGACTTGCGGCAAGATTCAAGAAGGATTCAATTCAGCTTTTCAAAGTAGTGATGCATGAAACACATTATAAATCCTAGATAAATGAGACGGCAATGCTAGTTTATAAGCTTCTAGCCCAATTGTTTTTGTAATCTTAAAGGAACCGATATATCTTGTTGCTAATTTCCCTTTCTTTCCATAACAAATTATGTTCTTCCAGGTTATAACCTCAAGAGGTGTTTTTTTATGGAGATGAGGAGTTAAAGTGTAATTCCATCCTTGTGATATTTTGAGTTATATTATACTCAAAACGATATGTATTGGATCAATATAACATACTTAGGGACTTTCATAGGGTCCTAGAAAATTTTTTCAAATGAGTGTTGGGTTTGGGTAAGGTGCATGAGCTCATTAGAGGTGGAAAATAGATCCAGACACGCTGCCTGGACCCAAACACATTTGACTCGGGCATGATAGCTTGAGGTCACATGGGTGCTAGGGTGTTGGGCATGACAACATACCAAACATTGAGCAGTAATAGACGTATGCCCTGCCTAGGCATGGGCCTAACATGGGCTCGCACTACCACTCCCGAGCCCATCCACTTTGGCACTAATTGGGTTCATGCATGATAGCCCAAGCCTATATAGATGTTTTTTTAGGCTTTTTGAGGTCTTTTTAGATCTTTTGGGGAGTTTTTCTGGCTTGTTAAATTCAATTTTACCACTTATCCATGAAAATTAATAAGTAGTTGGGAGAATATATATATATATATATATATATATATATATATATATATATATATATATATATATATATATTTGAAAATGGTTGTCACGTGTTCGGCACATGCCAGCAAGTGGGCGCCGCCTACACCCATTAAAAGGCACGTGCACCGTCAAAATAGCACTGAATGCTGCATTGTGAGGCGGCGTTCAATGCTCCTCGCCACACTAAGCATGGTGGTGAGGCACGTGTGCTGAGGCAGTATGTGGAGGAGTTCTGACCAGGGGTTTTTCCCTCCCTCCCTCTTTCCCCTCTCTCCTAGAAAATTGTGTTATCCATTGCAAAAAAAAAACAAGAAGGTCTAGTTATTTGTTTGTTAAGTTAAATTAGGTCTTCATTCTTTTGATTGTAATGTATTTGGCCTTGAATCATTTTTTGAGTTAGTTTTCTTTCAATTTCATCCCTTCATAATTGCTTTTTATGTCAGATTTAGTCCTTATTTTTTTAATTGTAGTGTATCTAGTCTTAAATTATTTATCAAATTTTTTTTTTAATTCATCTCTTTGCACTTGATTTTTATATTAGATTTGATCCTCATTCTTTTAATTGTGATATATTTGGTTTTGAATCCTTTATTGAATTGATTTGTCTTTGAATTTCATCCCTTGACATTTTATTTCTATATCAAATATGGTCTTCATTCTTTAGATTGTTATTTTTAGTTGTTCTTATCATTTTCTAGATTGAAATTGTTTTTCAATTTCATCCCTTATGATTTGTTTTTATTTTATTTTTGTGTCAAATTTGGTTCTCTTTCTTTTTAAATCTATTTTTGTTTTAAATCACTTCTTTTTTTATTTATTTTTTAAAGTTAATCCCTAATTATTTTTGTTGGTTATGAATTTTATATTATTATTTTTTCAGGTTAGACTTTGATGTTGTGATCTGGTCTCATGATACATGTTATAAAATTCTAAAGCTTGGATCGGGTTGGCTTCAGTCATTTTTCATTATTATTTTTTTAAATTACATCCATAATCATTAAGTTTGTTGGAAATTAGTATTCTTTGTTTGTTTTTTTTTTTTCATTTTGGATTCATTTGTTAATTTGAATTGTTTTTCAATTTTGCCCTTCAATTCAAGATTTTTGTTTGTCCTCTCAATTTTTTTCTTCAAATGAGGTCCTTATTCTTTTAATTGTTATTTCTTTATCCTTTAGTTTTTTTTATTTTATCATTCAACATTTTAATTATTGGGATTTGGTCTCCTAGGTTTTTCTCATTGTTTATAAGCTTTACCCAGGAGTCAATGAGGGGCAATGATTGGGTCACGGGTCGAGTGGGTTGACTTAAGTTAACCTAAGCCAACCAAATCCTTTTGTTTTTTTTTTAAATCAAAATGATATCATTTTAAAAAAAGAGAGAGAGAAAAGGAAAATAGTCAATGGGTTTTGGCCCTGTTTTGACTGGATTTTCCTTGGCTAATCAAAACATGGGTCGACCTGGGTTTTCGACGGTCTTACACTTGATTAATTCTCCCTCAATTTCTTTTGAAGATCAGCCCAATCATGAGTCAATTTTTCAGGTCAAGCCAATTTTTAAAATAATTGCTTTTCAAATAAGATGCTTCTAGTTTAGTCAATACGTAGGGTCATGAGTTTGAAAAGTTTACATAGGTTTATATCGTTTTCTTTCCTTACTACATCCTTTGAAGTTGCTCGTTTTAAAAAAAGAGTTTCGTTTATCCGGGTGGCCTAAGTTTCTTTTGAAGTCATTTTTTTTTATCCTTTTTTTATTTGGTCCTTCAAAATTCAATTCTTTTTAAAATTAAACTTTGTTTTTTTTTTTTTTAACCTTCTATTTGATTATCTTATCCGCATGATCCTACTCGTACATTTTGACAACCTCACTTGCTGTTACTAGTGCTTTGGTTATTTTTTACCTTATATTTCGGGGTGGGGTTGAATCTATTAACTAAATTTATTCTGCTTACGGCGAAGCGGGTGCCATCTTCTTAGTATTAACTAAAAGCCAGCCAGCCAGTAACGAGAAAAGACGTGGAATAGGTATGTCCACGTATAAAAACTGATATAGTGTTGTTTTCACTGTTTTTCCGAATACAATATTTATGCTAATACCTGATATTCTGTTCTTTTTGCTGAGAGGATCTTATATATGGTTTGTCGCTGACTAAAATAATTGAACTTAAAACTCTTATAATGATAAAAAAAAAAAAAAAAAAAAGACACACCTCCTCAACCATTAATGATTCTTCTAAACTTTACAAAATAAAATATAGGATAAATTATAATAACTTCTTTGAGATATTATGAAATTATAGTGATCATCTACAAATTTCAAAATATTACAAAAAAATAAAAAAACTCATTTAAGTGAATATTACAAAAACCTCCCTTTTTTTTAATCTAAAATACCCTTAATATTTTTTAAGCTTCCCCTTACCATTGAAGACATTTGCTGTATAAAAAAAGGGTTCTTAATATTTTTTTTAATCTTCCCCTCAACATTAAAGACATTTGATATATCTATGAGGCCTAAGATCTGTGACTGCAGGGACTCTATACATAGATTTTCTTCGCTTGATTTTTGAGTATCTTTAGACTCAGCTGGAACATCAATGCCTAGATGGGAAAATGTCTTTTGAAAGTAGCTTCATAATGGAAAAGGAGACATGAAAAGTAAAGGAAATAATAATATAAAAAAAAACTTGCATTTAGCTTTTAAGATGTCAATAAGATGTGCCAATTAAGTGTTTCATCGGTTGAATGAGGTGTTTGGAGTATACTAGATTTTGAGTCTAAATATTCCTCCTCCCGATCGATGTAAAAGAAATGTCTTTGCAAGTTGAGGCATAAAGCATCATAGAAGAGAAGTATATTATTTTGCACATATTATTGAACATTATATTCCAATGTTTCCACTAAGGAGAGAAAATTGTGTAAACTCTAGCGTCAACAACTGAAACTAAAACATAGAAAAATGGAAATGGAATCATATCCTTCATAATAATTGAGCAGAAAAAGCAAAGATGTTAGATGCAAATCAAAGTAGTGTATATTTGTTGGATAACAAATTCATTTATTCCACGAGATAACTTCAATTATTACGAGTAGTTCATTCTTTATGCTTAGAAATTAAACCTACTTGACACTTTTGAACACTTGATTAAGAAAAACATGCTCACATTCATTTCATTTGTAGATGTCGTGAAAAAACTATGCAAAAGAGAATATTTTTTAGTAGCTCATTGACAAACGACGCATTATAAAAAAAACAGCAAGCACAAGTAATATAAAATTACATCGAATAGAGCAACAAGATGTAAAAAATTACTTAATATTTTGTTTTAGTTTTGTATTTGTCCTAGGCCTAAAATGAATAAGAAAAAATAAAATTCTTAAACCACGTAGGAAGAATAAAAACACCATAAAGAAAAATGTTTTCTCAAACTTAACAGAATAAAAATAACAAAGGAAACAAGTAGCTTTCTCTAAAAATCCTTCAACATTAGTCTACTTGAGTTGGAAGAAACTTGTTTTCGAGTTCAAAATGTTCTTGCCTTAATTCTATAATGTCCAGTCAAAACTCTCCAACCTCTTTTCTATCTTTACTTGAAGTATATAACAATTTTAAATATCAATTTCAATCCTTTCATGTTAAATTTTGTATAAAAAAACATCAATTATCAAAAGATTTCTCTTCCACTTACTTCTGGAATAATGAATTGCAAACATCTACTTTCTTCATGAACATTTATTGTATGCATATAACTCTTGAACAAATATACATTTATGATAATAATAAATTTTTAATCTAAAAGGATCAATATAGCTTAAATAAATATTTTTTTTGTTGAACACCTTTCATGTTCTTTTTGCACTCAGCTTCTAACTTATCGATAAAAACGTTAATGATAACAACATCACTGCTATTATTATCATTATTTATGCTATTATTATCAACATAACCATCATCAAAATGAATATCGTTTATTAGTAGAGAACACCAACTAACATTTATCTCATCATAAATGAAATCCTTGAAATTTATATGATACTCGTCTCACTCAAGAAGTTGTCTCATCTATTGAAGACTCTGAAATGAATTCTCAAATATAGCTATGGATTTGTGATCACTTTCCTCACGATCCTTTAATTTTTCTCTTTTTTTTCTTCTTCGCCAATTAATAGGATAATTCTTCAATTTACCTATGCAACTTTATCACCACTAGTTAACAAGTTATTTTATAGTTTATCTTCACATGCTTTTATCTCTAGTCCCTGCATGTTTTTAGAAATAAAAATAACTAAGTAAAAGATTGTCTTGCATCACTCATCTAGCAAGCTAATATATATAGACACACACTTGATATCAGTATATGGATAGAAGTGAAATTAGATTTTAACCACCAAAAAACAGTTGAAGGAAATTCATTCTTGGAACATGAATCTTAATGAGTTCACTAATCAAGTAGCTAAACAGACAAAAGAGAGGAAAGGTGGGGCGGGGGGGAATAATCTAAGGAGAGACTGGAAGGGTTTTCTTTTCCTTTGCTGTTAATTTCACACATGATCTGGGAATATATATTGTGCTCTCATTTATTGAGTATTAATGAATCTGAGAGTGTATTGTGCTCTCATTTATTGAGTATAAATGTAAAGCTATCAGATTCCAGGGCACCAAAAAGCAGCTCGCAGACAGTTCTAGAAAACTATTTGATTTAGTGCCTTCAAACTGTCAATGACAAATTAATTTTGCAATGGCTTCGGTCTTTATCCAAATTAAGAAATGATTAATCTTCAAATACTTTTTTCTGTATCACTTATGTATAGATTATTTAATTTTAAATGGTTTCTATATTATTTTTTAATAGCCACATAGTTTAAGAATGGATATTAGTGTTGTGTTTATCAACAAAATGTTTAGAATATATGGTAACAATTCTTACAATTTTCTAATGTTGCGTATTGATTATTATATTTTTGGTAAAGTGGTTGATATTGTTTGTGATTGTGGTAGTGGTGGTAGTTTAAAGTGTTTTTCACTTATAAATGCATTAAAATGTAGTTTTTTTATTTTTTAAAATTTATTTTTGACATCAGCACATCAAAATGATATGAAAATAAAAAAAAATTATTTTAAGCAAAAACAAAAAAAAAATCAAAATTTTTTAGAACGCGGTTTGCACTGCATTTCCAAACATACTCCTACTTCCTAGAATATTTTTTTATCTAAATTGATGTTACATCTGAGTTTTTTTAAAAAAAAAAATATTTTTTATGATTTTAACATCCTTTTATCAAAATTATTAAAAAACAAACAAATAAATATCAAATCTAAGAATAGAAGTACTGTAAAACTATTTTGTATGGTATTAGAATGCATAAACCACGATATCAAATAGTGTTAAATATGATTAAAAAAAAAATCATAAAAAGCATTCTGGAAAGACTTGTGAATACATGTATAGGTTAATTAATGGTACCTTTTACTTTTATATATTTTTTTTATTTTTCATAGAATTTGTTTTTGTATATTTGTTTTAGAAAATTATGCCTTGTATTATAGGTTATTTTATGGTTTATATCATTCTATTTGATTTCAGTACAATAAGTATGTCAAAGGTCCATGCATTGAGATATGAGAAAATTATATGTAAAAATTAATAAACTATCAAAAACGTTAATTTTAATTAAATTAAAATTATGGGAAAAATATATACTTTACCTTGATAAATTATTTTATTTAAAACAACTATTAAAAAATAATAATTTAATTTATTATTTTAAAAACCCTTTCTTTTTTTTCAATTAGAGGAATAAATTATATATTTACCCAATAACCTTCATTAAATTAATTTAATTCGATCAATTTTTAATTTTTCATACATAATTTTCTTGTACATGATAATATCTTAATTTGACATCCAATTGAATGAAACTAGATAGAAGGATAAAAGTTTTATAAAACCTTATAATAAAAATATAGAATATATGAATTTTTTTTAGATAAGATGAAAAGGTAGATAGGTTATTTTACTCCTTTGACAAGAGATATCGTGCCTATATTACATCATTATTTTATCTGAAAGGAAGGATCGTCATCGCATCTATATCGAGGCTAAAGCCTTTGATCTTCTTAAAGATAGCTATGATCGTGTATAAAGCTTAAATAGGACACCAATTAAAAATTATAATAGATGAACTCCCTTGCTCATTTTGACGGAAGAATTATTTTTATGAAAAGCATTCTTTTTTTAATATTATAATCATTAAAACAAGTTTTGATTAAAAAGATATAAAACTCACAAATCTATTGTTCTAACGCCCTAAATGAATATATATATATATATATATATATAAGGATAATAAAATTTGAGAGAATTATATAAATAAATTACACTAAAAAAATAGCAAAATAAATATTTTATTCTCATTGAATATTAATAAGCAATATTTTTTAAAAAACTACATATTAGGTTAATAAATAAATATTCATAATATAATTATTAATATTACCATAAAAGCTCTAATTTATTGAAAACTATGATGTAATTGGATAATTATTTAAAGATAATTTTAAGAATTTATTTAAAGATAATTTTATTCTAAATTTTAAAAAGAAAAAAAGAGAGGTTAAAAGCCATTCGTGTCTAGCCTAGAAAAACAAGCCATATGCTTAGCCTAAAAAAAAAACTTAGGCATGCATGGACTTGAAAGGTTAGCCCGCATACCTAACTTTTTAGCACGCATTACCTTCTAATTCAAATTTTGACCACCAAAAGTTTAGGTCCAAGGTTTGGGACCACAAAAACCTAAATTTCAGCGAACTTTTCTTTTGAAAGATAAAGTCACTTATATTGAACTTTCCTCTCTAAAATAAACAAGTTGACACCAACATCTGTCTTTTATGACAAGAATATAAACAATGAAATACTCTGTACCCTCTTTCTCTTTCAACAATTTTTTTCTTTATTGATTGATATTTAGAAGCTAAAATGGGATAAAAATAAATTTTTAGAGTGAAACATAAAAGGCTAAAATAACATGGATCAAATACATAAATTAAAACTCCATGCACCAAACTGAAGTTTTTCATGCTTTTTGAATAATGAAAATGAAAGGGCTATGTTTTTTTTTTTTGTAAAATTTGATCCTTGTTTTTATGTTTTTTTTAATTATAATCTAAGATTTTAATTTGTAATATCAATCTTTAATCTAATGTTGGATACTTCGCATGTGTAAAAGGAAGCAAATTGAGCAAAAAAATCTTAGCATATAAAAATATACTAGATGAAATTACAAAGCAATAAAGTTGAATAATCTAATTTAAGAAAATTAAGGACCTGATAGAAAATGCACCGTGGGTGCACGTAAGAATCCACAATGGATTTGTCTTTTTTTGCCACTAAAAGGAATTGTAATATAATATAATGATAATGCTATAATTACCGCTAGTAAATTTCAAAAAGGGACACGCAACAGAAAAGGAGAGAGATTGGGGAGTGAGAGAGAAAAAGTACGACGAAAAGGAGAAAAAGAAAACACAAAAAGGCGAATCATTTTCTCAATTGAAACAAATTATATATTACCAAAAAAATATAAAGTAACCATCGTTTTCTCAATCAATTCAACTTGTAAGTTACAAAAATAAAAATATAACAATTAGATTATTTTCTCGGTTAAAATAAATTATATATTACATATAACTATATAAACATTAATTTTATTGATTTGTCACATATAGGTCACAAATATATAAAAAAACAAATCATTTTCTCCATTAAAACAAATTGCATATTACAAAAAATATATATATAAAAAAACAATTATTTTTTCACCCGAAACAACTTGCATATTACAAAAAATAACACAAAAAATATATATTTTCTCAATTGAAATAAATTATATATTGCATATGACTACATAAAAATTAATCTCATTGATTTTATATATGTTGGTTATAAGTCATTTTCTCAATTGAAATAAATTATATATCACAAAAACAAACACAAAAGTATGATCATTTTCTCTGTTTCAACTTGTATGTTACAAAAAACAAAAACAAAAGGCAAATCATTTCAACAATTGAAATAAATTGCATGTTATATATAACTACATAAACATTAATTTCATTGATTTAACACATGTGGGTCATGAATACATCAAAAAACAAATCATTTTCTCAATCGATATAAATTGCATGTTACAAAAAAAAAATAGATATAAATTGCATGTTACAAAAAAAAAATACAAAAGTACATATTACATATGACTACATAAACATTAATTTTATTGATTTAACAAGTGTGGGTCACGAATAATTTCATCATATTTAGGAAATTATTTTCTCAGTTGAAACAAATTTCATATTACATATGACTACATAAACATTAATCTCATTGATTTGACATATATGGGTCACAAGTATGATCATTTTCTCAGTCGAAACAACTTGCATATTAAAAAATATATATATATTTTCTCGGTTAAAAGAAATTTCATATTACATATAACTACATAAACATTAATCTCATTGATTTGACACATGTGAGTTACGAGTACTTTTCTCAATCGAAATAAATTGCATATTATAAAAAAAAAACACAATAAAATAGTCATTTTCTCATTTGAAACAACTTACATGTTACAAAAAAAAAACAAAAGACAAATCATCGTAGTTGAAATAAATTGCATATTACATATAACTACATAAACATTAATTTCATTGATTTAACACATAAGGTCAGGAGTACATAAAAAACAAATCATTTTCTCAGTTGAAACAAATTACATATTACATATGACTACATAAATATTAATTTTATTAATTTCATCATATTTACATATGACTACATAAATCATTTTCGTAGTTGAAATAAATTGCATATTACATATAACTACATAAACATTAATTTCATTGATTTAACACATAAGGTCAGGAGTACATAAAAAACAAATCATTTTCTCAATCAATATAAATTGCATATTACAAAAAAAAAACACAAAAAACAAATCATTTCCTCAGTTGAAACAAATTACATATTACATATGACTACATAAATATTAATTTTATTAATTTCATAATAATTTCATCATATTTACATATAACTACATAAATCATTTTCGTAGTTGAAATAAATTGCATATTACATATAACTTCATAAACATTAATTTCATTGATTTAACACATAAGGTCAGGAGTACATAAAAAACAAATCATTTTCTCAATCAATATAAATTGCATATTAAAAAAAAAAACACAAAAAACAAATCATTTCCTCAATTGAAACAAATTACATATTACATATGACTCCATAAATATTAATTTTATTGATTTAGCAAATGTGGGTCACGAATAATTTCATCATATTTAGCAAATTATTTTCTCAGTTGAATTAAATTTCATATTACATATGACTACATAAACATTAATCTCATTGATCTGACACATGTGGGTCACGAGTACTTTTCTCAATCGAAATAAATTGCATATTATTAAAAAAAAAACACAATAGAATAGTCATTATCTCATTCGGAACAACTTGCATGTTACAAAAAAGACACAAAAAACAAATCATTTTCTTAGTTGAATCAAATTGCATATTACATATGACTGCATAAAACAATAATTTTATTGATTTAACAAGTGTGAATCACGAATAATTTCATCATATTTAAAAAATAATTAATGTTATCTTATTAGTTATTTTATAAAATTTATTCTAATAAATAAAGAGATATAATTAAACTAGAGAAATTTTAAGTGGAAATATATTTATTATTTTTTAATATTTGTGGATTTTATATATTTTTTTATATTTGTCTTTAAAAAAAATCCTGAAAATATCTAATAGTAAATCATTAATTATTCCCGATAAAATTTATTTTCCTGTGGGTGACCCCTCCTTCTATCCTCTAAAATCTACACCGTTCATACCACCCCGCTCACTCTCTATTTATACACCCCTGCCTCTTCTCAGTCACTCCCAACTTGCCTTCTCTTCGTCTTTGTTAATTTTCTCATTACCGACACAAAACACCTTCCTCTTTTCTTATCAAGCATTTTATCTAAACAGCTCTCTCTTGTCAGCATCATTCATGGCTTGTTTGGAGGTTTGTAAGGAGGTTAGTTGAAAGCTTCTAGCTGTTTTCTTCGATCTCCTCATAAATCTTTTTTGATATGCTGCTCCTCCTCCTCCTCCTCCTCTTCTTTTTTTCCCCTCTACGTACGCAGAGATGATTTTAATTTAAGAGCTTTTCCCCTCTCCTTTTCCCATTTCTTGGCTGGCTTAAACCAAACTGCGAGCCATGAAACACAGACATTATAATTGATGTTGCGCGGTTATGATTATACTTTTTAATTACTAGTATTTGTTTTTCTTTTTGTCCTGAAGATGAATTTACTAGCTGTGTTACAATTGGATGAAAATGTACATATGCAGGGTAAGTTCAAAGAGGGACGAGAAGAATGCACTTTTGATGGAACAGTTGATTGGCATGGTCGTCCTGCTATCAAAGACAAATCTGGGCAATGGGTTGCTGGAATTATTATACTTTGTAAGTTCAAATCCTAACTAGCATAAAATAATTAAAGATGACCAAAAAAATAATATTTTTCTCTGGGAGTATACTGCTTAGTTTTTCTATGGTTGATCTTCTCTTTAGAAATATCTCCCAGCTCTGCACTCTTTTCTAAATACCAGTAGCGCTGTCGATTACTTTAAATGGTCATTGTCACAGGTACTGTATATGTTATTTTTCTGGCTAGAAATTTATGGGCCCAAAATCCAAAATCCTAGTATTATGGGTGCATGTTGTGGTATATGTCATATCATTACATCGATCTATATTCATTGCTTGGTCCTAACGCACTAGGGAATATATCCAATGATCTATCCACCCAAATATACGTGTATGTATCATGTACATGTTTATTTTATATGAAGAAATTGCTGAGAAAAAATATGTTCTTGTAAATATTCAAGCCCTCCTTTTGATTCACCAAATTTCTTTGGGAAAAAGAAGAGAGAGATGGGTTGTAATGATAAGCACATGCTCCTTTCTTCTTTGCTAGCAGTATACAATTTCCAGTCTTGGAAAAGATGATAAAGATAAGTGATGAACGTGTAAGGAGGAGCACTGAAATGGAAAACAGGTGTTGGACTCTGGCTACGTGCTGGCCTTCAGGCAGCCTATAAATGCAAACAGCAAGACATAGCTAGGTTAGATATGGATAGGAACAAGAAAAAATTCACTAGAGTTTTAGAGAGGGATAGAGACAGCACGGGAAGGAACTCTTTTCTTTTCTGAGTTTGCCAGTTAGCGACCAATTTCCAGGACTACCATACGACACCATGGAAAGTGGGGTGAGGAAAGCATGCATTAAAATCTTACCTGGCACGTAACTGTGTCTACTTCTTTGCATGGTCTGGGTTTCGGCCACGTGTCGTTTACCACCCAGAAAAAAAAAAACCCTGATCTCAGCACGATACATGTTGCCGACCTGTATATGCCCATGGCCATGCGCATGCATGCATGCATATAGACTGCATAATTATCCTGAATTCAAGTGATCATCTTGGACTTACTACTAGATGTAACTCGATCGGCAAACGATTATAAGCTCCTCAACTTAGTTTGTACAGCCATAAGTTTCAAAGGGTGACTAGTAATAATAATAAAAAAAAAAACATTAGCCTGATTATTGATCATGATTTTTTTAGGTCAGCCGCAGAAATTCCTGTCGTCTTAGGCAAAAGGTCATCACTTTTGTCATCTACAGAGATCATGACCCTCAACAAGCAGGAAAAAAAATGAAAGAAAGGAATTTTCTTTGTAATTAGATAATGAAGGGTAGAGAGATAAAGCGAAGGGCCGCAATCAATTCCTGTTTCTCTCGCTTTACACCCATTAAAGTTAAAACTCCCACTAGTTGGCCTAAGGAATTAAAATTCAGCAATAGGGGGACTGTGGAAGAAGCAATTAGAAAGATGTTTCTAAGGCAAGTTAGCTGTGAAATACGTGGTTGAAGTCGCTTGATGTACTTGAAATTAATTCTTGCAGAGATCTTTGTCACTCTTTTATACAAAGTAGGTTCAAAAATATCAAGTTCTAACGTGCTTGTCATTTTGCTAAATTTGAACTTCCCCAGCACATGAATGGTGAAAGAGGCGTGTGTGAGGATAATGGGAAATGATTGTTACCGTTGACTTCAGTAGCTGGTAGAGCATATGACAAGAATATTGTCGATGGGACGTTTCGATCTTCCAGATTGATTGATTTTAGTCACCCAATTTGTTTTCTAGGCACACCACTCTCTGTGGATCCGAAACTTTGGTGGGATATAGTTCAGCTGGCTGGGATTTTTTTTTTTGGCAAGGGAGGTCCATTTGGCCTAATTATGCTATATCCAAATCCCATTTTTTTAAAAAAAATATCCCTTTCATTTTTTGTTTAATTTGATTAAAAACTCAGTTTTTCAAGAAATACAGTTTCAACCTCTTTTCAAACACAGTTTAATAACAAAAAGACAACATTAGCTTTAAGCCCTGCTTACTGGAGTTCCTTCCTGCTAGAGGAAAAATATAGGTACCCATTAAACTACATGGTCGAGGAGTTCTCCAGCTCTAGTCATTAATTAGAAATACGATGAGATATGATCTTTTCTCAACTTAATTTACTAATTAAAGAAAGTAAAAAACCAACAACGAGTTACAGAATTTCTCAAAATCTAACAAATGGTTTACAAAATTTGTGATAGTGATTATTATTATTATTATTATTTAATATATAATTTGAAAACAAAACAAAGCAATAAACAGAAACCGTAAGCGATACCCAATGCTCCTAAATTAATTAGTTGTTACAGGGCTCTTTCTTTTACTTTCTGCAGAAATGGAAGGTAATGAAGGAAATACGCAAAACCTGCATTATACTCTGTAGAACTTTGCTATGTAGTATAACCTTAATCCATCAGCAATCTAGCCCGCTAGCTCTACAAATGTTTCCACTCGATGTTATTATTGATTAATCCATTAAAGTTGTCATTGAAGCAAACGTTTAAGATCTTGTACCTGTAGCTATCTGGTTTAGAAATCCCTACAAAATAAAGCCTCTAAACTTTGAATTCTGTGTTTGTTTCTGTTCTATGAATCCCAGTGAACCAAGGTCTAGCAACACTTGCTTTCTTTGGTGTTGGTGTGAACTTAGTTCTGTTCCTGACAAGGGTTTTGCAACAAAGCAATGCCGATGCTGCTAATAACGTTAGCAAATGGACCGGGACCGTCTACATCTTCTCTCTTGTTGGTGCTTTCCTCAGCGATTCCTACTGGGGAAGATACAAAACCTGTGCAATTTTTCAGGTCATCTTTGTCATAGTAAGTTACTTTGACTCCGAATCTTCTCTAATACATTTTGCATTCAAGTATAGCTTTGCATATTTCGCCTCAAAATTTACAGGAAGATTTGTACAGTGAGCTTTTAATCCATTAAGTTTTGCATGTAATTAATCGAGTGAACTTCAGCGAATCTGCTTACGAAAACTAACATCTAAAACATTACGCAGTGTATAGGTACTGCGATCTAATTGTATACATATTCTAATTGCTTCTTTTGTGTCTTAATTGGCAGGGCCTAGTAATCCTATCACTCTCGTCATACCTTTTCTTAATCAGACCAAAAGGATGTGGGAATGAGCTGACTCCATGTGGATCCCATTCAAGCATGGAAGTTTCATTGTTTTACCTCTCCATTTACCTCGTTGCTCTAGGAAATGGAGGGTATCAACCTAACATTGCTACATTTGGGGCTGATCAGTTTGATGAAGAGGATCCCAGGGAAGGACATTCCAAGGTTGCATTTTTTAGCTACTTCTACCTGGCCTTGAACCTCGGTTCCCTCTTTTCCAACACAATATTGGGGTATTTTGAGGATGAAGGGGTGTGGGCACTAGGATTCTGGGCGTCTGCAGGTTCTGCCTTTGCAGCATTGGTCTTGTTTCTAGGAGGAACATCTAGATACCGGCACTTCAAACCAAGTGGTAACCCTCTCTCCAGGTTCTGCCAAGTCATCATCGCTGCAATGAAGAAATGGAAGCTCGAGATGCCACGAGATGGAGAGGAGGAGCTGTATAATGTCCATGCAAAAGATTGCTCGATGAATGGCAACAGAAAGATTCTCCACACTGATGGATTCAAGTAAGTATTGAGAGATACATAAACTTAATTTATTCAAATTCTACAGAACTGATAATCCTCACTAAAGAAAAAAAATTAGATTGTTTGGATAGTTTGACATCCATTGCACGTTATGTATAGGAATCAATTTTATCCAGTTTATCGCGATTCGACAAACTGGGTATCTTAGATTCCGTGAAACAAGCATTGCAAGTTCCTTTTAATCAATAACAATGCTAACCCGTGTTCATCCACGTATTATTTTAGGTTCTTGGATAGAGCAGCTTTCATCTCTTCAAGAGATATTGATGATCAAAAGCGGGGCTGTCGCAACCCATGGCGTCTGTGCCCAATTACACAAGTAGAAGAAGTTAAATGCATACTAAGACTACTCCCAATTTGGCTCTGCACCATAATCTATTCAGTGGTTTTCACACAGATGGCCTCTCTGTTTGTTGAGCAGGGTGCTGCAATGAAAACTACAGTATCAAACTTCAAAATCCCTCCTGCCAGCATGTCTAGCTTCGATATTCTAAGTGTTGCGTTTTTCATTTTCCTATATCGGCGAGTTCTTGATCCACTTGTAAGCAGAGTTAAAAAGACGGGTTCAAAAGGACTAACTGAACTTCAAAGAATGGGTGTTGGCCTTGTGATAGCAATAGTGGCAATGATTTCGGCTGGGCTTGTGGAGTGTTATAGACTCAGGTATGCAAGAAAAGACTGCACACACTGTGAAGGCTCAAGCTCTATGAGCATCTTCTGGCAAGTTCCTCAGTATGCACTTATTGGAGCTTCTGAAGTTTTCATGTATGTTGGTCAACTGGAGTTCTTTAATGCACAAACTCCTGATGGATTAAAGAGCTTCGGAAGTGCACTTTGTATGACATCTATCTCGCTAGGGAATTACGTGAGTAGCTTGCTTGTGACTATGGTTATGAAGATCTCGACTGAGGATCACATGCCCGGATGGATCCCCGGAAATCTGAACAAAGGTCACCTGGATAGGTTTTACTTCCTCTTAGCAACCTTGACAACTATAGACCTAGTTGTGTATATAGCATGTGCTAGGTGGTACAAGTCTATCCAACTGGAAGGAAAATGCGAGCTGAATGATCAGGAAGAGAACTTCAGAGTCTGATGTACTTAATAAAATGTCCCACGGAAAAATGTTAATGCTTATGGTACCAGCATATATATATATATATAAGAGGGAGACCGTTAACATTTTGCAGAAAGTTCCTGTATCAAAGGAAAAGGTGCGTATAAAGGGGAGAGTACACGACCTTTTCGCTGAGCTCCCATGACACCCATTTGTCTCAGTTTCTGCAACATCTAACTCCCCTTTTCACTCTGTTTCTGAAGTTAGGTTAGTAGAAACGAGTATAATGAGGCGGGCAGCTTTTGGTTCAAGTTACCTCATTCTAACCTGTTGGTTCCATTGCAAGCCATGGAACTAACATCAGTTTGTATTGAATTTTATGTAAAATGAGTTGGTTTAATGGCTGTCTTTCTAGAATGATTTCCTATTATATATATAGTTGTGTTTGACAATAATAGGAGCAGTATATCTTCTCTCCAAATTTGCACTTCTCCACCCCCTTCACGCAAACCACCAGCACTTGGACTACAAAGTCATCCTTCCTGGGGCAGATAAGACAAAGTAATTCCTGCTTGCTTCACTAATTCTACAGCAATTTTCTCGTGCTCATGCAAGCATTAATTCTATAATTACAACGACCAATTAGATTTGGACACCAAACTTGGACAGATGCCAACCAAGTAAAACATATTTGAAACTGCTCGCAAGAGCTAAAGCTGGTAAAGCATTGTAAGATATACAGGTCAGTTATCATAAAACCTCACTCTGCCTACTAGATTTCAAGTGTAGATTGGTTTTACGGGAGCAAGAGCACTCAGGAGGATCTGAATAAAATCCAAAAAAGTAAAAAAGAGATCAAGTCCTATGCGCTGTTATACAGTGCGCACGGTAATTCTGGTGACAGCAGTTCGATTATTTGTCACGACTTGTTTCACTGTTAAGGTTCTTATTAAGGATTCTCTGATGAGAGTATAAAACGGAGAGTAGACAATATAGCTGGAGTTACGAGGGGTAAGGTTTCAGAGATGTCCTGGTGGCTCTTAATTCTGACAGAGCTTTTATGTTTTTATGGTCTAGAGAAATTCATGGGGTATAAAATGAGAGGGGGGTGATGGAAACCTTCTGGTTATCAAAACAGAATTGACTCCACTAAGGGTTTTGTTATTCTAAAGAGAGGTCCACAAATGCATCGTGGATTTTATTCAGCTAATCATATGGCAAGTATCTTGATTCTGATGTCTTCAGGCAGAGAGAGTTGATGCGAACTCTCAGTGTCTAGAAAGGTTAAAAAAGGGGCTGCTCTTCTCAATCAAGAGTTCTTTTTGGTTTTTTGGTCACGAGACACATACACCCCTCCCATGGTTTAAACCTAGAGCCTCTTAGTAGAAACCCAGGTCTTGACCATCAGGGTGGTCTCCTTAGGAACACTCTAAAGTCTAAATACTTGACTTTGAATATATTGCTGGCTCAAAGAACAACAATTGAAGTCCCAGGGTGGCCGAGAATGACGCTGAGATTGTCGCGTCCTAACAAAAGGACCTTGGTAGATCATGAAGGGCCATGACAACAGTGCAGGATGATCACGGATTTCCACTCAGATATCGGGCTGTCAATTTATACCAATATTATAGCCCCAGCCACTAACAAAAAATCTTTCCACTATTATAGTGTTACGTTTTTTACTAATTAGTAATGGAATAAGACAGATAGGAGCCAACATCAAGGCAAAACAAATACAACGTATCTGTTCTGAAATAGAGGGTCCGAAAAGAACATTATGGTGAAATCATGTTAAAGTGAGACTGATTCAGATAAAAGCAAAAAACAATACATTAGTGGTCAGAAAAGTAAACCTCATTAGGATAAACTAAGGCTAGATAAAGATACCTGTGCAGAACTTCAGTTATAATACCCACAAGTCTAGGCGAGAATAAGCAAAGATAGACAACTGAGAAGGTAGACTCAAGTCGACAGCATAGCTGGAATGGGACTCTTTATTTCTGATGAATAAACAAAGACTTGGACAAAGCGACAACAAAAAAAGTCAAAAATAAATAACACTTCAAAATACCAGAAGAATTGTTGCTAGACTTTAGGGATCTTCATAGCATCTAATCTAATCCAATCAGTAGAGTAATTTTTTCCACATCAACATCTTTGCAAAAAAAAATTGTCATTGAGGTATTCAAACTCATTAGGATTTTTCAAGTTCACACTTGGAACAACAAAACTTGTAATTAAACAAAGATAAAATAACGTTCAGCTGCTCAAACAAAAACCCGTTATCATTACAAAATTAGGACTGGACCTTGCAAACTTGAATGTGATGAGTAGATTTTCGACGCCAGATAGGTTGTGCTCCACTTTGGACAAGGGTAACGTGCTGCCCTTCCATCAATTGACCTTTATTCTAAAGCATGGAAAATATTTGAAAAGATTAATTTCATGAAGTGCTTTTCCAAGTGTAGAAACAAGAGAGATGGAAGAATCGCTAACCAATAGTAGCTTGAGTGCTCGAGAGAAGGTCTCCTCTGCGTCATCTGAAAACTGCATATATATTGGCATGACACCCTGATAAAGTACCAGCCTCTGCTTTATCCTTTCTCTGCCAAGCATGAAAATGTCGCAAATAGTTAGAAATGAAGAAGTTATCCTAATTTACACCACCAACAAGATAGTCACTAAAAGATTCAATGCACAGATCATAGGAAAGGTAGGCATGATAGCTAAAAGACAGCACACACAGCATGAAATGGTAGTAAATAATGTTATTCTAATCATCAGTGCATATCATCAACAAAGCCAATGTAACTTCTTTAATATGATGGCAGAAAGACAGGAAATGTATTGGCATCAAGGAAATGCTTTCATCCACGAGAAAAATAATTAGCACAAACAAATTGAAGGATGTACAGTAGTTATTGAAAACCATATAAGCAAATTATTGAAAACCATCCAGTAATTACTAAAAACTAGTATACCAAACTGAAGGATGAACAGAATCACAACCCTATAAACAAATTGCCAGTGTTAGTGTGACTAGTCTTCTATCTGCTACTTGCACCATGAAGCATTTATTGTTAATCTATTTGGAAGCATGTACATGTGGCATTTCAAGCTTTCTAACATTGTAAAAGCTTTGAACAACATTGTATTTGAAAGGACCTTTATTCTATTTACAGACTCAAAGAACATAAATTAGAAACAAAGACTACAGCATTCATAGTGCTTTCAGAACTCACTCATTTGTGAAGGCAAATATTGTTGAGGAAGGCCGAAAATGACTTAAATGTATAGCCATGGATCCTGTTCTAGTGAAGACGATGATGGGTGTATTGAGAGTATTAGCCATAATTGTGGCATGGAAAGCAAACATTTCACCCATATGGCTCTGCAAAAAATATCCATGAGGTATTCAGACAATGAATATGACCAGTAGTTGGAAATTAGAAATAGTCACTTGTGGACAGTAGCAGCAGCGGCCAAATTTGGCACCAGCCATCACAGCTCTGATATAAAATTGACATAACATCTGATTCTATTTTTCAAACAACTTGTATGTATTTTAAGAGGAACAAGAATTAGATGGCAAGCTCTCATAATGCATACCTGATAGACGTTGTGGGTAGGTGCTGTTGTGTTTACTGGCAGACTTGATTCTGTTCTCAATGCCACTGTGTGCATGACTTTAACAGCTTTAAGAGGATACCTTAATTCAAAAAAAAATTAATAATAAATCAACTGCAAAAACAAAGTAAAATTTTTCTGCATGAAAGATTGAAAAAATCAAATCATAACTTGCAAAAGCGATATAAGTAAAAACATGGTCCTGAGCATGCCATTAAATCAGTTAAGATAACATAAGTTTAACCAAAGAATCTATGTGAAAAAGAGAAATAATTTGAGTTAGTTACCATACAGAAACTTCACCCAGTTATCATCAATATTATATCTTGATATTCCTTTCATCTGACCAGCTAAATGAAATATGAGCTATGAGATTAAAAGAGATAAAAAGAAACTCAAACTTATATTGTGTTATCGGAGTCTTAAAAGTTTTAAAACAAGGAAGGAAACATCTCTAATTATATAACTCAATAAGCTCATTAAATGTACTGACTGAAAAAAAAAATTATGGAAAACATGTTTTAAAAATAATTTTTTGTAATTTTCTGATCCGATGTAAAAAAGAATCATATGTTCACATAATTATAGACGGGATTCAGGTGGCTGGTGATTGTTTCCAGCAATGGTAGACAACTGACATTGAGTCAACTGAAACATGATTATGGTGATCATCAGCAACTATTGCTATGGTTGGAAATGGATGGCACTCAGTAATGGGCAATAGTAGACCAATGGGAAATGCCTACAGTGAAGGTGAAAGCCAAATCAACTGAGTGGTAAGACCATATATCCTATGATGGTGGAAGGCCTGCGACACCAAGCAGTTCGCAAATTTGAGCCAAATCTCCACTGGCTAGAAAAATATCCCAGTTGCCATTTTCTGTTGTGTCATCAAACACAAAGGAGGAAGAAAAGGACAGATTAAAAAAAGAAGCAATGCGGTTTTCAAGCAAAACATCAATTTAATCCTTGGAAAAGGTGATGCAAGCAAGAATGGAACTCAAGCCATGCATTATAAATGTTAGAAATGTTCTATTCTACTTCTACCAGACAGATACTTAAAAACGCTCAGAGGCCTAACAACAGGCAATTTCACAACAAAACTCACAATTTTAATATACAGGGCGGTAGTTTATTCCAGTTCAAGCAACAAAAGGACTGCCACCATAATATTATTAAATTGACATGAGCAGTGAAATCATTTGATATGAACCATGTTCACTTACTTTCCATGGGCAGTCTCCCCTGAAAGCATGACTGCATCAGCACCTTCACGTACTGCAATTGCTATATCTGAAACCTCAGCCCTTGTTGGTGTAGGATGATCAATCATGCTTTCCAGCATGTTTGTCGCTACAATAACTGGTTTCTGCATACTGTGGCACCTTCTAATGATGTCTTCCTGTTTGCATGATCATAAAACTCTTGACTAAACAAGGAATTCAAGTACTGTGATTAAACTCTAAGCAGGACAAGTATTAAAAGGGTAAGTGTTATTGCCAGTTAACAAGGCTACATACAGGTACACATGGCCATTTCACCTACTATAATTTTACGTGGTTGGATCAGCCATGCACAGTGAGTAGGTTTTGCTAAGAAATAACATGTATTTAGACAACAACAAAAACAACCACACCTCGATTTTAAACTTGTTGGGGTTGGTTTTATGAATCCCTTTGCACCCTTCCTAACAAATCATGTACTAAATCCGCCAAATAAAATGCGTGTAGACAAACTACAAAAATGACCCATATGATGGATCTCTAGAATTCATTTTAAGCTATTGCTAGTGTAATCTTTTTTTCTTAGATTCAGAAGTAACTTCTTAATATCTCCAAGAAAGAGGTGAGTCCTCAAACTTTTCCATTCTAATCAAGCCCCATAGCCAAATTTGACACATGTATTATGTGCACCATGGAAGTTAGTATTAGACATGTCACATGCAGTTCAATTACCTGCAATAAAGGGACTTCCTCTATTGGAAGTTCAGCACCAAGGTCTCCACGAGCAACCATTGCCTATAAAGGCAACAAAAAACAGTTAAACAGGAACTGAACATTATGATACAAAGTAATAGATAACCTGAACTCTAGCACATGAGCACGTGAACACATGCGCGGGGTGTGCACAAGGCACATCCTGGCACAGAACAGAAAATCATAGTCTCCTGTAAAGAAGACTAAAACACACAAGCACACTTGAGGGGGAAAAAACAGGCCTTGATGAAAACACTCTCTACAAACACAAAAATTAATTTATTTTCCTTGACTTCATAATGGCATAAAAAATCTGTAGTAATTCATTAAAAATATTGAAAACTGACCCCGTCAGATGCGGAAATTATTGAATGAAGATTTGGTATGGAGTCAGCACTTTCAATTTTTACAATAACATGAATGTCAGCATTGCAGCCTGCATTGAAATAGTTAAGATAGATAAATTGAACAGGTATGAATTCTCAAATGCAGCTGTAACATGAAGACGTGTTTATAATGAAGAAAAAACTTTACTTTTGAGATAATCTTTTAGCTCATGAACCACTTCCGCATCCTTCACGAAGGAGACAGCATAAAAATCAACTTGGTTATCCACCCCAAATTTGATATCTTCCCAGTCTTTGTCTGTAGATAATGACCATATAGCACACAAAAACACAGCAAAGTGTTCAGAAAATAGCAGAGGAAAAATGGAGAATCAAATCTCCACATCATCAATGTTATACAATAAGAAATCGGAACAGATAAGACCTGTAATTGAAGGCAGAGTTGCACTTTTTCCACGCACGTTTAAATGGCGCCTTGATTTTAGTTCTCCACCATCAACTACCACACACTTAACTAGATCATTTGTCTTTGATTTCACAGCCAATGACATCATTCCACCTATGTCACAAAAAATAACACTTCAAGTCTTGTGAGCAGAAGAGAAACTTATGAGTGCAGTGAATATTTAGTAGAGTGTTCCCTTTGTGAATATAGACAGGAAAAAGAAAAGAAAAGAAGATGATTATTGAGAATCTACAGATAGAATAAAATCCAAACATCAGGAAATTAAATTTATTGTGTTACCATACATTACTAGAAACTCGGACATATACTGTAAGAGAAGCCATCAACCTACTATTCAGTAAATAATGAATCACACTTCCAAGAGGCAAATCTAGAAGTCAAAAGGAGTTGATAGAATAACTTTGTTTCCATCATAATGAATTATTCATAGTGCTCCACCTCAATTCAACTAAATGTTGTCATGATAGTTTGGCAGTTGTAACACGATTCCCGTTTCCCATAAAGTCATCATACATAAAAATTGACCATTGTCCAAGAATAGAAAGTTCTCAGAAAGGAAAACTAAACACATACAGTGCATCAACTATATTAAAAGAAATTGAATAAATTTTTATTTTTATTTTTATTTTCATGGTGATATATCATACTTCTTTCTGTTTTTAAACTCATTTGTTTCGAATTATAGATTCCAATTACATCAAACCTTTAATCAGATGGTGCAGAAGTGCAGGTAACTCACATACCATCAATCGAAACCAGTGCAAGATATGTATACTTACCATCCACCAGTATCATGTCCCCAACCTCCACATCATTTATGAAGTCATCGTAGTTTACACTAACAGTGTCTTCAGAGCTGACTCCTCTTTTGATGGTGAAATTAAATTCTCTTCCCTCCTCAAGAATAATTGGTTGAGGCACATCTCCACTTCTAACCTCAGGACCCTGCATTCCGATAAAAGAATCTGAAACTTTGACATTTGTACTGTAGGTCTAAATAGGAAGTACGCAAGAACATTGAGCAGGATGTTGGACGAGTGATTGCAACAATGACAATATTTAATGTAAGACTTGCTTGGCATGCAATCACTGAACCTCTTCCAAAGCATCCCCCCAAAACATATTCCAAAGAAAACTTGGTCATCCAAACTCATGCATTGCACGGTGAACGTAAATAATAAAAATGAGAGAAACCCACTAGCTATCACTAACATTGGTTAAAAATGAAATAAAACCAAATGAATGTGTTATATGATAATTCATGAAAATTTTCATGAAACAGTTTCACCACAGAAACAAGGATAGATAAGGATCAAACTTGAATTTATTGAATTTGTGTTTGACCTTGAACAACTTGAGAGGGGGGAGGGGGGTGTCTTGTTCAAAAAACTAGTCACGGAAAAGGAATAGACTTGACAGAGAATTAAGTCAAAAATTTTAAAAACCAATATACCTTGGTGTCTAGCATTATGGCAATGACGTTGTCATCAGATTGTGCATTATACTCTTTAACAAGATCAATAGTTATCTTGTGGGAAGCGTGGTCTCCATGCGACATATTTAAGCGGGCCACGTTCATTCCAGCTTCAGCCAGTTTCCATATCATTTCACGTGAGCTTGTGGAAGGACCAATTGTACAAACTATTTTTGTTTTCCTTCGAGAGATTGGATCTGTCTTTTCCTTTACCAAAGTTTGGTTGTTGGTCAGTAGCTCTAAAGGAGAGTTCACCTTGTCCTAAAACAGTAGAATCTCAAGTTACAAACTTGCAAAGGAAAGCAAGCACAATGTAAACATTCGAAAGGGAAAAGGCATATGCAAGAGTTTATAATGAAACAGAACTACAAAACAGAGCATTTGACATGTGGTTTTTGCAAGTCTAGAATTTAAAAATGCTTAAACCAGGAAGCACAAGTATCTTTTCTATCTGAAACAGAACATTCATACCGATTAACAAAATCCTGAAATGCAAGAGAAAACACTAATTGCCTACAAAAACCAATTATGAAATACAGAACAGCAGAAATTTAAAAGGACATTGAATCCCTAACCATGGAAGAGCTCTTATGAGATATGTCCAGTTGCACAAAAACGATTTTCATTTGTAATTCTATCGGAGGAAAAAATAAATAAAAACATAATCACCTTGCTCGTAATGGTATTGAAAGCTTAAAGCTATTTCCTTTTTTTTTCTTTCTTCTAACTAGTAAGACTCGCTTAGTGGCTCCAAGGCACTACTTACAACAATACCCGTCATGTGTTTAGTTCAGATATTTCCGAATACTTAAACAAAAATACTTTCTTTTGCTTCCCAACAATATCTCAGAAACCAAACAGAGTGTGTGTGTGTGTGTGTGTGTGTGTGTGTGTGTGTACATATACATAATAAAAGAAGATGAGAAGAACTCACAGAGGCAGTTAAAGGACCATTAGAAGAGACCAGGTTTGCTGTCTGGTTCTGCTCCCTGACTTTCATGGATCTAACGGTAAAGTTGGGATTTTGAAAGAAGCATCTCTTTCTAAACCTTGATTCCAACATAAACACATCACTCAATTTACTCGACGAAGACAAAATCCGATGATCCCTACACATTATGGTCGACATATTGTTAATCGTCGCCATTTCTTCTCAGGTTTTGGCGTCTCTTATTCTTCAATATATATATATATATATATATATATAGAGAGAGAGAGAGAGAGAGAGAGAGAGAGGTGGGGAGGGACCACAGAAAAAACTGGCAGGCTCCTGAGAGAAATGGTTAGAGAGAGTTTATTGAAAGGTTACAGGAAGCAAGGGAAGGGATGTGTTTGTGGCTGGTGCTTACAAAACAGCGAGAGAAACAGAGGGGTTTGTTTCTTAGGACAGTTGGCTGTGGCCTGTGGGGTTTTCCAAGTGCTGGACAGACCTACTCTCTCTCACGACTCTGTTTGTGACACTGCCCAGCCCAATCACTCGCTCGCTCAAAGATTAAACGAAAATTAAGGGAAAATCCCTTTTCTTTTCTTTTCTTTTTCCCCTCTTGTTTGGCGAAAATAGGGTGACAAAAAAACTCAGAAAAGGAAGCTATTTTACAGTGCGATCTTAATGGGGGTGATTTTGCCTTCTCAATTGTTATTAAGGCTTCTATTTGTTGGAAAGTAATTTTTAAAAAAAAAATAAATTCCAGAAAAATGAATTATTTTCTGATGTTTGATAGTATAATGAAAAATAAGTTTGAAAACATTTTTCAGTGTTTGGTTGTGTAATGGAAAATAAGCTGGAAAATAACTTATTAATATTTTATTTTTCTCAAGTTTATTAAAATAATTAGGAACAAATCTTACAAATTAAAAGTTGAATGAGAATGAAATTGAAAAAAAAATCATAAATTATCTCAAATAAAATAAATAATAATCAAAATAATAGAGATCAAATCTAAAAAATTAAAAAAAATTAAAAATGAAGAAATTAAAATAATAATAATCAACATTTCATAAATTATTTCAAATAAAATAAGTAACAATCAAAAGAATAGGGACCAAATTTGATAGATAAAAAATTTCAATAAAAAAATGATATGGAAAAAGCAAATAGCAATTATAAAAATAATGACTAAAGTTAATATAAAAATTAAATTTTAAGAGATGAAATTGAAAAATAAATATTCAAAACAAAATATATATAGCAATCAAAAGTTTGAGGATCAAATTTGATATAATCAGTAAATAATAACATTTCTAAATTTTTCACAACTTCCGGAAAATGTTTTCCTCCCAAATTTTCCAGGAAAACACTTTCCTGAAAACCAAACCAAATTTTCCTTTAACTGTTTTCCGTTGACCAACTTTTCTAATGGCAAACAAACACATGAAAGTTTGAAAAGTGATTTTCTGGAAACCACTTTTCGAAAAACAAACACGGCCAAAAGGGAAAACACTTTCCTGGAAACCAAACCAAATTTTTCTTTGACTTAAAAGTGTTTTTCGTTGACCGGAAAGTGTTTTTCGTTGACCAACTTTTCTAATGGCAAACAAACACAGGAAAGTTTAGAAAGTGGTTTTCCGGAAAATACTTTCCAGGAAACAAACATGGCGTAAGTTTTTAACACAAAAACAAAATGAAATGCAATCCTTATTCTTGAATAAACATATTTCCACAATCCAATTTTGACCTCTCATTTTCAAATATATTTTTTTAAGAAAACACAAGATTTTTTAAAAAAATATATTTTCAACACAATTTGGTTAACTTTAAGTAATTTTATTATTTTTTACCACTTCACTTATTATTCTTATTAATGAATTTTTAAAAATTAAAAGAAAAAAAAGATTTTAGTGTGCAAGGTGATAACGAAGTAAGGAATGAGTGACTAAAATAAACACAAATTTCCAACCCATTCCCGAGCAACTAAAGATAAAGAGATAAGAAAAGGTAATTAAAAAAAAAAAGCAAAAATAAGTTAGTAGAAGATTATAGTGAATGAGTGGATATGAAGGAATAAGAAATAAAGAATAAGAAAAATATTAGATAGAGTAGTATAAAAGATGCTTTAATGGCAAAGAAAAAAAAAGGAGCAAAAAAATCAAGAGGAAAGATGAGGAGTGAGGGGAGAAAAATTTTAGAGGAAGAAAAATAAAGTGAGAGGAAGAATTTTTTTTTTCCTTAGAGAGAAATTTTGTACAAAGAGAGATTATTAGGGGGAAAAAGTGTATTAAAAAAAAAGAAGAAATACTCTCATCACTCTCTCTAAAAAACTAATTCTCCACCATTAATGCCGGCAACGCCATCAACCATAGCCTATCACCAACACCCATCATCAACGCCATAACCACCCTTAACATCGGCAGTAACACCCATCATAGCAGCCATCACCAAAATAAACCATGACAACTCTTCTTTTATTTTTCTATAAAAACTAGTCCCACCATCAATACCACCAACCATCGCAACCCATTTTCTTCTCTCCTCATCCAACAACAACAAATAATAGTAGCAGTAAACCAAATTCATAGGAGAGAGAGAAATCAACTCAAAAGGAGAAAAAAGAGAAAGGGGAAATAAAAATGAATATGTGTGTGACTTGCTCTCTCTTCACATATGGCAATGGTCTTCACCGTCAAGCTAAAAGTGAAGAAGAGTCGCTCTTGGCCCACCCAAGAAACACACCCAACAATAGTGGTGTGTGGTCCCACACATTGACAACTATGGTAGCGCGTGAATTCGTGTGCCCAAGCTATCTAGAACCATCACTTCCATTTCAACAGCTTTCTAATCAACTTCAATCACTTTAAAAGGTCGATTTCGGTCCCCAAATGAATTCTTGAATAAGTTTAATCATATTATTGAATATTGAGATAAAATATTTATTATTATTCTTGATTGGTCAATAATTTATTGTTAATGGTTGAAGATATTTAAAGTGTTAAGACCTACAGTGTTACATGTTAACCCTAGAGATATGATGTTGTAGATGATTTATATTTTTAAGGTGAAACAAGGTTTGAATCAACACTCACTAATGGGGGTTGAGATGATTGAGTTGCAATAGGTTTATCTAAGGCGTGGTGGTTCGGTCTCGGTGTGAAATTTAATAACATCCCCATAAAAACCTTTGATATTATTTAAGAACATTAATGTAAATATCTTATTAACTATTTTTATTTAAAGTGCATTTCAATCAAAATCTAAGAGGAGAAAAAGTAATTTTTTTAAAAAAAAAACTAAAGAAAGAAGCCACGCACCTAGGCCCAGGAGACATCTGGCCCAACAAAAAGAAGACTTGGCATTGTGGGTTTGCATGTCTAGCATTATTTGTTGGTTTTTTTTTATGTTTAAGAGCATATGATCATTTGCCCTTTAATTTTTTAAAAACAGATGAAATGGACAACACGTCGTCTAAAGTGGCCAACGATGTGTTGTTTGATGTTTTAGATTTTGGCCATCGAAATCTCATTTCTATTTTTTTACGTGAAAACACTTAATAAACACCTTATGAGTCTTAATAAACTCATTCTCAACCTAAAAAACCTCTAAATCGGTAAAAAAAAAACTACAAAATTAAACTGGATAAAAATTTTATTTTTTAACCACAATCTACTTTTTTCATGAAGATGGGAGTTTAATAACATTGCAATGGCACTCCTCTCATTAAAAAAAAAAAGTCATTAACACCATTTTTTAAAAAAATATAGCTAATCGAACACTTTCTCTTTATTTCTTTATTTTTCAGTGATTTTCTCTTATCTCTTTCAAAACTTATAAATTGAAATGCAATAAAAAAAAAAATTAGGACCTGTGCATAAAATTATAAAATTAAAGGAACCAAATATGTCTAAATGAAGACAGTTGGGATAAAAATAATGTTTTTTTTGCACAACAATAAAAAAATCATTTTATTTATTTTTTCCTTCTTCCTTTAATTATTTTTTTAATATTGCATATTTAAATGTTATTTTATCAAATTGATCTTTAATTTAATTTTTAAATTTTACCAAACACCTTAATTGTCAGTAGTATAGAAAAGGAAGAAAATATCAACATAATGAATATTACAAACATCACAAAATAAGATGAAATTAAAATAATTAAATTAAATGATCAAAATAAAAATACCGTGCAAGAAGAACGCGTTGCAGTAAAAAGTCCGATTTTAGTTTATTGCTCTAACGAGCAATTTCTGAGTGTGACCCTAATAAATTTCCGGGCAACACAAAGGGCGAGTGAGCAACAAGCGGCAAGAGGGAAGTGGGTTTCAATTTTTGAGTCATTAGGGCATCACACCGTTGCGAAACAAGAAAGCTTCTCTAATGCTCCACCAGTCATAGAAAATATCGCCGCTATGCTCTTCATCGACATTCTCACCAATGGATCTCCGCCGTGTATATCAGCCATCATCCAACGGCGTAAATACCTAAAGCAAACAAAAACCTCGACATAGTAGATACTAGTAGATTGTCCTTTGGTTTACCATGACGGCTCGGATTAACTTTTATATATATATATATAAAGAAATTAAAAGTATAAAAAATATTTTAATAATGTTATTAAACTTAATTAAATGAGTCCATCTTGAAATTCCTCAACTCATTTTTATCTGACTTAAATTTCTAATTAAATTACAGCTAATTAAACTTAAATTAATCAATTTTATTGGTCTAAATACAACTTTGATTACCAATAAAAACATAACTTAGATTTTTTTATTAAAAAACTTGAAAATAATAAATTTTTAAAAAACTATTGAGACAATGATAGATTAAATCGACTGCAGTCCCCCCGTGACCTTGGTCATGAATTCGATTGAGTTTAATAATTTTGTTATATAATTTTTTTTATTTAATTATATGATAAAAATATATAATTATAAAATTAAGTAGGGGAAATCATTTTCGGTTCGGTTTGGTTTTTATAAAAAAAAAGTAACCAGATCGAAATTTAAAAAAAAACAAAACCGGGTCAAACCGATCGATTTCGGTTCAGTTTTTTAGGGCAAAAACCGGTTCAAACCGGTTTGGCTCGGTTTTTTTCCGGTTTCGTTTCGGTTCGGTTTTTTGCTTATAAAACCGAAACCAAACCGGCAGGTTTTTTCAAAATTTTAATCGGTTTTTTTTTCGGTTCGGTTTTTTTGGTTATTTTTTTCCATTTTTCTCGGTTTTTCAGTTTTTTTGCTCACCCCTAAAATTAAGTATCAACCTAAAAATAGATACTTTGAGATAATGATAATACTATAGAAAGCAAACAAAATATAAATCATGCAGTCTATTTCCCAACCAATTCAATATTGAAAGATGAAATAAAACAAATTAAAAACAACTAAAGGACTAGAAAAACACATATTCAATCGGTGGGTAAACTCGTCAAACCTGTGGATCGAATAACTTGAGCTAGAAAGCCAAACCTGTAAACCGGATTATGGACTCTACTGATATTATAATTTATTTATTTTTAAAATATTTTATATTTAATTATGTGATAATAAAAATATATTATCGCAAAGTCAAACACCAATCCAATACCGAGATATTTTCTTGAGACCGTGATAACATGAAACTGAATTTCCAATTAATTCTAATGATGAAATAAAAAAATTAAAAAAAAAGATAAAAAAATTGTTAAACTTGTTAAACCTGAACCGGGCCAACCAGCCAAACTTGTGAATAATTTTGTATAAATTTTAATAATATGACTTTTCTCTTAAACAAAATTTTTTTAATCATACGAGGAAAAAATAAAGGATAAATCAAGTTCAATTAAATAAAAAGAAAAGGATAAAAAAAACTCCTCCAAACTTGTAAACCAGGGCAACCTGAATTATCCCAACAAACCTTCTAATCATGCTAATCCTATAAAAAGATAAAATAAAAGGAAATAAATTACGAAACTAAATCCTCAATCATCCTAATATTAAAAGATAAAATCGATAAAAATAAATTTTTTAAAAAATATAACTAAAAAGAAAAAAAAAAGAAGTAAAATATTATGATCCACAATGCAATAGATGTGAGTAAACAATAATTACCCCACACCTTTTAGTTTTTTGGTAATTTATAAAGTTTAATAATATGAATTTTTTTTGAAATTATTTTTTAATTATATAAAAAAACTATAAAAAAATTAAGTTTAATAAAAAAATAATATCATCAAACCTGTTAATCAGAACAACCTAGGCTATTATCACAAACTCTTAACTTATGCTAATATTATAGAAATATAAAATTAAAAAAAAATTAAAAAATTAAATTCTCAACTGTTTTAATATAAAAAAATAAAATAAAAAAATTATAGAAAAACAAAAGTAAAATGAAAAAATTAAACAGCAAAACAAACACATTGTTAATAATTAATATTTTTAAAATCAAAATCAAACACAGAACACGTGTCGAATAACCTGGTTTGAATTTGTAGGGTAGAGGGACCTAGGCTTCAGGTATATTCTGTTTTTTCCATCGAGAATACCGAATCGAATGAAGCCAAGCACGTGCTTCACTTCACACAGGTGACTGCCTTTTTTAACTTCTGTTGATGGGCGACATCACCTGCAAACCCTTTCGTAGAGAGGGGAGATAATGACGTCCAAATCCCCGTTTGGGAAATATATAGTAGTGTGGTCATTACATTCCCACACACTCAAAAAAAGAAAACGACAAAAAAGTCAGATGGTCATTATTACATGTTTCACTCAAGACTTTTCTTGAACTACTGGTCGTTACATAGGAGTGCTATACTAAAAAATTGTTTGCCTTTTCTATTTTAAAGTGTTTTTATAAAAATTTAAAAATTTATTATTTTAAATCATAAAAAGACATAAGGTCCAAAATATAATTCATTAATTTTAAAATGTACTAGCCGTGTACCCAAGCTGGCCGCATGTGTTTTTTTTAAAAAAACCTTTAAAAATGATGTTTAAGTAGTGCATTGTAAAAATGAAAAAACATACATGATTTGAATGAATCATAGACCAGTCCGGGTCAAGTAAACTAGTATTTTTTTAATCATATGATATAAAAAATAGATAATGATAATAAAAGGATTAGTTTTTTTAAATTAATAAATATAACCGTAGAAAAAAAAATATTTTGAAAATGGATAGAAACGATTTTGTTTAATTCTCAGCCTATTAAATATGAAAGTATGAAATTGGATAAAAAAAACCTAGCTCAAGTCGATTCGAGTTAGCATAACAAACTTATAACATACGGAACAAGAAGCAAGCTAACTCGGGTTAACCCACCAAACCCATGGACTAGATCATGAGATTTGGATACCTTGATAGAAAAGAAAACGTAAAAAAATCACAAAATTGAAAAAAAAAATGATGTCAACCCATATAAACTTTTCAAACCTGTGACCTGAAGCATTGGACTGAAAACACCATATCTGAAAAAATCACGAAACTTAATTCTCAACCAATTAAATATTGAAGGATTAACTTAAAAAAATATTAATTACATAAAAGGTTCTAGAATTAAAAATGACAATTAAAAGAATAGAGATTAAAATTAAAATATAAAATAAATTTATTTTTGATTGAAGAGTGAAACTGAAAATATAAATTAATTGAAAAAAAAATAAAAAAAAGAAGAAGAAAAAGAAAAAGAGAAGAAAAAGAAAAATAAATTCCCCAAAAGATAGCTCGCCAACATATACTAATTTTTTATGAGATTATCAAAAAAAAAATGAAAACACTGATTTTACTAATTGGCATACACTAATTTTTAAAAATAATTTGTTAGACTTTTTTATATTAACATATTAAAATTATTAAAAAACACTAAAAATAAATTTAAAAATAAAATTCATCACACTTCAAAATAGGCAAACCTTCTTTCTCAACCACTCTAACATGTAAAAAAAAAAAAAAAACCTCAAATGCATGCTAAAATCATTCGGACACCATTTTTTTGACGTCACAAATCATCTTAATTAAAAAAAAAAACTCCCTAAAACAAATCAAATATAAAAACCAATTAATTTTCCAAGCTCTGATCTTTTTTCTCTGACACCGTGGTGAGTCGGAATCACAATTAGGCTCCGTTTGTTTGCAGGAAAGTTGTTTCCTTTTGGAAAGTGAATTCCGGGGAAAGTGAATTCCTGGAAAGTGAATTCCGGGAAAGTATTTTCCGATGTTTGATAGTGTTATGGAAAATGAACTGGAAAACACTTTCCAGTGTTTGGTTATGTTATGGAAAAGAAACTGGAAAATAATTTATTAATGAATTAATTTTTTTTTTAAGTTTATCTAATATATATAAAATATTTAATACAAATATTTAATCACTTACAATAAAAGAATGAAATCTAAAAAGTATAATGATGAATTTTTTTTTATAATATATATTTATACATAGCTTATTTTATAAAATATTACTATATATGTCATATCATATTATATACAAATAAGCTTGTGAAATATTTTTTAAGTAAAACCTATTACTATATTTTTTTCAATTTTAAAAGCTTAAAATAAGTTTTTTTTTTTTCATATGAAGAAAGCTAAAATAAATTATGCTCAAAGAAGCTGACAATATACAATTCATAAGTTCACAATGATCAATAAGATCAATCATTTTAATTCTTAATAATGTGATTATCGAATAATTAAATAAACATAAGTTTCAAAAATCACCTCGTATGCAGCAACACAACACACGATTGAGTTCTTGGTTAGGTTCAATTCTATTCTATTTTGATTTGTTAGTTATAACCATGGAGATTGTTGAGTTCAAGCAGTAATATGTAGGCAAGGCTGGTCCATAATATTTGTGTGATAAAAAAACTAATCAACCCAATCATCAGTTACAAATTAAACACATAATTTAGAGGAACAATACCTTACTTAGAGTTGTATTTCATTATATTTCATTACACTATTAAACACATAATTTATAACTAAAATTACAAATATAATATAATTAGTTCTCATGATGTATGTAGTGTTCTACTACAACCACATGAACAAACTACAGCAGCCTTTATAACAAAACCCCACCGTTTTCTCTGTTCTCTCTCGCCTATCTCTAACTCTCTCCCATAACTAATTAATCATCTCATTCGGTTTCATTCCCCTGTCATTCCCATCATCATTCGGTTTCTCCTCTCATTCGGTTTCATTCCCATCTCACTCCCATCTCATTCAGTTTCTCATCCCTGTCAATCCGTTTCTATCATTCGGTTTCTCATGCCCCTCTCAATCGGTTTCTTCATTCGGTTTCTCAAATTCCCCTCTCATTCCCCTCATTCAGTTTCTGAAATCCCCCCATTCCCCTCATTCCCCTGGGTTTTCTCGTCTCACTGTTCATTCTCTCTCGCCTATCATTGATTGTTCTCTCTCGGTTGTCTCTCTTCCCCTGCTCGCTCTCGGTTCTCTCTAACCATTCCCCTGTTCTCTGAAGAAGCAGGACACCATCACAGATTCAAGGGGCAGGACACCATCACCATTCCCCTGTTCTCTCTCTCTCGGTTCTCTCTCGCCTATCACTGATTTGCTCCTCATCCCCAGTTCTCAACCCTCTTTCACCCGACAGTTTCCCCTCCTGTTCGCGTCACTCTCTTTGTGCTGGATCCGGTGCGGGGAAACAGGGTAAGGGCCGGTTGGGTCTTGTTTGGGGATTTTTATTTCTCTAAAGCAGCTGTCGAATGTGCAAGAAACAATGGGGTTTTTATGGCTTGATTGTGATGCAATTGGTTGGTTTTTCTGTGAGCATTTTTTACTGTGACGAGGAGATGAAGAAGAAAACTGGGTATGGGAAAAAAATTGGCAAACAAAGAAAAATACAGGACAGACAAATTAAACAACAAAAATATATATAGTGTTTGGACAGAGATGCAGAGAGGAGTTAGATTGTTTTATCAGTAAAGATAGGAAAGTGTTTTCCTTTTGACAAGGAAAGGAAAACACTTTCCTGCGGGTAAAGTAAGCTGTTTTTGTTGACCGGAATTAATTTTCCTTTGACCAAGTTTCCGGATGATTGCCAAACATTGAAAAATAAGAAAAGTGAATTCCTGAAATTCACTTTCCTTGAAACAAACAAGGCCTTAGTATACTCCCTTCAAAATTGCCAAATTGCGTGGTTTGAATTTTGAAAGGAGTCTGTTGGGGTTTTCTCTCTCTTCCTTACTCTTTTAAGATAAATGATTTTTATAAACCTCAAACTCCAAGGATCAAAGTGAATATATATTAAAAAAAAAATTAATGTTTTTAAAAAACCAACGTCGTTTCATGCCAAAAATCACTTTGAACAAGATTGTTTTGATCATGATGAAGAATATATTTTAGTGTTCAACGAATACTGCATAAAGGAGCAATGCTACAGTAGGGTTAGACTATTATTACTATTATTTTTTTCACAGAAAATAATGCCACAGACGAGTTTTATATATATATACTCGAGTTATATAGATCTAACTAGATTAAATAAGCTGTTTTTAATTTAATTAAACAAAAAAATAAAAATAAAAAACAACAATAAATGAATCAAATCTTTAGAATAACCTAAGAAAAAAAATATTTTTTTTCCAAAACTGGACAGACGATGTATCTTAATTCATAACCCATTAAATATAGAAAAATAAAACATGGTAAAAAAAGACATAAAGAACCAGTCCTGATTAACTAGAGTTAACATGACAAATATGTAATCTTGGTAATTAAAGCGGAGCCAACCTAGAATATCTTGTCAAACTCGTGATCCAAATCACGAGATTGGAATAACCCGATAAAAAACAAATATAAAAAACCATTATGCAAATATGAAAATGTCCTTTATGTTTAATTTTCTTTGCTTTTAAATGTATTTTGGTTGTTTTACTAAGCAAAATAAAAAACTTATTTATATCTTTTTAATTTGACAATAATAAATGAATTATATGAAAAGGCTTCAATATCTTTAAAAGCTAATGTTAACCATTTACTGCTACAGTAAACAATATATTCGAGGGTGGAGTTGGACTGTTTTTACCAGGGATTTTAACTTACTTCAATTTACAATATTTTTTTAAATAAATTCAACTATATAAAATAGAAACAAGAAGGAAAGAAAGACATCATAATTCCTGACTTAAAAAAGAAGAAGAAAAACAAAACGAATTTTAGGCCATCGCATCAAGTTAATATATATATGGGCCTCAGAGAAGTCCGGACTGCGTTAATTAGAGGTACATAGCGTACCTAAATTTACAGATTTTGTTGTGCGAGTGGAAGAAGAGAAGAGCAAGAGATTGAAATCTAAAGAAGAAGCAATTTACTAGACGAACTCCTTCACCACATCTGCTCCTTCCTTCCTTAACATCAAATATGCAGTCAGTCCAAACCTCCAAGAGATGGATACCCCTTTAAGGCTTCTGCTTCTTACATTAACCTTGACACCACTTATCCTTCCTACTCACAACAGTACTCTTGCAGCACAGACAATCCTATGATGCAAAGATATCATAGGTTTTGCTTGACCAAATAGAACAACATGGATGTATGAATCTCTTTTGATTATTCCTTATCCCATAAGGCCAATCATTTGTTTGTATTGATACTTGTATGCTAGATGATCCCCAGGAACATTCTATTCTAGTTTTTCGACAAGAACAGTTTTATCAGCCCAGCGCAGGTTGCAGTGATCACCGATTCAGGAAGTTTCGACAAGAACAGGAAATCTTTTCAGCCGAGGTTCTTTCTCAAGGCTGACTGGATTCCCTCGCCTGTTGCATGGTTTCTCTTTTTGAGAAACATGGTTGCTAGGTTTCTATTCTTGGGTCAAGCTGGGTCTTGTTGTATTGGGCTCTACAGCTTAAAAAAGCGCTATCTTGTATTGATTAGAGGCCCTTTTGAGTTAGTTAATGTATTTTTATCAACGATACTCTTAATTCTGACCTGTTTCTTAAGGGACTGTTCTCTCTCCAATCTTGGCTACCCTCCTGCCAAGATTTTTTTTAAAAAAACCCTTTCCTGAGGTGGCAATTGCTGCCAGAATTGAGAAACCACCATGTCAAAGGAAAAACAAAGGGAAAAGACGAGAAAGAAATTGACGTCTGAAGGGGTAGACAGATTAAGGGATTTGCCTGATGACCTTCTCCACTACATCCTTTCCTTCCTCGACACCAAATACGCAGTCCTAACCTCTGCGCTTTCCAAGAGATGGAGATTCTTCTGGACTTCTGTCCCTGACCTCAAGTTTGACAGAGAATCCTTCGATCGATAAGTTCACCTCTTTCAAGAATTTCGTGCTTACTGTCTTGCAACGCCCCCAGCGTGATTCAAAGATACGCAGGTTTAGCTTAACCTCAAGAAACAACGTTGATAGGTCTTTCATGAATCAAGTTATCGATTACGCCTCATCCCACAATACTGATCATCTTTTTTTATTAGACCCTGGGTGTCAATGCTTATCCCATCCACTTGTCACTACCAAAGGATTCTATTTATCTGAATCATTTGGTGTCACAGCACTCACCACTTTGCATCTGGAACACTGCTACTTAAATTCTCTGATGGTAGTGAGAGGACTGGATGTTTTGATATTTCGGCAATTTGTCCTAATTTGATCAACTTGTGTCTCATCCACTGTGCTTTTGGAATGTTTGAGGTTTTGAAAATATCGGGACCCCAGCTAGTTAACCTGACTCTGGAATATGTGTGTGGTAATAAGCTGGAAATCTCGGCACCGAAGCTTACATTTTTCAAGTTTATACCCTACTATTCACATTTGTCCGTAACTCATCTCCCTTCCCTAGAACACGCGAACGTGGATATTTATAGGCCATATGCATATCCAAGGAAGATAGAGGTTTGCTATCCCAATTTTTTCAAACTGATGCAAGGGTTTCATAATGCACAATTTATCACACTAAACTCCGAAATCATTGAGGTACGCTTGGATATCCGATGCAACTATTTGCTTATTCACTTGTTTGCATTATTAAATTCTCTGATAAATTTGGATGTATCATATTGTTCTAGATCTTGTTCAACGATCCGGATGTGTTTGAGCATCAACCTTCTCCCTTTAGTAGATTGAAGTCTTTGAAGTTGAAAGTGGATCATGAAGATGAACCCTTGATGATGCCTGCAAAAGTGATGGCTTACTTTTTCAGTGGCTCTCCTGCTGCACAACTGTGTGGACGGTGTTCCTAAGGTATATTAATATATCTGTATGATACAAAAAAGAAAAAGTCATGTCAACAGATACTTACCGTTTCCATGCAACCCATGTTTCAGTGGATGGTATGTTTCTTCATTAGTGTTCCTTGAGTAGATGTTGTAGTAAAATATGATGGTATTTCCCACTTGAACTGGCCATACCCACCTGACTTCACTGCTTGTGAGATTACGATCACATTGATTCCATTATTTTTGTTTGGGCCTGATAAACTGTTTGGTTCTGACAATCCTTTTTATAGAATCCGTTAGCGCTTGCATTTTCTCTATTATTATATATATAAATTAATTACAGGAATGCAATGAATTATGATCACCAAGCTTTTATAGTTTCTGGATGTGAAAAGATTAACCTCATGCAGAATATATCGATTGCATGCCATTACAGTGCAGCATGCCATTAGTGTTGTAACAACCAATCTTCCTAGGGCTAATATTGTTAAGGTTGAGTCTTTAGATCAAAGAATTCAATCAGATTATAATGTCTCTGGAGGTTTCCATGGCAGGTACGCAGAGGCTAATTCTTGATGGTCTTCTTGAATCCTTGATGGTCCGCAATTGCATAGAATTTGTAGTTGAGCCAGTCAACAAAATGTGTTGCTGAAACTAGCTTTCAAGGAGCATATTATGGCATGGATTGAGATATTTCATCATAGATAATAACAAATAAATCAATGGAATTTGTTAGAGAATTCGTTTTTGTTCAAAGATTTACTAGTAGTACTGTCCTTGTAACGGGAAGGCAAAGGCAACTTATATGGGTTTTTGAGTTGTCAAATGATGGGTGAAGCTTGGAAGTAATTTTTATTCTCCTTTTCAATGGTTTTTGCTAACGGACCATGATTTAAGCTGCTCGTGCATGGCTTCTTCTAGCCTCTCCTTTTCTCTCTCACTCCTTTGATTGGTAATCTGTTGCTTCTGCCCTGCCCTCCACTCATTTAATCTAGTCAACAGCAAGACTTGTATATATATTATCGCAGGGTGGTTTAACTCTGATGAATTTTTTTATTTTTATTTTATCGGGTTTGTCATTGGTCTTCTAAAATTTAAAAGTTACCTATCATTTATTTTTTTTATCAAATTTAATTTTTTTATAACTATTTATTTAATTTTTTATTGATTTTTTTCTTTAATTTCATCATCATAATTTAATTTTATTTAGTTTTTATATCAAATTTAGACTTCATTTTTTTTATTGCTATTTATTTTGTTTTAGGTTCTTTTTTGTTAATTTTTTTAATTTCATCTATCAGTATTTAATTAATTGGACAATTTTCTTCATGATTGTTTGGGGTTTGTTTTTTACGGGGTTAGTCTAGGGCTTATTATTAGGGTCATGACTCATGAGTATTGAAAATTAGCCCGAGTTGTTTTTGGTCTGTTTTAGATCTTTTTTAGAATTGATTTTTTTTAATTTTATTTTTTAATATTTGATTGATTGAGAATTAATTTTCGTATTTTTTTTTCTATAGGGTTATTTTGATCTTATGTCTCGGGTCATGAATTAATTTTTTATGTCTTTAAAAGTAAAATAGTATTTATACTGTAAAAAAAAATTTCACAAACCCTTTTTTTCCAATCAAATATGTAATATTAAATGTATCCCATAAAAAAAATATTTTTAACGCTGTATGCATTAGTCAATTTTTGTGGTAAGGGAAAAATTATTTCTAGTCTACGGTAATTTTTGTTTTGACGAACAGTAAAAGATTGATTTCTTCTATTTTTAATTTTTTTTTCAATTCCGTGTATCTGGGCTAGTTTTGTCGAGTTAGGCTTGTGCTTTTCTGGCATAAGGGTTCCTATTTTGATCCATTGTACTCTCGGGCTTCACAGTAGTTGGATCTGGTGTGCTTTTAATACAACTCCCCTTTGCTAGTTGCTTCAAAGAAAATAGTCGGAGATGGCAAGCTCTCCTCTCGCCCTCACGTCGGAGATTGGCACCTAAACATGAGGCCCTTGCTTGCTACCTCTCGCTCACAATCTCCCATACCAAATCACCCTCTTTCCAGTTTTCCTTTATGAAAAAGGATTAAAACCCCCTAATAATCAAAGTTTCACCTCTTTTCCATCCCCTCTTTTTAACCCTTCAAGGAAACCAAAGGTACTGTAGAAAATGAAGCTTTCCCTCAATCTTCAAGATGACCCCCAAATCCAAAACCTTCTCTTGAAAGCCAAACTACCCATTTCAATATTCAATCAACCGTTCACTTCTATCTTCACCACCACCGCGACAAACTCCATTTCTGACCTTACTTTTGCTCTCTCTACAAACTTCCCTTCTGGTCCTTCTCTCAAGCTTACCTATACTCCATCCACAACGACAACAACAACAACAACAACTGCCGTTTCTCCTCTTTCTCTTTCTCTTAAATCAGGGTTAGGCCTTTTTGGCTCTCCACATAATTCCCCTCTTGTTTTCTCTGCTCACTTTTCTCTCTCTAATTCAAGCCCCAGTGTAATTGTCCCTACTTTCTCTCTTCAATTCAAGCCAAATTTCGGCCATTTCTCTCTCCACAAGAGAACCACACCTCCATCTTCAAACCCTAACTGTGATCCTAGTTGTGGGTCCTACACAAATGGGCCCCATTCGGAATCCGGGTCACCTTCAAAATCTCAACTTGGAGATGGGTTTGCCTCAGATGGGTCATCAGGTTGGCAGGAGTTGAAATTGGAGCCGTGTAATGGTAAAGGGAAAGAGGGGTTTGCAAACCGTAATTACATTGATGATGTTTATGTTGATAACAATGGAATTGGGTTTTTGCCAGAGAGGCAACCGGTCTGGAAAGATGGAATGAAAGAAGGGTTTTCTAGTGGAGTTGGTGTAAAGGCAAGAACAGTGTTGCCATTGACTAAAAGGGTGATGATGAATATCAGGTGGGCTGTGAATTTTCCTGGTGAGTTTGGAATAAAAATGCCTTACTTGATAGTGAATAAGATTGGGATTGAGAGGGTTGAGGTGTTAAAGGAAGTGAAGAAAGAAAAAAGCAATGAGAGTAATGTGGGCGATTTAGAGTTGTTGAAAGGAATGTGTTTTTGGATGAGAAGGAATTTGGAGGTGTTAGAGACGGAAAATAGGGAGATGAAGCAATATTTGGAGGACATGAGATTGGGAGTTTCAGCGAGGAATTCGCGCAGGGAGGCTAATGGTGCTGTTAAGAGAGTGGTGCCAGCTTCAATTGGTAGTCTTGATGAGTTTGACCAGTGGAAGAGCAAGAAAAATGATGGAGAAGGAAATGGGCAAAGAGAATTGAAGAAGCCTGCAAATAAGGTGACTGACTTGGAAAGTGAGTTACAAAAGGCTATTAAAGCTGCTTCCTCTTAACCAGGTTTGAAATGCTTATTACAGTGCATGCCCTCTTGTTTTGACTTGAATGTATATATTAATCGAGCTTTCAGTTTTATGTAAACCATGCCACGATCAGCATGCTGCGAGGATTTCACATGGGTGGTGTATCGAGCTTTATTAGAGTAGTTTAGGGTTTGGTTTGTAAGATTGCCAACCTATCATGTTAATAGTAGGGATTGATGATAGATATCAGTATTTCTCTGAACGGAGAAAGGTTTAATCGATCAAGATTCAAAGAAACTTTTACATTTATGATTGCTTTATTTGGCAGCTCGTTGTACTGTCTTTAGATTCAGCTGGGTAGTTACAACTTCCAACATTTATTTGCTGAAGTGAAGGCTAAAAAACTTTATTTCAGCGAAATACATCATGAAAGCCCAGCTGCTTAAGTTACACATGTATCTCGTTCTGAATTGATGAGACTGTAGTATTTGGCCCTGTGCCCTCTGATTTTAAATTCCTTATTCGAAAATATCAAAAGTTTTCTTAAAAGTTCAATAGTGCAATACCTCTCTTCCATTAAGACCATTTATGCTTTACAAGCCGAGACGTTGAGAACTTGAGATTTCCCATTCATTAACCGCGAAGCCAGTCCCTGGTTGATGAGAGAAATTGCATGACATCACCATAGAATGTATGTGTTCTGTTGCGTCAGTGTACTTAGATTGACAGGTTCTTTCAGCGCACAGAATATTCTTGCTCTTTCAAATTCAGCATGTATCTTCTTTGACTGAGCCGCACCAAGTAAAATGGTGTTTCTCGTTTGGATTATGTGCACCCTTGCGTTTTAGGCCTCCCCTTTGCATAACAACGAATACTAAAATGGAAATTTGATGCGGGACAATGTGAAAATTGAAACAAGTAAAGAGGGCATAAAGACGAAGCTTAGAATTAGAAGAAAAGGAGCCGAGGAAGAGAAAGAAATCAGCTGAAAAAGAGAGGAGAATTAGGGGTTGGAAAACAAAAGTCTCCTTCTTTTTAATCAATTCATCATCAATTGTCTAACATTTATAAAATAAAATATAAATACTAAAACTTTAATTAGAAGAAAGAATTGGGCTTTTAGCCTACTAAATATAATATCTAACAATAATGAAATTAAGCCCAATAAATAATTCCAAATAAAATTCATTAACACAAGGGTTAGGCTATTCTGTGTTGTTATAGATCATACACACATATGAACTATGGCTTGAGTATGATTCTCATCAAATCCCACGGGGTTGGAAGAACTTGAAATTGTTGAGTATAGCTTAAGGTGGCTCTAATTACGCTTTCAAAAATAAGGATCAAGTTGATGTGATGTCTCAAAAATAAGAATCAAGTTGAATTTTACCATCACTGGTAAAAACAACTTATGCATCCAAAATAATATTAATATGTTCATTTTTGTGTCAATGATAAGAATAATAGGGTAGGGATATCAAAAGAAGCATCAAGAATAAGTTGTGTTTTATATATAACAAGGTTTTTAATGTTAAAAATAGAGCTAATATCAAAGTTTAATGACAACTATTTGATTCAATTATTTGCAACACTTTGAATGGTCTAGCATTACTCACTTGAAAATTATGATTGGTTTCTAAAGGACATCGTTCAAGTTTAATTTGTATCACGAAATAATCTTCAACATTAAGTGCATTATAATATTTTATAGAATTGAAAACTATTTGATTTAATTTGTATTGTCCATTATTTGTTTGAATTTATTTTATGATCTTATCATGAAAATTATGAATTTTACATGTAAAAGACTCAACTGAATCGGATATTTTATAGTAAGGAGATATAAGAATGGAGATCTACTGGCTTTCTAGGTTTATAACTATGAACATTATATGACTAGGGGTGTGAAGTGGAACAAACACTATCTGAAGCCTTGGTAGATATAGTTTGGACACAACATAGTAAATTAGGATTATCCTCATCCTTATCGTCATATTGTTAGGGGTAAAGGATCAGGGAACTTAATATGTTGTTATAAACTTATACCGTGTTGGACGTTAATCACAAGGGGATGAAGAGCATGTTGTTCTAAATCTATGACGTGCTAGATGTCAAGCATGGTGGGTGGAGAATCAAGTAGTTTAAGAGGACTAATATCGTGAGACTTTTCTAAGACCGTATTTACCTCTTCAAGATATTCCACTAAAGAGTTTCATAAAACTTCTTAATATACCACTGAAGCAAAATTATTATATTCTTTATTAACTTCCATTTCAGACTTATTTGAACTTATTGTGTTAAGTTCCTTTTATTGCACATCCTCTTCATCTAAGTCACTAAAATCCTCAAAATTGGATTCCTACATTTGCACACAATAAGTTTCATTTTCACCAATTCCTTGTGTTCTTGGATAACTAAAGGTTTAGAGGTATAATTGAAAAAGATATAACCGAAACCTTGACATTTAACACATTAAACCTTTGAACTTAACCTAGATATTTCATTAACGACTCTTTTCTCCCTTATCTTTTTTTAATAAATTTAGGCACTACTAGGACTAGGTCTGTAGGGTGTAACACCTAACAAATAATCATTATTCCTAAATTGAGACCTAAAAGGGGTTAGTCTTGATGGTTTGTTCATTGAATCTTTATAAGCAACTTATAATCTTGTACTATAGTATAGGCTTGGTCTAAAGTGAAAACACGTATAAACATGATCTCTTTTCTAAAATCATCGTTCAAACCTCTACAAAACATCCATAAAGTCATGATTTCATTGTCTCTTATGACATATATCATTATGTAATCATTAAATTGTGTTATAAACTCATTGACAGATTTATTCCTTTGCTTTAGATTGTTTTATTGGTCTAAAAGTTTATTCTTATAAGACTGGTGTAGTTACTTGTCTTGTAGTTTTTGTTTCATTTTAGTCTAGTAAGTTATAAGAGGTTTACCTCTTCTTTGTAGATAATCCTTAACATCTCTCCGATAAAGTTGGGTTTCACCAATAAGCATCATTTTAGCAAATCTAACTCTCCTATTATTAGACAAGTTGTTTCACTCAAAGAATTGATTCATGTCATGAATCCACCTATAAAAGATCCAAGGGTCGCGATGATCGTCAAGAGTGGGGGTCTCTATTTTATTAGGGCTAATAATTTGCTCATCAAGTTCATCGTGTCTAGAGTAATCTAAATGATAATGAACTTGCATATAATGGTTATTGCTATAATTCTTTCTGGTTTTTTAGTGCTTTATTTGAGAAGTTTTTAGGGGTTCAACTCTCTTAAAAATGTTGGTCATCTTAGTTTGCATAAATTGTAGTTCTCCTTGAATGGTCCTCGGAGTATCATTAATAGTTGAGTCCATGGTAAGTATAGGCTTAAGGTTAGACACTAAATGACCATGACGTCAATGCATGTAACAATATCTTGGAGATGAAATTGAGATTACAAACTATTTCTGGAAGTAAAATCACACCACAAAAACAAAACTAATTTTTTTTTTAATATGAAGATTAATTAAGAACATAATACATGAGAAAAATTATAAGTATGTAATATTATATCTTTAATATAAATAATTAATCAAATAAAAGTCATATCGGTACACCATTTACTACAAGCTTCACAATTAATAGAAAGTACTAAAGATAAAATCAATGTATATGGTGAAAAGCTTGAATCAAACACCTCCTACAATTCATATGCTACTAAACACTCATTAAAGATTTTGATGGAATCATTTTACGGTCTGTATCATAATTTTATTGAAAGTGAAGGTAATCAACTTTTCAAACCATCAAAACAATTTAATGTTTTGGTAATAAAATATAAATACGTACGAAAAAAAGGGTAAGTGTTTGACGTTGTGAAAATTAAACAATTAGTGGGTTTTGCTTTGTCCGAGCGCTATCTTTTTTCCTTCTCTCATTACAAATGCAAATAAAACCTCATAGTAAAATAACTGATATTTCTCTTAAAAAACCAAATAATTAAATAAACACCCAAGGTTAATTTTGTATTTTTATATATTTATTGTACAGTGTAATTACTCTTATATCATTAATTAAAAGAAAAAAAACACAGCTAATATCTTGGAGGTTTTTTTGAATTTTCACTTTTTTTTGTAAAATGTAATTACCTTGTAGCCCTTAGGGTCAACTTTTTTTTGCCCAAGGTAAATGGGCATTTTTGGTTTTCAGACCTTGTTTTTTTTTTTTTTTTTTTGCAATTATTGTGTGAGGTCAAGAGTGTTATGGTCTTTTTATAAATTAAAAAAGAAAAAGTGGTTGGCGCGTGTCAGCTGCAAGGGCATAATAAAGTTTCGATGATAATTTTTCTCCTTTTCTTGTTTTCTTTCTCCTCCATCTCAAAATGTGTGCTAGCATTGCAAAACTGCAAAGTAGTTCTCAATCTTTTAATTTTATTGAATTTGATTTAGTTATTTTTTAATTTCATCCATTGACGTTTAGTTTTTAAATCAAATTTGGTCTTTATTCTTTTGATTCTTATTTATTTTGCTTTTAATCTTCTTTTTTTGATTGGATTTTATTTTTTTGATTTCATCCCTAATCGTTTGATTTTAATTTTTTTTGTTGAATTTAATCCTTATTCTTATTATTGCAATTCCTTTTATTTTGAGTTTTTTTCTTGATTGATTGTTTTTTAGCAATTTCATTGAATTTTCATATCATATTTGTTGTTTATTTTTTTTTATCATGCTTTTAAAACTCGGCTCGAGAATCGACCCCGTTATGTTTCGGGTCACAAGTTGGATCGAATGATTGAGGTTACTGGGGTCAATTAGATTTTTTTATTGTGCAGAAAGTAAAGATAATATTATTTTGATAAAAAAAATAATGGTAAAAGAAAAATCAACGGATGCTACATGATTTCCCCCTAGCTAATTGTTTGATTTTTTATTCAGCTAAAAAGTATAAATGGTATTATTTTGATAAAAAAAAAATAGTTGAGAAAAAATTCAATTATGATATTTTTTTTACTAGTCTTTCTTTGTTTAGGATTACTTTTAATTTTTTTTATTTCATCCGTTTCCATTTGATTTTGTTTTGTTTATATATCAAATGGTGCTCATTCTCTTGATTGTTGTTTTTTTCTTTTTCGTCTTTTGTTTTTTTCTTTCAATTTTTTTCCTCAACATTTTATTTCATTTCTTTTTTTTTCTAAAATTAGTCCTCATTTTTTTAATTGTTTTTTTTTAAAAAAATTCTTATAATTTTATCCCTCAGCATTCTATTTCATTTGTTTTTTTTAATCCAATCATTGTTCTCATTCTTTTAATTATTTTTTTAAATCTTTTTCTTATTTTATTTCTCGATTAAGTTCCTCATTATTTTTTTAATTAGTTTTTATACCAGATTTGATCCTTATTGTTTTGATCACTATTTATTTTCTTTTTGTTTTTTTGATGGTTAAGAAACTTGTTCAAGATTTTTTTGGGTATTCTATATGGTAATCTTAGTTTCATGGCTAGAGTTGCTAGTAATTAGCCCAATTTAATTTTGATCTTTTTATTTTATTTTTTTTATTTCATCATTTGATATTATGTTATTAGGTCTTGAACTTTCTATTTTTTTCTGCTTTTTTTTATTTGAGGTTATCACAGATCACTAATTAATCAAGTTAACTCGGATTCATTTAGGTTATCATCGTTTAAATATTTTTTTTTTATATTAGAAAAAAAAAATAACTCACCTCACAACGCAGCGCGAATAAAAAATTCTAGTTAGTAAGCATAAGATTTCATCATTTTTTAGAATGGTTTTTAATTTTTAAAAAATATAAGAGCATTCACTTTTCTCTTGATGATTGCCTCTACATAAGATATTACTAGTTTCAATTATTTAAAATATTATTGTTGTCATCGTTGCGTCCATATGATGATTTAAACTTTATATTTTAAATTTATAATTCCAAACTCGAATGTTACATTTAGTTGTATCGCAAATTAATATATATAGAAAAATGAAATGTTTAAGAGAAGAATATATTATAAACGGAGTTAAAATACAACAAGAATTTATGTGATGACAATATTAGAACTAGAATCTCTTGGAATTTAATGTTGCTGCTACAGTAATACTTGATAGGGCCTGGTCTCATACTGGGCCTGGTCTGGTCCACAATGTTAGTAAGAATAAAAACAATTAAGTATAGAACAATGCTCGAAGAGAAGTGATTGATGTCTTCTGTCCTTGGAGAAGCAAAGCGAATGGAGAGAGCAATTGAAAGATCAGCGTCATCAGGTGGAAGTGCAAGCGCAAGAGAAGGCACAGCAAAGTCAGTAGTGGCTGATCAGATTTCTCAAGCTGTACAATCGACCTCCAATCTCCTTCACCTTATGCAACAATCCTCTCCTTCCCAGGTACCTCCATCTTTCCCTTCATACATGCTTATTAAGATTCTCGATGCTTATTGTTCCAACCCCCCCCCCCCCCCCTCTTTTTTCTTGAATCAATTTCTGTCAACTATTGTACATGCTTATTAAGATTCCTGCAGCTGGCTGGAGCGTTTTAATACCTTATGAACTTTGCTTGGTCTCTGTGTTAGCGTGATAGAAGTCATGGAGGTTTGATTTTAAGACAATATATTGAAATTTAATGATATTGATGAGCATTGTGCAAATTGGCCTTGTTCAGTTTTTTATTAAACACTCAGTTTTGAGGGTTTTTGGTTATGTTCATGTAGGACTATTTTGTCAAAAATTGATAGACCGGTGAATGTGTATTTAGGTAATCTATGTGATTATGAAGAAGAAAATTTTATGGGGTTATTAGTGTAATTTGCTTGCGTTTTGTTAGAAATTACATGTGAGCATTGGCTTGGCGGGATAGATAAGAGCAATGGTGGAATGGGCTTTTCTAGATTTGGATGGGAAGCCAAATACTGCATTTTTAGGCTCTCTGTGCTGGGAGGAAGTGGGTTGAATAGAAAAATGTATAGGATTGCTTGTGTGTACTCGAAAAATGGTGAGGAGAGTGGAATTTCAAATAAATGAGAATAGTCCTTGGCGCTTAACTGTGCTTAGTACTTTCAGAATTCTGCTTCATGCAAACAGAGAAAATGTTTAAGATGAACTTTAAGAGAAAGTAACTCAGGTTCTATTTTGCTGATTACATTCAAATTTGATAACATTTTATAAAGTGTGTTCGGAAGCCTTGAATGTGAAAGAGTGTAAAAACTGAAGTTGACATGAGCTAAAGATTTAAATATCTGTAACATAGTTTATGAAAAGAAAGATTAGCTAATGACAGTGGAAAAAGAAGTCTTTGGTTAAAATTATATGATGAATGTCTTTATGAAGAACTTTTTGATGTAGGCTACAATGTTATTTAGTCCATTCATAAAAGCCCAGTTACCTTTCTTTGTTTGAGAAGAAGCAGTTGTGAAGTTTTAAAAGTACTCCAGAATTTGCATATAACATTTAATAGTCTGCCCTTCTACTTGACACGTGGATTTGTTTTGTGAAAGAGTTTCAAGAAACTGGGTTTTCAATTTAGTCATGGTGCCTCGTCATAGCTGGTGTTGAGGCTTCGAAAACAGTGTTCATATAAGTGTGTATTGGTATTTCCCATTCTGTTGAGAGTAAGTGAAACCTTGTTTGAGGGAGTTGGATTCACTTATTCTTCAAACTTACTTTGTTGACTTCTGTATTTTATGAAATATGCAGCCCTCTTTCTCTAATCCAGTACATGATAACTGTAGTTGCAAATTGTGTTTAGATTTTTTCTTGTCAGTCAGCAAAGATTATCTCATATGATTTAATTGTTGAAGATGGATAGTAGAATCTAATTAGTTATATTTATTATCCGTATCAATATGCATAAACTTGTATCTCTTTTGTCATTTGCAGGCCAAACTAATGAAGCTCCCAAAGAACCTTCTGGCAAAAGCCTCTACAATCAAGAACACTGGACAAGTATGTATTTCTGTCAATAAATGTGAACTTGTGTAGGAAAAGTCAAAGAATTCATTCCTCTTCTCATTGTTTTCTCTATAGTTGAATTATCTGTTTTCTTACCCCTCATTTGTTGAAGGTTTTAGACCAAATGCCTAAGGTGATCTCATCCCTGGATGCACATATGGATAGTGGATTACAAAGGTTGAGTTCATAAATTCTTTCGGCACACTAGATTCGTCTGTGTCCTTATAAAAACAGCAGATAGCGCCCATACATTAATTTGCTTTGTTTGATTGTCCATTGCATCTTCAACTTTTTTATACGTGTCACTGAAACTCTGCAACTGTAAATTGTAAGTGTTTAGCATGTAACTGAATGCGTTTGGTAGTTGAAATTTTATCCATGAGGATTGGTCGATGCATACAGGACACACAACCATCTGAGCAACTCAACAATGCTTTATTTCTTGCTTGGGTCTGGCTATGTGAAGTCTTTGATGCTATAAATATGACATGATAGCTAAAATTGTAAACTTTGGAATTTAAAAAGAGAAACGATTGGAAACTCATTGAGTGATAGGGTTCTTTGATATAGTGAAGGCAATTTTGAAGTTCTATCAAGTTGAGCTCAAAACCATTTTCTTTTGCATATATTTTAAGGCAACATAATGATAATAATGTAGCTATTCTCTGGATGTTTTGGATTGCTGATGTCATTTCATGTGAATAATTTGTTATCGTTTCCTTTCCTCCTATAAATAGAGATCATCTGAATCCATCCATTAGGACCACTACAATCAACTTGAGGATATTTGTTTTTTTTTTCCTTAATTTTTCCTGTTCCGTTAGCTGATTTAAGTATCAATTTTGCAGTGTTCCTCATCTGAGAACTGCAATCCAGTTACTTGCAAACATGGAGAGCTGCCAGCTTAATACTCTATCCCAAGCTCAGTTCTCTCAACAAGTACAAACCCCCTCATTTTTGTGGCTGTGTGTGATTCCTTTTGCAATGTGCTAATTATTAGCCCATCTACTACTATGTTTAATTAATGACTGCTTTGAATGTCTAAACTGCTAGTAACATGTTTTCATCTTAATTTCCTTCCCCTCTCTCAGGAATCTGAGCAGTCAAGTCAACCTCCGGAGGCAGGTTAATGGACTAAACTTTCACCGTCATTCAGAAGCTTAACAGTACTAGTCATCAGATCATGGCTGGCCAGCCTTCAAAGTCCCAAGCTCGGAGATAGCTATAAGGTCTCAATACACGTTGTCCATGCTTTCAGTCTTGCGGTACATTAAATATGCCCCACTTTTTAGTCTACTGCACATTACATGTCATTATTATTATTCCCATGTCAATGTCCCCAAGCATCTGAAGCACGCTTTTGACGCAAAAAAAATATTCCATACCCTATGTACTTGGAGGAAACCAAGAACATGTCCGTGTCTTTGATTTTTCCTAGGGTCGGGGAACACGTTTTACATTGAAAGTTGAAAGTTCTAGTGGTCGTCTATTTTGTAGTTGATTTAGTTCTCTCTTTCAAACACCCACCCAAGCAGAAGAGTGCAAACTGCTAATACTCTCTGGTATGATACTTAAGCAATCCTTCTGTCTCCATGCTTCCTTGTGTTTTCTGTGACAAAACAGGCCTTATATGCATCCAAGGGGATAAGGACTTTGCTTTGTGCGTTTTTTTCAGATGATTTTAACTGGGCAGGTTGAGGATATTTGTTTTAATTATTTATTTCTTGAACCAAGTGCATTCGACGCGCTGGAAAACTTTCTTCTTGGATCTGATTTAAAGAAAAAAACAGATACAAAAGAAGAAGAAGAAGAAGATAGAATGAAACTTATGATCAATGAATCTTTTTCTCATAATTATGTACAAATCTTATAATAAAAATGACAATAAATATTTTATTTTTAATGCCTATTCATGAGCATATTTTTTTAATTCATATTAGGTTCATAAAGTAATTGTTAACATTATCATAAAAGCTATAATTTTATTTGAAAACAATGGAGAAATTAGATAGTAGTTTAAATATCATGTTGATTATTTTATTTATAGTGGATTTCATTCTAAATTTTTTAAAATAAAGGGTAATGTAAAAAAAAAAAAAAATCAGGCTTCAGATTGCATAATTACCCTTGTTTGGAAGTGCGGTTGCGGTTGCTTTTCAAAGTGCTTTTTATTTAGAAATGTATCAAAATAATTTTTTTATTTTTTAAAAATTATTTTTAATATTAGCACATCAAAAATATTAATTTAAAGTAAAAAAAATAAAAAATTTAAATTTTTTTAAAAATACTTTTGAAAAGTTAAAATATAAAAAAAAATCAAATCACATTGGCATGCAAAGCCATGTCGTCTTTATTCTACATTTTTTTGTCCAGAAGGCGCAGGAACAAACAATGTGTTGTCTTGGTTCAAGTTTGGAGTAATGGGTGAAAAATTATGGTTGGAGTTTTTCAATCTTTAAAATCTATTTTCAATTATAAACATTTTAAAAAAACATTTTAGGAATCTTATTAAATCAAATAAAAAAAAAATCTGAGCTATAATCCTTTTATACTAGCGGGATGAAAAATTCAAATCATTTCCATAAAACTTTTTTATGCAAGAAAAATTCTTTGGCATGAGAATTAGTTTTTTTGTAGACGGAATATGCCCGACCGACCGGTTTCTTTCTCCTTTTATTTTGGTGCGAGTTTCTTTCTTTTCACTTAACACTCAGTGACTATAACGTTAAATTGAATTTCATAAAACTGATCATTAATTGGTTCCCTAACTTTCCACGTTAATTACGTTTTGTCACAGTACTCCTCTTGGATTTTGTCCCCTTCACACGTGGCAGCATTAAGAGTACCATCAACGTGGCAAACAAAACCTTTTTCCACTCTATGATTTTGACTCACTGACTCACCTCCTCCGAAATCCACATCCGGCAACCATTTTTGACATTATAATAATAGTAATAAATGAATCATGATTATTTCAAAAGTCCAGGTTCAATTAATTTTAAATACTTACATGTATATATAAGCAAGGAAAAACCGGGGTGTCGTTTACGCTTTTGAATCTGTCGCCTCTCTACCTTCTTGCTATAAATTAAATTAAATTAAATTAAATTACATAGCAAATAAGGTAAACACGGGATGAAAGTGAGAAAGACAGCCCCCCTCCTCCATCCATTTCAAAGGGCTTTCTCCCCCCCTTCGCCATTCTAAATTATTTTGTCAAATAAAAGCTAAGCCAATCCCTAGCCCCTAGATTGTGAAAACAAAAGAAAATGGCTTCTTCATTGGCTGTGCAATCATCTCCTACCCAAACGGCCTCGTTTTTTATGTCCTCCTCGTCTCTGTCTCGTTGCTCTTTTGCACATATAAGTTTGAGTTTCAATGGCCCTCGCACTCGGATTTCTCCTAGGAACACCATTGTAAGCGCAGATAATAATAAAAAAACATCACTCTTTTGTTTTCTATTTTCTTAGGTGTTTGTATATGTATATATAGAACCTATCTATTTTTTAATTAAATATAATATATACATGCTTTAACGTGTACTACTCTTTTGTTTTATGTTTCAATGAATAATAAACAGTATTCCTATAATGGATGCTCGAAACTGTATTGATAAAATAAGTATATCTAAATCTTTTTATTTCATGGGTAGTGGGTAGGGTACATATATAGCAAAAACGCGATCAGTGAGCACTCATTGCCGTCCTCTTAGCTGGTAAAATTAATGAAACAGAGAGAGACCGTTTCATCCTGTTGAAATTCATAATGATACTATTTTATTTGTTTTTTTGCACGTGTTTAATTTTTCGCCTGTTTTTTGTTTATTTTTTTTCTAATTTAATAATTGATTTTGGATTATTTTTTATTTGTTCAGATTAATGACATGTTTATCATCTGGGCCCTGTTTCTTTTAGATATTTCGTGAAAACTAGCTCCATTAATGGACAAGGGGGAAAAAGGGAAAGGGTAAATCCTTAGCTATACATAGCTCATATTGATTTCTTATTGCTTTCTGCAGACAGAGCACTAGGAGATGGGAAGTAAATTATGTTTTATGGTAGTAGCTTTGTAGCAAATGTGCATGTAAAGTGTCTTTGTGGAGGATGACAAAGGAGTTGCGAAGCTGTGTTTCTTACTGATTCTAAGTTATTTATTATTGTGCCAGAAATGCGATATTTCTCAACCATTGAATTTTGGGAACGGGAAGCCTACTATTCCTGTCCTTAACGATCGGACCTTGCCTAAGTTCTTGGAATCTGATCGAGTGGAGAAAACTGCTAGCAGAAATAATATCAGGCTGAAGTTGTTTTCTGGCACAGCAAATCCTTCTCTATCTCAGGTAACTATTTAGTTCTAGATAGTCATGCACAGAAGAATTATATTTATATTGCTTTATTATTGGTGGTTACTTCTGTTGGTAAAACTGGTGGAATACTAAGACTTTGCTTGTATAAAAATCTCATCATGTTATAAATCGTAATAAATGTTACTCCCTGTGCTGGAATCTTGTAAGATGTTCATTTGATTTAGTTCTTCATGTGTAAAGCTGTCATTTCCCTCTTTGCCTTTGATTAAAAGATTATTCTCCAAAATCAAATTGAGATTCTTTTTGGTGTTATTTGATGTGTGGTTTGGTTAGATACTCTGAGAAACTCTGAAAAAATATATTTCTTAAGTGACATGGTTTTCTACGCGATTGGAATTCCTACCTGGTAACGGTTTGTCATTCATCCCCAGGAAATTGCTAGGTATATGGGCCTAGAACTGGGAAAGATCAACATAAAGCGATTTGCAGATGGGGAAATATATGTTCAGCTGCAAGAGAGTGTTAGAGGATGCGATGTTTTTCTACTGCAGCCCACCTGTCCTCCAGCAAATGAGAATCTCATGGAACTTCTGATAATGATTGATGCTTGTCGTAGAGCATCAGCCAAGAACATCACTGCTGTGATCCCATACTTTGGATATGCCAGAGCAGATCGAAAGGCAAGTTTTATGGTTTGGTTTACATAAAGAGCTATTTCCAATCATTACCAGGAATTCTCGCAAAAGCTTGGTCATGTAAATTAACTATTTGACGAGCTGCTATTTAAGTGTTCACACCAGTAATGCATCAACCTGGTTAGATGAGTAAGTACTTCAATTGCCTTTCTTTCAAGAAGAAAAAATCGATGCTAGATAAGTTGTCTATATAAAATGGAACATCATTATCTCAAGGATGGGTTTAGGTTTCGAACACATCTGTTTCATGTTTGTGCTCTACTTCAATACAGTTTGAATTTGGTTGTAGGCAACATTTGGTATGATTGGTGCCTTTAATTGTTTTATCATGACTATGTAAGAATTAAACTATGATATTCTTCTTGTGTATGCATTTACCTTTGTGTTTTTGGGCAGACTCAAGGTCGTGAATCCATTGCAGCCAAACTTGTTGCAAACCTTATCACAGAAGCAGGTGCAAACCGCATTCTTGCCTGTGATCTTCATTCAGGGCAATCTATGGGTTACTTCGATATTCCTGTGGACCATGTGTATGGTCAGGTAATTACTCTATAGTTTTTAGTTGTTGACCTTTACTTATCCAAATTTTCACCAACTTCTTTTTCACTACTTCTTCTGTGACTCTAGCCTGTGATTCTGGATTATCTTGCAAGCAAGACAATTTATTCCAGTGATTTGGTAGTGGTTTCACCTGATGTTGGTGGAGTTGCAAGAGCACGGGCTTTTGCAAAAAAACTGTCGGATGCTCCTTTAGCTATAGTGGACAAAAGGCGTCATGGACACAATGTTGCTGAGGTAATCTCCTGACCAAGTCACTGCTGAGTGCTGACAGTATTTTCTTTATTTATATCTTGATTCCTGCACTACACTATTAGGTAAGCTGTTTATTTTTATTTTATTATTATTATTATTATTATTATTATTATTATTATTATTATCTTTGCATCCAAATAAAGTTTTCAACTACGCTATCTCACTTGAAAGACTATCTATTAATTCTGCTACTTCCCTTATTAGCTATGACATTTTCTTACTGCATGTATATGCTTCTCTTTTAAATGCCAATTTCATTAGCAGATATTGAGTGTGGCCTATTGTAGAGTTTAGATTCTTTTGTTTAAGCGCAATAACTAGTAAGGGAAGTTCCCTCTGTTTCATTAGTTTTTTCGGTTTGTTATCTTCTTCACAATCTCAAAACTATGATTAATCTGATGCTGCAGGTTATGAACCTTATCGGTGATGTCAAAGGAAAGGTTGCAGTTATGGTAGATGACATGATTGACACTGCTGGTGAGTAATCTTGATGTCAAATTCCAATCCAAGACAAAGGGGATAAGTGCAATTTTACTTGGTTTATGATTTGGTGATTTTTCAAAAAAAAAAATTTGTAGATGATTGTATCCAATTCCTTTTAAAATTTATTAATATTTAACCAAAACAATTGATTATACGCTGTAGGTACAATTGCAAAAGGAGCGGCTCTCTTACATGAAGAGGGGGCCAGAGAAGTTTATGCATGCTGCACTCATGCTGTTTTCAGGTACTCAGTTCATTTACAATATCTGATTAACTTCTTCATGGTGTGTATAATAATTTCTACTTTTCCCACATATAACTAAGTTTCTTGGTTTACCTAGAGAAACGTATCATAAGCATAAATTTATGACTGTTCATTAAGTACAAAATGTTCAATCCACTAGATAGGTACTGTTAGTTTAATGTCCCAAGTGAAATGTTCAAGACAGCAGTGGTTTTTTTCCTCTTCCTTTTCTGTGTGCCTTGCAGCATTTTATTTCAAGATGTCAACTTGCAAGAAAACTTTTTGATTTTCCAGCTCAAAGTTCTGGATTTGTATGGACTTAGCATCCTGTATTTTCAAAAAATCACATTAGTTTTTACAATGTGGTTTCCGGCATGGCTCTATGTGGTTTTGGAAAGTCGGAACTCACTATCTACACTGACCATCTCATTCATATTTGTGTTGACATTTTTACCCTTTTCCTTGGAAGTCCTCCTGCAATTGAGAGGTTGTCGAGTGGCCTGTTTCAAGAGGTGATCATTACTAACACAATTCCAGTGGCGGAGAAGAACCACTTCCCCCAGTTGACTGTGCTTTCTGTAGCAAGTCTGTTGGGCGAGACAATTTGGCGTGTTCATGATGACTGTTCTGTAAGTAGCATTTTTCAATAGCGAAGGAATATCCATTGGTAGTAGACCCTTTTAGTTCAAACAGGGATTCCCTGGCAAGATGGCGATAAAATCTTTCATAGTACAAGAAAATCAATACATGGGATGTGTATTTTTTATGATGTTTGCAGGCAAAATTTTGGTTGTCGTGCATACGAACCTCTACATTAGTCTCATTTAATAAATACATAGATTTTGGCTAATTCTTGTTCTTAAGCCTTCTAACATAGATTTGGATTTATTCAGGTCTTCTAGCTGTACTCTTTTCATGAATTTGTGAATGTATTTATTGTTTTTGGTCGTTAAAAAACTTGTCCATGTCAACTGGGATTCAATAGAAAGAATGGATAATTCCGTGGGCTTCTGCTAAGAAATTCTTAGAGTTGCTGGGTTTTGGGCAAAAAAATGGTTTGAAAGGATTACAGGAAGAAAAAATCCAGGATAAGCAACCAAGTCTATTCCATGCTTCTAGTTTTATGGATGTTTGCATCTAATATAAATTGGGAGTATGTTTTATATGTAACATTTCATGAGCATGGTTTTTTTAATTTTCTTCTATTTCTTTTAGGTGCTTTTAGTATTTTTGTTCGTAATAGCATTATCATCCGAAATATGATGAAAGAGGAGAGAAGCCATGAACATAAAACGGCCCAATATATAAAAATACATAATCCATCCCATTATACTCTATTGTCCCTCTAATTATAAGCTGAAACAGTCTTCAACAATCTGAGCAAAAAGTTACGAAGACGCAAGCTATGGTGCAATCCTAATGGATTTTGTTGATGATTAAAGATTTTTGTTTTTTTGTTCTTTAAATTTATTTTTTGAAGTTAATATTGAAATATATTTTTTTAATGTATTGTACGAATAATGATTTAGTTTCAATTTGACACACATGCAAACTCGAAGATATTTAACATGTTATTGGGTGTCATTCCTATTTTATTGTGGATGAAGCAAAAGCAAATAAACTAATGGGTTCCATTTGGGGAAACCTAAATTTAATCCCAAATCTACATACCCATTCTTATTTTATCACTTTAATTCTATACATTTCCTGCATTGTTTTATCAATTTTTTTTTTGATAATTTGAGTCTATTGTGTATATTTATATATTGAAATAATGTTGATTTAAGGAAAAATTGACCAAAAAGTTATATACAAAATATCAATTTGAAATTCTTTTTGGACGAAAATGTTGTTGGATCTAATTAAGAAATATTATAATGATTGAGAGAAAATAAATGAAATTTATAGTTAAAGCTAAAGTATATAGTTAAAGGATTAAATTGAGGTTTCCATTTACATTTTATTTTACCAGTTTTATTTGGTGAATAAACTAGTTTGATTCATTGTGCCACGCAACTGGGTGAAATATTTTTTCTTAACATAAATAAAGGATGCGAGCTTTGTTAATGTCTTTTTACCATCAAGAAAATTTTAAAATGCAGTTATACATGCATTTAATAAAATAAATCAAAAACTATATATATTAATAAACAATAATAATTATGTTGATTTCAACAAAAAAATTAATATGAAAACTGAATAAAAATGTTATTTCTTAAAAAAAAATCAAATACTTTTTCAGTTTGAAATTGAATTTCTAAATTTTTTTTGTTTAAATTAATAAAATTAAATAAAAAAATATATGTGTTAATAAACAATAATAATTATGTTGATTTCAACAAAAACTTAATATGAATACTGAATAAAAACGTTATTTCTTAAAAAAAAATCAAATATTTGTTTAAGTTTGAAATTGAATTTCTAAAGTTTTCATTGTTTAAATTAATAAAATAAAATTTTATTTTATCAAATTAAATGGTAACTATACTCGAAACATATTTTTAACATCACGATAACTTCTTATAAAATTAATCAAAATAAAATATAATCTCAAATAATTTAATGTGAAATAATTAAATTATAAATAAAAAAAAATAATGTGACCCAAAGTGGATTTTTTCTTTCCTTTATATTTTATTCTCATCATTTTTTTTAATATTTTTTTATCTCATATTAACTCGCGTATTTATAATTTCAAATATTTTTTTAAAAAATTAATTTTACAAAATCAAATTATAATTATTAAATACCAGTTAAAGAACCAAAAAAAAAAGTGCGGTTAATGTTTATTATATGACCACAATTCTTTTGATGTTTTTGTATAATTTATAATAATTGAGTTTACATATGGCCATATTTGTTTTCTGGAAAATAGTTTTTAAAAACCACTTTCTAAACTTTCTTGTATTTGTTTGCTATTAAAAAAAGTGGTCAAGGAAAAACACTTTGCGGTCAATGAAAAACACTTTCCAGTCAAAAAAAAATTTGACTTGGTTTCCAGGAAAGTGTTTTCCCTTTTGGCTGTGTTTGTTTTTTGAAAAATCATTTTCCAAACTTTCATGTGTTTGTTTGCCATTAGAAAAGTTGGTCAACGGAAAGCACTTTCCAGTTAAAGGAAAATTTGGCTTGGTTTTCAGGAAAGTGTTTTCCTAGAAAATTTGGACGGAAAACACTTTCTGGAAGTTGTGAAAAATTTAGAAATGTCATTATTTGCTGATTATATCAAATTTGATCCTCAAACTTTTGATTGCTATATATATTTTATTTTGAATATTTATTTTTTAATTTCATCTTTTAAAATTTAATTTTTATATTAACTTTGGTCCTTATTTTTATAATTGTTATTTGCTTTTTCCTTATCATTTTTTTATTGAAATTTTTTATCTATCAAATTTGGTCCCCATTCTTTTGATTGTTACTTATTTTATTTGAAATAATTTATGAAATGTTAATTATTATTATTTTAATTTCTTCATCTTTCAATTTTTTTATTTTTTATTTGATTTCTATTATTTTGATTATTATTTATTTTATCTGAGATAATTTATGAAATTATATTTTTTTGAATTTCATTCCCATTCAACTTTTTAATTTATAAGGTTTATTCCTCATTATTTGAATAAACTTGAAAAAAATAAAACATTAATAAGTTATTTTCCAGTTCATTTTCCATAACATAACCAAACACTGGAAAGTGTTTTTCAATTTATTTTTTATTACACTATCAAATATCAGAAAATACTTCCCTGAAATTTACTTAGAATAAAAAATTACTTTTCAACAAACAAAGGGTCATAATTTAGTCACGTACTGTCACGTGACATGAGGAATTAGGGTTTGCCTTTCCTTTTGTTTTCGGCTTCTTCAGCAACCTGTTCTATCTATAAATATACTCACTATATCCCCCAACCACTACACCGTTGCTGTTTTTCCTTCAGCACTATTTCACTTTCCAATGTCAATTAGATCTCTATATTTCTTTGCTGTCCTTTTCGAAAACTCCACGTTTTTCTGCTCCTCATTCTATCTGTGTTTTTTATTTCGTAGTTTTTTAAAATCATGCTGTGATGAAATTCTGTGTTCCGGAGACGATCTCAGATGAGGTCGTCTTTGACGGCTGCACAAACCTCTAAGAAGTTCTGAGCTTACCCTTTTGTGTATATATACATATGTGTTTTTGATTTGTTGATGATAGAAAGCGAGGTGAAGATAGAAATTCATGTCTGTCAATCCACTGACTTAGTAACTGTGTGATGTTATCTTGAATCCCGACAGGTTCTGATCGCTTTCTATCTTTTTAATAATCTCAATAACCACCTCATATTTATCTTGATAGACTTCTACATTGTTTGTATAACAATGGGTTTTGTTTTGTGAGAGACTAAAGTTGGAGTCTTGTCATGTTTTTGTTTCTGTAGTTCCTTGTTTTGGGGCATATGATGAATCTCATGTTTTAATGGGTAATTTGCGTCTGAATTTTTCTTGATGCTATACACCTTGGAGACCTGATGCCTTTCTCTTCACTTCCCTTTTATTTCTTCTCAAACTTCTGAACGACATTTAGATGTTATCAGTTGGTTTTTAATATATACGAGGATCAATTTGAAAAAATAAAAATATTCTTTTAAAATATTTTCAAAAAACTATCTTTACCACAATACTAAACGGGTCTTAATTATGTGATTTTAGAGTTCGAGTTCTTGGCAGGTTTTTATTTATTGTCAATTTGTGTAATGAAGCTTTTCTTTATTTGGGGGCAGATGCATCATGTGTTTTAATGAGTAATTTTCATCTGAATATCGTTGATGCTGTAACACCTTGGAGACCTAATGCCCTTGTGTATCTTGTTCATGTCGATTCTTCCGTTGTCATTTGATTTATTATGCTTTATTGCTTTGATGAATCAGTGTGTACCCATTGCGAGAAACTGGTTGTTTCCACCACCACTGAATTGGAGCTGCCAAATTGTACAATCATATTGTATCAACAATTTTATTGTTCTTATGGTTAATCATGAGGGTTAAAATGAGGTTAGAATGTTAATTAATTAGGGCAAAGCTGCACTGTAATGTTCATACGGACAGGTTCTGATTACTATATAATTCCTCAAGCTTGTTGGAGTGTGATTGCAAGTATAAATGTCATTATGCAGTTAATAATGCTGGGCATGGGCTAAACTGAATATGTTATTAGAAGCAATCTTCAAATCATGAGATGGCATGGTGCTGAAGTTAAGAGAACAAAAATAAAAAAAAAAGAGCCTGGTGCTGGAGTGACCACATGTGAACTGTTGGCTTCTGAATTGACTGGGAAGAGTATTGTATTTCAGAATCCCAGTAGAAGATGGTGATTATGTATGGTAGAAGTGTGATCTGAGCTATGCCTTTGCATGATTTGTATTGATTTGAAAATATGAAAACATATTGATCTTGAAAATATTTTGACTTGGAAGCGATTTTGTACCATTTATAATGTTGTAGAAATGATGTCTTGTTACATGAGATGCTCTGCAGCTCTTTAATTTTTAAGCGAGAGTATGCAAAGGTCCATCATGTCAAACAGAAGACGTCCAAAGCAGTTTAGGGTTTGAAGCTACCTCAAGAAAAACTGACTAGTAGATCAAGAATGTTGTCCCAGGTTTAGGGTTTTCCTTTGCATAATTTATATACTAAAAGAAATTTCTCGGTTTTAGAACTGAATGGAATGAAGCTGGGAAGGCCTCGAGCGACCCTATCTATCACCGGAAAGCAGAGTTTCTAAATAAATTTTATCTTGCAAAACTATTTTACTCCCCCAATTTCATGTGACCCCGTAAGCCTCTACCATCAAGTTTGCTTGTAATAACAAGCCTAATGTATTCTGCTCCCTTCTCCTTGACAAGTTCTGGCAAAGGTCCTGCCATGGCCTCCATAATTGGACTGAAAGTCATTCTTTTTCTGGGTTCACAACAGCTCTGTGCCTCTATGATCTCATATTCCTCATTCATCGTTATCTGCTTTCAAATGACCTATTAGAGTGCAAAATATTCATTTATATAACATGGCAACCATTTACCATTTTTCTTGATTTGTGAACCCTGCACTTCACTTTCTTGAATAACAAGGTCAATCCAGTTGCATCAGAGAGCGTTGTGTGAGACGCATCACCTTTTTTGCCTGCTCACAAGGTGGGTGATAATTCATTCTTATCCCTTGTACATCTTATTTATATAGTTTTGCAGGCTCGTCTGAATCAACTCCCAAGTTCACGCCCATCGATCTCAGCAAAGATAGGGCAGCTCTTTGAAGTTCTGATGAATACTTGTCCAAGGAGGCTCTTGTTCATACAACCACCAAGTCATAAATCCGTCAGTTGCAGAAAAATATTATTTAGGTGGCTCATATATGTCATGTAGATTTTAAATTAAATAATAATTTAGGTTTAGAGTCCATTGAATTTTAGTAGTGAGTGAAGCAATCTATTACGGATAGAAGTGTAAAAGTTAAGTTATATAATTAGTATCTCTAGTCTGGCAAAAAAAAGATTAACAATAAAAATACTGTGCCTTCTATCCACACGTATTAATCATAAAGCTTGACATATATATATTAGAACTCTTTATATTTTACAACAAATTTTTGTTTGAACAATCGCTTCAACAGTTAATCAATATTGAGGTATATATCCAATTAATTTTCCATTGCATTTATATGCTTAGCATATTAAGATTATCTTACATGATCAGTACTGCTCCATATCTTATATATCAGGTGTTCAATATGCTAACGTTTGGCTTTATTTTCACTGAAAATATATGTTTACGGTGTGGATGAAGATAGTTACAGGTAAAAAACAGGTCTAAGCGTGTATTGTCTAGATACAAGCATGTTGAGTTCAAGTGTGGTAAGCAGAGTCCACAGAGATGCACGCCATGCACGAAGGTTGCCGGGCAAGACGCCTGCAGCAGCTGGATATCCGCTATTTTAATATTACTTTGAAAAAATCGATTGCCTACTAAGGAATTATGCAAACGGGCAAGATAGCGAATCGTATTAATTATCCATGCTCTTGACCGAACCAGGAATGAAAGAACAATTATCTTTGTTTAGAATGGCATGGCTTTTAAGTGGCGCGAATTCCATTATTATATGGCACTGATCTGACCGACTCTTATTTATTAGAATAAGCGTTGTAATATTATTCATGAGAAGAATATAGTGTATCAATGCCTGAAATTGATCGGAAAACCTTCATTTATGATATGGAGAATTCATGGTGGGAGGTAAGGGATGCATTTGCTGGTTTCCATCTAAATAATGGTCTTGTATATGGACTGCAATTCTGTAACCCTTGTCCATTTTTGAGACTGCACTTCTCTCAGGATCATATTCTTAAGAGTAAATTAATTCAGTCCCTGTTTATCAATGCATTTTTAATTCAGATTCATCTATTTTAAAAATCCAACATCTTCTCCTTCTCTTTTATGTAGGGTTTATAACTTAGTTTGGCCATCAGAGGTACTGTTCCTAAGTCTTTGAGGCGTCACCATTTGATAATTTCTTGTCCCTAAAATAAATAATCTAAACCAAAATCTTGTGCACGTAAAAGCAATCATTTTGGATTTAAATTTCCTCTCTCTCTCTCTCTCTCTCTCTACACATCATTGTGATATCGCTCAAAAGTGCTATTCAACTATTCTAGAGCAACAACAATCATATTAAACATCTCCAGATTAATCAAATCACAGAAGAGTAGAAGTAATCCAATAGTCCATAAATTAAGTAACCAAGATCCACAATTTAACTCGTCCAGAATGAGAAACTTGTTAGGTGTTGACAAACCTACAATTTTTCCTGACCTCTCCTTCATTCCCATAAAGTACGTTAATATTCCCCATCTTTATCATAGAATTGGCAAACGATGCGAAGAAAAGCTCTTGATGAGCGGCATAAGCCCACACCTGCTTTCTTATCTCCCCCTCATGATCTTCCGTCACCAACACGTTATCGGACCCCAGCAACCCTCTTCCTTCAAGAATGTTGAGGAAATAGTGGTTGTCAAATCTAGCCGGGGTTTCAAAATCAAGCGGAGCCAATCGATTGTCTTTTCCTGTTTTTGGACATATGGACCGTAGGATTCTTCGGAAGGGGGTGTATCTCTTGTATTTATCGTAATGTTCTTCAGCACTCTCATCGTGTATTTGTTGCCTAAAGCTTAAGCATCTTGCCTTTCCCATCGTGTGGCTACCTGTGAAACCAAGACGCTTATGGGCAAGCACTATATGTCACTACAACCTACGTGTTTAGTGGTGTTTTTTAAAAGATTTATAAATAAATAAGTAATTATTCACATGAGATAATGTTGTGGATTTTACCTGATAAAGCAACCAAGTCTCTTATGTCAAGACCATGTTGTTTAAAATTGGCAATGAGAGTCTCCAGAGAGGAATTTGGTGCGGGTATAAACTGATTGGCACCATCAAAACTTGCCTTGAGGGAGTCCTTTCTGCCTAGATAAACCTCCCAACCTGGGCCACCTCTCTTCCAAAGTAAAAGGAAAATTAGAAACTACATATATTAATTACTTGATCCCAAATGTCATCAAGGAATTAATCATTTGACATACGACATGACCAGCTTTCTTAACATTTATGTTATTGAAGCCACCTTGTAATGGAGCTTATATATAATGAGACAGTAGTGAGAAGAAAGGCAGAAGAGAGGTGTGTGTGTGTGTGTGTGTGTGTATTTACCACTGCAACAGCATCACGAGCAGCAATGGCTAAGATATCAGCACATGAGACTATGAGAGGGCATGCTTCTTCCAATTGATACTTGATCCTATCAATGACTTCGAATCCACGCAATGAGTTCACGTTAGGCCCTGCCTGCTTTTCACTGACCATGCCTCCATAGCTGTCTAGAAGAACCGATGCATCGCATCCCTGATTAATACCAGAACCAATCAGGATTGGTGAATTTAAGACGTGGAATTGTGAATTTGTGATAGAAAGAATGATGATGCTACAAAATTAATGAGATTATCTGTTAGCAAGTAGTATTCAGTTCTCTAGCAATTCTTTATTTATTTATTTTTCCGAAAAGAAAAACAGCAAGAAAAGGGAGTGCAATATTCATTACGAGGAAACACAGACACAGAATTAGAGAAAACGAGAGGCCTGACCATAACGAAGCAATCATGAAAATGCAAGCGAAGCAGAGAGGCGGCCATTCTTGGATTTTTAAGCACGGCAAACTGAAGATTATACCTAACAATCTCTTCAACCATAGGGCATGTTTCCTTGTAATAGTCACGGACTAAAAGTTGTTCATCACCAAAGGTCGACAAGCTTTGCAAGACCAAAACCAGTAAAGTGATAAAGACCATTGTAAAGGGATTCATTGAGAAATAGCATGACATGACAACCACGCACCAGAAAGATGGTTTGGTTTAAGATTGCTTAATGTTGGGCCAACATTTCCTACTTATAGGAACAAGCTCAGGTGATAATGACGTTTCCTTGTACCGTTCTCCATGTTCCTTCTAATGTTTTCAAACCAACTTTATCCTAATAAAGTAGTAACGGGATTCTTTTGCTATCTCCCAAGTCAAAGTTGATACAACTAATTCAACCTAACTTAATAGCTTTGTTTTCCTCTGGGACGTGATTACTTTCTTGAAGGAATACATTGGCCATGTCAAGGCTAACGTTTTAATTTAATCGAGCATCGTATGCTTTCATTTTCTAGAGACAATATTTAATTCTAGTAAAATAGTAGTAGCTTTTTTTCAATTACGATACGCTTTATCAGAATAAAATTTAATGAGGTTGTTGATGACTATCATTTTGCATCATTAATTAAGATATAGAGGATTAAGATATAGAGGAACAGGTGTTTGTTTATTATTGTGTTTTAAATGGTGGCTTCATCAGAAAGTCCATTTGATATTGGACTGTTTAACATACCCTCCCTCTTTCTCATCCCTGATCTGATGTAAGGCAAAGATTTGATTCTGGATCACTCGGTTGACTGACTTCACTCTACATTGGGGAGGCCATGTTTTTTTCTCAAGGATAAAACTGTGTATCACGAAAGAAATTTAACATTCTGACACGAACGAGAGACAGAAAATAAATGATCCAGAATTACCTGTCTTTGTCTTGAATGCTTCACTCAACTTTGTTTTGCCAAAATTTGAGCTAACTTGGACATTCAATTAACAGATGAATTGCTGTGTTGCTGACATCCCAGCCTTGCATAATTTGAGCGAGCTTGAAATTTAATGAGATTGCTCTTTAAACTGTTTTCTCAGTGGCATTCTGCTTTCAGAATAAAACAGAAAGGAAGAGAAAAACAAGAACAAAAGAAATTGCGATCGTAAGTTTTGTCATGTATTAATCTGACCGACTCCAAAATTTCAATTGCAAAATACAGAACACCTAATTTTTACAGTTTAATGTACATTACCAACGAACCAAACTAAGAGGATATACTTTGGAGGTTCTCTAGAAAAAGGGGGGGAAAACCCCCATCATTTCAGCTCTCCATGTTCCATTCCTAACAAGCAAGACCCAGACAACCACGTCTGTTCCTGCTATCATCTTCAAAAAATTCAAAAAAGCTTTTGTGTTTCTTGCATGTATAATATAGGCTCATCATTGTTGGTGTTCCAATGAAATCGAAGTTTATTTACATCTTCAGCTTGTTAGATTGATCAGCAACTCCCTGCTTGAAAGAATATGACAGCAAAGTTAGCATACCTTCCAAGGAAAACAAAAAACCAGCATCGTCACAATTAAGCCTTAAAACTCTCATGTAAATCAGTACCAATCCTACAAACCATTATATAGTTACCTTCTATCTACTATAATTCCCTCATTAATCGAGGAAAATCTCAGGATGCACTGCCGCACTATTGACATTGAGTGCTTTTTGCAGCTTTCGATGATCAAAGACTTCAACTTCAACCAGGAACATTGAACTGACCGGTCGATGATCCGAGAGCCTTAATTCTGACTGCTTGTAAGAAAGTTGTTTTATACCTTTTCCAAACCAAAGTATTCGATCACACCTGCATATGATGTTAACTAAATAGTTAGGTGACCATGATCATTCAAATGTTAGATTGATTTACTTTTTGAACCATCCAAACTAAGAGAAAAGGAAAATTGTTCTACCAGAAATCTTGGATTTCTTCCTACCAATCTCTTTTTCCTTACTATGATTATAGGAAATAAGCAAACAAAGGCAAACTGCTATTTTGAAATAACCTGTACTTACCATGCCGGAGATCTCTTCTTCTCGCCTTCTTTAGGGTTCTCCCCGACATATCTATCGGAGTTTATTTCATATTTGTAAGTTGGTGGAAAGCTTATCACTCCCTCTTTCCATCCTTCAAATACATGCCCACTGCGAAGTTCTTTGCTTAGCTGCCAAACAAAGATGAATCTTTAACAGTTCCTCCAAAAAAAAAAAAAAAACAAGCGAGATGCTGCTTAGAAGAAAATAGAGAGCATTATTTGCAGAAAGGGCAAACCATTACATTACTCAAACGTGAGAAAGCTATCACTTCTAAAAGTACAAATCAAGGTGTGAGGAAGCTATTCCTGACATGTTTGATCACAGTTGGTTTAAATCTATCCAGAAAACTTAACAAGTTAGAATACTACAAATGTCTCCTTCAAAGATAAGCCCTGTACCATCTTTCAAAACTCTAATATAAATCTTCTATTAGAACATTTACAGTTACAGATCCAATAATTCCGAAAGCAATAGTTTCCTCGTCAAGTGATTTGGTGAGTTTTGTCATTGTTATTACAGGAAGGGTGAAAGTTAAATCACTCTCTTATGATCCACATTATATCTAGATCTTAGAACAACATGCTTCTCAGGAAAAAAAATGTGTCACTGATTAAAGAGGCTGAAACAATTCCAGAAGGCAGTGGAAACTTGATTGTTTATGAGTCTCACCTGATCACTGTTGATAAGTTGATCCCATTTCTTCAGAGCAACAAGCTTCCTGACCTCTGTGTCCAACATATTGAGACGATAATTCAAATCCCCAAACCAGAATATATGACTGTACAGAAGCACCCAATTATAAATACATTGACCAGGTAAATTATAGAGAACAGTCACAAAAGGAAAAAGGATTTGAAGTCATTGATAACACATCCAGTCACTATAATAAATCAACACGAATTTGTCATTACATGATAACTTTAAGAAAATTTACCCTGAAACAACTCATTTGTGCATTTTCTGTTCTTGTAAGTAAATGTCTTGATACCTACACAAGGACCAGAAAAGGCGCAAGTATAGCACTCTGGTGCAGTTGAGTTATTTATTTCCAGCAACTAGGTTTCTCAATGAAATCACACTACGATTATAAAACGGGTATATACATTGAATTCCTAGGTTACTCCAACCAGTTTAATTTCCTAGGCAAATCATGAAAACTATTGAGCATGAGTATGGAGCTCACGACAACCATATTGTAACCAGCTAGGAAAGATAATCCATGAGACGACAAGATGTCTGCTGAGTGCTATGAATAACACACAGCATCCAGACATGCATCACACAAATTTATTCATGGAATGAATTGACATAAAGATGCTTAGTACTTGAGCAATCCAGTATTCTCTGCTGAAGTATTATTTGGAAATACAATAAAAAAGCAAAGTCATGAAACATAGTGCATATTGAAGTTTAATATCAAAAGGTTGCTTACTCATGAGATGGAATTGTCTGTGGTTGATTGGCGTCCGTGACAGATGAGAAATGGGTACGTCGTATAATTTCATAGACATCAGCATTACGCCTTTGTTCAGCCCCCTCTTTCTGACCTGAGGTCAGATGAGAACAAACAAAGCACAGCCTTGACTGGAAAAGAGACATGCTAACAGAAACAGATCCCTGCATCAGCAGCAGCCTCTAATAAGATGCTGGTAAAGCAAAGGCAAGCATGTTCAACTATGATTAATGCAAATGTTATCTTCTCTATGACCCATGCAATAGTCTTCAGCATGAAACCACCCCCCAGCATTACATCAAAATATGGAGGCGCTGAACTCATCCCATCTAACATACAAAAGGTAACAATGTATAAAACATTTACTCCCAATTATAGTAAAATTAAGATGGTACCCTCCATAGCATGATGCAACCTGACGTGTTGCACCGCTGCAACGATTGGAATTAAAACTAGCATGTTGTGCAATTATAACACTGCTTTATTAGTTCTCTTTTCTATTTTGTGGTCCTTCTGTCTACATACTTGAGTTCCACAAAAATATCCTAGTGAAAAAGTCTAAATACTTCATATAAATGCATGTAGAAATGAAACATATTTGTCAACTATTGTGATGAACAAAGAAAATAGATGAACAGGCAGTACCTTGTTTCCCATATAGCCCATAAGACCAACTCCAACAGGAGAGACCTCCAAATTGTTTATATGTCTCCTCAACCTCTTGCGCACCCAAATTGATACATATATTCCTACCATTTGCTTGCTAACAATTCGCACATACTTAGTGAGTGGCTTGCCATTATCTTTGATGATTTCACTGTAACATTGATCGCTTGGTACTTCTAAGAAAGTGTCATCCTCTGCTTCAGATAACCAATCAGAGACCTCGGAGAAAGAATCAATAACTTCAGGAACCTTGTGCCTCTGTTGTTGCTCCAACCACATTGAGCCTAAATTTCCAAAACTGTGGTGAGATCTTTTCAGTCCACTCCTGTTCAAAGCAATATTCTGAGGACTAAATAATGAAGGATTCTCTGTCCAACTGAAGCCTATTCTTGCAGAACTGCTCGATACTCTCCGTAACTTGGAATTGGAAGAGATAACTTCTTGTGGGGTGGCAGCCAATGAATGCTCAGGCCAGTCTAATCTACTTTCACAATCAATTCCATATACTCTCTTTAAGTGCAAATTCTTTCCTATACCAATTGCTTTGCCAAACTCCAGTATGTTAGATTCACAACCATCAGCAGCTTCTATATATTCCTCATTTATCATCTCTAATGGTAGAGAATCGACCTCATCTGCAAGTTCATCAGCAACTGAAGAAGTTCTTAATACTGGTGAGGGAGGGGCACTATAACATTTGTATTTTCTTTCGGGTTGTAGCGATTTGTTCAGAGTCCTTCTAATGATTTCCTCCCATTTTGTAATTGGTCTATTACTCTCTGCTCCCAGAACATTCCCAGCATTCAGAGGGACCACCTCTTGGAAACTGTTCAAGGAAAAAAATAAAAAGAATGCTAAGATCTATTGTATACAAATGTTAACAAGCACATAGAATATTATAGGAATGGATGTCTGCTTTTGGAGTAGCTTCTAAAACTGTACATTCTGGACCCAAGCAGCCGGGGTCTGATAATTATTAGGGTGGGTTTTTTGGGATAATTCTGGTTGAGGAATTGATCAGGTGTGGGCCACAAGATGTAAAACTGGCCCTCTGATTTCCAGCTGTCATCCACTTGCTGAGAAACAGCAAATCCCAGAAATACAGAATGAGTTAGTAGCATATTGTTTCTTAAGTTTTTCATGTGTATGCTCTAGAAACAAATGACAACCAGATGCTGCTTGGATGGCAGATGATTCAATTAAAGCTTTAGATTTCCAATCAGTTCCTTACTCTGGGGTGCATGGTTGACTAATTGATGCCAGATTCTTTGAGGGCTAGACCATGACAAGAAATAAAGTCAGCCTCGTTAGTTATGTACTTATAATCTGATTCTCTACAAGGAAAATCCTCTGTGGGATTTCTTAACAAATAGATCCAAAGATTTTCTGAACATTGCAATCAAACAGATCAGAGAAAACAGAAGCAATCACATTCGCAAACAAAGTAGGGCATATGCATGCATGAAGAGACAGAAAGAACGATTGTAAAGATTTCCTGATACAAAAAAAGAAGCATTGGATATGTGCACATATAAATTCTTACAACAAGTCCAGTCATCAAGAAGAGAAAACAAAGTGATGAAATACTTACCCAATGATGTAAATGTCTGCTGGTTCTTCTGTACAAAGCCAATCATCAATATCAAGATCCTCGTATGGAAGTCTTCCAGCAACATTCCAAGTACCTATTGTCACCCTACAATAACCAAATGTTTAACATTGTATTCTTAATAATTAAAATCTTTAGCCTAATATTCAAAGAATAAGCAGATTACAGCCAACCTCACATCCTTCGTATTTATGTATTGAAGACGCAGAGTTTCAGATTTCCCTCGCTCATGTCTTGATGGATAGCCCTTGGAAGGTACATCTGGATCAATTAAAAATCAAAACAACATGTGATCACAAACTGGCCTTGTATGTAATCAGATAAGATAAAATGATCTTTCCATAATTTGCAAGTCCACTAGGAAGCATATGATCAACTATTTCTTTATGTTTCAGCAGAACCATAACAAAACACCTTTCTTCCAAATTCAAGAATCCAAATTGTCAACAGCAAGTTGCTACAGAATCTTAAATCACAAAAAGTGCCATGCTCGCACACAAGAAAGAAAAGAAAAGCAACATCACTGAGCTGAGAATTGCAGAATGTTAAGAGACTTTGAATGACAAGCCAGTATAGCTCAAATTTCTGACCCACAATTACAAATACTTCGAAAGCTTAATCTTTTGTAAGTAAACCTCGAAGTCTTACTCTTGGGGTAGCTCAAATTTCTGAAAATCTTAATGAAAAGGGAAACTGGTGACAGGCAATAGGACCGAGTGATACATTCAAGAGACAACATATGCTATTAAGTTTGAATGCATCGAAAATGACAAAAGGAGGCTCAATAACAGATAAAGAAAAAGGTTGTTGCCTGAAATTCGACTCTGAAACACATATGGGTTCCCCTGTGTCCTATTTGCATGATCCTCATTCACATTAACTGATTCATCTTTAACAGGGGACGCTGTATAAAAATTGACAGAACATGATCAAGCACGTAGTAGTTAGAGTAATTAATAAAGAATGAAGACAAGTAAACACTAAAACCATACCGTCATCTTCACTCTCAGTTTCAGTGTATTCATCTTCACTAAAATCATAAACCTTGGGCTTTATGTTCAACCATTTCTTCATCACAAGTGAAGGCCAGAAAGGCTGCAACAAAATGCAACTCTCCAAAATAAACAACATGCAGAACCATCTAAAGAAACAAAAAAAAGAAAGAAATACAAGCAGTGCCAAGGCAAGGAGCATTTAAGCATACCTCAGCTCGCTTCCCTCTCCTGGTCCTCATTCTGAATCAAGAACAAAGATATGCAAAACAATTTATATAGCAGACTTTCGAAGAAAAACAAGACCTTCAAAAGGGAAAGGAACAGGCGTGGGATTGTCACCATCCTAGGAGATTAGCATTAAAATAAAAGATTTAAAGACCATTATAAAAACAACAAGGCCTAAGGTTAGGCTTCTTGTGATGCCAATCACATAAAGAAGATTCATACTAGGATCAAACAGAAAGGACAGAAAAAGTGTGGACATATTTAACAGCCATCCACAATCTCAACTTGCCAAATAAGAATAATTCAATGGTCCACCGACACGTCTTAGATTTTCTGATACCAAAACATCCCAGCATGATATTATAGAAAATTCAACATATCTAAAATCAAGTTCTATGAATATCGAAAGGTCACTTTCTCCTTTAACAATACAGTGCTACAAAACACACTTAAAATCAATTGATGTTACTGTCATTACAATTACAAGCGTACAGGCAAGTAGGCCACTAAAGTGACAGTTAAACACAGCATAAAAGAAATACACATTGCCCCCAGATCCTAATCAAACCTGGAGGAAATCCAACTGGGAATTTTCCATCATTCAAATCACTGATCCTTAATCACATCATAAAATCCAAATCAAGGTGTGAGCCCCGGCCCACATCAATCTAATAAAGTTTATGAACGAAAGCTGATCAAGAGGAGTGACTATGAATTAATAGTGAACAAGCAAATTAGGCTCAATACATAAAAACAAACCGAGCATACCTCCAGTCACAGCCTAGATTTGAAACGCACCAGAACAAGACAGCCTCAAACATGCAAATATTTTAATAGCCGAAAAAGTGGGGGTTGACACTAAGATATAGAGTTTTATGTCAAACAGATAATCCACAAGTAATTAAGAAAAGATTACATTCAAAGGACAACTGTGACTCATTGGTAGGACAGTGATTCTTCTTATTTTTTAAATTTTTTATATTGCATGATATTTAGAGACACAGATGTCATGTGTAAGAGAAATGACCCTTGAACTGATGCAAAAGTGGACAACAAAAGATGGGTTCAGCGCACTATATGTGAAGATGAAGCGCTCTCCCATGTTTTTCAACTTTCAACTATTATTAAAACCTCCAACTGTTTTTTTCTTTTTCTTTTTCTTTTAGGGTAATGCTAATACATATAAGGAGTCTATGGTTGAGGTTGATAAAGGCTTTCCTTCACTCACAGGGAAACTCAGATTTTTATAATAAGTCAAAAGGTAGTGTTCTATCAGAGCCTCCTAAACTTTGATTAACCATACACATGCATCAGTAGATTAATCCATCTTTTGGTATTGTATTAAATTAATTTTTTTATATATATTCTTGATGATTTTAAAGTGTTGATATCAAAAATAACTTTTAAAAATAAAAAATTATTTTAATATTACTACACTTTCAAATACTCTATATCAAAAAAAAAAAAAAAAGAGTATATAGAAAGTTCATGATCGAGAAGCTATCGTGGCAGCACTTTACTTTTAAAAAAACTTTTCCTTGTCTGGGTTAATTTAGTTAGATAGTGATTTCATGGTTGGATCTGAAGAAGATTTAAAAATAAAAAAATAATTTAAAAGTAATTTTAGATTTTTGGAAACACACGTAAAGTCGTATTCCTAAACGCTTCCTTTCCACGACAGTCAACCATTTTATAAATATGAGGAAAATAAGGGAGGTAAGATTTTTCTTTCTGAGAAAATCAATATTGTTAATTGCATGCTAATGGGGTTGTTGGAGGAAGGTAAGGTTTTTTCTTCGTGGAAAAATCAATTATTATTAAATGTTAATGGCATGCTGATGGGGGTACAAGGAAGGTAAGATTTTCTTTCTCGCAAATCACCATTAATAGCCGTCCGTGTGTTGATAGGGTTCTTTCCTTTTTGGCTGGTGCAGTGGTGATCTTGGCCGTGTGGACGTACGGTAGCCTGTCCTGTTGTTGTTGGTAAGTGCAATATTTTGGATTCAGAGGTGGACACAGCAAAACATTGCTTCTTTTTAAAAATAAAAATAAAAATAGTATTTTAAAAAAATATTAGCAAAATAACACAATTTTAAAAATAACTTGCATAATTTATACATAGTGAGAGGTGGAGAGTGAATTAATTCATTCTTCAAACAGTGGATAATACCTCCACTATTTATAATTTTAATGTTTTTTAATTTTTATTTTTTTATAAATTATTTTTGTTAACGGTGTTTTCTTAAGAAAACAATTGGTAAAATTTGGTAGGCAGGCTTGGCTGGGAAAAGGGAATTATTGATTGATTTAATTTGTGCAGGGAATAAATGTTGGTTTAAGCAGTTTACATTTAAGTTCATCTTCAAAATCGATAAGAATTATGTATAAATCGCATCGATATTAACTGATTAGGTTTGTTAATTATACTAATTGCTTACCTCTTTTCTCTTGATTGACCAACCATTTACTATTTGCAACTTTCCATATAATTAAAAAATCTCTCCAAATTGGAGTACTAATTAATTTGATATTTAAGAGAGTTAATTGCAACAAATTTAAAAATCCCAGATGGTTTCTTGTAATGCTTTTTTTTAATATACTTCAGATCTAAAAGTATAATAATATAATTTGTTTTTAATTAAAAGCAAGAGCTCCATGCCTTGGACCTAAAACAAAGTGACGTGGAAATTTTTTTAAACAAAGGCATACATTCAACGACGTCGTTCCAGTCGATCAAAAATCAAAATCTCTAAGTAAATTTTTTTTCAATGAAAAAAATAAGGTAGGTGATGCTGCTGAAATTATATTTTTTAAAAATTTTGAATTTTTTTTTTGTTTAATTTTTTTATTTTTAAATTGTATTGTATATTGATATGAAAAATAATTTTTTAAAAATAAAAAAAATAATATTTTAATACATTTTCAAATAAAAAACACTTTAAATTATTACTCCATTCCAAAACATTATTTAAGTTAACGACGTTGCATGAAATGAAAGCATGACTTTGGTAGCTAAAAATCAAAATCTGCTGGATATAAAAACACAAATTAATCCTGATGAATTAGGAAAACTCTTTTAAGCTACTTAATTACCAGTCTTTTTCTTCATGACAGCCACGCACATAAAAAAAAAACATCCAAAAGCTGCCCAGCACACGAGAGAGCAGAAGAAAAGCACGAGGAACAGAGATGAAAGCAATGGGGCAGCAAGCATCTTTCTCTGGCGCAAAAACACAAGACCATCAGCATCCCGCAAAGCTTCCTGATCTTGGATGGGTAGATATTGACCTTTACAGCTCGTCCTATTTGGCCAGAATATATAAATCTCTGTACAGATTCCTAGTCTGTGTGTCAAAATGTTTATATCAAAGTCTAAATCTCAGTTTAGAGAAGGTGGTATCCCTGTTTCATTCCATTTTCCTTCTTTATATATATAAAAAATTCTTGATGATCCATTTCCATTTGTTTTTGCTGCTACGTAAATCCATGCACGGCATGATCCTATCTCGTTTCCCGCCGAATAGGACCTTTTTTTTTTTTTTTTGCTGGCATTACCCCTCGTCTAACTCGGCAAGTAGAATATTGTTAAATAAAATGCAACAAATTAAATATTAAAAAAAAGAAGCAAATTAATCACACTTTTTTTTTTCTAAACTGCAGATTGTAACGGGTAGATAATGCCTCTAGATCTCTTCTTCTTTTTTCTCGCATGGAGTTGTTTAAATTTGCAATCAGATATTGGTTTGTGGGAAAAGTTACAATCAAATATATAAATTTTAACAAAATACCCTTTCACGAGAAATAAAAATAAAAATAGCTTATTGATGTAGCCACACACACACACACGAAGAAGAATTACCTTATCATCCAAAAAGAATTCCCCAGCTGTTTCAGCATTTTCATAAGCAAGGGATTCTTCAATTTAAAGAAAGAAAAAGAGATGGAGTGCTTCACGTACGTGTGATTCCAAGCAAACGGTCAGAGGATTCTCCTTTTCAAGGTAAAACCATAATTTCGAACCGCCCAATTCTCAATTAATTTAAAAATAAATTCTTTAAAACATTGTTTGTTAAAAAAATTAACTTTTTTTTGTTTAAAATTATTTTTTTAATATTTTTAAATCATTTTGATATAATGATATTAAAAATAAAATTTAAAAAATAAAAAATATTATTTAAAATATTTTAAAATAAAAAAACATTTTAAAAAACAATCATTATCATACTATTGAACAATAGACCCACAAGCTTGTAACAACAATAAAAAGATTAAGAGCAACTGGGATGAAAAATAAGAACAAGTTGAAGACAAAACAGTTGCTTTCATTACCTACTTGAGCTATTGGACAGCAAATCAAACACAAAAAATCGTCATCCAGAGCTATAAATCAAAGGGCTACCACTAATCTCAGAGGAGAGGGGAAGGAGAAGGGGGGGGGAAATTGCCACCGGTGATACAGCTTTCTGGCACTAAAATATTGTAGTCTAGTAGGACACATCAGTGGTCAATAGTTTGAGGTCTACAAGGCAGGCAGCAGCACCTTCCTTAAAGGCTAGCATCAAACCAAAAACAATGACTAGAAAAGAGGTGCCCACTAGCCAACTTCAGTAGCATCCATGTCATTTGCCCAACGACATTAATTATTATTATTACTAACGTACTCGAAGGCTTTTCGACTTTGGCGTTTTACTATTTCACTCTATCAATAAATAATGAAATGTTTTAGATTTTCTCAATTTTCATCCTATTAATAAATAATTGATTAAAAATTAAGTTTTTTTTTTTTTAACTTTTCACGAGGCTATTTAGAGTTAGTTTAATTGACTCTAATTTTTTAAAAAAAAAAGAATTTTTTTATTTTATTCTTAAATATTATATTAATTAAGAATTTAACTTTATAATTATTTTTTATTTTTTTTTATGAATTCCAGTTTTTATAATTCAAGATTTTTTTTTTTGTTTTAAGCTAAGAGAAATATGTTATAATATTAATATTAACAAAAACTAATAGTTCTTGGAAAAATACTGATCTAGATAGAACGGAACTTGAAAAGATGATGCAGAAGAACTCGACGATTCAGACAACCTACCAAACCTTAAAGATGGTTTCGGTGGTTCTGCCATGTTGTTCTAACGTGTTGAACCACCTAATAGCAACTTATCCTCGAGCTCATCAGCAAGCTAAACTTTTTGAATTTGTGTGATTATTGAGGGACAGAGGACCCTGTTTGTCTTTCTGCCCTACAAAAACAGAAATTGTGTTTGCAGGGAACGGGAATGGCTCCGAAAGCAGAATTAGATCCCTGGAGAGAGGAATCTCTATACATCTTCCTTCCATATCTTTTGCTCTAGTCAAGTTGTCACTAGCTTTGCCACAGATACAAGTAAAATGTCTAAGATGCGAGGCAAGCTCATTAAAACTTGCAATTCTCTCTGCGTAGCGTACTTGTGATTTATTTGTTTCTGCTCTTATCTTACAAATAAGAGTCGTCTTTTACTTCAAGCCAGCAAAACTAATGGACATTTATACCATAGCTCATAAGGGCCATCTGGACACTTGTTTTGCAGCTATCTCCTATAAAACCTTCATCTGGGAAATGAATTTGTGATCTTCCATTGTCTATAGTGAAGCCCTTAAGCCAGATTTGGAATCTTTTATCAATTTTTAAAACTAGACGATAAATAATGCTCCTCGCTGATATGAGACTCACAAATCTCATGCGAAAAAGAAGCCCAGAAACACATAATTAAGAGACAAATAGAGCTAAGACCAGATACAATTAGCTGGAAATCAAATTGAATTTACGATGCAAGAAGCTATACGAGAAGTGGAACGCTAGTACAATAAAACTCCACTTAAAACGTAAACGAATTCACCTCTTTTTCTATAGGTAAATCAACCACTTCTCCAACTTGTAGTGATTTACTTGCATTTTTCTGGTGGCACTCATTGCTGTGGATGAAGGGGAAGAAAAAACAGCAATTAAAATCGATGCCTGGAAATTTGTACCTGCATACTTTCTGCAAAACTCGATTTTTGGTATTGTATGCTACAACAATTCCTGGAAGCTGCAAATACATGGTCTCGGAATCTTCAACATAAGCAAAAGGAGATATGTTGTGAGGCTCCCACTGATTACCAAGATAGAGAATATCAGGATCCTGTTTTGCCAGCTCTTTATGATCGATAGTAAATACTAATGCCCACCTGAATTTTTCGCTATCATAGACATTATTGTGTGAGTAGACATCATGCTCATATTCCTTGAGGATATTCCAGGTATGAACCCCATCAAAATCAGTGTAAGTGTAGTGTACTCTCCCCTCAGATTCCCACAAGCATCGCCTGTAAGTCATTGTTGATTGCCAGGACCAATCTTCAAAAACATTTGGCAGTTCAATTACTTCACAGTAATCATCTTTAACATGATAAACAAGCAACCGTCCACTTATTTCCCAATGAATAGCTCCATTGGAAAAAAGTGGGGTTGCGTTCAACTGAGGAAACTCACAGACAGGTACTTCAACATTCAAAGACAAACTCAAGGGTTGATGGTTTCTCCAAGCCCAGTTTCGGAAGAGAAGATTTCCAGTTCAATATCATCAGGAAGCGGGCCCAAGCCATTCTCTTCATCTTTGAAAGCATGTACAAGCACAACCTGATACTGTTTTCCATCAAAAGCGAGACCTGACCTGATGACTTGCCTGGTAATACCATGCGGTGGAAGAGTCACAGACTGCTTGGTAAAGGGATTGAATACATGATAGTTGAGCTGATTCTCCCCAAAACTAGACAATAAAAGCAAGCCATTACATGAAGAGATAAAATGCAGATAAGTGCTGGTGGAGAAACTAAGGGAGTTGTTCATACTGGCGCCTCCTGTTTCTTTGTCAATGTCTAGAAAAACAAACTGAGACGACCCTTCATCAAACTGATAATGGCATACGAGACCCTTTGCGCCCATATCAGAAATAATGCTGGAACAATCTGTCTTCTGATCCTCCATGTTTGCTAATGACAAATAGTCTTGCTACTGCCATTAATCTTATAAAAAGTAAGTCAAGGTCAATCTTCCAATAGCTAGCTTTATCTACTCCCTCTGGAAAAAAAAAAAGTAAATAAATCAATGAAGACCTGTGAGCACAAAATTCCATTGACTTACCTTCCATGTACCTTACAAGAAGATTCCAGTAACCCAAATCACAAGCAAATAATATGTTTCTAGAAATCCATTTGATAATCATACCAACTATTATAAACCGACACTTCAATTATGCTTTTCAGACTAGCAATTCAATTCCAAATGGTTTGCGCTCGGAAACAAGGAAATATTATAAACGAAGTAAAATGAAATATTATCTTCCTTTTTGGATGTAAATTAAGTAAACGATTAAATAATTACTTGGCTCAAGATGGTTAAAAATGAACAGGAAATGGGCATTTTTCAAGTAGAAAGAAACAGCGAGGCCAATATTTTGTAACTGTTTCAAGAAAGAGCGCTTTGGAGGGAGAGGGAGAGAGTAGTCGGCGATGAAATTATGAATCAGTAAAATGGCGACTTCGCAGTTTTAAGTCAAGTAATTAATAACCGTTGTCTAACCCCTAATATATATAATTAATGATTTTAATTTCGGTGGACTAATTTGTTGTTACCGTACGGACAAATTGCGTGAATCTCCTTCGAGTATTTCGAAATTGCAAATACTGCCCAAGATTTCTTGAATTCCCGACCCTTGACTAAAAAGTTTAAAACCTTGACCAGACACCCTTCTTTCCAACCCAGGTTTCAACGCGCACAAGAGATTTCCAGTCGGGTTCTTCTTCAAAAAAAAATATATTAGATGTACTAGGAATTATACTTCAAAATTTTAAGACAAACTATTAAGGTAGATCATACATCTCTCAGGGCATGAACAGTTCAGTAAATAGAAGGAAACTAGTGCTGACATCTCAAAAATCATGTCTTTCTTAGACCTGGTTTCCGTAGATTGCTAGATCAAAACTTTTGAAGATACCAACAAGTGGGAAAGGGTGTGATATAGGAACTCCTGAAGGATGTCTATTGTACACAAACTCATACAGAACTCTCACACCCTCGTCCAGGAAAATGGCCTGCAGAAACCAACTTGGCAAGATCCAAGAAGTCATCACATGATGGTGCAACGACTCCTTTCCTCGGTAGGCTGTGCAGCCGCTGGCTGGAGCCTGTGTGGCTCAGATGGGTTGTATGAGAACTCTGATGTATCAAGCCCATACTGGTTTCCATGCAGCAAAGAACAGCAGTAGAATCAGAATACGCGCCAGAAAGCAAAACAAATTGATAGATACATAACATATATATGTACAAGTGATGAAAAAAGACATCAAACCTACAAGTACTTTATGCAAAACCAAGATGACGAATTACCATAGATACATAATGACGCTACTTGAAGGGGAAAAAAAAAACAAGATGATGGGATTTACCATTGATACATAATGGCACTACTAAAAAACAATCTAAATGTTAAACCATGAAAATGATCTCATATGAACATTCAAGAATCAGGATGATTACGTAACATGAAGATGTGCTTGTTTATACTCCATCATGTCTGCAGCAAACACATCACAACCAATGCAATAAAACACAGGATCAAGGTGTAACTGATGTTTAATAGTTCTCTTATAGTCTGGAATTGTTGTAATTTTACTCAAAAGGTCACAAAACTGAATTCCCAATGCTTCAAGAAAATCCAGCTATAGTGTAGAACTTTGCCAACACATATCACAGTAAATGGTGTCTCTAAACAGAATGACCTATATGGCTAACGGCAATAGAAACATGCAATATTACCAGATGGAGAATCAAACTTTCACTAAACTAAATTTCAGGAAAGTCAAACCTTTTCCCTCATTCGTGTACTCCAAGCATCATTTCTGCCTGGACGCTGATCAAGGGTTCCGGTAACGGGCACTCCTGCTGCAGGTGCTGGTGGCCTGTTAAGCAAAGGCTGCCGGGTCTGTTGTCTAGAGGCAATGAACTCGTCGTCACTATCATACTCTACAGGCCTGTTTGCTGCTCTAACCACAAGGGTTAACAAGAAAATCAAAGCCTGCAATGACACAATGATTCATTGTAAACAAGCTATTAAGAAGCTCTTTGATTATTTTAGAGTGGGAGAGAGAGAGTTCAAAATCATACAGAAACAGATACATCAAACACCATCTCCCAGGTCATAGTCTTGAAAAAATCAATCCCAGTCTTACCGATAGATAATTATATGGTTCATGAAAATATGGAGCATTCATTTTCAGAGGGGGGAAATGTCATAGAGAATTAAGTGCACTTTCACATAGAAATGTCCATGAGAATTTTTAAACCTCCATGGAAACTCCAAACATAAACTGCCCCTCGATACTAGATTCTCTTGAATTTTTTTCCTGTTTCAGTATTCCTTACCTGAAATCTGATTTTCTTAAACTATGTTTTTTAAAAAAAAAATTATTTATTTCAATAGCAAAAGAAAAGTTCATGGCATTAGTTCATGTGACTGATTTGCCATCAATACTTTGCATCCATTAACTAAAGAAAGCCATCATGCTTTAACTTCAAAAGAAATTGAGCACATATATAAACAGAGTCATAAATACAGAGAAGATGCTTTGGGACATGGTTAGCACGTGAACACAAGAGGGAAGATAACCGTATCATGCAGTTTAACTTTCTCTCAACCCAACCTTGTGTAAGAAATTCATAAAAATGTTAACATCACAGAACCTGCTGCCCAGTTTCTGATTCTGTCTCTCTGGAAAGTACCAAACCCTCACAAAAACAAAAGGTGACATTTCATGCTTACCTCCAAAATAACTATTCCAAGAGCAACCCATCTGACAATGTTCCAGTTTTCTTTGAGGAATTTATATATCATGTCAAAATCACCACTTTTGTCAGTTGGGAGTACCTGAAGGACAAAACTCATACCACATATTTAGATTACTAAAGCGCATTAAACTTCTAAAAATCATTTAAATAAAAGGCTCACTTCTTTCCAGCTTTTGTCAAAGAATATGAAGGCTGCACATCCCAACTCTACCAATATCAACAAGATGATCAGCACTGAATACTATGTTGGTTTAAGGAAACCAATCATCATATTCATAAACCAGAAACCCGGAGATCGTATAAACTATTCCTCAAACATGTGACCTTTGGATAAGCTTAATATTTAGGATTTAATTTATTGACAAGTAAGTTGTCCACTCTACAATTATAGAGATGATGCAAACTAAAAACTACTGTAGCATTCACAAGGGAAACTAAAAGTTGACATTTAAAAAAAAGAGAGAGAGAGAGATTTTAATGAGATAGAAGAGATGAGAAAAGAGAATGACACATCCAGCTGCAAAACAAGCCAAAAGAAACAAAACAGAATTAAAGCAGCAAATGTTTTACAATCTCTTTGTACATTAGTTAAGAAACAAAATCATAATGCTTTTACTTTTCAGTGAAACGTGAATGAGAAGACACTCTTTATGGGTCTGAGAGATATGGACAGATCACTTCTGATGCTATTTTACTTGGCAAGAACCAAAGAAAAAGAAAAGATGCATCTTATGCAGCTATCTTTCCAGCAGGTAATTGTTGTTGCATCAAAAAATGGTTGTTAGGCACAACTAGTTGCTGATGAGTTTAAAATAAATGTGTAATTAGGATACACAAGTCAAGCAGCACCCATTCCGTGTTGCAGCTCCAATACAACCAAAACAAGAGATGACAAAGAGAATTACTCCTACAGCAATAAATAAATATATGAACCTGCATAAGAAATGGATACAAAATTAGAATTTGGAGATTTCAGTCAACCTTGAAACTAATAAGCAAAAATATGAGTATATTCAGCAGCCAGTGTAGATTCAATTAGCTAGTGCAAATGAATTTGCAGGTTCTCTTCTTCATTGCCAACAATTCCCCTGCACTTAGTAAAGGAAAAACCTATTGACTAAACTTGCATTTAGTTTACAAAATTTAGCAATACCCTGACAACTAACCTCGAGAAGGGGAAAAAAGGTACATCTTTTTACAGGCATCATTTTCTGAGAGACTATTTAATTGTAAGGGGCACATCTTATGGAAATAATGATATTTTCAAGCCAAAGTAGTATAAGTTTGTATTACTCTTTTGGGAGTCCTATTCTTGATTGAATTAAGAGTGCTGAGAACCAAGTGCAAAATGCAGAGGACCGAGATCAGAAACAGAAATAATGAGTTGGGATGGAAAACTGATAGGTGGGTATGGTATGTTATTGCTTTCCAATATTATAATCATCACCATAACTACCCCACCACCACTTTCCAGTTTCCAACAACACTATTATACAATCACCATCACTACAGTGAGCACCACTACTATCAATAGCATACCAGCATCAGTCCCTTGAACACCATCAAAACAATTTAATTATTCGATCGTCCAGGATTATCGTCTATGCTATACACGGTTGTTGCTGTTTTAGGGTCTGTATCAATTATGTGATGCAACAAACAATTTAGTGTGGTAAGATGAAACGATATGGCGTTAATGAAACTTGTAGGATATTTGTTAACTGTAAATTTCAAACTAATAAACATGCTTTTTGCCTACAGTTAAGTGATGACAGCCAACTGGATTTCCAAATAACTTTTCTGATTATTGAAATCAAAACTAGGATCCACCCCCATTTCACCAACTCAACCAAGGCCTGGTAACAAAAGCCCCGGAACCAATTCTAGCAATGCTTTGCAAGAGATCAGTGGAAAACAAGCCATAAAAGAAACTAAGTTCATGATGTTTCACATCAATAAAATTACATAATGAAAACAGAATTTAACTATCTGTCAATCTTCAAGAGAATGAGAGGGAAGAGAGTTAAAACTTGTTGAAAGTGGCTTCCCTTCTTAGAGACTTTCAACCACTTCAACTCTGTTCCCTGATTCTTTTCAAGAGCCCGATGGAGCTTACACAAGGATCAAACCCGTCAAAAGTTCAATGACCCATCTCCTATGAGCTTACTTTTTACAATTCAAACCAAGCAACAGGTTTATCAACCACAAATTCAAGCACAATTACGCTATCAACAACAACCTTAAAGCGCAAATCAAAATCACCAGAAACAAAAAAGCCACATACCAAGCTTTCGGAAGCTTATCAAGGATGCTTTCCGAAAGTGACACGGCAATAAGCATGGGGCGGCCAAGAAGCGTCAAACCCTGACCATCACTCGGCGTCGACACTAGGCCCACATTGTCATCCGCTCTTTTATACTCAACAAACAAGTAGATCCCATAACCAATCATAGCCAGACCCACAAGAGTCAGCAAGAAGTTAAGGATCTTCAGTAGGCATTCCAAGCACCCTTTACACGCCATTTTCCGTATCAAATCCCTGGAACTTCCACTGAATCTCTTCTTCTATATCATCAGCTCACTCACCTTCTAACTTCAATATCGAAACCCACATTAACAACACAATTACTTAAAAGACTAAAACACCATATTTTCGCCAATATATCAGAAAAGAAAAATCTTTAAAAATTCACAGATTATAGAAATAATTCAGATTAAAAAAATTCAGAAATCAAAAGAAATTATAAGGTAGATCCAATACTTGAGATTTTAGGAGACACAAACCAGTTTGCTCTGTCAACTACCAGATATAAAATTGAGAAAAGAAAAGTTATTTTTTTCTTTTCTTTTCTCAGCAACCAAACAGAAACGTCAATGAAAAAAAGCATAACCATCAAAATGATAGAGCTAAAATCCGCCTTACCAATTAATTTATTTGATAGAAACAAGATCAAGGTGAGGTAAAATTAGCGTGGATCGTGTTTACGATAGTACGATTATTTTAAGAAAATAATAACTTACAGTTTTAGAATATTGGCCGGTGGATTATTTTTGGGGAGCTTTAATTTTGGGAGAAACACAGAGATACGGAGGGGGAGAGGATCAGAGGAGGGTGAAGGATGAGGGGAGGACACCTTTACTTCTTTTGCTCCTCGTGGGTGAGTTGGCAGTTTGTCCCCTCTTTCTTTTCCTTTACAAGATTCTGGAATGACATCCATGTCCTTCCCTTCATCAGTGTTGCCGTGGAATATCAAATTGATTTTCATTTTTACATGGGATAAATCAATTTTGAGTGCTTCACAATTTAGTGTTTTATTTTTATTTTTATTTTTTTATATAATAAATTATATGTGTTAGTCAAATATTGATGTATTTATTAAATGATAACATGAATACTTATAACTAAAATAATATTTAGAATTAATATCATTAATAAAATGACATGTCACAAATAAATACAATGAAAAAATTCATAAAAAAAACTAATCTGTAAAATAGGATATATATATATATATATATATATATATATAATAACTTGATGTCGGTCAAATAACTAGTTTTGATCTCTTAAATTAAAAAAAATACGTGTGTTTTTTTAAAATTTTTATATACTTAATAATGGTTATTTTAAAAAACAATAACGTATACGCTTCCGCAGTGAAAGTGTGGACTGTGGACTGAATGCGGCCGGATGGGAATTCTATCGTTTTTGTAAGAAAAGGGGGCGCGGGGTAAAAGCGTCAATTTCCCAGGCTTGTAGGTTCGGTGCAGAGGAGGCGGAAAAAAGCTTTGTAGCCTGGAGGGGCAAGAAACGACGACGTAGAGCAGAGGCTACGTGTTCTTTACTCCACTGGAAAAGGAGAATGTTCTTCTCAAAACCACCGTGGAGTGAGATCCAATGCCTTTGCTTCCATCGTAATCCTAAAACGGATGTTTGAGAATTTATTATACGATTAAAAAAGAAAATGAATCAATCCCCATAAGGCATCTTTGTTATTTATTCGATGAGCCTTGATATATAATTTCAAAAGATTTTCTTTTTTCTTTTTAGGTTTTATGCTAAAAGTATCTCTGTCTATCCTTCACAAATCAAGCCTGAGTTCATCTTTCCAATTTGATTAAAAAAAGAGTCATTCATTTTCCTTTTCTTTCTTATTTTATTTTATGTGTATATAGGCTGTGGATAAATTGAGCATATACATACTGAACTTCACTCGTGAATATATCTAAATCCCTGCCACGCTGTAACTGCTGTTTAAATTTCTCTAAATTATATATATATATCTCATCCTATGTTTTAAATGCATTCGACTAGACTAGATAATTTATCTTGTTTTAAATTTGGTAGACATTGGACAGTCCTAGCCAATTCAGATTTGTACCAATTCGAGTTTAAAAAAAAATAAAAGAATAATTAATCTGATCTAATTTGGTCAACAACTCAAGTTGACATGCAACCCAATCGACTTGAGATAAAATAAAAATTGAGTTTTTTAAAAAATAATTATCAAAATAAGGTTGCTTTCATTGTATTTTTAATTTGAATTAACTCAAATTGACCCTCCTTTTATTTAATTATATGAAAAAACAAAGAAAAAAAAGAAGGTTGTACAAAAAAATATGCCTTATAACATCATGAAAAAAATATTATAATCTTATTTAAAAATAATGTAAAAAATTAATAATATTTAAAAAACAATACATGAATATTTTTTGTAACTTTTTTATTTTAATCATGTCTGATTAAATTTAAAAAGAACAAAAAAACTTTCATATAAAAAAACTCAAGCGCAAGAGTCTAGGCTGGCCAATGCTTTTGAGGCATAAGAGCATCTCCAATGCAAAATGTTAAATTGAAGAGCCAAATTGATAAAATGGCTTTTTGAATAGTATAAATATAACTTTTTTTATTATGTGCATTCCAATTATAAAAAGCTATTTAGAAAAGCCAATAATATCTTAATATATTTCATATTAAATTAATTTTAATATAATTATATAACTAATTTAGATATTTTATATATAATATAATTATGATGTTATTAATTATATAATTAATATGAGTAATTTATAAAAGTAATATAAAATTAATGAAGTAATATGAAAGTTAAAAGATATAATTTAAAATTAAACTTAAAATTTATTTATATGAATATTTTTAATTTTTAATTTTATATGTTACTGTTAAAATTTTAATTTTTTAAAAGTAAATTCAAATTCAAATTTTGAAAAAAACAGCTAATATTTTAAATTTTGATTTTCAAATTTTTTTAAAAAAAATTCATGCTTTTGAAAAATATTTCCAACCTTGAACTACATATTTTGATAAGATAAAAGATTAAAAACATCTCAGCGACACTATTAATATCTAATTTTGTTGTAGTTATTGTTAGAATGTGGTTAACCAATCATTTAATATCAACCATTGAACTACATATAATCATTTGAGACCTATTAATATCAATTTTTGTTGTTTTTATTGTTAGAAGATGGTTAACCAACCATTTTTTCTCTCCTTTTTATTTCAAAAACTTTCTCTTCAATCTCTCGAATTAAGGGATTTAAACATGAATAAAATAAAGATTATAACTAAACATAATTTTTCTTAAAAAAAAAGACTAAAACCAAATACAATATTAATTATTCTATATTGCTAAAAATAAATTTTAATCAGCAAAATCAAGCATTGATCGTTGATTCAATTCCGTGATGTTTTTCAACACCACCAAAATCCAACAGCATGCTTCACAAAACAAATAATGATAGGTAAATTCGTGGAATTGTAGCATGAGAGGATGAAATTAAAAAAAAAATTAGTCTAGCGCCTTGAATAAAAAATGTTGAAAAAAAAAAGAGAGGGACCTCACTCAACTGTACTGCAGCTACAGCTCCAATCCATGATGTAACTGCGTGCGTGTTGAATAAGAAAATCCTGGCTCTTTTAGTTTTTTACTAGTTTGTGTACCGACACTGTATTGTCGGGAGATTCATGTTTTTTAAAATATATAAAATATATATAAAAATCTTTCTCAAAGTGTCAAAAAAACAATAAAAAGGTAAAAAAGCAGTAAGGGGCCACACCCAACACCTGGCCCACTCGTATTTCCAGGCTAGGGCCATTCACGTTTCCAGACCAGGCCCGTACATTTAACCCTTCTTTATTTTTTTGAAAAAAATGTGATGAATGATGGATTATTTGTCATATTTAAAAACAACTTGCAACAACCAGCGCTCAAACTTGTGACGTCAAGACTATCTAATGTACCAACCGACTGAGTTGAGAGTTGAATTTTTTCTAAAATAACAACCGACTGAGTTGAGAGTTGAATTTTTTCTTAAATAATTAAAATAATTTACTATTTATATAAACAGTAAAGAGCTCAGATATAAACAATAAAATATCATATAAAAAAATCCTAGTTCATAATACGGGTATAACTAGTCGGTGTGCAAGGATAAGTGTTGGAAAAAAATAAAATAGAACTGGATTAATAATACACCGTTTGGGAAGTTTCATAAAAATTCAAATTTTTTTTGGTTAAAAATTAATCGTTTTTTTATATTTTTTAAAAAATAAAAAAATATTTATTTTAATATAAAAAATACTTTAAAAATAATAATAACTACCCTCCTCCCAGACAGTCAAATCAAAATTAGTAGTCGGCAATTAAATAAATGTGGTCGGTGAGAAAGTCGTGGTCCAACATCATTCATATTCAACCCTTGTACTCCTTCATACGTGAATTAAACGGATTTTCATTGCAAAACCATTTCCTGGATTTTTTTTAAAATATTTTTTCTTGATAGTAAATAAAAACATATCAAAGCATTTGATGTGTGGCTTTTTAGATGTTTCTTATATGAACAGTAGCACTGTCAAATAAAGTAATATATATATATAGTAACAAATCACACCATACACACACACACACACACACACTAAATACCAACTCTAAACAATATTCTAACCCTAAATTTCAAAAACAAACTCTAAAGACCAGTAGAAATCATTAATCCTAGAAACATACACAAAAAAACAGATTCGAGCTCTATGGTTGCTAATATGATAACCACTAAAAACTTACATGATCGTTAACTTTAGGACCTGTAAAATTAGTCGAGGTGGCGTAAACTGGCCCGAACATCCACGTTAATAAAAAAAATCATGTTAAAAAAAACACATCATTTTTCAAATCAAACTAAAATTCAAAATTACTTGTCTCGACCTATTTTTTTCATCGTGCAAGCCCACTTTTGTTGAACTCTTGTCTCTAAAATGAATTTATTAACACCAAATTCAATAATTTTTGTTATTAAAACATGATGTTCAAATATTTTCCTTTTTATTTTCAATGATTTTCTCACTTTTCTCTAAAGATTAAGATTGAAGGACTAAAACATGAAAAAAAAAAATTACAGGTTAGGTAGGAAATTGATGGTTGCTGGGATTTTTGGAAAAAATGCTTTGATTTGTTTAATTTTGATCTTGTTTTTTAATTTTTTGTTTAACAACAGACTAAAATTCGTATATAAAATTTCTGAACTAAAATGAATATTCTATGATACATTAAATATGAAGAGTATACAAATAAAAAAAAATCAATATACATAAAAACATTCTTAAATAACTTGTAAAGACAAAATTAAAAAGAAATAAAGTTAAACGACTTTATTGAAGGATGAAGAAAAGCTGGTAAGGGGGCAAGTGTGACAGGTCAGTAAGATAAAGTTGATCATACCTTATCCCCTCGTACACAAAAGTAATCATCGACATGTCTTATAATTCTTAAGATTATCGGTTCTGTATTAATATTAAAAATAAATTTTAAAAAATAAAAAATATTATTTTATTATTTAAAAAAGAACATTTTGAAACAAAATCCCACCTTTGGTACGGCTGTGATTGCATCAGTCACTCTGATTTCTCATCAAATTACTGGCACCTCCTTTCAAAACTCCATCAAGACTGATAGTGACCTAAAAACAAGTCAGCATGCATTAAAGATTCCATGTCAAGTTCTCAACTTTATTGAATGAAAAGTCCATGGAGCACAGAGCAATATCTCAATCACCCTCATTTCCCATTATTACATCACCAAACAAGGACCCCATCAGCTACTCCTGGATCAAAGCTCTCAGGCTTTCTATCTACAAAAAAACAGAACACCCGGAAGGGCAACGCGCCCTTTCTTAGGATGATCCATTCACAACCACAAATTTGACATGAGGTGCATGGTGGATCTACATGGCTCTTTCATAGCCGTTTAAGCTGCCTCTACGGACATGACTGCTTACTGTGCCATTTACGGGATCGGTGAGACCTTTCTGACTATGTGGCCTGATGTCAGCTCCTGCGCCTGCACTTCAAAGACACGTGACTTGTCTGTTGAAGATTGATGGTCTCAAGCCACTTGAGAATTCGCTGTGTACGTGTCAAATTATATAGGTTGAAAAATTTGTTATGATTGGTAGAGTATCTTTTATTGATGAAGGACCAGGAGAACCGGAATCGGCTTTAGCATAATCTGATGAAATGGCACCACATTAGAAGGAATTAGAGCCATTAATGCGGGGAGGAATTGATGAGACGCCTTGCCTGGAGAGCTCTGCTAGGACGCTATCGGCAGACGGGGGCTTGAGGCCTAAGGGCAAAGGTAGCCATGGCTTGTTGATTGCCTCTTTCACTACCTTGTCGATTACCTCCTCGGCCTGCATGAAAGATAAGAAACGATGACTATTGCTATTACGTGGTACTCTTATGAAATTGGACATGCACACGACACATTGCAACTTTTCTGAAGAACATCTGAAACCAACAACTGCAATCTTTTGCTGACATTGCTAGAACAAAATAGCCCCTCAAGTGTGTTACGTCTACTATGTTTTGCATAATAGCATCGGGAAGCACGAATTATTCAGAATTTTACATATTCCATCAACACAAAACTACTGTCCTAAAATTGAAAAACAAAAGGATTTGAAGCTGCTGCTAGGTTAAAATGCTTTCTTCATGGAACATGCTTTCCACAATTTAAACAAAAGGATTTGAAGCTGCTAGGTTAAAATGCTTTCTTTATGGAATATGCTTCCACAATTTAACTTACTGTAATCACAAGAAAACCCAAAAGCTTCTAGGAAATGTGACTCCTCAGTCATACCGCCATGCTCTTGCTACATAAACTAGACCATATTTTATGATCAAGTTCTAAAATATCTGGTCTTGAATGCAATCTACAACTATTCAAATAATACTCTAAAAATCAAATAAAATCAAGCGCAGTAAGATGTTACTATACCGGCTGTAGGTCAAACAGTTTTTGTGGCATACCACAGCTGTTATTGACCATGCTGGCACTCTGAAACCCAGATGCATACTGCATTTTCCAAACAAAGAATATACAATAAGAGGCGTGTACACGAACAAAAACAGATAATGACCCGCACACAGGTATACTTACATGAGGAATGGAAGAATAAGGACTATGTGGTGGCATCACAGGGCAACCCCAGGCATCTGCATGCATCTGAAATATAAAAAAGTGATCTAATCAAGCAGCCGCATTCAAAGTTCTCCAGAAAATGCTTCAACCATCAGTTTTAAAGCATGCTAAAAAAAATTCAAGGTGTTGTATATAACAAGAGCTACCCCTGGATAAGGCTTCCAATGACAACTTTCTGTCGGGGGCCATGGGCAGTAGCCGGGGGGGCCCCACATATGCACCCCAGCTGTGTGACTACCTGTTGCTCCCCACATAGGATAGACCGGACCAGGTGGGAGAGCATGGTGAGAATGATATGGAGGATACGCCATGATAGGTTTATGTGGATAGTAACTCCTTTGTACTTGATCTCTATGCTGCGTCCACTGCCGTTCATCTTCCTTGGGCAAAATATGTCTCCTGTGCATTCGATATTTCTGCTAGGAAACAGGCAATGCTATTTAATTAATAACTAGAGTATGAAGTGGGGCTAATTTTGAACTGTACTAGGTAAATTATAAAATAACGTTAGAAACAGAGTTCCAAGTGCAAACACCCAATGACAATGGGAAATGCATCATTACCCTCTTCGCTGCGCAGTCCAAAGAAAATTACTTCAAGTAGTCACAAAATGATCAGACCACGAGATGAATGAGAGGGAGTCAATTTCAAAATTTGTCTTTGCTGCTAGAAGCTAGCAACAGATTTTACGGGGAAAGCAAATTCTACATGAGCTTCTAACAAATAAAAAATGACTTCTGTCGGAACAGAAGCTAACAAATTTGGTTAGGGTAAGCCCACTACGAACCTGCAGATGACTTGCTACATTATGCCTCGTCAAGCCTTCCACTTTCATTACCTCTAATATTCTTGAAGGAATCGCTTGATCTACACCTAGTTTTTCCACTGCCTGCACAAACTTTCTGTGAAGCTCTGGTGTCCAGTCTACCTGAAACTCAGAACAAAAAACAATCACCACAGAGAAATCAAGTTGATGAAATTAGGAAAAACATACCCTTTTGTAAATAAAGAAATCCAAACATGGGAAAAGCTAATGCTTGCGACATCACTTCTGATGCAAGTCATGAATAAACAAATGAAAATCAACAAATTATTGGAAGTGTTTAATGGAGGGAAATGTGTGAAGGAACAAAAACAGAGAGAGAGAGAGATTAAACTTATGAGCATTTTGAGGTAGCTTACAAGTGGAGAAGGCATTTCATAAATGTAAGACGATTTGAAGGGGAAAAAAGGGTAATATTATGATTACGCCAGAGGATCAGGAACATCAAAAGTATTTGATATACAGAATAATCAGTCACCTTCATCTTCTTTCTATTAGCTCTAGTCCCATGGGAATTATGAAGGCTAGAAGCTTTTTCAGCACGACCATTTGAATGGTTGAGAGTGTCTTTATTTTGTGAATTGGGACACATGTTATTCTCACTCTTGACACCATCAGTTGAGTCATCCTCCTCTTTGATGACAGTCTCTGTAAAGCTCTGAGGATCCCCTGCCTGTAGAGTTTCTTCAGACATGGCACAAGTAGTTTCAACGGATTTAGAATCTCCCTCTTGCTCCACACTCTCCTTTTCTATTAAACAGTTAATATGGTCTTGGCAATCTCCATCATCCAGCAGTCTCTCTCCTTGTTTCAATTGAGGGGTTGAAGGAGCCGGATACTTGTCACTAGCTGGTGACTGCTGCTCATTACTTTCCTGAGCCTGAGACACATTTTCTGTTTTCTCCATGTTCTCATTCTCATTTTCTTCGAGTCCATCTTTGAGCTCCAGCATGGAAACTACAGAATCTTTGACAGGCTTCAGTGATTTGGACTGAACACTCCCCCCTGCATTAAATGCCTGCTCAGGATCCATGAAGTCAGAAACTTTCTCTTCATAGCATTGAGATCATAAAATTAAGTTCCTGTGTTAAGTAAACAAAATTCAAGCAAACCTTATGAACCACGTGCTGCCATATATTCCTCAGTTTATCTTCAGAGAGTGGTTTCCGAAGGAACTCAACTGCACCAAGCTGAAAATAAATTGCCACATAAATACATTACATGATCATGGCACATGGTGAATGTCTCCAGGTTCTCTTTATATGAATGGAGCAAAAACTCAAGTCAAAATTCAATTAAAGCGCCAACAGTTGAATGGAGTTTTCTTCAATAGCTGAACTAAACAGAACTGGAACCAAAGCAGACAATTAAAAATTGAAAAAACCTAGTATCTACAAGCATTCCAGTACGACACTAATTAGTAAAATTCTTACCGCTATGCACTTCATCATGGTGTTCAGGCAATCAATGCTTGAAGTCACTGAAAAAGAACACAATTTCATAGTGTATTAGAAGCTGTAAATTATATTGATGAAAATCTATCCAAGTTGATATAGTAGAGTTTCTTGAAGAAAATGACAGAACACATGGGAAAGCAAACAAAACATCAAGAGCTAAAAGATGTATAAGTTAAAATTTAAAAGCATTACTCTCAAGTATATGAAATATTAACGTTTTATATTAACTTACTAATGGTTGGCAAATCCTTCGAAGTTTCTAGAAACTTGAAACTCCTGCTGCTATTGCTCATACTCACCTGTGACCATAGGTTCTATTAGATAATCATTCCAGTTCGACCAATCCAACCACCTTTAACCAATATTATATCCACAATAACGCACTTTGATGAAGTGATTACCGCGAAAACGATGATAATTGGTCACATTAGGCTAATGAATGACATGAGATTATCAAAGAAACAGCAGCCAGTTATTTCAAGGGTTATAGTTTTCTCAAAGCAGTGCAGTCAATTAGAATTTTCACCAAATATTAGAACTTCCGGTTTAGATTAAAGGGAATTACCTCCACTATAGCAACATGGAAGCTTCCAGGTTCATTTGAAATTGCAGAGAGCGCTTCAGTCTCATTGCAGAATGTATAAACTGAAAAAGGTATGGTGAGGTTAAGCAGAGAGATTCAAACACGAGAGAACGCATCGCTGTAACATTACAGGACACAAAAGTGATAGCCATTTAAAGTAGAGCAAGAAAAAATGATGTAGCTTTAATATCATATAATGTGGTATGAACATCATCCTAAAGTTGTAATTTGCATTGTAAAAGATCCAAATTAAAATTTTGGTAGAATGATGTTGAAATTCGCAATAACAAACTGACCATAGTTTGAAAAAAAATTTACTATAAAACATTCTCCAATTTCCACTAATTGATCTATAAAGTTGTGAAACAGTGACAATGAAAATGCCTAAACATAATTCAATTTTCCTGCTTCTGTTTACCGTCTGAAGAAGTTCCTCCATACAAGTAAAGAGGACTTCTTGCTTTTGTCCATCATTTAAAAAGAAACCAGTTTGTCAGTAACACGTTTGATCACTGATCATTGCAAGAAAATGGTTTCAATTTACAGATACCAGTCACTGTCATTTCAAACTGTACAATTAATTAGTATCCGTTTTATAATTTATAAACCCCGAAACCATATTTCAATACAGACTATGTAAAGATATGGACCACTCGAGATGCCTTTTTCGATAAAGATGGGGACTGGTTTAGCTAGAAAAGTAGGATGAAACGAAAGTTAAACAATGCAATCGAAATTGCTATTCGAGGAAAAACAAATGGTTGAGAAAGTAGGGAGTCACAAAATCTCTAACCAATATAGTCCATTGCTTCCAGTTTCGATTTTATCTCGGCAGCAGACATGCTGTCCTCATCAAGGAGAAGGACTCTGAGGCCCTTTGGAAAATCCTTCCATGCTGATAAATCATTAGTGGTGCAAACCATAGCTTGCTTGGCATCGTTTCTCAGGCCACCGACAAGTTTCCAATATTACTCCTTATCAGCATCAAAACCAATTCTGCATGATCTACATGAACATGAACTTCACATCAAATTCATCGCTACTTGATCTGGTATTCTATACTGTTAAGCCAAACAAAGAACTGAGTAATTAATGTAAGAGAAAAAAGAACAAAGAAAGCCCATTAATTGAAACTATTATTGTTGCTTAAGCAACAAAAAACTCAAGTTAAAGAGAATTAAAAAAAAAACCCAAGAAATTCAACATTTAAAAAACCCCACATAACAAGTCTCCACTGAATACAGAACAATGTTCAGACTCTAATGCCTGACTTCAAAGAGAAAACAAATCAAGAAAGAATCTTGATCAGTCATGGTGCGATGGCTGGATCAGTTATTTAACACCACTATATAGATCATTAGAAAAGGACCCGGATAAAAGAACTGATAGAAGACAGCACATGCCATTTACAGTATCAGCTATAGTACAGAAAGATTGATCAAAGTATCAAGATCTTCTTGGTTTGTGCTAGTTCTATAAAACAACACATAAACAAAAAGAACCATGTAAGATCTCTGCAATAAACAAAGGAAAATCCAAAGCATAGACAGAGAAAGGAAGGAACAAGGAGAGAAAGGGAACAAAGTTTGAAACCAAAACTGGGAATTCTTTGAAGGGAAACAAGATGCTCTTTATGTATAAACTAAAACCGGACATGCATGCACACAGTAGCAACAAAGTCATCATAAAACCCCAGTAGATCACATGAAGGAAACATCAAAGTGAATGCAACATACCTCAGCTATTTCAAAAAAAACAAAATGGAATAAAACATCATATATTTTGATCTCTACATAAGCTTTTGTATTGTGCATGCACAGTACTACTACTCACAGCATATATGATAGAGAAGTTCTCTTCTTGACTGAAAAGTCTTTCTTTCTTTCTCTTACAGCTTCTGCCTTGGCTCGTATATAGAGTATAGACAGCCAAAACTCCTCGAGGTTAGAGAGAGATACGTTTAAGTGCGGTTTCTGTGAAAGGGCTTCTGTGACTTTTGTAGGGCAGAGTTTTGATTTATTATTTTGATTTTGAAATTTTTTTTTTTGCTTTTGTAGGTTTTTTGGGTACTTCAGTTGTAAAAAGTTGCTTTCGGTTGTCTGCAGACCACAGAATATGCAAGAAAAGCCTTCCATAAGCTCAAAAACCACTTTTAACCTCCTTTCAAAGGTGAATATTCCCACAAATCTTTAACAAAATTTAACTCTTTCCCCTTTTTTTTTCTTTTTATAAATTACACTTCCTGCTGCTGAAATTTTTAAGCGTTTAGTGCAAAAGGTTCTGCTTTGTTTTAAGGATATTTACTCCCCCAAAGTCTTGCGCGAACACGAGCTTGTATCTAGTGGGACATGCCCTGTTGTTCAAAGTTACCCCGCGGGCTGTAATAAAAAATATTTTTAAGCTTTTAAAAAAATATTTAGGCATTAAAAACATGTTTTTTTTAAAAAAAATAATCATCAATTAAATGATATTTTGATTTAATATTGAGATAGAAAAATATTTGATTAATTTAGATTAACTTGAGCTAATTTATAAAATTCATAAGAATAATCTTGAAAAAAATAAATTAAAATGCTTAATATCGAATTAACTTAATGTTGAAGAATTAAATCAGTAAAAAATAAAGTGAACTCGACTCAACCAGACAAACCCGGGATGAAAGTCATGTACTTTATTAGACTCAATAAATTTTTTATCCCAAATATTAATTTTTATTTAATTATACGATAATAAAAAGCACGGTATTTTTTTGTATGAAATAACATATTTTTTTAAAGTAAAAAAACCACAATAGGCATGTGAGGCCGTGATAATAAAGGTAGATCATTGACAACAAAAAATGAAATTACATTCTTTTAGGTTTGAGTTAAATAAAAAAAAATTATCGATAACAAATGGTGAATTTATTTTTTAAAAAACAAAAATTGGGAGATAGAAAAGCATTAAACAAAAAATGAAAAACAAATGATAGCCGGATGTTGTGGATTAACCCATTAAACCTGTAAACCGATAATAGTCTCAATTGGGTTCAATGATTTATTTATTATTTAAAAAAAAACCAAATATAAAAATAAAACCAAAAGGAGCTACCTGAATGGTCTTGGTGTGTGTGTGTGTAAAACTGCCTAGACACGTGGGCCTTCTAGCCCAACCTGTATGTCTGGACCTGTTTTGTTTTTTTATTTTTTAAAGGGGTAGATGACACTATTTTTTTAAAAAATAAAACAACAAACAACGTATTATCTGTTTTCTATAGATTCCAATGATAAAGGGTTGTTGGAAAATCAAGGGTTCAATGTTTTTGATTAAAAACCCATTTTGAACCATAACACGAAGAAAATACCTTAAATATCTTAATAAGCTTATCTATTGCTACAAAAACAGCTTAAAAAACTAAAATAAACCTAGAGCTAAAATTATTCATGCGGTCAAATCTATCTCCATAAACAAAGAAAAGAAAAGAAAACACTTAAATCAAACTCCTCTTATGAAATGAAATTCATTAACATAAAAATCAATTATTTTTTTTGCTAGAGTCGTCGACAACTATTAATTTTTTTCTCTGTGTTGGAATTCAATGAGCCTCTCTCCCTCCTCTCACGAAAAAAGGGATTGAAAAATGAGGAAAAACAAGGGAAACGAAGTTTGGTACTAAAATTGAATTTCTAAAAAACTAAAGAGATCGATTACTTGATAGGTAAAAAAAGAGGGACTAAAATAAAATTCTAAGACGCACCATTTATTTTACCCGTCTTTTCCATTTTAATTTCATGTCTTTTAATTCAACTATTCCTTCCAAAATAATATGTAATTGGGTGTTAATTTAGATTTAAAAGGGTTCAAGTGTGAAAAAAAAAGTTTAAGGATCAGATAAAAAATTTAAAAAATTTTAATTATTTCATTTCACGGTGACTTGTTTGAGAATGAATAGTAAAAAAGCTACAGTAAAAGTGATACTACGTAGTTTTTTGTATAATTATTTGGGATGCCAATCTTTTCGAGCTTTATTCCAATTAAGGTGTCGTTTGGTGGTTTTGCTTTGGTGATGATAGTTTCATGGCCAACAATTGAACAATGATGCAGGAAGTGCTTGGATTAAAAAGGCATACCTTTGTGGGAAAAAAGAATCTATCCCTTTATAATATATCACGTGTCTTCATCAATCTCATTTCTTGCTATCTTTTTATTCCCTTGTACTAGTTATCATTGGTCTGTATAAATCATCTACAGTCATAGCAGAAATTAATATTTAAAGAAAAAAAAAAGGAGTATTTAAAAAAATTTATTTAATACAAAAAAGTATCAAAATAGCATGAAACTCCGGCCACATCGCTGCCCGAAACGGGCAAAAACGGCAACGTGACTCCATTACATGCATGAGCTAACAAAAGCTCATGTTTGATATATCCTTTCGTCGTAATTAGTTGATTGTCCTGTAATGATTTGTCTATCATTTACAAGGATCGGAGGAGAAAACCAAATAACACACAACCCTTTAAGATTGGTTAAGTGGTTCGTTAAACAAACAAATCTTACAAAATACTTTACCCGTTGATAAATAAATAGGATTCTAGCTAGTTCATTGATAGTGATTTAATATATATATATATATATATATATATATATATATATATATATATTAGCAATCAAAACCTGAATAGTCAATAGTTGTTGTCAAGTTTAAGGATCTAGCTAGCTATGATCACAAAAATATCTGGTTCCGGAATGCACAAGGCATTTGATTTTCCTTCATTCGCAATAAAATGTAATTGACTTAACAAAATTCTTGAGAATTGATGGTTTGAACTTTCAAGTTACCAAGTTTTTCATACTCGATCGATCGTTGCTTTCGGACAATCTTTCAAGTTTCAACAAAATTCTCGACAGCAACATGTTACCCTGTACCAGGGTCTCTTTTGCATCACCATTAAACTCTGTCTCTAGTTATTTGCTTAATTTTGGAACAATCTCACGACAGCTGCACGTACAATAATGGTTTACCTACCTTTATAGCTAGAGTATATTTTTCTCTCTTTTATATTATATATTCATGTAATTGGTTATAGGGAAGTTCTTTTGAGATATTAGGTTTAACGGTTGCTTTTTAAAGTATTTTTTTCTTAAAAATACATTAAAATAATATTTTTTAAAATTTATTTTTAATATTAACACATCAAAACGATGTAATATCATAAAAAATTAAGAACAAAACATGGTTTAGAAACTTAAAAAAATTACCTTTTAATGAGAAAAAAGTTAATTGTATAATGTGTTTATGGCATATATATCATCATAATTGATTGATGAAAATTGTTTATGTTGTTTCTATGAATTCAAGAGAAGAAGAAACGAATGGAAATTATAGTCCGTAAATTAAAGGAAGGAAGATAGTATTTATTTATATATTTATTTATTAAAGCATAAAAGGAGTCAGTAATTCAGCCAATCATCTCCTTGATGCTTTAAGTTTTGTTTAAGAATAGGTTGGTAGTTAGTTCGTTAATTATATTATAAGTTAATGGTAGTTTCTAGATGCATTTGAATTCACAGTAAATCAACAATATTGAACCAATGAAAGTCTACCACGCAAGAACTTCAGTTTAGTTTTTTATATTATCCAAAATTAGATATCGGACGGAATGTCATGTCTTGTCAAAGTTTAGATAAGGTTAAAAAGCGTCTCCTGTCACGTGCCCTCCGTGGCTGCCTTCTTGGCCATGGGAATAAACAAATCTATTATTTATTCGCTTTTATTTTACTGCAGACAGTAGGCTAACTCATTGTATTCTCTTGCAGACTTGCAGTAATGATTTTAAAATAAATTAATTTAGAAAATGAATGTTAATTTACTTATTAGAAATAAACATGAAAATCGAGAGAAACAAGAAACAAAAATAATTTTTAATAAGTAGAGTTTTTTTTTCAAATAAGTTTTTATCTCATTTTTTATATTTATTTCTTATATTATATCATATGTATTAATAGTTATGGATAGGGACAATAAAAATAAAAATTTGTAAATAAAAACAATAGAGATAAAAATATATTTGGTTGAAAAGGTAAAGATAATGATATGAAATAAATCTATAATAATTTTGAAATGAATTTTAGTATTTTTAAAATAAAAAATATAAAAAAAAACATCTTATATTCTCTGTGTCTTTTTCGCCTAAGATGGAGAGTAAATGCTCTATTAAAGATGATAGCATGCCTTAGGCCAACAGCATTGGCAACGGGATAATGATATATAAAATAATAAAAAAATTTAAAAAAATACATAAATAGATATAACTAGTTAGTTGCCCTACACTGTTGCACGGAACTTCTTGACAATGTTATGTAAATCAATATAGCTTGCGCGTGTCACGACCTCTTAGATCAACCTCTTGCTAAGATGAGTTTTAAATTTAACTATATAAAAAATAATTTGATTTGATGTCATCCAATTAATTTGGAAGAATAACTCTATTTAAATTTATTTGATTTTTATAAAAAAAAAAAACCAAAACAACTTTTACTTAAATATTTTTTAAAAGAAAATAAAAAACTAAAAATTAGGTAATTTGAAAGGAAATGAATCACTACATGAATCATTTGAAAGAAAATGAGAATACAGTGCAAAACCAAAAGAGTGACCCTTTAATAATCAGATAAAATTGTTATAAAAAATACTAAAAGAGATCAGTGTTTCCTTGTAACCCCTCTCAGAATTCATTGTGGATTCACACAGTAAAATTATCATATTGTACTTAAAAGAGAAACACAATGGCTGATTTTAGGGGTATTTTTGAACTTTTCTACGAGATATATTTTGTATTTAGCACTGGTAAAGGGTATATATGCCTTTTCCCTTCTTGATTGCAGAGTGTAAAGTCCAAAATACCCTTGAAAGCAGAATTTCGATTTACTTTGGGGGAGGGGGTTTTTTTGTTTTACCTTTTATTTAGCACAGTAAGATTACCAAAATATCCATGGATTTTAAAATAAAAGATTTTATCTTTAGGGGTATTTGTGTCTTTTGCACTGTATTTTTTCGTAAATTTCATGTGGGGGTTAAGGGTATTTTGGTATTTATCAAAAAAGTGAAAAAATTAAAAGCTACAGTCACGTACTGGTCAAGCGTCGGCGTGTTAAGGATATTCATGCTATTTTGGCGACGCGTGACACCTCCTCCAGTCTCTGAAAATACCCAATTGTCGTTTCAGGGCACCACTTCTTTTTGACTGACATGTGTTGTCAACATCTCCGTTGTTACGCAACAGATTAATTATTTTTTCTCCACCCTCTTTTCTCTTTGCTCCACCCACCCAAAGTTAAAAAATGTCATAACCTTTTGTATTATTTCAATTGTGGTCCTTATTTTTTTTTATTGTTTTGTATTTGCTTTAAATTCTTTTTATGATTTATTTTTAAATTTCATCATTTACCATTTTATTTTAGTTTTATGTCAGATTCAGTCCTCTTTCTTTTAATTGATATTTATTTTGCTTTTCACCCTTATTCTAATTGATTTTCTTTTCAATTTCATACCTGATTTTTGTTTTTATTTTAATTTGATCTCTATTATTTTCATTATAATTGCTTTTGATTTCATTTATTTTTTTAATTGATTTTTTATATCCATCCCTTGTTGTTTGATTTTATTTAATTTTGATGCCAAATTTGATCATCATTTTTTCAATCATGGTTTTTAAACCTAACCTAGAGGTCGACTTTGGGCAAGTCCTGGGTCACAGATCAAATGGGTTGACCAAGGTTACCATGATCAACTTAACATGAAAAAAATATTCATTTGGTTTTAAAAAAAATTCACAAAGAAGTTACGACCTTGTTTTTTTTAATCATGGTTTTTAAACCTGGTCTGAAGGTCGACCCCTGAGGAAGTCTTAGGTCAGAGGTCGAGTGGGTTGGCCAGGATTACCCGGACAACTAAACTTTTTATTTTGCAAATATGTAAAAAAGACATTATTTTGGTCAAAATTTTACAAAAAATAAATCAATGGGTTTTTTAAAAAATAAATAAAAAGAATTTAACAAAAAAATTGGGTCCTTATTCTTTTTATCATGGTTTTAAAATCATGCCCAGGGGTTGATCCCAAGCAGCTCTTGGGTCATGGGTCGAGTAAGTTGACCAGGGTTACTCATATCAGTTGATTTTTTTATTCAGCGTAAATGTCAAAATCACATGTTTTTGATAAAGATTTAACAAAATAAAATCAACGAGTTTTGAAAAAATTTAACAAAAAAAAAAAATTCTCATTTTTTTATCATGGTTTTTAATTAAATTTTTTTTCTTGGTTTCACCCCTCAAAAGTTTTTTTTTTGTTTAAATATTTTTAATGTTTCTGAATTGTTTTGATGTGTTGACATCAATACTATTTTTTTTCTTAAAAAAACATTATTTAAATGAATTTTTAAACAAAAAAACATTTTAAAAAACAACTGCTACCACAATATTAAACACGCTTTTAGAAGAATTAGATACTTTAACCATCCATTCTAACATATGGTTAGAAGCATAAATGTATGCATTAGTAGCATAATGCTCTCTCGAACATCTTAAATCTGATTTGTTTGTTGTGGAGGCCATGGTGACAGTTCCAAAAATTTTCAGTGTGCTTATTGAGTTCTTAGCAATCTCTCTAACTTGTTTTCAATTCTATAAAGGACCATTTTGCAAATTTTTGAATTTTTATTATGTTTTAAATTATTATTAAATTTTAAATTTTTATGGCTTGTAAACATATAATTGTGGAGTGTGTAAGTAAAAATACATATGTGTACATGTTTGCATTCTATTTTATTATGTTGTGTTAAATGAATGAAAAGAAAGGGAAAATGATAAAAAGATAAAAGTTTTTTAACCAAATGTTTTAATTGCATATGAAAAATGAGTTCTGATTGTTGCACAACCCAATCATTACAGAAATTGTATATTTATTTATAAAAAAGAGAAAAAAAATGTTTTAGAATTTTTTTTGTATTTCTTTGCTTTTTTGTGTAATTTACAATAAATTTGTGAAATTTCTTAAGTATTTGCCCAATATTTCAATAACCCTAAGTTTTCTTTTTTTCCTTCTCTGAAAATTAATGATCAATATTATGGTATAAATGTTAGACCTATAAGTAGGTGGATATTTAAATATCAGGAGTTTACTACAAAATTCTCATATTTTTTTTAATATTTATCAATTTTAATCGGGAGTATTTCTCATCACAATATATGAGTTGTGGGAAATACTTGACCTTCTAGGATAAATAAACCATGTTAGGGCACCTATATAAACCCTTACCATAATAATTTATTTGAGCATACGATCCTATAATAAATTCAAAATACTAGATTTATTAATGGGAGTAAATCTTTATTCTAAGCCATGGACAGACTATCGGTTAAGAATCCATCAAAACTTTTAAATCATATCCAGACTTTACAATACATCTTAACCACATGTAAGATGCGTTACGGATGTTAATATCTTCCATAGCCACAACCAGTCCCTTACTCTTATAATTTATGAGAAGACCAATGCACATACGTCTTTTAATGACCTTGAACTAAATAATTAGCTGGCGACTCCTCAACCCAAACATCCCGTTACGTCGCGCCCCCACGTGCAACAGGGTACTTTAAATTTAATAATCTTGATCACAAGTTTAAAAAAGTTAACATAATTTAGACCTCGGGTTTGATAAAATTTCTCATATTAGCTTAACTCTAATTAGTATTTTTACATATTTGTTATGAATAGTTTTTTATTTATTTTCAGTACTTAAATATTATTTTTTTTTGTTCAAAAAATAATCCAGCCCACTGCAAAGCGGGGAGGCTAGTAAAATGATTAAACGAGTGTGGTAAATTTCAAAAGATAATTTTATTGATTGTTGCATAAATGATCTATGATTTTTACGGGCAATTTATTATACATTTATAGTATTCAATGAATATGTCTTTGGATATAAAGAAATACCTAAGACAAATAACTATTTTTCCTTATCTAATTTCCAAACACGTGACAATTCAATCATTTCGTTATGGGCTGGATAAAAAAAATTCAATGTAAAAAAAATATGAGATGTTGTTAATATTATTTTTATTTGCAAGTAAAATTTTGATTATGAACTTAAAATTTGATGTGTATGAAGTAAATCTTTTTTTTATTTAAATATTGAGACGAAAACATCTTTGATTTATCTGGGTCAATCCGATTTAACCCGTCAAACTTGCAACTCGAGTCATGAACCAAGTTAACCTAATAATGTCATTTTTTTAAGTAGTTTTAATTTAATTATATAATAATAAATTTTTTTTAAAAAAATCATATAAAGTTTGCCAATATTATAAAAAGATTGTTACAATCTTATCTAAAAGCAAACTAAAAATTTAAAGTTGTTTAACAAAATAATATCTAAAATGTATTCTTAATTGAAAAATAAATTAAAATTAAGAAAAGAAAACAAAAAAATATATCAAGTGTGCGTGCTTGGTAATCTATAATGTTTATGGTTGTAATCGAAAGGCTTAGGTGTGTCTATGCCTAGAAACCTAGCCAAGAGCCTCGGCTTAGAAACCCACACTTGTACCTAGATTTTCTTAAAAAATTTTCTCAAGAGGTCTTCGTTCCCTTTTGTTTTGAATGGATATTTTTTCGGTTAGTAATCAGTAAAACAGATCCAAGTTTTTGAATTTTAAAAACTTAATTTTTAAGTTGTTTTTACTTGAAAATAACCTTAAAACACTATAAAACCTCCTCCATGAATCACTTAACAAAATAACTCAAGAAATCAAAGACTAATTAGATCAGAAAATCTAAATAGACCCAGTCTATTTTTTTTAGATATTTTTATTAGAAAAAACAATTATTATTGCATTTCTCTCGTTAACATCAAAACCAATCATTTTAATTGTCATAAGGAGGCGGAGAGACCCTTTTTTTTATATCTTTTATTTCTAAAGAAAATAAAGTTTTTAATGGAAATGAATAACTTTTTTATATTTTTTTAAATGAACATCAACTAAATATGAGGACTTTTTTTGCACCCCGAGAATCTCATGGAAAGATAATAAAAACAAGTTTCATGTTAAAATAACAAAATAATGCAGTGTACAAGAATAAAATAAAATAAAAATTGCTGACTAAATAAAAAAAGACTAAAAAAACAAGATGAATAGTCTTACGTGAGAGGACAAATAGTGTCATGAGAGACGATTCACGGTGAAATAAGTTATTTTAATTTACACGTATCCCGCGACAGCACGACCCTACAGTACCTCAGGCATAGGAAAATGCATCCACTACTGACGCAAAAAGGCATGATAGCTTATTGACAATAATATCAAAGCTTACTAGTCCTGTCTTCGCCATCTTCTCTCTGTAGTGGCGAGCCCCACAAGATCCCTCGCTAGATCCTTGTCTACCCATCCACCCCTCCTCGTTGGAATTCAAAACTTCTCAGGGCTATTTCTTTTTCAATCTTGACAGGGCTTTGTCAATTCCCAGTTATATTCAAAGCACAAGCACCCTAATAACCGATAACTTTCCCTGTTGCTGTGGCTGAATGATGGATTAACTTAAGACACGTAGAAACCAAACCCCTGCTTTACTCGAGAACCACAAATTCTTATTTATTAGTATATTACGATCACTTGTTATGTTTGCGTTTTTCGCTTTGCTCTTATCGGAATTGTACAGGCTATGTAGAATTAGTCGTCGCTTGATGGGCAAACTGCTACAGAACTCTTTCTTCGTTCATGCATATACAGCACACGGATTAGATGGCGTCAAAACTTTATCTTATCTTGAACTACACGTACAAAAAAGTCTCCAAAACGTGGTTGAAATGGCTGATTATCATCATTATGGCTCTCACTTCTCAGCTGTGATTCTTCTTTGGTCTGAGTCGTCAGCATCAAAGTTAAGCTGGCAAACGTAAATTTAGATTCTGAGTCGGAAATGTACTAACTCGATCGAAAAAAAATATTTAAGATGATATGGGTTTTCATTATAATTATTTTAATACTCAAACCACCTTTATTATCAGTCATCACTCCAAATCATGGCCAGGAGAAAACGATATTCACCATGGCCTCCACAACAAACAAATCAGATTTAAGCTTTGCCACTACCACCGTTGTCGTCAAAAAGCTCATCAGCCATGGCCACCACAACAACCATATCAGATTTCAAGCTTTGCTACTTCTACCATTGCACACCAAAAATTCATCATTATTAAATTCGCAAGTGAGAGAGAAGCAAGGCAAAGCTACGATTCGGCTATCTTAACACCAAGCTGCAAGCTACTTTCATTGTAAAGTTTGCATAATCTGCAGAAAATTTCCAGGTCCTCAAACAACAAATCCAACCCAGAAACCAAGGAACAAAGAATGCCTGATTCATATCGCATAAAAAGCTACTACTTTTCCTGTCCAGAATTACAAAGAATTGAACAAGACCCAGATTTAAGCTTTGATGGCATTGTTTCAATCAAGGGAGATAAGGGAAACCAAGTGTATATAGGCTATTTCTCTCGTAATATTTCATATTGAAAACCCTAAGAATTTAGGGAATTATAAGAGAGGAAAAATGGATTTTGGTTGAAAAGATAAAGACCGTGTCTTCTTGCGGCCTGGGTTGTTAACATGCAAGATATTCTATGTTAATTTAAATTAGTGTTGATCAGAGATGTAGATTTTTATTTTTTTAAAGTATGAAAATAAAGTTTTATCATGATTAAGACATGAGATTTTAGATTATTTTTCTATAATATAATTATAATTATAAAATCATGAATTAATTAAAAAGGAATAAACGCCATCTATGGCACGTCATCTATATATATATATATATATGATGCTCTCAGGTAGAATATGTGATTTTTTCAACCAATGATATGAAGATGTAACGAATTAATATAGGTATACGTGTCCTCAACTGATCATCCCTGTAATTTAATTTAATTTAATATATATATATATATATATATAGTATTCTAAATTAAATTATTAAAGAGTAAAAAATATGTAAAATGAACGAATTGATTGTTATATATATTAAAATAAATGCAATAGATAAATAAATATTAAAATAAATGTAAAATTAGTATTGCATGGTAATTTAATTATTAATGTTATATATTAAAATGAATGAAATAGATAAATAAATAAATAAGGTATGAGATTTAGAATTAAACTACCACCCTTATTTTTTTTTTTTTAGAAATAGATTGTGTTCTGCTTGATCGTATATAAAAATATGAAAATTAAAGGTTATAAAAGAATATAAAGTTTGTGATATTAAAAGTTGTGCTGGTAAGAAATTGTAACCTATGGGGGGGATATTATAAACGAGGAAAAAATAATGAGATACCTGGTAAGAGAACATATGGATTTGTACGGATATTTTTACATAAATTGATTTTTACAGTCGACTTTTTATGAATTTTTATGGAATAAAACTCTTCAAGAAAACGTTAATCAGTACAAGGATTTTACTAATTCTTTACGAAAGTGTAGATATATAAACGGATCTTAACAATTTAAACCTCCTACCTCATTTTCTCTTAAAAAGTGAGTTACAGGTTAGGAAAGGTAGGAATTTAATGAGTTAATTCATTATATTTAAGTTTTATTTGTTTCAAGACATGTAGATTTAATTTATTTTTCTATTTATACATGTGAATTGAATTTATTTTTTTAATATATAGTTTTATGTTAATGGGAATAGTTTTTTACCCAATCATTGGATTCAGCTGAAAAATTTTTAGTTTCACCCTTTAATATTAAATGTTTTAATAATTAAAATTTATGTTTTTTTTTTACAAGATTACCATGATATCAGGATAAAGTTATATATTTGATATGCTAACCTAGATAGATTTTATCCTAATTTTTTTATTGTTATTTCTTTATTTTTTTACTATTATATTTTTTTATTCATGTTATGAAATTAATTAAGTTTATTAGATCTAATCAAGTAATTAATTAAATCTTATATACACACCCTTTTTTAAGAGTATTTGCATTGTCTAAATATTTGTTTATGTTGAAAAAAATATATAATTTTTTTTACTTTTTTAACAGTATTTGGGCTGTCTGAATATTTTTTTACTTTTTTACTAGTGTATTTACTTTTTTTAAAATAGGTCGGCTTGCAATTTGGCACGCGGGGTACCACTAGCCTCGTCTAACATGTGTGTGTTTGTGTACAGCTTCAGTACTATAGCTTCGTACGAACAAAGGGCATTACTTTAAAAATAGGACTCAGAATTTTTATCTTATTTCCAAGGAAAGACACCCATCCAAGCGTCAGTCTAATCAAAGGGCAGCCAACACCTCAGAAGGCACCTATACGGAAGGTCTTAAATGCCTGTTGTACCTCTTGACTGTAACACGTTCTATGTTTATTTTTCAAAAACAAAATTATTTAAAAATATATTAAAATAATACTTTTTTTATTTAAAAATTATTTCTATTCATTTATTTTATATATACACGGTGAATTATGACGAGTCCGGGAGGGGCAGCAAGGCTGAAAGAGGGCGGGCAAGCAGAAGGAACACAGTTGTGATCGTTGAAATGGTTTCAAGTTTCAACCCCAAAACAAGACAATAATTGATAAAAACATCTTTTGTTGAGCTGATGCACACAGTTTACAAGCCCACGGAATTCATGAGTGGGTCCCATCCGATAAAATCTCTTTGTCGGAGACCGTGTTATCGTTGAGAATTAGCTGGTGGTCCTCGAGATGATGAGGCGTGTAAAGATTCTCGGCTGCTGGGCATGATTTGATCGATCACAGAACTGGTTAGCTCTCCCTTGACGTGTACATGAAAACAAATGTAATTTCCTGTCCCGAATATTCTTGGGATAGTTTATTCACCATTACAAATCAGTGAATTCTTCATGAAGGATTCAGGTAACATTATGTTCTCTTGATTTCCAGATAAAAAAAAAACATTATATTTACAAAAAATGTTTTTCCAAGATAAATTAGGAGTGCTTTGTGATTGTTTATAAAGGAAACTGATACTTCTTCTTATTCAAAAAATGCAAAGATAGCTGTGGCTTTTATAAAGCCTTACAAAACAGAAAAATCGAAATACAAGGGAAAACATATCAAAACAGAATTGAACTGATCAACTCCTACAAACTAGCTTACTTGACAGGTTAAGCAACAATTCCTGCCTATTATTCAGTTATTACATTGTAGACCAAATCAATAACGACCAAGTCAATAATTCCAACAAATTCCTCCTCGTAAACTGAAAATGCATCAGTTTATTTCTTCAAGTCGTTGAACGCCAAGCCAACTTCTGAGTTGCACAAATTGGTCCAACTTAATTGGTTTAGTCATTATGTCTGCCACTTGATCTTTAGTTCCAACAAAACTCAACCTCACAGCTCCTTTAGTTGACAGATTGCGCAAGTAATGATATCTAACATCAATGTGTTTTGTTCTTCGATGCATAACTGGATTCTTTGACAACTTAATGGCTGAACTATTATCACACATGATATTGACGCACTCACAGTTTTTGACGCCTAGCTCCTGCAGAATTCCTCTAAGCCAAACTCCATGACATGCATATGCAGTGGCAGCCACATATTCAGCTTTTGTGGATGATAGAGTGACAACTCCTTGCTTCCTTGAATTCCAACATATTGCTGCTCCACTTAGAAGAAAAACATAGCCTGAAGTGCTTTTTCTATCATCTACATCTCGCGCATAGTCGCTGTCTGTGTATCCCAGCAGACTTCTGTCATTCTCATCTCCTATATAGTGGCTGTCTGTGTATCCCAGCAGATTTGCATCTGTGCTCCTTTTGTAGTAGACTCCGAAATCTAAAGTTCCTTTTAGATATCTTAGTACCCTCTTAGCAATCATCATATGTTCTTCTTTAGGATCAGCCATATAACGAGAAATCAAACATACCACAAACATTAAATCAGGACGAGTTTTCGTTAGGTACATTAGGCAACTTATCAGCTGTTTATACGGTGTTGCATCAATATTTTTGCTGCCTAACTTTGACAAGACAGTGCCAGGAACTATTGGATTCTTTACAGCATTGCAGTTCCACATATTAAACCTTTCCAAGACTTCCTTAGCATACTTCTTTTGGCATAGATGAATCCCTTCCTTGTTTTGATAGACTTCAACTCCAAGGAAAAACTTCATTTTTCCCGAGTCTGTCATCTCAAACTCCTTCTGCATGGACGACTTAAAATTTGTGCACATATGCTCATCATCTCCTGTGTAAATCAAGTCATCTACATAAAGACTTACCAGCAACAATTTATCTCCATTTTTCTTCAGGAACAAGGTGTGATCATAATTGCTTTTCTCAAATCCTTCCTTCTTAAAGTAGCTCTCAATTCTGCTAAACCAGGCCCTTGGAGCTTGCTTTAAACCGTAGAGAGCCTTCTTTAATCGATACACCTTATTTTCTTGTCCTCTTATGACAAATCCTTCCGGCTGATCAACATAAACCTCCTCCTTCAATTCACCATACAAGAAAGCACTCTTTACGTCAAGTTGAAAGATGCACCATCCACGTTGAGCTGTTAGTGCCAACAGAATTCTGATTGTATCCCATCGGGCTACTGGCGCATACACTTCATTGTAGTCAATTCCTGCTTTCTGTGAGTATCCTTTGGCGACGAGTCTAGCTTTACATTTATCTACTTTGCCTTCTTCATTGAACTTTGTTTTGAAAACCCATTTGACACCAATTTTCCTTGCTTGATGTGGCAGTGACACAAGCTCCCAGGTCTGATTTCTTTCAATAGCTTATATTTCAAGCTTCATAGCCTCCTGCCACTTCTTTTCTTTCACCGCTTCATCAAAATGTATTGGATCATCGTTGGAGATGTGAAAGGCTAGGCTTTCGTCTGATTCTTCTTTTTCAGGAAAGCGATTACCACTTTCATAATCACGCATCCAAACAGGCTCTCTTCTTCTTCTTGTCTGTTGTGGGATTCCAGAATTTGAAGACTCCCCAATTTCTGGAATTACTTCTAAATTGCTGTCTTCTGCTTCATTAAATTCTCCATCAGTTTCTTCACTTTCAGACTCTTCTGTGGTAATATCATCATCATCATCTCCCCAAGCTAACTCATTCTGCTCTGATTCTGTTGTACTCAGGTTCCACTCCCATTTTTCACCTTCTTCGAATATGACATCTCTGCTTATGATTATTTTCTTTGTCACTGGATCATACAAACGGTAGGCCTTAGATTCGTCACTGACTCCAAGTAAGATGCATTTGTGACTGCGATCATCAAGCTTAGTTCTCTTTTGTTCAGGGACATGTACATGTGCAATAGAACCAAATACTCTGAAGTATTCTACATCTGGTTTTACTCATGTCCACCTCTCCTCAGGTACCATGTCTTTGACTGCCTTTGTGTACCTGCGATTTAAAACATGGGCTGTCCATCTAGCTGCTTCTGGCCATAAGATTTCGGCATCTCCTTCTCAAACAACAAGCATTGTACCATGTTCATGATGGTCCGATTCCTTCGTTCCGCAACTCCATTTTGATGGGGAGTGTAAGCTGCTGTTAGTTGTCGTCTTATGCCATTGTCTTGGCAGAATTTATTGAATTCATTTGATGTGAATTCTCCTTCCCTGTCAGTTCTGAAACCATAAATGGCTGTTTTTGCTTCTTTTTCAGCAAAACGTTTGAACATTTTGAATGTCTCAAAAGTTTCTGATTTATCTGCAAGAAAATAAATCCATGTTTTTCGAGAGAAATCATCTACCAGCACCAACAAATACCTCTTGCCACTGTGGGAGATTGGGGTGATTGGTCCACAAAGATCTCCATGAATTAATTCCAATTTATTCGATGCTCTCCATTTGCTTTTCTTTGGAAATTCTTGACGTTGTTGCTTTCCCACATTGCATATTTTGCAAACATTGTCTGCTGCTCCTTTGAATTTTGGCAGTCCTTTCACCATTTATTTCTGTTGCATAATTTGAATAGACTTGTTGTTTAGGTGCCCATATCTCCTGTGCCAGAGAATCTCCAAGTCTTCTTCTTCCATCTTCAAATAGTTACCAGGAATGGCTTCATCTTCGCATAAACCAGGAACATGCGATTTGCAGTCATTTGTGTATTTATTATCAAGCCCCTTTGTTGATGATAAATTCTGCAGGTTCCTTCTTTGATTAAGATCACCAAGCGCTTCTCCTGTAGCTGGCCATTGCTAAGCAAATTATTGGTGAGATTGGGGACAAAATATACATTTGACACGGTTTGTGTGATACCTTCCACCTCAAATCTGACATTGCCTTTTCCTTCAACTGCCATTTTCGAACTATTTCCCAATCTGACAGAGTGTTTGAACTTTTCATCAAGCTCAATAAACCAAGTTTTATCTCCTGTCATATGATTTGAGCACCCGGAATCGAGGAACCAAATGCCCTTTCCTTCAGCTTTGCTAGCTTCTGTGTGTGCCATCAAAATTAGTTCTTCCTCCTCGTCAAATGCAGCATAGTTTTCTTTAGCTTCTTCAGCTTTACTGGCTTCTGTGTACTCCATCAGGAGTAGTTCTTCTTCTTCGTCCAATTCAGCATAGTTGATGACTCCTTCAGCTTTGCTCACTTCTGTGTGCGCCATTAAGAGTAGTTCTTCCTCCTCGTCAAATTCAGCATAGTTGACGACTCCCTTTTCTGAGCTCGAGCATTCAAATTGATAATGTCCTTGCTTTCCACATCGAAAGCAGTTAATGGCTGACCTGTTGACAAAAGGTCTAGCTCTTCCCCGTCCTCTAGAGTGAATTCTTCCTCTCTGAAATATCCCTCTGCCTCTTCCTTATGCATTCCTTGGCTCGTTCATCACCTGTAGAACTTGCTCTTCGCTCCTCTTCTCAACCACCTTTTGTTCATGTACAAGCAGAGATGCTTGTAATTCATCTACTGTGAGCTTGTCAATGTCTTTTGATTCCTCAATTGAGCATATTACGAAGTTGAATTTTTCTGTGAGACTCCGAAGTATTTTCTCAACGATTTTGACATCGGGCATATCTTCCCCGCAATTCCTCATGTCATTAGCAATAGACATAACTCTTGCAAAATACCCAGACACACCTTCTCCTGACTTCATTTTTAGAGTCTTAAATGTTCTGCGAAGTCGTTGTAGCTGAGCTCGCTTCACTCTAGCACTTCCCTGACACTTGACTTTCATGGAATCCCACAATTGCTTGGCAGTCTCCTTCTGAGTGATGGTTTTCAATATGCTCTTATCTATGGATTGAAATAGATAATTATTTGCTTTGAGATCCTTGAGTCTTGCGTCGTCGATTGCTTTTTGTTGTGCTGCGTCTATGACTTCATTTCCCTTTGGTTCTTCGAAACCAGATTGAATAACGCTCCAATACTCCTTAGAACGCATGAGATTTTCCATGATCAAGCTCCAGTGATCATAGTCTCCGTCGAATTTTGGAACACATGGTGTTGTGAAGCTTCCTGAATCAGTTGCCATTTTCTGTTTTGTGTTTTTCCTCTCAAACACTTAAATTGTATGTTTCTTTTATCAGGTCCGTGTATGCTCTGATACCAAATAAAGAAAATTGATACTTCTTATTATTCAAAAAATGCAAAGATAGCTGTGGCTTTTATAAAGCCTTACAAAACAGAAAAATTGAAATACAAGGGAAAACAAATCAAAACAGAATTGAACTGATCAACTCCTACAAACTAGCTTACTTGACAGGTTAAGCAACAATTGCTGCCTATTATTCTGTTATTACGTTGTAGACCAAATCAATAACGACCAAGTCAATAATTCCAACAGTTTAATGGTATAAAAATATTAGGTTAACAAACACTAAGTTAGAAGTTGCTAGTTCATGTATTTGATTAGAGGCTTTTGTTTGACGGGAAAAGCTTGTTCTCTCTAGTTTCTAATACCATAAATAGTGCATTAATCCAGTTTTGACAGGGATAGCTACGATGAAAATAGTAAAGAATGCGTAGACTGTCTGACAATAATGCTCAGGAATGGTTTCGGGGATCCTTGTAAATTATATAAGAGAAATTGCTATCAGAATCGTTTATGAATAAAAAGGTATTTAAGACTGGTTTATATTCCAGAAAACATATGAAATTACGAATGTTCTAGAATTAGTTTATTAGGTAGCATGTATGTAGTTAACAAATTATTATAGTTAAGTGTTGGAGGGGCTTTAATAGGTTTTATGCTTGCGAATAAGTTTTTTGAGCTAAGATTTTAGACCTCGGTTGTTTAAAAAAAGAAAATAAGTAAATATTCACCCACACTATTATTTTTAAATACAATAGATATTTTCTGAATTGTGCATTTTTCATCTACTAAATGTATTACATTTTATAATAAAAAAAGATCAGACAACTGCCATGTTTAGATTGATTTGCTTATATGAATGCATTGTATATAATTTTTGAAAGAATGTTTTATAAATTGATTTATGAAAGAAAGTGTTTTGGAGTGGATATGTAAAAGGTTGCATATATAATGACTCTTATATGACTACGAATAAAGTAATGATATCTGGTGCGTAGCGTTATTGACACTAGAACTTGTTCTAATACTCCACCAATAAGTTGTAATAATTGGTACTTGTTTTTCATTTTTATATCTATATAAAACTTGTGCTTAACCTAATAAAGTGTGTGTGGAGCTTTTCTTACTAGGTTGTGGCTAGCTTACCCCTTTGTTCCTCTTTTTAGACAAGTAGATGACTTAAGTAAAGAAGTTAGGGGTGATTATAATTACGGTTGCATCATATTTTAAATTTCTTTTAACTTTAAATTAACTTTTTTTTTGTATTTTTTTTTGTTTTAATGTCATGACGTCAAAAATAAATATTAAAAATAAAAAATTATTTTAATATGTTTTCAAGCAAAAACACATTTTAAAAAGAAATCTTGACTATACTCTCAAATATTCACTTATTGAGTTTCAAGTTATGAAGTCTACACTGGTAGTTTAACTTGTTAGTTAAACTGAAGGAACGAAATAAATATTCTAGCTTATTATCGTACATTCATTATTAATATTTTCAAGGACTTGTAATAAGATTTTTAGTATTTTTTGTTAGTAGAATTTTCATCATATATGCGATTTAATGTTGTTAAGTGATCATTTGTAAAATTCATACATTTAAGACCTTTTAGTTTAATATTTGTGGTTTTTGCTAAACTTTGTAAAATTAGCATTTATAATATCCTAGGTTAAATGCTAGATAATAGATAGATTACGAGTGTCTACGCATTTTTAGGGGCGACAACATAAATTATGAGTTTTGTAAGAATCAAGTTACTTGATGGAGAAACTACTTCAATTATTTTTATTAACAAGAACTAACAGAGGAGGGGAAATCATGGTTCCCCTCCTCAAATGTTATTGTTCAATGGAACAATAACCATCTTTTTTGCTTTTTATTTTTATTTTTTATATATATTTTAACATTAAATTTATTAGAAATTAAATTTTTTTATTTTTTTTATATGAGTTATTATAGTCTCAACAAATTACATCTTAGCATTTGTTTAATGTTTAGTTTTACAATCATCTATTTTTTTAAATCATATTATTAAATAAAAATAATCTATCATATCGTTAATATAAAAAACCACTCCAAATTTTTTTTAATTATTATGAGTCGGATTTCATGATTTATTTTGATTTTTTTTTGGGGTTATCGTGTTAAAAAAAAAAACACATCGGCATTGGGTTGATACTTAATTTTTTGAGCATCTATTTTTTTATCGTATTATTAAATTAAAAATGATTCAAGAAAAAAAAACATAATTATTGAAAAATAGATTTTATGATTTATTTTTTTATGGAGCTATCGTAGTCTCAGAAAAAATTCATGGCATTGAATTAGTGCTTGATTTTGCAAGTGTGCATTGTTTTATTATATAATTAAATAAAAATAATTTTAAAAACAAAGTTATTAAAAGTTCATGACCATGACATAGGTTTGATGAGTTAAACTAGGTTGACTTGAGTTGATCCAATATATCATCGTCTCAATAGTTTTTTTAAAAAAGATATTATCAAAATCAAACCATGTTTTTACCAATAATTCAAATTTTTTTAACTCGTCTAATTAAATAGATTAGATAACTTCCTTACAATTTAATTTGAAGCTTAAATTATGTAATATATCGGGAGGGCTTAGGTTTTATGCACTGAATTATGTTCAATGATTCAAGCGTTATTTTTTTATATATAAATTTTTTTGCCCTGCCACGACATATCACAAAGAATTATCCAGTAACGACACTTTCATGAGATGGAGTGTGCATGAAAAAGAAGAAGAAAAGAAAGCATGACAGCATTATGCTATTTTATAAGAAAACAATTACAAGAAAAAAAGTTTGACATTCAAATTACATGATCAATATGCACGCAAGTTATAAACAGCTTCCGTTAATATAAATATTTGTATAACTCTCTTTTTTTTTCCCTTTATTTTTATTGTTGTGTAGAAACTGTCTGAGAACGCGTACAAACCGTGTTTTTAAAATATTTAATTTTTTTTTATTAAAATTTAATATGGTTTGTATGTTTTAAATCGTTTTGATGTGCTGATATCAAAAGTAATTTTAAAAAAATAAAAAAAATATCATTGACATGCATTTCAGCACGAAAAGTTATTTAAAAAACAGCTACTGATACATGTGCTGATATCAAAAGTAATTTTTAAAAAATAAAAAAATATCATTTACATGCATTTCAATATAAAAAATTATTTAAAAAACAGCTACTACTACAGTTCCAAACATTCTCAGAAACAATTGTTCGGCTCACACCTCACCTCTCACCTCTCAAAGTATAGAATGTTTCCTTTTAACTGGAACTGAACTCGAGCATTATGTGTGAAATTTTTACTTCAGATGACTCCCAGTTAAGACATTTCTTTATTTAAAAATATATTAAAATAATATTTTATTTTTAACAATCCTAAAACATAAAAAAATTATTTAAAAAAAAAATCTCAAAATTTACTTAACCCCATTTAAAAAACAATACCTAACAGAAACTTTGTTTAATGAAAAATCCTGGTATGGTCATCAAGCTCGGCAGTCCTTGAGTCAACTGTGTGAGTGTGATTGGTGTTACCATTTTATCATCTACGTGGCATGAAAAGTGAGTCAGGCTTCACATGGGCCAGGTCTCGGCTTGCTGGACTCCTTAGCAAGCTCTACTAACATGGCCAACTCCCAGATCCTACATAGTTGATGCAGCGACACGTAGATGCTGGTCCGCTTCTCCAGTTGTCGGCCACCAAGGGGAGATAAGGTGGACCTAGTGACCTTGATCTTCCAGGTAAGCATGTCAGAATGTTGATGGTCTCTCTCATTTATCAGCGGCACTAACCACCCTTTGTTGGAGCTGTGCTTTACAGGGCACCCACAGACAACAATGGACCCATATATCATCCCAAACATTTCACCTACCTTACAGGAAAATCTTTCTAGCTATTACTTGGGTAGCCAATTAAATTCAGTTGCATTTAATGCTGCCTGCTGCTCCATTAGAGCCACGCAGCATGAGTTAGAGAGCAATGAATCCAATCTCTTGAGCACCTGCAAAATCACAAGTTTGCATTGCATTGCAGTGCCCATGAGGAAAAAGGAGAGAGGAGGAGAAGAATAAAACTTTGTAAAATGGGGAATCCATATGAATTAGAAGAATATAATTTACTGAATATTGGCTGTGGTTAACTAAAAAAAAACATAATCTTTGATTGCAAGGGACGTCCTTCTTGTCATCAGTATCGCATTCTTGAATCTTGATAATTCGCTAACTCGAGCATACGCTCCACTTCACCAATAACAGATTAGTAACTTGCATTCTGCCATCTCTAGAAATCGGAACCCTTCAGTTCTGCAACATCTCAGTCGAGCAGTTAATCACTTGTTTAGCATTGTAATTGCTGGCATGTTCTTTGCCTTGAAAACAATGACAGCCGGATCATTGATCACTTGATGTGCTGTTTCCTGTTCCACCAACCCAATACTGCTTAACAGCTACCAGTATCTTCTCAGGTACTAGGGGACCATCCTCGTGGTCCATCATTTTTGTATCCCATCTCATTCCTTCAGTAATTTTCTTGACCTTGTTCAGAACATCAACTTCATCTCGGAAGATTACTGTCCCTTCAGGCCGCAAAATTCGATCCATTTCCAGAAGGATGTCTTCCAGATTACACCTGTTTCAATCATTCAGGTACATTAGATTAGAAATCAGTGATGCTCAAAGTTAGATGACAAGCCGCAAAACTCTTAGCTGACACTAGACAGGTCCAACTTCTATTATATATACCCAACGATATTCACTATTTGACTTCTAAACTAGAAGGTTTTAGTCATGTTGCAAACTACAATTGAAATGACCAGCTCTTGAAATCACCAAATCAATATTTTGAATATCAGAGTCGGAGCTGTCAATCAGATTTTTAAAGCAGATTTATGTAAGAAAAGTAGAAGATATGGATTTTCATGACATCTATTTAAGTTAAATGCACAACTTGAGCTCAGACAGTATGTCAAGCAAAAGAAAAGCTCATTAGCATGGACATAAAATGCATCATGTGACTTGTCTACGAGATAAAAAAATTCTTTACTGACAAATTAAATAAAATTCTGCGATTCCTTCGTGAACAATAAATTATGCGATTCCTTCATGAACAGTCATTTGATATTACTGAAATTTGACCCAATTTATGGCCTGCAGGGAAAAGAAAATGATGATGACGATGGAGATGAGGCTTACTTGTTCTGGTACAAACTAAAGACACCATTCGCATGGATAAAGTCATATGTCCTTGGGTATGTTGAGAACCCTTCACACCTGAAAGAAGAAAAAAAATGAAAATGTCATGAGGATTTCAAAGCAATGACCTTGTTAGGTTTCAATAGTGAAATTCTTAAGTTCATCTCTCAATGTATTTCATTTAAGAGATGGAATTTAAAGGGGTAAGAAATGGCTTATGATTCTCAACGTATTTGCCATTTGCACTGTCATAGGCATTTCGCTTGAGAATAATCATAAGGGCCTCACACTCTCTCTTTTACACTCCTATTTTCTATTTATTTACCTTCTGGTATTTGATATTCTTATCTATTGAGGATAAGTAGAACTCAACTCAATTGCCATGACATACTGGTGGTTAATGAGATGCAAGGAATTTGATAGACAGCAGCAACAAAAGTATCAATAAGAAAAATGAATTCACGACGAAAAAATGAACTGAATGTTTCTCAAAGGAAAAAAAAAAATTTGCAAGCAAGTAAAACTACTTAGACATAGTCGATAAAATAAGCTAATTCTCATGAACATTGTCGATAAAATAAGCTAATTCTCATGAACATTGTGCACGGTGCCTCATGCTACATTTTCTCGGTAAATCCCAGTATGATCAGCAAACTGCATTAATTTCTTGTAAATAAGTGCTCAAGGGTATTAATTTAGAGGCAAAGTCTGTTGGTGTTAAGAGCCCAAGAAAACTGGATTTTACTTGCACCAGGGAGAGGGGGGCTAAGGCACATTGCATACCCTAACTGTTAAACAAAAGGAAAAAATCAGACCACTATTAGCATGGAATAAAGAGATAAGATTCAAAAGGACTTACCAGTCATGATAAATTCCAACTAAACCTCTCTCGTAAATAACTCCTAAAGTGTTCTTAGCAATTGTTGGAACTACATTCATCACCCAAGATTTTGGGGATTCAAGCGCTGCTGCAAATCCCCCAAGCCTTGCATTCATATCCATGATGTTCCGATATCTTGTGGTGCCAATCAACTTATTGATCCTTTTATAAGCATGTACATGCTTTCTCAAAAGTTTATTGTCCTCCTCAAAAGATTCAGCTGTGACACCCTCAACAAGTCCCTTGGCTATTTGAGGAGGAACTGCATGAAGCCTCTCGGGAAATTTCTTTAACCCCCCTCCTGCTACTTCATTTGCACTGGTTACTTTAGGGAGAGGAGTTTTGCAAGTTTCCATTTCCTTGTACCTAAAATAAATCACAGAAGAAAGAATTAGGGAAAAAATTGCTAATTATAGAAGTTGCAAGGACCATTATAGCCAGTGATACCTTCAATTTTGTCAAAGGGGTCACCTGATGGCAGGCTAATCCGATTAGTTCACCATGGAAATGGATAAAAGAAGAAGAAAAGAATGCTTTAATTGAAAATGGCACAAAGAACGAAACACTCTTTCTGCAGGTTGACCTGCAATCATGTTATTTATTTATTTTATATTTGGCCCCTTCAATTACTTGGTCAATCCATGGTTATCTTATTTTGAGCATATGTCACAAGCTATGTATCTAGTTAGTCCAACCATTAATAAGACATTTTCAAATTTAGATGCTTGGTATGAATTCAAAACATGGTGAAACTAAGCCTTGGCATTGCACTAAGATTCACCCACGACCACAAATGAAACAAGGGTGAACCTAGTACTACTCTGTCTAGCCCAACTATAAACATCTCAAAAGAGATATTTTTAACCTAGAAATGGGATATCCTCCCCTTTCAAAAATCTTCTATTTCTAACCCTCCAAATTTCAACCTAATAGAACACAAAAAGCAAACTCTTGAGCTTCTTCTTTTCCTTTTAAACCACCACTCAATGCCATCTTTCTAAAAGTAAATATGGCGAACTTGGCAAATCCATGAGCATTCCAACATCACATCATACTCGATGAGCAAAACAATTAATGTTTTCATCTTCTAATTGGATGTTAAGATCTCCATCAGGTATAATAAAATACAAGCAAATCAAGCTGCATGCAAACTCACCAGACATCATCAGCATCTTTTGATTCACAAACACTAGCAGACTTCCTGTGGCAGGTTTTGTCATTTACTTTTTTCCTAAAGATGGCAATATCTCCCTTCTCGTACTTTTTCTCCCAGCAAAGACTTTCAGCCAGCTCTTCAATCTTTCTTTGCTCGGCTTGGAGATCAGCCTTAGACCGCTTCCATGTTTGATAGTAGGTCTTCCAATTGATTGGCGGGCCAGAAAGGATCCAATATCCACCAGGTCTGAGGACACGGTCAACTTCCATTAAGTACATTCCATCTGGATACAGGAATCCACATGTTAAAAGGTTGTAAACTTCCACCAGGTGAACAGAGATCTATTCAATACAATCAGTACGTGAAACCTTAATTTCAGATAATTGAACATAAAAGTTATAAGTAAATGTTAAACTAGAATGAGAAATATTCTTTTCGTGGAGTACCATCTTAAAAAAAAATATATATTATTATTTAAAAACCATGAGTAAGTGAAGCAGTGTGTTAATTGTTTGTTTTCAAGTGCCCAAAAAAAGGACATAAAAGGTCAGGCCCATTGCTTAGGCCCCTAGTAGCAGGTCCACCCTGGCCTTCTTTTTTTTTATCGAGGGTGCAGACAACACGTCATATGATGAGGCAAATGACATGTAATTCACTTGCCCAGTTTCCAACAACTGAAGCGGGCAAAAACTGGGCAAAAACTCTCCTTTAGTTTTCTGAACCAAACAATCCATTTTTCTACCAATTTTTGACTTGAGAACACATAAAAAACAGTATACACAACTCAAAAAACTCACTTGTCCCCTTAAAGTTGCCAAAAATCAATCAAAAAATGAAAAATCAACCCAAGACCCTATGTAAACCCCCGGGCAATATCATAATTTACACCCTAAGTCTTTCCCAAGCCCCGATCTGTATTTTCAACCAATTTAAATGCCAATAACCAACACCATCCAACTTCCCTAGTTGAATAGAACATTTGGGCACCAAACTTAATCACTTTTATGCCCGCAATCGTGACAACCAACCACTTTCTCTTTCTACCGCTGTTTTTTGGCGAGTCTCTCTCATTAAGAGATCTTAAAACAAATAAAATGAACTTGTGAATCAAAATAAACATTGGTAAAAATTTCAGATCATACTTATTGTTCTTTGTGTTTTACAATTTAGCGCCCTCTTTTGATTTGGTACTTCTACTATAATTTCAATGTTAATTCATAAAGAATCCTAATTCTTCATAAGCACCATAAAGAATCCTTCTTTATTTTGAAGTTGTAAGTAATTTTTACTAGAAATGGTTTGTTCACATTTCATGAACGTTTTTACTTTGATATATAGTTTCTGCAGTAAACACAAAGTGTCGTCAGTTGGTTATATATTAGCATTCAATCATCAATCAACTCTTGCAAACTTATAATTTTCATGAAAAGGATCCTTAATGCTATAAATTTATACATTTCCATCTATCAGCTGAAACACTGAAGTCTCTTGCTTTAAGAAATATATACGAAATCATCACTGATATTAATAGTAGTAGCACTAACCATTTGCAGTCCATGGAATAAGACATCGAGAGCACTGGGCCATATCGAAGGCTCTTGATGGGAAAGGAAGGCGTATTGAACCTAGAACCCCAATAACAGCAGGTAGTCCCCGCTCCAATGCAAATTGTACCTGTGCTTCATGATTGTCTCGTGGTGCAAAGGACATAGCCAACACATTTCTTTTCATCAGGTATGCACCCCAGCTTGCAACCTATATGATAATTGCATTCATTAGTTTTGCAACTTAAGATAAAAAGAAACCAACATTAAAAATGAGTAGCTTTCATGCACTGCTTGCGAGAATGGAGAGGAAGGGGAGGAGGGCAGTAAGTTAGGACCACTGGTGCAACAAATGATACATTTTTTTCTCTACTGTCATGTAATTAACACATAAAAAGGAAAAACCTAATGATCCTAAAACTGACAGGTCATATGACATTCAGTGAGCAAGAAGTGAAGAGGTTTTTGTACTTTAAAGAATCATCGAAAAACAAGGGATATACTATGGAACATTAGAGACTCAAGATTGGACCTGCATAAAGATATCAGATCCTTTGAAGAGGTGTGGCCATCCCCTATTTGGCCATCGCATCCAAATAAGGACAATACCAAGTGCCTGGTTATAAATAAGATGAATTATGACAGCCCTTGAACTATAGGGGAATATCCAACCCAGTAAAGCATTACAAGACTATCAAGCAGTATTTAGGTGGCTCCACACCCATGATAAATATCTCAAGACAAAAGACAATAGCTATAGAGATATTAGCAAAACAGTTAACCAAAAGTTCGGACTAATCACTGGTAGGAGCTCAATTCTAAGCTTACTAGGCAGCTGAACATTTATATACAATTTCGTATGCATGAGTTGATTACAATTTGATTGAAAATATTGAAAATAAGAGCAATCAACATACACCACAACCAGTATCTAGTGCTGTTCTGACAGAGCCATCTGCTATCGGGATCACAGATGCAAGTTCATCAATGTATGCATCTGCACCTTGAGGAAACATGGTTCCTCCTCCTGGAAATTTGAATACATCACCCTGAAATTGAACCCAGTTCTGAACAGCCTTCTCCACAGTTAGACTTTTATGAGGAACATTAGCATAGTGGACATAATCACGTCCTTTAGGCCAAGGAAATGGGGTCTTGTACCCTTTGGGTGCTGGAATAAGACAGTGCAGTTTTTCCTCTTCAGGAGGACAATGCCTTTCCCGGTATATCATATTCTCCCGTGGAAATTTCATGGCTCGATCTTGTTCTTGGCAAGGAGTATAATCAGTATACTTAACATGACATGGCTTAAATACTTTGGCTTTTGGCTGAGAAGGCTCAATAATCTCAACATAATTATGATGGGTTTCAAAGTTCAGCTCGGTAAAGATATTGCAATCTGTCTTCTTGGTCATCTGTACAGCTATGCCATCTCCTTTTCCAAAACCACTCTTCTGCCATGCTCCCAAGATGTAAAAGAGACAACATAAACAGATAACAACGAATATAGACAATGAGCTTTGTGTTTTGAAGCCCATGGAGCTATGCTTGGTACCCATGATGTGGTTGGGAGAATCCCCTGAAGCACACAATAAGATGTAATATAGTTAGAAGAAGATTTAAGTTGCCATGTAGCATTTATGGGAGAGAATAAAGGTGAGAGGACAGAACTTCTCTATCATGAAAGACAGCAGATATGCTTAAACTATCAGTAGATTAAGATGCCTACTGCCATTCAGAAGGCAAATGCATGACTCTTAATATACTCAAATTGTTTACATATATGATTGACAAAATGTCTTCTAATCTCAACACGTATGACAAATAGATTGTCTTCCACGTGAAATCATTGCTAACTTCTGGTTTACTTCAATTAATAAATACATTTGCTGTCTCATTTAAAAATTTTAAGCTCTTTTTTTATCAAGATGGTCGCGGGCTCACTGGTAAGAACAGGATGTATCACGAGAATCTCTGACCAGTGTTTTTAGCAATTTAAACATTAGCAGTCTCCGATAGAATTCATGAAGCAACTCAATAATTGGAAAACAAACAAATCTACTTCCATGGAAGGCTAACTCTCAAATTAGTCATCGCTAATTGACACGGAATTAAAGAACAAACTTAAAGAAACAGCACAAATAGTTACAACTGCAGAACGCTCGTTCTGGATTTGAGATCTAGATTTACAAATGAAGTCATTTATTGTCATGAATTGTTACGCAAGCAGCTAAAAGAAATTTAGATTCACTTCCTGGGTCTAAAAGGTCTGGATTTGTTTCTTAAGCTGTAATAGCTAAAAGATACTCTCAGAGTTATTGCTGCGATTCATAGGCCTAAAGGTTGGTTATATTAAAGACGGACAGAAGACTTAAACGTTTATGGTCAAGCAATAGATTTGACAACAAAGTTACCATCTTTAACCCAACAAGATCATAAATCAGCAAACCGAAGCGAGAGAGATAGAGAGAAAGTAACATCATTTGAAAGCATTTCAAAAACCCAGAAAGAAAAAGGAGCAAAACAAGCAAAAAGACATGAACTTTTGAGATCATTTGATAGCATTCCACCATCCCATTGAGCAAAAAGAATTGAACTTTTGAAGAAAAAAAGAGTAAAAGAAGTAGAGAACTGGATCAAACGATTCAAACCTGAAAAATAAATCTAGCTAGCTCTTAAATGAGAGCTTACTTCAAACTCACAAGCAACCTTGCTCCCTCTCTCGATCTCTATGGTGCTAGAACTGGGTTTTCAAGTGTCCCAGTGCAAGTAGAGAGGCAAGCTGGGGGGGAGAGTATTAAAAGACAGGGTTTTAGTAGCTTGTACATAAATAAATATTCACACCGGGACTCTGGTCTGGTAGAGTGGTAGTTACACAAGATAAAAAAACTTCTATCCTTAGTTATTTACAATTTTACCTGCTGTTAAGAGATTGGAGAGCAGTGCATCTTCAATCAAAGATTTTTTGAAAATTGGCACATAAATTAGAAAAGAAAAAAAGACAAGCTAATATGACAATTTTTTTTTTATGAAGTAGTATATATTTGCTTGTAACAGTTCGCACATTTATTAAATGTAGCACTGCTAAACTACATCAACTAAATAACATCAACCGTGATACAATTAATTGTTGTTTCAGCATCAATTATCATCTATTTGAATGAAATTGGGTGGAAGTTGTTTGTTTTGTTTTTGTGTTTTAAAAATATTTTTAAAAAAAATTAAATTTTTTTTATTTTTTTATTTGCTTTAAATTAATATTTTTTAGTGTTTTCAAATCATTTTGATGTATTAATACCAAAAATAATTTTAAAAAAAATAAAAAAACATGATGCATTTATGTATTTTTAAGTTAAAAATATTTTAAAAAACAGCCTCAACTACACTCCAAACTAAGCTTTAAACTGTGCTCAAAGAAATTTATCAAAGCTTGTTATGGAAGCTATTTTAATGCAGTCACGTATTCTATCAATAACATGGACTAAAAATTTGAGGGAGATAACTTAATTTATCAGATTTTAGATTTGTTGTTTTAGAAGCTACCCGTTCGAGTCCTATAAATTTTAAAATCATTAAAAATTTACATAATCATTAATTTTAGAACCCGTATAATTAATTAAGATACATACAAACTGGTCCGGAGATTCATATTAATAATAATAAAAAAAACATTTACCAAAATTCAACTGTTTTAGGCTATGTTTGTTTCCCGGAAAGTAATTTCCTGGAAACCAGTTTCCAAACTTTCCTGTGTTTGTTTGTCATTAGGAAACGTGATCAACGAAAAACACTTTCCGGTCAATGAAAAACACTTTCCAGTCAAAGAAAAATACTTTCCGGTCAGCGAAAAACACTTTCCAATCAAAGGAAAATTTGACTTGGTTTTCAGGAAAGTATTTTTCCTTTTGGCTGTGTTTGTTTTCCGGAAAGTGGTTTCCGGGAAAACATTTTCCAAACTTTCATGTGTTTGTTTGTCATTAGTAAAGTTGGACTTTCCGGTCAAAGAAAAATTTGGCTTGGGTTTCAGGAAAGTGTTTTCCTGGAAAATTTGGACGGAAAACACTTTCCGGAAGTTGTGAAAAATTTAGAAACGTCATTATTTCCTGATTATATCAAATTTGATCCTCAAACTTTTGATTGCTATATATATTTTGTTTTGAATATTTATTTTTTAATTTCATCTCTTAAAATTTAATTTTTATATTAACTTTGGTCCTTATTTTTATAATTGCTATTTGTTTTTTCCGTATCATTTTTTATTGAAATTTTTTATCTATCAAATTTGGTCTTTATTTTTTTGATCGTTACTTATTTTATTTGAAATAATTTATGAAATGTTAATTATTATTATTTCAATTTCTTCATCTTTCAATTTTTTTTATTTTTTATTTGATCTCTATTATGTTGATTATTATTTATTTTATCTGAGATAATTTATGAAATTATATATTTTTTTTCAATTTCATTCCCATTCAACTTTTTAATTTGTAAGATTTGTTCCTCATTATTTTAATAAACTTGAAAAAAATAAAACATTAAGAAGTTATTTTCTAGCTCATTTTCCATAACATAACCAAACACTGGAAAGTGTTTTCCAACTTATTTTCCTTTACACTACCAAACATCAAAAAATATTTTCCCGGAATTCACTTTTCCCATAATTTATTTTACAAAAAAAATTACTTTCCAGCAAACAAACGGGCCTTAATGCGATCTTGTATTAACAACATAAATCAGAATTCTAAAACATTAAAAAAATTATTATAACATATAGAATCATTGATGAAAATGATTGTTTTAATGGCTAACGACTCATGACATTCTAGAAAGTTTCTTGTGGTTTCCTTAAACACAATTAAAGAGAGAAGAAGGGGAGTCCATGATTCTGTTTACGTTAAAATTTAACGTCAACCTGTCATGTTTGGAAAGCTTGAGATTTACTAATTATTTTTTTTGAAGTTTGTTAATTATTTTTTCATGCTTGCTAATAATAATATTTAATAAAAATTATGCTTTTGAAATATGACAAGATAAAAATTTATTATTTCACCAAAAAATCTTCAAAAGGTGTTATTCTACAAAAAAAATATATATATTTGAATATTATGCTAATTTAGAAAAAAAATCCAAGATTTTAATGAAGATGATGTTATTATTATTTATGTGTAAATTAGATACTTCACCTGTGTTTTGCTGTGTTTTTTTTCAAATAAAAAAATTATATACACAGGTTTCTTATACATGTTTTTGTAGTTAAAAAAAATAAAGTAAAAATTAAAAGTTTATGCATGAATTAAATAAAACAAGAATTATATATGTTAATAAATAAGAAAAAAAAATCATAAACAATAACTAAAAATAAAATAACAAAATTAAAAAACATATATAGATAAAAATATTTAATTTCACAAGCCAAAACATTTACTCAATTGTGTTTGCTGAATTTTTTTTTATTCAAGCAAACAATAATAGAAATAGAGACACAAATTAAATTAATTAAATATAATAATAAAAAAAACATTATGCAATGTTGTACATATTAGAAATATTATCTGAAGATAAAAAAAGGTAAAAAAAAATATAGATAAATTTGAAAAACTCTTCAAAATTTAAATGTATAACAAAAAAGATAATCATCATTTAAAAAAGGCTTTCTAAAAAAAAAGTATTAGTCTAAATATAAATAAAAAAAATAGAGAAAAAAACCATATAAAAAATAAAAAATTAATTTTAAAAAATAATTAGAAAGAAGATAATTTAGAGGAAGAAAAAATAAAACAAAGGCTAAAAGATGTTAGGCATGACAAGACAGGGTAATCCGCCTAGCCCAATTCCATGTGCGTGTGTGTGTGTACTGGAACTGAAGGCATGAATTGTAAAGAGATAAAATATTTATAAAAGGCTCAAAGATAAAAATTAGAAATTTAAAGAAAAGAAAAAGGGCACAAGGAAAGAGAAATGAAGAAGAAAAACAAAAGCCCGCCAATAATAAATCTCTCACCTACAACCGACACATATCACACGCAGGAGAAAAAAAAACATGAGAACACATCTAACAACATGACCAAAAAAAACAGGTTTCATCACTAGGAGTCACCACCCACATCGATCAAATTACAAGAGTCATAGGCTATCAACTTTTTCGAACAGGTTTTTTTATTCACTTTAAAATCATTTAAGAACGTGTTTGGCAGTTTTATTCACTTTAAAATCATTTAAGAACGTGTTTAGCAGTGTGGTTGCGAGTACTTTTCAAATAACTTTTCGTATTAAAATGCATGCCAATGATGTTTTTTCATTTTTTAAAAATCATTTTTAACATCAGCACATCAAAACGATCCAAAACATACAAATTATATTAAATTTTAACAAAAAAAAATTTCAAATTTTTTAAGAACGCAGCGATAACTGCCTTCCCAAACGTGCCCCAAGTAATCCAATTGCACATCCAAAAATCAAAAACTAAAACTACCCTTTTTCTCTCTCTCCAATGGCATTTTAGTATTTTTTTCTCTCTCTCCATTGTTTATACCTCCCTTCCCTTTTAGTTTATAGTATCTCAAAATATAAATACAAATGTAGAAGGAAGGGACAATAACATGTTTAGTTAAGGAAATAGACCGAGGACAAATTTAAAATAAAATCATGTTTTTTCAAAACAAAAAAATCTATTTTTCTGATTATTTTTTCTATCCCGTAACAATAAACAAACATAATCTAAAACTTTTGAACAAAAGAGCAACTAATTTATTTCTAGTTATATCCACTTTGCAGAGCATTTGGCTGGTAATCAATGTAGTATTTTTCCTTTTTAACACACTTGATCAAAAGTTTTGACAAAATAGCATAGGCTAAAAACATATAATTTAATTTCTAAACCCAAAAGTACTAGCTACATCTCAGATTACACACGAAAATTCCATGTACAAGGAATTCCTACGCCCAATACCCCATTTGGCCTCTTATTGCTTCAAAAAGGGAAACAAATGTTCCAACTATTAGCCACACAATCCAGGGACAAAGAAAATGTATAGGACACCTCCCAACCTCTGAAGACCTCACTCGTCCATGGAACTCACAGGTTATCCAGAACTCGCAAAAGACTTACATCCTTCTATCATGTTCTCTTCCATTGAAAAGACATTTTATACAAAATTGATTCAATACACAAGCTAGGAGAACCTTCCAAATGTTTGCCAGGATTTGGTCGATTTAGCTCATAAGTGAGGACAAAGCACCTCAGGTCAAAACATCAGTACCTTGGGCTCTGTACAAACATTTGTCATCTATACATGTTAGTGAAACAATATACCCGCATGCAAAGAAATCCCAGAAAAATGCAACTTGAGAAAGGGAATGGTGAACAGGTCAAGTTCATCAAGTCACTGGATGAAGTGCAATTGTGAAACAAAGAGCATTAAATCATGAGCTCACCAGGCTTCAACTCATGGCGTTCTTTATCAAAATTTTCTTTTACACCATCATTGGACTTTAATTTGCTTGACTCTACTTTTTTTCTCATTCTCCCCGAGCTCAACGAACCTTCAACTATGAAAAAAAAGATAAGACACATGTCAATCCAACTTAGAAAGCAAAATAAACTGCCAACTACACAATTGTACAATTTGGTAAAGTGACAGATCAAACATGATTTTAAAATGGCCACGGGATAAGATGCACAATTTTTCTGGTTTGGAGTCAATAGAGTCAACGTTGATTCTATTTTAGTCATTCCAGTATTATTTTGATCCCTTCATTCATTGGTATACACATGCTTTTTAGGCCACTGCTGTGTAAGTACAACTAGGCCAGCTGAATTGATTGCGATGTAACTCATGCCATTAGTTTCACAATGCTAACTTTTGTTAACCTGAGTTTGCTCAAATCAGAGAACTTGTACAAGAGTTGGGACTTGTGAAAAAGAGGATTGAGAGCCTCTTATATTTAATCTATCCCAATTTCACGATAGCAATGTCATTCACTTGAGAATTAATATTTGTTTCACCGACTGGAAGCACTCTAAAAGTAACAGGCAGCAAAACCCCACAGCAGACAAGATGAAAGCCATTTAACAACAAAGGAATAACCAACTAGTAATTGTGTGGCATTGAATAGAAAATAACAATCATACTCCAAGGATTCCAGAGGAAGAACAACCCTGTCATCCCCCACCCTCCAAGGGACAAGGTAGAAATGGAAAACTTGTGCATGTATCCAAGATATATCCTACAAATTTTGCAGATATTACACCACATGCCATCATCTTGGATGACAAAAGGTAATCTGATGCTTTACAGAAAGCCGTCGATTCGTCCATTATGGTTTCAAATGTAAAGGAAATAAAAAAATTTAATTAAACATAATGCAGAGCATGGGGGAAACCATTTTAGTCATAAGAACCCTGCTCTGGGTGTCAGATCAATCTTAAATTAATTAGTCCCTGCTGTTCATTTATATTCTAAGGCACTTTGCCAAAAGCCCCTTATCTCCAAAGATATTTTATTTAGAATTATACTCTTCACATACCTGTGTTGATAACAATGAAATGAGAACAATTAGGAGTTAGGACACAATTTGCATGAGAAAGGAAATAATGCAGTTCTTGTACCTTGCCATTCCCACACCACTTTTGATTCACCCTTCACTAGCTTAGGATACCGATCTACTCGAGAATCTTCCCGCACTAAGTCCTCAACCTGTATGATATAAATTACTTATCACCATAAAACATAAGATCATTAATTGCCAAACTATTTATCAGGCACAGAAGTCATTGTATCACAAAACTCCATTACAAATGAAAAATGCTAAGAAATTCAATAGAAAGAACAAACCAGTGTTCTAATTGCAATGAATTGGTCTCAAAATATTTGAGTGCAGGATTGGCAAAGTTACAACAAATGCTTTCAAAAATTTCTAGCCAAATGCTTTGATGATGATGACAATAGGGGAAACTGGTCGCCTTGGAGAAGTAACAATTAGATATTAACAAAAAAATGGAAGCTAACCAAAGCTGATGGTGCCAGTACAAATTACAAAAGATTTGGTCCTCTACATTTTCAACAGTAGATATTTTAAAGGATGGGTAGTATTGATTAAAGAAACCAAACCCCTTTTTAGCTGCAGTTAGTTTGAGCAACAGCTCCTTGCTCTAAAATTGCTCGTATCCTCATATTTCTTATAAACAAAAAAAATGATGGCTAGAGCAAACTTTCCCAACCAATTCAAGCAAGTCAAGATGAGCAAATACTATTTCGCTTGCAATATCAATCCATAGGGAAAGATACACGATTATAGGCATGATCAGATTCATAGATTAATACCTTTTTCCATAAAACAAAATCTTTCCTTTCTTTGGGAGAAAGCAGATGATCCCGTAATCGAGAGGCCACCACCCAAGGTTCACATTCTGCGTTTACTCTCTTTGACATCAAGGCCCTTTCTTCAAGTATGTCACAAACCTTACAAAAAGACAACAGTTCAACTAGTGTTTATTTATTTTAAGAGCAAAACAAATGAATATGGGGACATATATCAGTGGTCAATTGCCTCAATCCTGTTAATGCAGAGGCATCAGAGCCAAGTTGCCACTGTGCGCATTATAACATCTAGTGTGGTATCCTAATATCAACTTTACAGGATCACATTAAACCGGCAAAAGAAGACTGATAAATTCGGTCCATAGTAAGAATCCCAACTCCAGGGAGGAAAACAATAAATTTTATCCTTGCAGGTGCAAGCGGACCTAAAGATTGACATTTTAAGGATTATAGCTATTAAAATATTGTTTCTAAACAGACTTTAATAATTCATCTTCTATGCAGAAAAGTAGGCAGGTTACAGCTCTCTGTCCTCCAAGAATTGATCTATCCAAACACGTTGTTCAAATTTAAATCTGAAATTATAACTGTAGAATTGATAAGTAGGAAATCAGGTCTTGAATCAAAAACATTTAAATGATGCATGGTGATCTGTACGAGAGCTAAGCTATGGCAAGGAGCGATCATCAAAAATAATAATCATGCAACTAAGGTCTTTACACCATTAGAAGTCACAGCATTGAATACCTGGTGGTAAAGTTCTTCCCCTCTGGTTGATAGATACCATCTCCGTCGAATTTTCCAAACTAAAAATGCAAATCCCACAACCTGTAGGTCTCAAGACAGTGAGAATGCTTTAACATTGATGCTTAAATTAAAGCATAAGTGCATGCCTTTTAAAAGTGAATTACCAATGCACAAACTGGCACGATAACAAGAGCATGCTCAGAAATCCATTGACGAAGGTGACAGGTAAATGGTTTGTAATGTTCCACCAACAGGTCTGGACACTTAAACTCTTTCTTCCTACCAATAAGAAAATGTCAGAGTAATTGGGGCCTTCCAAACCAGGGGTCTGAAAGCTTCACTAAATAAACAGCATACCCATTAGGATTTGTCCTTGTCTGCAATTCTTCACTAATGGTTTCCATTGCCTTCATCTTGGTATACACATACACTGGATTGTCTGAGCTATAGTTTTCCAACAGCTGGTGTCCATCCAAATCATTCAATATGTCATCCTCTTGGACCTAAAAATGAATTGTAATGATCATGTTAACAAACCCATAGAAGAATCACCACATTCACTAACGTGAGCAAATAATAGTCTGGAAGATATGGTTTTCAAACTGTGGAGTGTTGCAGAAGTTACACACCCACATTATCCCAGTCCCATAGCACAGGAAATCAGCATAGGCTTCACAAAGATGATTTTCTACCCCCTCCATCTGCAGATGCATTGTATGCAAATGGAAGATTTTAGAAAGACTGTGTTTCTTCCGTGGTCAGAAAATCATCACACTAGAATGAGTAAGATTCTCAGAACAGACAAGTTTCTTAGCTCTTTCATAAACATCGCCATCTTCTATGCATGTGTTTCTGTGTTTTCTATAGCCACGAGCACATTCTAGCTTTCCCTGATTACATTCTCCGTTTCTTGGACAAGGTTCACATGAATCTGAAAGTGAGCATCCGTTATGAGGAATTGTTTGACATAATAAGTATCACATTGAGTTGAGAAGTATTAGTAAGGACTACAATATTAGGATATACCGTAGCACTGGTCATTAAATATTTGAAAGAAGTCGGAAGTCAAAACTCAAAAGGTCGAAAAAGAATGTTAAAAATGCTAAAAACAAAAACAGGCAGAGCTTCATTGCATTAGACTTGCACATGATATGTGAGTTTTACCAATTCAACATTAATCCATAATATTTTTTTGTTCAAAAATATTTCTGTCTTCTAAGGACCCATAAAATCTTTTATTCAGCAAAATTCTACCATACGCTCTTGCTGATTCTACAAATAACAAAACAATTAAAGTTTGGAAATTGCAAATGTAGATTGAGAAAAGATAACTTCAGATCACAAAATATAATGTATGTAACAAAAGTAAGAACACCCACAATCAAACTCAATCCCATGCTTCAAGGTTTCGATTTGGAGTCCGAAAAGGCTAGGGATCGTAAAATCTCTAATTATAAATGTCAAGCTCTAAAACAATGAACCCAACAAAATAACAAACCAGACACAATTTACACAAAACATGGACAAGAAGAAATCTATGAGAAACCAAGTAACACAAGTTTAATCCTTTGTGAGGTGATGCAACTCAAGCTCAAACTGCCCAAGATTCAACATTTATTGGCTTGTTCAAATAATGATATTGCATTAAAAGGCAGGTTATAATAATAAAAACCCGGAAAACAAACAAACAGGGGTTACATACTGGATAAAGAATCTGACGAGTCTAAATTGGTATCGCAGAAGGGTTTTGTAGAATGATCGATGTAATTAGCAATGAAGTTACAGGCCAGAGCTACCGAGGATGCGATTGCAAGTACTGCGATGAGTCTGAGAAACTCTTGCTTTGAAGGAAACAAGTTATGGGGTGGTTCAATTTTAGATGATATAGTAGACGGGTGCGAAGACCTACTGGATAAATCCGGTTTTGGGCGCCTTTTTGGTGTTGAAGACATGGGTTTTGTTACTTCTGTTTTTGCAGGAGCCAAAGGAGGAGAGGGAAGGGAGACCTGTCGAAAACTATATGTTGCTCAAAGAAAAAAGGTAGCTTTCTTGAGTGAGTGACTGTTGTGTAATTTTCTTCCTTCGAGGATCTAAAGTGCTATTACTCTAAAACGGAAGGATTGAAAAAACTAGGTATTATCATTCATGTCAATCATAAGGTTGCCATAGAAGTAACTAGCGAACTGTGCTCCGCCCGGGATAAAAATAATTTTTAACATAAAAAATAAATATATAAGTATTCTTAATGTTTTTTTTTTTTTCATGAAAAGAAAATTAAATGTAAATTAAACAGTAGTTAAGTTTTATAATTTATTTATTTTATTTTATCTTCTTATAGAGTTACAGTGGTTTGTGAGTTTGCTAAGGTAACTCAAATTGTTCCGGTTTATGGGTTCAGTGAGATGTTTTTTTTTCTTTTTTTTTTAATTGAACTTGACTTTGTTGTCATCTATTTTTTTTCTCAGTTAAAAAAATAGTTTCAGTAAAAATTTATGTTATTAAACTTTATAAAGTCTATGAACCTATTTACAGTTTTGGTTAGTTGACATGGTTTGAAGGTCTAACAAGTTTAACATTATTTTTTTATTTTATCTATAGATATTGGATTAATTAGAAATTCAGCTTCGTTTCACTTTTTATAAGGTTATCGTGGTTTAAAAAAAATTCTCGGTATTGGGTTGATGTTCGGTTTGCAATCGTCTATTTTTGTTATCATATAGTCAAATAAAAAATATATATTTAAAAAAAATATAATCTCAATGGAGTCTATAACCTAGTTCACGAGTTTGGTGTGCTAGCTCAGGTTATTCAATTCACAAGTTTGATGGGTTTACCCATCGACCAAATATGCTTTTTGTTTTTGGTCCTTTATTTTTTTATTTCATCATTCAATATTGGATTTGTTAGGAAATATATTATATAATTTATTTTTATTTGTTTTCTATATGGTTATAACAATTTTAAATAAATATCTATTTTAGAGTTGATGTTTAATTTTTTGAGCATATATTTTTATTATATAATTAAATTAAAAAAATTTATAAAAAAGTTTAAACCTAATAGAGTTTATGACCCGGTTTGCGGGAGGACCAGAGTTAATCCAATACGTTGTTGTCTTGATATTTTTTTATAAAGTTATTATCTTGAAGTTTTTGCCAGTCATCCAGATTACATTTAGATTTATAGAATCGATTAATTTAAATCAGGTCAGCTTCCATGCAATTTAATTAGAAAATTGAGCTAGACAAAGAGTTGAGATAGAGAGTTTTAATATTAATCCACTTGACTAGGTTTAATGATACTATAAAAAAACTCTTCATGCTCTTAACATTCTTTTTACATTTTTAAAAAAATTATCTGACCACAATGAAATGCAGACCAATAGACTAGTAACAAAACAAAACGAGAATCATTTGAATTAGCAGATGCTAAAAAGACTTGCTGACATAACACTGCATGTAGGATCATAGGTTAATATTTAACATAGTAGAAAAATATGACAATATTGCAGGTGCATTCATTGTATCATGATTTTTTTAATCGAGAAACATGAAGATGTTTATGCTAAAAAAATAAATTTTAAAATTGATAAATTGAGACAAAGTTGCTTATGCTATGAAATGCTAAAATAAAAAAATTATTATTCTCCTAAAAGTAAAAGATATAAATGTATATAAATATTTAATCCAAACTTTTTTCTTTAACTAACACATTTTATTTTATTTTTATCTTAGAGGTTATTTTTTCTCACCAAAAAATAAATGTTTTTTTTATTTTTATAAACACGTCATGAAAATACAATTTATGTATACGAACACATAAAGGGAAAAAGTTTGTAGATGAATTAGAATAGCCTTTTCGAAACATTAATACATACAAAATAATTATAAAAAATTATTTACTTTAAAAAGATGAAATAAACAATTTAAAAAATTAGAAAAGGGAAAATTAATTTAAATATATAAAAAATACATATAAAAGAAAGGTATCAATTAAAAATAAAAAAGAAAGAGGTTATACTCTATTGGGTTTGACAAGTTAGGCTCGCTCACATGGCCTCTTCTATTTTTTTATTTACAAACGGGACGGATAACATATCATCAGCCTCAATTATTTTTCAAAATAAATAAATAAAGGCAATTATATTATCTTCCTTTTTGGTTTCTGACTACCGAAAAGGTGATAAAAAAATCAAGCAATGTGTTTTTTACCTAACATGTTTAATTTTCAACCAATTTTCACATTAAGACCGATATTTTTCTCAGCCAAAACTAAGATTTTCTTTCTCTGCCATTGAAATCTAGTGACTCTTTCTCATTTCTCAAACCATGAACTCAAAAATAAAAAAATAAAGTTTTAAACCAAAATTGAATTTTATAAAACAAAAGGGACTAAAATTTTATCATTTGAAAAGGAGGACTAAGCGAACTTTGGGTAATTTTTTTGAAATTGCCATCCATTTTCTCTGTTTTCTCACTTTGATCCCCCTTCTTTCAATCTTGCCCTCTCTTAATAAATTTGAATTAATTAGTCTTTAATTTAGCCATAAAATGATCAAATTACTCGGAAAAAAAATTTGATGATCAAAATTAAAAAATCCCACTACTTATGGTGAAATGTGAGATATGTTACAATGGCATGGTGTAAAGTATATAATTTTATTTGAAAACAAATTCAAAACTAATATTTAATGTAACAATACACTAAAAATTGCTATAGTTATTTTATTTCAATCAATTTTTAATAAAAAATTTAATTTTGTTTTTTAAACAAGCCCTCACTAGAACAACTTGAGCATCTAGGTTTGGAAGGGGCAAACCCTATCCCATAAAAGAGAGAGTCAAACATATGTTGATCTGTAAGGCTAGGCTTACAAGACTGACATTCTATTTTCTTTATAAAAAAACTAGATGGATAATGTGCGTCCATCCAATTTTAATTTAAAATATAACATATCACACATCATCAATTGGTTCAACCGCGACCACCTCTAGTGATTGAAAAGTCAAGTTTTTAACTTTTAGAATTAAAAAAATTTATTTTCAATTTAAAAAAAAAACATAAAAAAACCCTTTAAACCTTTTTTTTCCGTCTTAAATCAACATTAAATCGATTTTTAATGATAAACTAATCCAATTCCAGAAAAATTATCAAGCCCCGATCTAGTTTTTCCTACAAGTTAGATATTAAAAAACACTCTAATAAAATATTTTTCATCGAATGAAACTTCTTAATACTAGAATAAGATATTTTCATGCCAATTATGACTTTATCTCATGCTCTTTATTTTTCTATGACTTCCTTTTTTTTTTTTCTCTCATAGAGACATAAAAATAAATAAAATAAATATTTAAGTCAAAACTAAAATTTCAAAAATTATAAGTATGGTAAAGAAAGAAATAGGAAATATGTGGATTGAAAAGAGCTTTTCATGTGAATTTCAGTTTGGTCCGCGGGGTTTTTATAGTTTGATATTGTTACTTTCTATTTCTATTATAAGTTTAATTTGTAACTCATCAAATTGGAAATAAAAGGATGCAATTGAAAAAGAATTGAGAATGAAAAAAAAAAGGCATTTAACATTTAACTTGTAGTTGTAATTGAGATGTGATGTAATTGTAAAATATCATAAAATCGTCCATTTCCAATTTTCCATACAGACACCCCCAAGAAAAAGGACGGTTTAGATTCCTTGCAAGGTGTAACTTGTAACCACTTTGTTTGTCTTTGTCGGAGTATAATTTTAGAGCCCCAGCAACAGTACGTAAATCTCTCCTTAATTTTAATTTAGTCTCCCTTTCTAATTTTCAATCTACTTTCTTTGTTTAATTCATAATTCACTGCTTTCTCTCCTTTCCTGTCTCTTTTTTGTTTCTGTTTGTGATGAATTGTAGTAATTTTTTAAAATCAGTTTAAAATACAATTTTGGGATTAGTTTACGATTGAAGAAGCTTGAATTATTGATGGGTCATTCCTACTTTTGCTTGAATGAAATTTCAACAGGTTTGTTTCCATGGATGATTAGGTGAGGTGATGATGCCGGATTTACTGGGTTACATGTGGGCCTGTTTACGTATTGGCAAGCTTGGTTTCTTGGCCATTTTGGTTTCTGGAGGAATTGTGTTGCAAATCTTGGTTTGTACTCTTTTCTTTTCTAATTACCTTCAATCTTTTTAGTTTAACTATTATTTTATGGCCAAGTTAATCATAATTTTCTTCTTTCCTGTGTTTTGTGTTGCAGGCATGTGCCTTGTACAATAACTGGTGGCCGATGCTAACTGGTAAGACTAAGTGACCGCGAGTTTTTGCCTAAGATGATGATTATTGTTGTTGTTGTTGTTGTTGTTCATATTTTCTAACGCGGAAGTTTTGAATTTTATCTGACTTGTTGTGTCATGACTGCATAATCTAGTTGTTGAAAGTGAATCCTTTAATTTATTCTCACACCCTCATATTGATACTGTATTTCATGTGCAGAATCCTCGAAAATGTTCTAGAGTTTCTTTCCCTGGTTCTAAAGTATTCGCAACTGCTCATATGAAAGGAGATCAGTTGCATGCTCTTTCAGTGTGATTAATCAAATAGGAAAAGCAGGATAAAAATGAAATCGCAATTTTCATTATAAAGTAAGTAAATGAGAGTGACGTGCAGGTTATGCAAGAATTTGTGCCAGCTGAAGTTATGATTCAGGATGGACTAGTTCTCTAAATCCGAATTTGCTTAAGCATCCACTCTATCGTCATGAGGTTTTTCTTTTGAATGTGTAGTTGTGTTAACAAACTAACTAAACTTATCCCTATGGTGCCTATCTTTATTACAAAACGCTAGCGCATCGAAACCCTTTTCAAGTACTCACAACTCTTCACAATTGGGACATTGGCGTGCTGACACTTTAGCAATTCTGACCAGTAGAATCATCACCTGCTGCATTCCTGTAGACATAACCCTACCTGGCACAATTAGTGTAAGTGTATATTGTTCCAACTAACCTGTCATACTGGATGCTTTTTTCCGTGCTCTTATATTAGTTCTCAACATCTGTTCCTGAACTAAAGTTGAGTTTCTTATGATTCTGTCTACATTTCACTGTTGCCTTCTTGTAAATGAAAGCGATGTCTGCTATTTGCTTGTACCTTGCATGGCATTAATTTACTTTCTCAAGAACAAATATCACTGACTATCTTCTACCGGTAGCTTGCCACATTTTACCTCCTTATATTATATGGACATGACAAGAACATGCATGCACTTTAATGCATTTTTTTGCATAATTTTTACCTTGCTTTAAATTGAATTGCTTGTTTAGGCTCATACACTGGTCTTAGACAAGTCATGCTTGGTATTCTTATCCATGGATAGATAAGGCATATCTCTCTTTCTTTTAAAGATCACAGAGGGTGTCCATTAATTAGTTTGAGCTCACAGATATTGTAGTTCTAATGTGACTGTGAACATTGAGCATGTAAGAGTATTTGTTGTGTTGCTTTGATTGGATAATTCGTTGTTAGTTCTTTTCATTTCCTGTAGAGGGGGCCTTTGCATTTATCCTGAATAGTTTCCATGCAGTTAAATTTGATGCTTGAGAAACAGAGGATGGCCTTCATCAGTCATTGAGATATACGAGATTGAAATTAGCAATGCTGATGACAACTCCTTTTCTCTTGCAGTAATAATGTACGTGCTTCTTCCAATGCCTTTGCTGTTCTTTGTGGGTTCTAATAGTTCCTCACTTCTCACAGAATCTGATAGTGGGTAAGGCTCTGACGTTTAAATGATTCCAGGTCAACATTTGACTTTTTGTCAGTTTAAAATAGAGCGCTAAAGCAGTTAGCTATACTGTGCTTCCTGATTATTCATGAAACAGTTGGGTCAATGCAACAAAGTTCCTGACCGGAGCTTCAGCAATTGGAAGCATTGCAATACCAGTTATTTTAAAGCATGCCGGTATTATTGGATGGGGAGCGCTAGCGATGGAGCTTTCATCATTTTTTGTATTTGTCATCGCCATAATGTGTTACATAGGCATGAGCGATGATGATGATTACAGTATGCTCTGAGATGCAGCCACTTGATTCATAAGTGTAAAAAAATGTTGATTTTAGTGCTTTGCAGGACACTTTTCTTTCTTGTTACAGCGAGCCACACCTTCATATATGTGTGATTACTGTTCAGCAAACATGGTGTTCTAATTGAATGATATATATTGTACATGATGAGTGTCTTTACTGTGTTATCACAGTATTTTAGTTTTTTACTGAGGATAAAAGTACTGAGATGAGCTTGGATGATTCAATATTTCTTCCCCGCCAAGGAAGTACCCATCTTGGTTTGGAGCAAAAGGGATGGTGGTGAGTTGAGGAACATCATTAGGAGTTGGTTGATTCAGGGACAATCCAGGCACAGTGCTTGTTGTAAGGGATGTCAATTCTCGAGCAAGAAACCATGGTGGTGTAAAAGATGGTGGAAATGACTAAGAATATTGCAGTGTGAAGGCATGATAGATGATACCATGTGCTTGGAGAGGTGACCATAGGAGAATGTTGATCCTATATTTCTTGGAGTTTGAATATGGTAAGGGTGGCCTGAACATCTGTGGAATGAATCAGCGGATATATACTGGGCTAAAGGTAGCAGTCATCCAACAAAGTCTTCTTCCTTTAAGAACCAGCCAGAACTGAAAACCTCATCTCAACTTGCAGGTCTTTGAGTCTACGAAAATGGAGAGCTACACATCACACATATAATTTAGTCCTGTACCCATTGTGAACTGATTAAGATATTTGACAGTTGAGAGTAACTTTGGGGGATAAAGACCTGTGCACAAGACTTGGAAATTTCCCACCATCTCAACTCTCAGGCCTTCCGAAAGGGGAAATAAGCTAAAGGAAAAAGAAGAGTAAAGAGAGAACCAACCGAAGTGGCTGCTATATGCACAGCCCATTAACTAATAATCCTCCACAAATTGTAAGTCGGGGATGTGGGTAATCTACTCGATATACTGCAATGGTTTCATTTCATCGAGTTATTTCAGAGATACCCCTCTATAACTTTCTACGTTGACTCTACTGTATTTGCAAACTTCATATCAATGGCCAATATTATGCTCAATGACATTAGAGAGGGTTCAATACAAGAGAGGGCTTGAATTGATACCCTGTTTACATTAGTCTTGCATGTTTTATCTAAACAAGAGCTATTAGAAAGTGTTTAATTCCAAGTTAAAAATGATAGATCATAGTTTTCTATTCGTTTATTGATTTCATAATTAATCAACAGTGAACAACAATTTCCATGAAATAATCAACTTGCTAACACACCTTTCAATTTTCTTTTCTTTCACAAACTGTCAACAACATAGTCCAAGAAGCACTGTAAACAATAATAAAACCTTCTGTCAAAGTGCAAACAGATTTAAGTTTTTTTTTAATAAAAAGACATAGATATATTGGTTAGAAATAATTTTCAATTTAATAAAAAAATGGTTACAAAATGAAATCAAAAGGTTAAAATGTTTAACTTCTACCTTATATTACTTTCATTCATAAAAAAAGTTGCTTTGAATCAGTTTTTTTGTCAAATATACTTCTAACTTGACTCGTTTTCATCATAAATTATTTAGGAAATATAACTTTTAAATTATAACTCAAATTCAAAAGTTGAAGTTGGTCTCAATGTAGTTGCTTTTATTATCCTTCCGCTGGCAAGCAAAAGGTAACAGAATCAGAGAACTAGAGGGCTTCAGCTTTGAACGGGGGAAAAGCTGCTGCGACCTGAATTGATATTTGCTAGCGCATGTATAAAACTATAAATTGTTTTCCTCTCTATCTGCAATTGCCCAAGGCCCTGCTTATCTTTCTTCTGCTACTATTTCCAACAAATCTCTTCGGAAACATGCATAGATACATTACAGATTCAAAACTGACCTAGCAATACATTCAATCGAATCAAACCAAGCTACCAAGAGCTCCATTCCAAGTGATACCACCTTCTTAACCTTCTAACAAAACCCTGGCCTAAATCTCTATGAAATCCTTGATAACCTCCAACATACTCACTAAAAAAACAACTAAATCAGCTCTTTATCATCTCAATACTTACGCTTAGCTCTATAAACAACCACCAACCAACATCATAATGATAGCAGCCAGTTAACCATACGCTTCATAAATCACTTAATTGTCATGAGAAAGAAGTTACAAGACATACTTGTCAACTCAAGTTAAGGATAGCCTTAACAGTAGAAGATTTATCAACACTACTACTATTCCAACTCCAAGGGCAATCACCATTCAGATGATGAGATGATTAAACAAATTAAGCCTACTTGACCACCTCACCACTAGGTGAGAATTGACTTGAAGGCAGTCACATCGAGTCAAAAATGCCTTGCACCAAATTCAAATCATGGTGGAGCTATTTATCAGTCAATTACATTGTAAAAGGTTCTAAATTCAAAAGGGTTTATTAAGCAGTATGCCTACAAGCTTCAGAATCTAACCATCTAATAAGATGGTAACTAAACAAAATACCTATAATCCATCTATCTTGCAGCGACTCCATAATTAAGAAATCCTAATTCAGCTAACAAGTTAAGCCACGAAGACTATAACTACTACAAATCATTTCTTCATCCAAAATAGCAACCTAAGCTACAAAAAAGAAAAGAACAGTTCCTCACTTATTGCTAAACCAAAAAAAGTAGCTAGCAAAAATAACTAAAAATAAATAAACTCTACTAAACCACCAAAAATAACCAAAACCCATTACCGAAAAGTATCATAGATATCCAACGGACAGAGAACAACATAATTACTACTGGGTAAGATTATATTCATTCTCTTAAAACACAGGTTTCAAACTCGGGAAAAAAAAACTGTAGAAAAGGGTCCCTTTTCACTAGTCCAGTCTGAAATGCCCAGTTAAAATACAACGCGAAACTGAGGAGCGTCGGATTCACTCGCCGGAATGATTTCCCAGCGGCAAGGCTCGAGGTCGTCGGATACGGGGCAGAACCCGGCAAGAGTAACCTTATCCGCAGTAGCAGATACAGACCCGAACTCGAAAACGGTGACGTTCTTGGGGGGCGGTCGGGGTACCTCGACGGCGCCGTTCATACTGGGGATTTCGGAGGGCGGGGAGGTTTCGGGTTTCGTGGAGCTAGAAGCGGATTTTGATTCGGGTTTGGAGCTTCTTTGGAACCACGAGAGGAGACCCATCTTTTGGCTTTCAAACTTTGAGTTTGGGGATTTGCTACTCTGTTTCGGAAAAAAATGATTTTTTTTTTCTGGGTTTGTACTTAGTCTTCAGAATTACGAAAATGACCTTCGCCTTTTTTTTTTTTAATAAACTACTAGTCATCTGCTCACACTCCGCCGCGTGTAGATTCATTAAGAAGAATTTTTAAATATGATAAAAAAAATAATATATACGATTTAATAAAATAAATAAAAATTATATATAGTGATAAATGTTAAAAAAGTTTATAAATTTAATTATAAATTGAGCCAAACACACACACACACACACACACACACACACACATATATATATAAATTAAGATATTTGATCACATTATACAATTATACAATGAACTTATAATTTTTTTATTTAATTATGCAATAGAATTGATTCTTGTAAGAAAATGTAATTATTTTAACTTTATAGGAAAAAGAACCATATTATAATTTATTATTTTTTTATTAACTTATTTTCCTCTAATTAAAAAATATTTTTCTTTCCTAGCTAGGTTTTTAATTTAATAAAAATCATAAGCAATTACAATCAATAAATATTTTTTTAGATAAACTAAAATAAGGATAACAAAGGTTTCCTTTCACATAAATCTAATTAATGTGCTTCCATTTTTTTGTGTTTTATTTCACTAGAATAATTATTTTTTAAACAACAGCTCATTATATCCATAAATTTAAGTTTTAATAAAAATAAAAAAAATATTTTGATATTTTTAAGACAAATGATTAGAAAAGAAAAAAAATGATATGCTGGTAGCCTGGTGTAACAAGAAAATTTTTTAAATCTATTTTTAATTAATTATATGATTATAAAAAACATTTACAAGAAAAAAAATAAAATTATAGAGGAAAAATATATTATTTTTTTAAAATATTCTTTTATGATTCATGTAATATCTCTTTTTTCTTAAAAATAATAATATAAGAAGCATATTTCATTGACCAAAAAATAGAAGAAAGTAAAAAAAAAATTGTAATGAATATAATAACTTGAACTTTATTTTTGTAGAATATTCACAATCATAAACATAAAAATAATAATTCTAAATAGCAGATTCAAATAAAATAATTAACAAAATGACTACTAACATCATAAAAAAGCTAGAATTTTATTCAAAAGTAAATGCTAAATTGATTGATATCTAATGAAATATTATCTAAAATATATTATTATTTATTCCTACAGTTCCATTTATGTTTCATGTATATTAAGAAGCAATTTACTAATCCTTTACCAACATTGATCAATAACTAAATATTTATAAGTACAAAAAAATTTAAATAAACAAGTTATTTGCTAAAAACATTAAGACCTCATGAATACACTATGATGTTAAGACACAAAATACTATAGATTTGAACAATATATTTATATTTTTTTTTCCTTTTTTGTAAAACATTATGGCTTAGTTGAGGGGGGAAATAGTGTTCTTCAAAGGATCAGTTGATTATTAACAAATTAATTGAAAACAAATTGGTTTATACACTTTTTTTTGTTTAATGAAATGACTTTTGTGTATGAGCTTTTTTCTCATTTCAATTTTCTTTGCATACTTAAAATGATGTGAATCCCTTTAAAAGTTAAAAAATAATAAACTTGTCAGGAGAAGTTTTTTTTTTTTTTGCCTTTTCATGGTTTTAGTACAATAAAAAAGACATATTTTTCCTTGGAATAAAAAATTGTTTGGTGTGAAAAGGCTTTTTATCTTTTTATCATTTTTTTTTTTTGTAATATTAAATTTCACTTAGAGCTGCTTCATAATTTAACAAATATCAAATCAGTAAAAAAACAATTGTCAACATGTAGTCTACGTGTGGACACCCCATACCCTTTTAGCGATGCATGAGAGAGGTCGGTCGGTGACTATACATTGGGTTTTATAACAACATCTTAATTATCTTGAAGACCCCTCTATTATGCATCAACATGTATGGCCAAGGTCTCGGATTTTGAGTCGGTGACCATTCTTTTTCCTTCTCTTTTCATATCAAAAGTAGCACCTTATCTTTTAAAATTTCACGGCATCTCTTCAATTGTTTTTTTTTTAGATTTCATCCACATTTTTTTTATTTCTATTTATTTTATATGAAATAATTTATCAAATTAATTTTTTTTAAAATTTAATCCTCCTTTTATTTTTTCATGTGTTATATTTTATCTTTATTTTTTTATCACTAGTTATTTTGTCCGAGATAGTTTTTAAAATTGATTTTGTTTTTGTGATTTCATCCTCCTATGGTTTTTTTCTTATTGGATTTATCTCATTATTTTGATTGCTATTTCTTTTTTAACCTTAACAAGTTTTTAAATTTGATATTTTTCATGGTTTCATCATTTAGTATTAAACTGGTTAGGAATTAAACTTTTTGGTTAATTCCAAGTCTAGGATTTAATGGATTGGAAGTTTGGGGGATTAATCTAGGTTTGGAAGATTCACCCGGTCTTGCTTGTTTTTTTTTTAAGCTAATATTTTTTTTCTAGTTTCATCATTCAATATTTAATTGATATTAGATTGGACTCCGTTATTTTTTTTAATTTTTTTTTGTATTTTCATTAATTTTAAAAATAATCATGATCATCTCATCCTTTAATATTGAGTTGCTTGGTGGTTAAACATTATAGTTTTATTCGATTTGTTTTTGTCAAGATTACCTTATTTTAGCAAAAAGGTCTATCATTGCCAATTTTCTTGTAAGTTTATTTATTTTTATTATATTTTTATTTGTATTATTAAATTGACTGAATTTATTAAACCCAACTACGTCAATAACCCAAGTTTCAATTTCTTTTTAGAAATACTTACATCACCTTACCTTAGCATCATTGAAGAAAAACTAGGTTGGCTTGCAGTGTAGTGGCATATCGTTAATATAATAAGATCTTGTTTGTTTTTGTGTTACAAAAATATTTTTTTAAAAATATTTTTTATGATTTTAAATGATTTTAATGTAATGATATCAAAAATAAATTTTAAAAAATAAAAAAAATATTATTTTAATATATTTCTAAAAAAATATTTTAAAAATAATTATTATCACAGTATAATGCTACTACATAAATCTGATTTTAACGGAGTATAGATACATCTTAGCGCGGTGTATCATGGGCCATTTATAAATCTGATTTTAACTTTGTCTCGCAACCGAATCAGCTACTCTGTTAGCTTCTCTGCTGACAAGAACTAGAGAACAATCTGTTATTGAAGTACAATATACAATTGAATTGAGCAAGCAGTGACAGTTCGACCAGAACAATTACTCAGTATAACTAAAACAATCAGCCTTGGTTCTTTAGCAGAAAGGGAAATTATGATTTCCCAGAACGTTTATTGCACAAGGCACAAACTGATATAAAAATGAAGTTGATGAACAAGCAAGCAGGCTCGCAGTTAGATAACCATGTGCCTTGTAAAATCTTGAAAAGCCATTGTTAAATAGAAATTAACTGACAGTAGTGAAGGTGGACTAGATTCTTCATTTTTAGATTTGGATCAATATATGCTACCTCAAGTAAGCATGGATGGATCAGGTCAATTTCTAGCTTCAGATCTTGCTAAATGCAAAGTAAAAAGGAGTGTCGGAAGAGAGACAAAACACAGTTATCTAAGCTGACAAGCCCCGAGAAATTATTAGCTACAACAATTTATCAACATTTACTTGCCAACTATCAATTTTGCTCTTGCGTGGCCCTTGTTGATCTGGAACTGGTCCGCTAGGCCAAAATGAGCCATCAATAGCCAAACAAAAGTAATAAGCTCTCCACCTTTACTTACTTGCTGGGCATGGGCAGTTGCTCTGCAGTGACCTGCAGCATATGACAATAATTCCACCCACACTTTGCTCAGTAGCTCCCATCTCTTCTCCTCCCGCTCTAGAAGCTTGGCCAGCCTACATGCATCAAACAACACTGACTTGCTTCTATCTCCTTTCACGTCGACAGGCTTTACCTCTGTATTCACACCAAGAATGCTATCACACGCTCCCCATTCTTTATTGGATCCTAAATCCCTTCTCTTAAAGAACCTTTCAGCTTCAGCACAGGTATCTCGAAATCTTATTTTACCAATACCAGCCACAGCTGCCATCATGGCTGGCTGCATAATGAGAAGATACATCATATAATCTGAAAGGAGCATACTGAGTTCTTTTTCATCGTATTTCTGATCTGTAACATCGTAGGAGTTGCACATGCATTCTAAAAGGAGCTTGCAGAAACTTTTATCATCAGATCTCTGATCACCATTACCGTCCTTGTTGTACAGGAGCTCAGTTGCGATGTGCCACAGAAGAAGACTCTCATCATAAGTAACATTGACAACGTAAGGCATTAATTTCTCCTTGAGATTTTTGTCCCAATCGTTGTCCTGGAGAGCCAAATTACCCCTTGCTGAACATATTGTCTTGGCATCTTCTGGATCATCTGCAGAATCGGACTTCTTTTGCAGCTCATCAAATATAACTTCCCAAAGTTCATAAGTGAATCGCTTGTTGGACACTCGAAATATCCCATCAACGAAATCCTTGAGACCCACAAAATCAAGAACTTTGTCCATGAAAATGCCTATCCGGCTTTTAGGTCTGTTGACACAGTATCTTACCAAATTATAGCCTTTGACAGACTCAGACCAGCTACGAAAACCAATGAGTTTAAAGATGGCACGTTTGACATTGAAAAGGGGCACTTTCCATGCAGAGAAAAAGGCCACACAAGATTTCCAACAAGAATCGGGATGTTTCCCAAGTTTTTTGAGATCAGCCACTGTCCAGTCAGAGAAAATGGCCCTGACGAAGGCTATTGTATCAAGCGAAACGGAACCCCACAACAACACGTACGTAAATTTAACATCAAGCGGGTGAAATGTGTCCTTCTTGACAATGAAACGAAATAATGCAAGGGCAACCAAAACCAAAATGAAGGACAAAAGGCGGAAAACATATCCAATTACGGAGTGCACAACAACAGCCTTTGTAAAGAGAACTTCGTAGATGAAATTGAGCTCTACCTCTAGCACTTTCAAAGCATCTTCTGCATCTATGCTGTGGAAGAACTTGCGGCTCTCATTCCGATCCTTGAAGCTGAAGATGAGATCAACTATCAGTCCTTTGAAAATGTTGAAGTAGTAATAAGCTCTTTGCACAACCTCAAGATCATCTTTCAGTTTCTTAATTTGTGTATCGCGAGCTGTAGCCTGCATTTGTTTATCAGGCTCCTCAATTATTATTATTTCTGTCGGGATTTTGGCCTCAATCTTCGAATCATATTCCTCCATGAGCTTGGCGTAGTTGGGTCCTGGGTCTGGATCTTCGAGCATAGAGTCACGAAACTGATCCATGCTCGCACTGTATAAAGAATATGTCCGCTCGAAGTATTTGATGACACCAGCAAAAAAAAGGAGGACTGCCGGGATCCATACCTTATTACTGGTAAGTGTCAGGAAGAACACATAAAGGGTAGCGAAGCCCTGCGTGGCGAATGTAAGCATGTGCCTAAGCCAGAGCTCGTTATCTTCAAGAGCAAAAGCAGTGATGGTGTCTGGGCCACCAAGGTGCACCAAAAGAAATGGAGCCCAAAACGCCAAGAGATCATTGTTGTCTTTATGCTTAGGGTCGCTGGTGCCTTGGCTGGTGGAGATGTGTCCTATGGTAAAGTTTGCCACTGTATCTGCAAGTAAGTAACCCGACCAGATCAAGAAAATAACTAATTTGTGGGCAGTGCGTTTCCTCTGGGAGGCAAACAGTATGAGAAAGACCTGCAATGAGAGGCTAGCAAGAATAGCAGATCTGATATTCCAATGATCCCATAGCCTCTTGACCCTATCTGGTATGGGATCTGGCATGTTAATTTAACTTTGCTCCCTCCTCCCCCTCTGTCTTGGTGATTTTAACAAGAATCAGCAATGTTGTACTGTTTTAGCATCTAACATAGTTAAGTCAACTCTTGGTCTTTCTTTATCCAAGCACAGTTAGGTAGTAAAAAGAACGCCATATTTAGTGAAGGTTCCATGTGATGGGAAACCCTCTCTTTGTGAATTCTAGTCATAAGTCAGCAAAAAAGAAACAAAATATTCTGCAAATGGGAGCTTTTATAATGCAAGTTGGGATCAACTTGCAATAAATAATATCACAAAGAGAAAAAGATAAGCACATTCTCTTGTTATTGGTGCGAATGGATGAATTAAAAAGGTCATGTATTATTGAACTGTAAGACAACCGACTGCGTGACAGAGCATTTCTTGTTGTCTTTTGTAGGCAATGAAATGGGATTGATCTGAAGCTCAGTATCCCACAGCTAATCAGAGAAAACAGTGAAAGTAGATGAAAATTGATTATGTTCAGTGGTTTCTTTGGCGTATAATTAATTTGCAAACTGGCTGTTAAGTCATGTATAATGAAGTCCAGTGAAGTGGCTAAACATTACTAAATATGCTAAAAAAGATACATGGTTGTTGCTGTATATACATGAATATATGAACAGTGAATTTTTTAAATTTCATTTTCATTCTTCCAAATTGTATTGGCATGGTTCACCACTAGAAAATTAAAAAATGCTGATGAAATATTACATTAGCCAGTAAATACCATTCCGTCAACCATTTATATCACTGATTAGATTTGCCGATTAAAACATGTGGTTGAAAAAAGTTGTCAAAGATTTATTATCCTTAGATGAAAAATATTTTCATAGGTAATTAGGAATTTCAATGAAATATTAGCATAAAAAAATAAAATACATCGATTAGTTTTTTTTGTCAGTTATTCTGTTGGTAAAAAAATTACCGAAGACATGTTTCATTATCTATTATGTCAGAAAAGACTAAATATTATCAATGGCAAAGCTGACAGAATTGACAACAAAATTTCCATTACTAATTCCGTCGAAAATGTTTAAAATTTTTAAACCATTTTGTGACTTCCCAACGAAATCACCATGAAAAAAAATTGTTGAATGTTTATTGGCCATGATCCTATATTTCTTGGAGTTTGAATATGGTTAGGGTGGCCTGAACATCTGTGGAATGAATCAGCGGATATATACCGGGCTAAAGGTAGCAGTTATCCATCAAAGTCTTCTCGCTTTTAAGAACCAGCCAGAACTGTAAACCTCATCTCAACTTGCAAGAGTCTTTGAGTCTACGAAAATGGAGAATAAAGACTTGTGCCCAAGACTTGGAAATTTCCCACCACTACCCTACTTGTGTATGAATGTCTCTCTCAGGCCTTGGGAAAAGAGCAGAACAAAGACTTCGAATTTTCAGCAGCAAAGACTTGGAAACCTCCACGAAGGCTAAAAAGAATCCTATGCAGCCCAAGTTGGCAAGGGGAAAAAACAAAGGGAAAAAGAGAAGTAAAGAGAGAACCAGCCGAAGTAGCTGCTATATGCACACCCCATTAACTAATCCTCCACAAATTGTACTCAGTATACTGCAATGGTTTCATTTCATCGAGTTGTTTCAGAGATATCCCTCTATAACTTTCTACGTTGACTCTACTGTATTTGCAAACTTCATATCAATGGCCAATATTATGCTCAATGACATTACTGAGAGGGTTGAGGGCTTGAATTGATACCCTGTTTACATTACTCTTATATGTTTTCTCTAAACAAGAGCTTTTAGAAAGTGTTTAATTCCAAGTTAAAAATGATAAATCATAGTTTTCTATTCGTTTATTGATCACATGATTAATCATCATTGAACAACAATTTCCATTACAACTAGGAAAATTAGATGTAGAATAAAATCTTTGCCTGAAAAGAATTCTTAGCTAATTAGACATGTTGTCACCACTTGGTACTCCAATTAAACAAGAAAACTACTTCAATTAAATTTCTTTAATAATGCCACAAGCCTCCCCCAAGAAAAGCCCATGATTCTAAATTTAAATAAGCATATGAAGTGATGAATTAAGCCTTTCTTGTGTATAAATTAAATTGACTAAGGATTGATCTTCACCTATTAATGTTGTCTCTTTGAAATTCACCTTAATCTAAATATTCTAAATAAGCTTATTGAATACATTTTGAGCTCCTTTTGCTTTTAATATTGTAATTGACCCGCTTAGAACTTGCAATAGATTTTTTGATGTAGTCTTGATCGTATTATCCACTCTCTTCTTAAAATGATTCATCCATGAATCATCATCTATATCAAACAAAAAAATATTAGAAACATTGAAAATAACACTAACACCATACTTACCTGATAGATCTACTTTATAGGTATTATCATTAATTATTTCAAGGATTTGAAATAACTCATCTTCTCATAGCATCAACTTAGTTCTTCCTTGTTGAGAAATTTTTTTTTCTGCATATACACCCAAACCCAATCGATTGGTTAAAAAAATAATCCTCTTTCACCTTTTATTAACTTTCTCCTATGTTGTTGTTAATATAGTTGATAATACCTTACATACCGAGTCAGAAACTCATGAACTCAATTAATAAAAAAGTTCTAAAATATTCTAAGTTTATCATTATAATTGATTTAATATCCAATTTGCCCTTATAAATGTTGCTAAAAAAACTAAAATAAAAAATCACAATCTTAGCGACCATGGACCATTGTATCACCATCCTAAAACCATTTTTTTTCCCTATGAGTTTAGTGAATTAACTATGGTTGATTTGAGTTGTTTTTTATATTCTTTTTTTAATTGATTTTTTTTTCAATTTTATAATTCAACATTTGATTGATTAGGAATTGAGTTTTATAATTTATTTTTATTTTATTTTTATGATGTTATCCCGATCTTATGACCTGGGTTACAGGGATAGGATGTTAATCTGGATTGACTATAATCATTTTTATGTCATTTTTTAATTATTTTTTTCAATTTTATTTTTTAATATTAGGTTGATTAAAAATTAAGTTTCATAATTTATTTTGATTTATTTTATGTTGGAGTTATTATGGTCTAATGATTAGGGTTGTATATTTGACAAGTTAACTCAAGTTGATTCAATATGTTTCTGTCTCAATTTTTTTTTTTTTAAATGTTGTCTTGAGTTTTTTTAATCAAACTATATTTTTACTAGTCGTGCAAGTTATCTTTGGACCCATCAAGTTAATTAGATTAACCCTCATATTGTTTAATTTTGTTTGTTAGAAAAAAATATTAATAATGCATGAACATTTTTTTACATTATAAAAATTGATTTGACTCATGATGTAGCACAAGCCAATAATCCAATATCTAACTAAAACATTTCTAAAACTATGGGAGCCAAAACATTAACAAAAGCTAAAAAAGGTTGGAAAAATATTGTTCATCCATACTTATAAACATTGTTCATTGGAATAGTATAATGACAATTTTGTGTATTGTTCATCCATACTCAGAAATATTATTCATTGGAATAGTATAATGGTAATTTTGTGTTTCATACCAAAAAATTTAAAACTAGACATCGGAGCTATTAGTATCTTCTCACAAGGTCCATTAGTCAACATCAAATTTATTAGGGGGAAATAAATCTTTTTGCATTTTAAAAGCATGGTGAAACAATGAAACAATTAAAATACCCCTAAAAGCAAAAAAATTAAAACTAGCATCAAGTGCAATTTGGTACTTTAACAATGGTTTTTTCATAATTATCATGTCAGACCAAGGACAATTTGGTATTTGAATAGACATGAAAAATAAAATAAAAAGAATAAAAGGCACACTAAACAACCAAAATGCAGGAAACCAAAATCTAAAATTAACCTCAAGAGGCTTTTTCATCTTTTTACAAAGGTGTGTTTTTTTTTTTGTTATTATCGCATTAGCTTAAGGCAATTAAATCTTTTCATAAGAAGAGAAAACAAATAAAAATGAAAAGTAGCTAGTGTGTGCGTAGTAATCGTCAGGGTGTGGGAGGCATCCATGCCCTTCCAACGATGCGTATGACGTTTCCTAGCACCCAAAACTATCATTTCACGGTGTCATTGTAAGTGTCGTCGCATCTTTTTTTTCTTTGGACAGTGCTTGTTGAAGTTGAGTGGTCAGTTTGTTGTTTGTGAGGCTTTCTTTTTTCTGTTGTTTCTTTTCTCTCTTCTCCCTCTAAAATGACAACTTGATCATCTTTGTTGTTGGTATTTCAAATTCAGTCCATATTCTTTTGATTTTTAATTTTTGTTCTTGGTCTTTTTGTAAATATTTTATTTGTTTTGAATTTCATCATTTAATCTTAATTTGTCATACACTATGTTTTTCAATTTGGTCATTATTCTTTTGATTTTTATTTTTTTCTTGTTCTTTTTGTAAAAGTCTTATTTGTTTTCAATTTCTTCAATTCAAATTAATGATATATTATTTTTTATCAATTTAATCCTTATTCTTTTGATTTTTTTGGGTCATTTTCTAAATTTATGTTTTCTTTTCCATTTTACTCTTTAATCAAATATAAAATTTATTTTGTATGTCAATTTTGATCCTTATTCTTTTAATTGTTTTAATCCTTTTTGCCAAATTGATTATTCTTTTTAATTTCACCTTTCAATAAAATATAAAATTTATTTTCTATTACAATTTTGATTCTTATTTTTTTAATTGCTATTTTTAGTTTTGAATTATTTTGTATAATTGAAATTATTTTTTCAATTTCATCTTTTAATATTTGATTGAATGAGAATTGAGTTTTACGTTTTGTTTCATATAGGGTGCTTTGGATCTAATGATCCAGCTTGCGAGTTTAAAAATTTAACATGAGTTGATATTTTTTTTAAAATAGATTATGTGATTTTTTTTTATTTGGTTATTTTGATCTCATGATCTGAATCACGGGTTTTGCAGGATAACTCGAGTTGGCATAACCCTGATTAATGATTACTAGTATTACAAGTTTTTTATATTAACTAGAGTTGATGAGGGCTTTTAGGTCTTTTTTTACCCATTTCATACTCCTATATTTAATTAGTTAAGAATTGAGTTATATTGTTTATTAAAATATGTTTTTCACAAGTTCTGGTGATCTTATTTTTTTTTTAAATTTCTTCCATCTTATATTTTTGTATTTTTGAATTATCTAATTAAAATAAAATTAATTTATTTAACTCAATGAAATTTATAATTTTTTTTAAAATACGTTTGCCACACTAAATATTATCTTACTAGAAAAAAAATTAGCGCTATGACGTGCGAGCACGGGGTTCATACTTTAACATAAAAAAGCATGTTTGATATTGTGATAACAATTATTTTTTAAAATGTTTTTTAATTGGAAATATATTAAAATATATTTTTTTAAATTTAATTTTAATATCAACGTATCAAAATAATTTAAAAATATAAAAAATAAATTTCAAAAATAAATTTAAATTAAAAAAAAAAGTGCTAAAGAAAGAAATCTAATCAGTGCAATGACTCGAAGAAAACGAATAACATACTCGCACACACCATCATCCTTCTCTCCCTCTCTCTGTGTGTGACGATTGAACAACAGAACCAGCATGAACGACAATCAAAAATCACTAATCCTCAACTCCTCGTCTCAGTACCCACTTCCTCAAGGTACCCATCTTCACTTTCTCCATTGTTAACTCCATCTTTTCATCAAATTTCTTTTTTTTTTCAGGAGTGAAGTTATCATATGGTACAGCAGGGTTCAGAGCAGATGCATCAATCCTGGAATCAACAGTATTCAGGGTTGGGATATTGGCAGCTCTTCGATCTTTGAAAACCCAATCACTGACCGGGTTAATGATCACCGCTTCTCATAATAAAGTCAATGACAATGGTGTCAAAATCGCTGACCCCAGTGGTGGCATGCTCACTCAGGAATGGGAGCCCTTCGCTGATGCCATTGCCAATTCCCCCACTCCACAACATCTCGTTCAGGTCAATATCGGATAATTCTATCTCTTCTTTTTTCTTTGTCTTTCTTTCATGGATTTTCTGTGCTTAAGTTTCAATTTTGGTTGATTGGTTAAGACCCAATTAGTTGTTTAGCATTCAGAGCAGAGGCATAGGTTTTGTTAGATTGCTTAAATTGGAGAAAATATTGAACTTATGGTGTGTCGGTTTTTCTTTTCTTGTTAAATAGTTAATAGATGAATTTGTGAAGAAGGAGAACATCCGGTTTGATGGAGTGCGGTCTGCGGAGATATTGTTGGGAAGAGACACGAGGCCTAGTGGTGAATCACTCCTTGAAGCTGCTAAACAGGTATCCCCTCCCTCCAATTTCCATGAATCCCCAGTATGAAAGAGAAAATGTATAATCTTGGACCTATTCTTTATTCATATCTATAAGAAATCATTTTTTTCTTGCTTGTTCTTTATGTTTTAATGAAGGGTGTCTATTCAATCGTTGGAGCTACTGCCACTGATATGGGAATTTTAACTACTCCCCAATTACATTGGATGGTTCGTGCTAGAAATAAGGGCATGAAAGCGACTGAACTTGATTACTTTGAACAGCTTTCAAGCTCATTCAGGTTTGTTTCAGACACAAAGTGTGTTTCGCATTACCAATAAAGTGATTACTTTCAAACTCATGCGATTCCAAATACAAAAAATTGTCTCCACTTAAGTTCTTTATGTGATTTATTAGGTGTTTTATGTGATTTATTAGGTGCTTGGTTGATCTGACTCCAAATCAAATCAAAATGAACAAGACAGATGACAAGTTAGTTGTGGATGGGGCTAATGGTGTGGGTGGAGAAAAACTTGAAGTGTTAAAGAAGATTTTGAACAGCATGGTTATTGAGGTTCGTAATTCTGGAAAAGAAGGAGGTGTACTTAATGAAGGAGTTGGTGCTGATTATGTGCAGAAAGAAAAAGTTGTTCCACAAGGATTCTATTTGAAAGATGTTGGGATTAGGTCAGCCATCTCCTCATATCTTGCAGTAGTTTTATTCTTTCTTGGTAGTCAACCTTGCTGCAAAAGCCTTAATTTTACTGAAGTTGCACTAGTTACCTGCATGTGCATTTCGTAGTAGTCTGTTTAATATGGAGTTAAGTACAATATAATTCGGCAATGATTTCCATGTTTGTTACCGTAGATTCATAGCAAGATATTATGGCTTTCTGTTAATGGGTTTAAGCTGCATGAAGCTGCATGGATTTGTTGGCATTTGAATGGTTAAATCAGAATGAATGATACTTTTTTATGCTTCTCTTTTGAATGTATAACTGATTCTTGTAACTATATTATTAGCAGCAGATTTATTCTTGCCTCTTGGGGTATCAATCTAAGTCAAATCAGATGTGTATTATGTTTGCTGAAATTGATATACCCTAGGTCTCGTTTGATTCTAACTTGTAGCAGGGGAAGCTAATTGCATGGGCATTTCTAGTTTTTCAGGTGTGCAAGTTTGGATGGAGATGCTGATCGGCTTGTTTATTTTTCTGTGCAATCAAATAATGCCAGCAATATCGATCTTGTTGACGGGGACAAGATACTATCTTTGTTTGCTTTGTTCATCAAGGAGCAACTAAGTATTCTTAAAATGGAAGGGGATGATCATGTAAATGAAAATTATGAAGCTCGTCTTGGGGTTGTACAAACAGCTTATGCAAATGGAGCATCCACAGATTATCTCAAACAGTTGGGCTTAGAAGTTGTGTTTACTCCTACGGGAGTGAAATACTTGCATGAGAAAGCTGCTGAGTATGATATTGGGATCTATTTTGAGGCCAATGGCCATGGCACCATCCTGTTCTCAGAGGGCTTCTTATCTTGGTTAGATGCCAGAAATAATGAGCTCTCTTCCAAATCTAAAGGTTATTTCTGAATTCTGATATGATCTTCTATTGATAGTCTTGAATGTCAGTAAATATCATGAAGCATTTGGTTCCTTCAGGTTCAGAACAGCAAAAGGCTGCTTTGCGACTATTGGCAGTTAGTAACTTGATCAACCAAGCTGTTGGGGATGCTTTAAGTGGTTTGCTGTTGGTAGAAGCCATTTTACAATACAAGGGATGGTCAATACACAACTGGAGTGAGCTTTACCATGACCTACCAAGCAGGCAGCTTAAGGTTAACTTTCTTGATTACTTATCATGAAGAAGCCCATTTTTTGAGTTTAGGTTTCTCACCACATGTTTTAGTCTGTGACACCACTTGTCCCCCATCATGCACCTTTCTGCAATTTTGAAACTCTAATGGAAGCATCGTGTCAAATAGGCTAAGAAAATTACTAGCTTCCATTTGTAACCATTACACAACATATGTTTTTCTCCTTCAAATTCAGAAATTAACTCTTGTGCTGCTTTGGATTATTGACAGGTTAAAGTTGTGGACAGAACTGCTGTCGTTACGGCAAACGCTGAAACTGTGGTTGTGAGACCCCCTCTCATTCAAGAAGCCATCAACGTTGAAGTTGGTAATAGCATTTTTGAAACCTGATTTTATGGAACTGCACATTATGCCTTTAGATTTGCATGTGTGATTTTCTCGCATACTCTGAGTTTCACTATTGGTCTACACCATCCATTTTTTTTGCTCAGCTTTGATTAGAAGACAAAAAAATAATAACATAGAAGCATGAAAATCCCAGTTATCAATAGGCCTTTGACTTAGTAGTAGTGAGTTCCTTGCATTTGCAAGAGGTCAGAGCTTCAAATCTTTCTTCTGAAGAATTTGAGCTTAAAAAATGCTCCATTACAAGAAGAGGCCACTGTAGCTCCTCATATCTGTAGTGGTGGCCAATTCAATCTGTCGTGGTAACACTACTCTCTTGTCCCACTAACTACTGACCACCAGCGCTAACCCCTTGACTGCAGACTGCAAGGTCCTATGTTGACAAAAAAAAATGCAACTTCTAGTTAATTAACGTTAAGCATGTAAATAGTATACAAATACTCCGTGTGGCAATGGATGGGATGGGCATGTGCATTTGCATTTGCACGTGCAGATGAGGATTTCTCAAGCTACAAATTGTTTTTCCCTTCATATGGCTAACTATGTCTACTTCAATTATTTTTGTTCAGCAAAATACCCTCGAGGGCGATCATTCATACGGCCATCTGGAACAGAGGATGTCATACGTGTATATGCAGAGGCATCAATCCAAGAAGCAGCAGACAGCCTTGCCAACTCCGTAGCAAAACTTGCGGACCAGTTCCTCGGATTTGGCAACTCCGGATAGGCAGATGGTCTCTGCTCTTCAACTCTTTTCTTTAACCAAAATGATGACATTGTCACTCTCAGGATTCTCATTTCACCAACTTTAATTACAGAGTTCATATTGTTTATCACATTTATAACCGTGGAATGGAAAAATTGTAGCATTTTCACTTGACTGAATATCTCTGGTTATTCTCAAAATTTTTTTTATCAAGGCAGGGAAGGACAGCGGGGTTTTTTTTTTCTTTCTTTTCGATTGGGAGAGAGGGTCAAACTTGTAACCCCTTGGGCCCAACCGTCTTGGACCATTTGGCTACAAGGCCTTGGCAAGTACAACCTTAAACTTAATGCTTCCTAAAAGTCCCACAATAATTAACAACATGGCAGCTTCATGAACTTCAATCTTGAAACCAAAATTGCAGCTCCAAAAATTCAATTTTTTTTTTTTATATTTTAAACCGTTTTGATATATTAATCTTAAAAATAATTTTTTAAAAAATAAAAAATATTATTTTAATATATTTCAGCACATTACCCTTTCAAATAGGTTATCTCTCTAGTCTTGAGCAATATTTTGTAAAACAGGAGGGGCAGGTAAATGGCAGGTCCCAGTGATATGGTGGCATTTAATTGTCGGAGTACAAGACAAACTATCCAAGTGAATTTTGGTAAAGTATCTGACTGCAAGTTTTCACTTAAACCAGCACCCATGCCAGATTCTAGGATGATAGCATAACTCAACCCTCACAAACATGCAGAACTCAGCCAGTCCAGTTTAACATTTATGATTTGTTTCAAAAGACAAATCAGAGCAAACTGCAAAGTACATAGCAGCTTTTTGCCAAATCTGCATAAACTTGAATTACATTTTGGTTACAGAACCTATCACCAACCATAATCTTCAAATTCTTCAACACATAGTCCGAAAAGGCTTTACAAGCATATACTAGAAATGTATCCCTAACTCACAGAACTGCACGGCATTTGATGATATCTTCACAAATTATGATATTTAAGAGTTTCATTCCACCTGAAGAAAAAACCAAGGATCAAGACGAATCTTTCTAGTGAAAATCAAGGCAGAAATAGGAAATACTCAGATGGCTGCAACTGGTACTAGATCTGATTCTAAAATTTCCTCTACACTTTATATTGTATAGCTTGTAGAATTTGAATATGTTCCAACATATGAAAGAGATGACTTCTGGGCTTACGTATTTCTCTCCCTTCTTTTGTACTTTTACAAAAATTAACGATGAAATTGAAAGATGCAACTCCTGGTTTTATGATGATGAATGAAATACGCCATGGGCGCCCTAACAATGCACTAACTTTGCATTTCTTCTGAATACTACAGGGCATATAAAGTTGCATTCAACACCATGCTTCTCCTTTTCATGCTGAACGGCTCAACATCGTTCACCAAAACCAAGCAATCCTGCATGATGCAGCTAAAACCAGATACTGTGGCCTAGCACATTCCTTGCACTAGGCAGTATTCCTTGCACTAATGCACTCTGCCAAACTGAACCTTCATTAAAGAAAATTTCCAAACTTGTCTTCCCTTTTAAATATCATATAATATCACACAACATCAAACTACACGCTCTTATGAAGTATAGAAAATTGATACAGGAAGAGGGGGGCTGGAGTTTCAATGGAAGTTCTAGTCAGGATAGGATGATGGAAATGGATGGAAAGATGGAAGAATGGAAGGAAAGATAATGTTCAACCCTTTAGAGATACAGAAAACACCACTTTAGAGAGGAAGAACAAGGATTAAACTCATAAATCTCACTGATACAGTCACATCACAATGAGAATAGACTTTAGGATAGCTCGCCACTCAATGGAATCCACCTAAGAGATACAAAACTAGAAATAAGCTTAACAAGCTCACTTTAATTTTAACTTGAACAAATTATCTCCTCTTCCATCCTCGGGTTATAACATATATATAGCTAAAACTTACAATTAAAAGACAAAAGAAAGCATTGCCATGAGAAGTTCAACCAACCTACTATAGCTAACATAGAAAACTTGGTCCTATACTAAAGTGCTAGCTTGACGAGGAAAATAAATGATACGTTGGGTAGCTGCGAGATATCATCGGTTTGCTCATTTAATACTTTAGGGTCCCTAAGTTACATGGGACAAGAGAGATTTGAAGAGAATGAGAGGAGAGAAAGAAAGCCGGGAAGAAGAAGAGAAGGGGCAGGAGAAGAGAGGGGAAAGAAAGGGAGGAGGAAATCTGTAAATTTTTTTAATTCATCCAAAATAGAATAACATTAAGCCCAATAATAAAATCCAATAACATTGGATATGCCCGATGACATTAACCTGGCTGTGATACCAAAGCTGACGAGGGACGAGAGAGATTTGAAAGGAAGGAGAGAAGAGAAAGAATGAAAGAGAAGATGGGAAGAAGAAGAGAAGGAGGAGAGTAGAGAGGGGAAAGAATGGGAGGAGGAAATCTGTAAATTTTTAAAATTCATCCAAAAACAGTACATAATGTGAAAAATTACATACGAATAGCAACACCCTACACAACCACCAACAATTAGGGCTAAAGGCTCACTAGAAATAAAATGAAGTCTAAAATAAAATAACATTAAGCCCAATAATAAAACCCAAATAAAATTCAATAATATATCAATCAAAGAGTGATGAGTTAGGCTATTCTTCATCGCTTATGACCAAACACAGGTGCGAACTATGTCCCAGGCCACCGTTAAGTCAAATGGATTTTAATTTGCTTGCCTTTCATGTCCTTCCATTAATAATATTTCAGCTCCTACATCATTTAGGAATGCTCCTGCATTAAAAATGCCCTGCTTTCTAAGTAAGTAACTAGAGCTCTTTTTCTATATAAAAAAAAATACCAGGATCAAACCCGCTTCTAATTGACAAATGTCTCTTAATAAGACACTAACAGGTAAAGAGTAAGAAATTCCAAGAGGTTACATCTTCTACATTGTTAGACCAACAAGTAAAAAACGAGCGCTGAAAGTGTAAGTGATCCAATAACATGTGCGAGCTAGGGGTGTTCACTGATCCCTTTCTTAAGGACATTCCAACCCTCAAAGCTTCTTATTTTTCCAAAGAGATCCACTCCATACTTCTTATTGTTCAAGCAAAATACTTTTTGTGCAATTCATGTTGCACGATCAACAATCCATGTTTGTAGAGTATTCTGAAGTTGCATACTGATAATTCTAATAAAATCTTCTGAAGTTGCATCTAACAAGAGGAAAACTAACCCTTTTAATCCTTGGCCAAACTACAAGTGGCAAGCAGTACAGCAATATGATCTAACATTAAAGCCTAGTGCCCTTGGTTTGCAAGCAATTTAAAGGTTTCATAGTTGGGGGGAAAATCAGATGGATGCCCAACCTCAAACAAAATTTCCCAGCTATTTTAGCTGGCAGCTTTTTGGAAGGAAGTTTTAAGATCCTCCAATTGGCACCACAACATCAAAACCAAATGATCAAATATGGTTTTTGGAGACTACATGTGTGTGGTGCTGAAATAATTAGCCAGTAAATGGTTAAAGCATTGTTACGGTGTATAATATAATTAGAGACTCCCAGCAGTCCAGACATTGCAATAACCAAAATGGACACCAAATTTTATCATAAGATGGCCTCCACAAATATAGAGTGACATGTATATTATTATAGATTTATATCCATATCAAGCAATTAGCAACCATAAACTCAATCAACAAAACTTGAACAAAAAAGCAAACACTTCCAGTATTTGGGGGAAAGTATACAGATGTCGTGAAACAATCATCCATTACCTCCACAATGCTGCCTCAAATTTATAATCTGCTTATAATCAACAAAGAAATCCAACATTCCCTCTAACTTTCAGAACCAGCTTTCGAGCTCCGAAAATCCTTTTTCAATTCAGTAACTCTTTTCATACAAGCTGCCTTTGACTTCCCCGGAACAGCAGCTGCAATCTTCTCCCACCTCATTGCCACATCCTTAGAAAATACTTTCAATGCATTTAACAAAGCAATATCCTCTCCTGTAGTCCACCCCAATCCACCACCAACCTCCTGCCCACTCTCATCACTCTCCAATCCTTGACTCCCACTTTCAGCTCTTGTATCCAGTGGCTTCCTGTTCTTCAAAAATCTCGCATAGGAATCACTATCATCCATCTTCTTCTCTCCCAATTCTTTAGCTTTCTTTATCACACTCTCCACTCTATACCTCCCATTAAATGCCTCAGCAATCACCTCCCATCTCTTTGGCTTCCCTACAGGATTCTTCACCATTTGTTTCTTCAGAATCTCCGAATCCTCTTCATTCCACTCCTTCTCTCCCTCATTTCTCACCAAACCCTTTTCACCACTAGCCAAAGTTTCAGCCTTTTTCCCTTTACTCGACAACCCATTTGCTATTTCCACATTTTGAATCGGATTCTTCACAATCTCTTCAGATCTAATCGGTTTTGATCTCTTTTTTCTAGCTTGTTTTTCCTCTACAAATTCGGGTTCTTGTTCAAGGGGTTCAAGGATTGGGCCTTGACCAACACGAATGTCACCTCCAGTGAGGTGAGAGGGAGCGAAAGGGCCAACGAGGAGGGAGATGGAGACCCAGAAGAGGAGGGATCTGATTGGTTCTGTTTGGAGGTAGAGAAATGAGAGAAGCAACAAAAGGGAAGAGAGAGAGATTGATAGGAAGAGGAACAATTTGTTAAGTGGTTTTTGTTGGGTTTGGGTATTGGTTAGTGAAGATGAGATCGGGCGAGATTGAAAGAGGAATCGAGGTCTGGCGTCCTCGTCTAAAAACTCCATGCTTCTCTTGTTGAGAGCTAAAGAGACGAGCCGACGTGAACAAATGAAAGTTCGGTTTTTCAAGTGGAAAGTCTTTGGTCCCGATGTTTTATGTGTGTTTAATAAATTGTGCTGCTTTGATTTTTGTTAGGAGTTGTTCTTTTCCCAGAGGCTACTCTTCCTTTGAGATTTATTCAACCCAATTTCATTTCTGTCGTTAAGAGGGCATTGGTTCAAGTTCATGAATCTTCAGTTCAGCATATGTCATCAAGAATAAGGTATTTAATTTGATATTGATAGTGATAGTTGCAAGAACGTGGTGTCAATAGAGATAGTAAAAAAATTATAGCCCAAGATAAAAAAAAAAAAAAACACTATTGGACCTACACATTGAAGTGCATGAATCGACATATCAAGGCAATCATTGATGAATATTATCTTATTTTATTTTTTATAAATAAGTGATATTTGAATAGTGTTTATTATGATGTAGTGTTTATGAATATGTATCATTTGTTGCAGGATATACCATGATAATATGACATGAATTTTATATACGATGGATAATATAATATATATACCTTTAGTATAAAGAAAAAACATTTATTGACACATAGAAAGGAGAGGCCAGTTGTTGAGAGGAGGGTAAAAAATATATTTTTTTTTATCTTGATTTATGAAGGAGGAAGAGAAAAAAAAAGAAAACAGAGATTCTAGAGAATAGAATTACATGAGAAAGTGATGCAGGTAGAAGCACAACAAGAATAAAAAAACAGAAAATATATTGAAATAGGGTTAATATACAAAGAACACTAAAACCTTATTTTATATTTGAAATATTGATATGATCAAGTATGTCTTTTAAAAAGGTGTCTAATGCCTTTTATAGGCTAGAAAAACCGACCTAGATTAAAAAAAAAATAGAATATTAAACATAAAGGAAAATAATATAAAATCCAAAATAAACAATAAATCCAGAAAAATCAAGAAAAAATAATAAAATTCATTTCAACAACAGCTTCTAAGCGGAATTTCATGAGACCTAACAATTCAATAACCTATAAAGTTAATTGTGATAGGTAAACAATATGTAAAATATCATGTAAGGATTTGAGTTCAAACCAACAATTATATTTTATGTTATCGTCATTTTAAATTATTATTTTAGTTTGGTGTGACCAAACCTTCTCTTAAATTTAAACTATTAATTCATGAAAATATTTGTTAAGCCATTCATATATAATATAATGTGTTTGGGGCATTCCCACATAACTTCCTAGAACCCTAATCTCTGCAAACCCAGCTACATAAGAAACGGTATGACGTAGAACAAGCTGTTGACAACTAGTAATGATTATAAAGATTTAGATTGTTTTGAAAATTAATTCCTGTCCTAATTTATCCGAGTCTACTAACTCTATAGTGTTGACATGTTAGAGGTTAATGGAGTGCAAATGGTGTTAATATCATTTTTAATGGTCGATAACAATAGTAATGTAGGTGTATAGATGGCTAGAACTTAAAGAAGAGTTCTCTCCAACTCGAAAACTGATCCATGAGAGTTTTTTAGATAAAATTATTTGTTTTCTTAATTATTTTTATTTATGTATATTTAGTTTAAAAATTAAATATTATATTTACTAATTTTATTTTATCTAGTGTTTATATTACAACTTTTATTTTTAAGTTTGCTAGTTTATTTATATTAATTTCTCGAGTTTATTTTAAAAAATATATAATAATTAATGAAAAATAAAATTTTAAATTAGATTTTTTAACATTATAATCTTATATGGTTGAATTTGATGTTGTTTATTATTATTGTTGTTGTTTTCATTTGCGTTATTAATACTTTGTCATAATAGTGTTTGACATTATAGAGACGATTATTTTTTAAAATATTTTTTTATTTAAAATACATTAAAATCATTAAAAAACATAACAAAAATTTTAAATTAAAAAAAAATATGATGGCAGTATAAAAATAAAAATTACCAAGAAACATGTTTGGAAGTGTGGTTATGGTTGCTTTTTAAAGTTCTTTTCACTAGGAAATGCATCAAAATAATATTTTTTTATTTTTTAAAAATTATTTTTAATATTAACACATTAAAATCATTTAAAAATACCAAAAAATATTAATTTAAAACAAAAAAAATAAAAAAAATTGAATTTTTTTTAAAATATTTTTAAAACATGAAAACAAACCTGAACTTAATCTCTGTAACTTGTCGACAGCAACTGAGTGACGCCTCCATCGGAGTTTTTCTGGTTGTTGCAAATACTCCTCCTTCACTGGTTAGATTTCTCTCTCTCTTCGATTCTATTTATTATATGCGTTTGAATTGCTTATCTTTAATTTTATGATTATCTGTTTTAAGATAAAAAATCAATTTATAATTTGCATTTTTTTCTCTAGTCGATGACTGTTTATATATTTGTGCTTGGTGGGAAGATGTTGGAACGAGGTTGCTTAAATTAAAAAAAAATTAGTTAAATTTTTATATATATATTTATATCATTTTAATTTATTAATATCAAAAATAATTTTTTAAAAATAATTTTTTTTATTTTAATATATTTATAAATAAAAAGTATTTTGAATTGTTATGGTTGCTATAATCTTAAATATACCTTAAAAGTGTGTTTCTTCCGTGTTTATAAAATATTTTTATTTTTTATTAATTTTAAATATTTTAATATATTAATGTGAAAAATAAATTTTAAAAAATAAAAAATATTATTTTTATATATTTACAGGTAAAAAATATTCTATCAAATATTACCATAATTTCAAACAGCGGATACAAGTCATTCAAAGAATATTTGAAAAAAATATGAAAGAAACAATCTAGAAGAAGAGAAGAAAAATAAGAAGAGAAAGCTGAACCGGACGGCCCTGGCGTTTTAGTTGTGGATGAAGATCCTGTTTGGAAAAACCAGTAAAGCTTGAAGAAGAGGAAGAACATGATTCAGCTGGTAAAAAATAAAAAAATGTCAATACTATACTATAGGGTATTTGAGGATTTGGATCTTGCTTTGATAATGTGTTTGTGTGTTATTCTCGTGTGTTTCTAGATGAAGAGAAGCCTCAAGTTGACGAAGAAGACAGAGAAGTTAAACGAACGAGGATGCTGGAGCTAATTAGAGCTCAACGCGCTTACAATGCAATAGCAGAGGATGGAAATCGTTGGGTTACATTTTCTCCTAAACGTGCGATTTCTGCTGATCCTTGTTCCAATATGTATCCTCCTCCTAAAAGGAAAGTTCAGATCGACATGCCTTCACCTGAGCATGAAGGGAATTCTTTGCAATATGGTGGAGATGATACAGATTTGTCACCTCCACGTCAACGGCAGAGACAGTACCATAGTCCATCTCCTGCACCTGATACAAATTTGAATTCAGATTTGTCACCACCTCATAAACGAAGGTATCGAAATGATACTCCATCTCCAGAACCGCCGATGAAGCCTTCAGGAGAAGTTAGTGATTTGTGATCACAACGAAGGCAGCGAAAACTCCATCATTCTCCATCACCTGAACCTGATACGAAATCCAAACATTCCAGTGGTCTGCATCCTGATTTGTCACCACCTCGAAGACGTAGGGCTGATACTGAATCATCTTCTCCACTGCCTAAATTGAAGCCTTTGAGAGAAGATACTGATTTGTCTCCTCCAAGACAACAGAGGCGACGGCACTATTCTCCTTCACCGAAACCCGAATCAGATCTTTCTCCCCCAAGGAGAAGCAAGAAGGATGTTGAGGGATTAGGATCACCTGATAATTCTCAATCATCACGGCAGCGTTCAACTCAGAGTGGTAATTCACGTGCATCTATGGCTCAAGACATTTCTACACCTGGAAAAACTGGAAAGAATCATCTGGTTCAGCTTCTTCAAAGGAACAGCCAAAAACTGGTCTGATTACTGGTCGTGGTAAGCGGGAAGAAATTTTTAAAACTAAGAAGGACGCATCATTGTTGTAAGTTCCTATGAGCGCCTAAAGTGCTTGATCTCTTTGCTCATTTCATGTGCTGAATTTGTCTTATTTCATGGTTAATTAAGTAGTTCTGTTCTTTCCATCTGCGCAATGTCTGTTCACATATTCATTTCAACTGTGAGTTCTTTTGAATGCAAACCTTCTATTAACCAGTATCAGCTCTCTGGCACACATTAACCATACGGATTTCTTACATGTGATTGTGGAAGCTGAAGCTGCTGTTTGTTTCATCATAAACTGAACTATGGGGTAAAGATGTTCTAAGATGGGAAAGAAGATTTTCTGCGTGTTTCTAGGATGTGGACTTAGTGTTATAGGAATTTCTTAAATCATGCATAGGTAGTTGGTTCTTTTCACTCCAAAATGTGTTAAAATACTCCTCCATTTCCAATTGTTTGGTGTAAAACCAATTAAGTCTCTCTATATTTTACACTCTCCGAACATAAGTGAAAACGCTCTTGTTGAAATTGGGTTTAATCTTATTCGATGGTGAAACAATAGACCCTTTGTTTCGTGTGTTTGTGACGATGAAAATATTAGGATGGGCCTAGTGGTCTAAATTACTATAGGGGACTGTCATGGATCATGGTGAGAATAATCGAACGCCAGTTGTAGATTTATCAGTAACATTTGCTGAGGGTTCAACATGTCTGCCAAACTTGGGGTTCATCAAGCCTATGAGTTTTTGCGATAGGGTTGTATTTATATTTAAGTGACCTTGTGATATGAGTAATATTTCCAGCATTCAGCTTGCAAATACATTGAACCAGGCAAAAATTACCACTAATGGCCGGAAAATGCTTCTTTGTCTTGGAAAAAGGAATAGTACCTTTTCTCTTATAATTCTTGCTCCTTTTACCATTAATTGTACACATAAATTTCTTATTACAATTTTGGCTTCCATTTATTGATGCTTAATTTAAACTAGAACATTTTGGTGGCCCTTGATGAATATCATGGTGCAGGGCAGTGGCATTCTATACTGATTTAATATAGCTAATGCACAATCTGACAGTAACATGGAGAAGTGAACGAGCTGGTGTTTGCTTGTGTTTTGGTTTCATGAAACCCGTCCTACTTGAGAGTGTAACCAATGATACTTTGAACATGCTTTTAACCATGTTTTACTAATCAATACAGCAGAAGAGCGCATATCAAAGGATAATTACTTGAAATTGAAACAAAAAGTTGAAGAAAAACCCGGGGTAATATTTTAACTTGTATTTATGAACGCACATTCTTGAGTGGTCTTATATGTCATAATTTGATACTCTAGTTGTTTCTGTGGTAGTGGATTCACTGACTTAAATCTGACCGGTATTGTCTTGGGATAAAAGAGCCTTGTTGATATTAGTTAAAGTTGTTTATACGTTTGGATGGATGTTTATTTCGCAAGGATTGGGGTTTTGCAGTTTGCACAGTTCTTTAATGGCTTTTTATCTCTCTCTGTGTGGGTGTTTGCATGCACATAGTTACCAGAAAAATTCAACATGTGGTTCGCAGCATGGGTTTTGAAAACAGGGTATGCACTTAGATGGTGGGCTTAGTTGGTAAGTTAATTTGGATCCTGGTACTGTTTGGAGTTTGGATGCCTATTTGGTTTGTTGAGGGAAATGATATTATGATGCCGTTAACAAACCAAAGACATGTCCTTAGGGCACTAATATTATGAAGCCTCCAATAGGTTTGGAATTTTCTTCGATAAAGCATCATGCTGCAACATGAGTGTTCCTTGTTTCCTGTAACTATTTTTGGACCATTCTGTATTTATTTTGTTCTTTTCGTGTTTTAGTTATCTTTTTATCCTTTTTTCATACATGAAGCATGGGTTTTACTTCTTTGCTGCATTGTTTAATCAGTAGAGTAAGTTAGAGTGGGGAAAGGGCTTGGCTCAAAAGCGGGAAGCTGAAGCTAGGTTGGAGGAGTTAGACCTGGAGAAGGAAAAGTTATTTGCACGGACTAGGTAAGACTAAGCATACCGAACAATGACTTGGTGCTAGTATTTGCTTTGAATGTGTCGTAATTTCATGTTTGTATCAGTCAACTGATAAAATTTTATGCTCGCTATTTTACCAAATAAACCTCTGGAATCTCTCCTTTTCTCTCTTATTTTTTGTCAGTTCTGTTTTGCTCGCTATTAATCGAATTTCTCACCATGTCACACTCTCCCAGTATCCCTTACCAAAAGTCTGTGTGATAATATTGCTTGTTGCAAACTAAAGTGGTCATTGATTAACTATTGGACACATCTGCAATTGTCATCATTGTTGTTGGTGGTGTTGATAGAATTTCAGCTTCCTGTAAAAAATATCATTTGGCTCAAAAAATACCAAAAAAAAAAAATGAAAAGAAAAAGAAAACCCTTCTAGTTGATTTGCTAAACCCATCATCCCGGCAACAAAGACTGGCACTGTGTGACGAGAAAACTGGAGGTAAATAAGAAGCTGAGAAGCTAGCCACTTTCAATATCCATTTTTTTCCAAATTTTCTTAGAAGGCTACCTGCTCAATCTGTTAAGAATTAGCAATGAACAATTTCTCGATGCAAAAAAGGCAGTGTATTTGTTCTGAAACTGAAATCTTGGATTGAATGTTTTTCAACACTAGATTAGCATGTTGGATGAATAAGATGCTTGATTAAAGCTCCCTGATTGTTAATTTTATTTAATAGCATTGTGGACTGCTGTATCCTTCTTGTTTCTCTCATTGAAGGATCACGTCATTTTCTTAAAGCTTTTCTTTTAACTTAATACTATTGTTCTTTTTTATGAGGGAAAAATGTTGGGGTGTCTGTCAGAATCTTCTTTTAGATCCAAAGAAAGATGGGGAAAGAAATGAACCTTTGTGTGATATAGCAATTTGTTGATGCATGTTGTATTGGCAGGGATGATCTGGAGCTTGACAAAATGCTGAAGAAAAGAGTATGATGGGATGATCCCATTGTAACATTTGGTCAAGGTGATTAGCTGACCGATTAAAATTTGGCTTAGATTTTGCATGGTTTGGTACCTAGTTTTTTTTCCGTTTCTGAAAATACAAATGATTTTCTGTTTGACTTTGATTCTTAAATATTGAGTCTTGACATGTTGCAGTCGGATATTCTTGACATGTTGCAGAAAAAGCGCTCTGACCTGTTCTTGCAGACCTAGGGGATAGTGAGAAGATGACGGAATCGGGATTTATAATTCCCCAGGACATACCAAGTCCCAGCTGGATAAAACGAGGATTTGATGCTGCACCAAATCAATATGGTATAAAACCAGGAAGACTTTGGGATGGGGTTGATCAAAGTAATGGTGAGTTCATATTTGAATTAATTGCTCACTCTTGCACGGACTAACCCATATTTTGAATTAATTGATCGAAGAAATTGGATAAATATAATATTTGCAGTGTATTCGATTTTCAGCAAATGATGCAAGGAGAGCTACCGTCGTTTTGCAGTATCCATGTGGAGGTCTATATTCTTTCATCTGAAGAGCTTGAGGGTACTTTCTATCTTTGCCCACACTAGGAAAACTAAAGCACGTTGGACTACTAAAAAGTGCAACAGCTTTAGTTCAAGGTGGTCATGAACTGAGTTCTTGTTGAATCAGGTCCTGAGACCTCAAGCATTGCCCAGAGATCAGTGATCAGTTCAGTGATCAATTATGGCTTATCCTTGCGATCTCTAATATGCCATCAGGGAAAACTTTATTTGGCAAATGCGGTTGCACTATTTCTAGGGAAAGGCACGGAGTCTTGTCACCATATTCGGAGTTTACAGGGTAAATTTTAGGTTGATTGAAGCTGCTTGTTTCTAGTTGCCTCTTCTTTGTTGTTTTTGATGCATTTCTGATCAAAAAAATACTTTGAAAAATAACTGCCACTATAATACCAAACCCTACCTAAATAGGGTCATCTAAACAGGGGAAAGAGAACAAGAAACAATAGATTTGGTGAAAGTACATGCAAAAACTCATGTTTGGCGTTATTTATTTCCCTTGGGAAAGCTTATTTATAAAGATTAAGACTAGCCCGCGCTACTGGAATTGCTAACTTTTGATCGTAAATTTGGCAGATCACCAATGGCATGGTCCTCAAGGGGGTTAATATTTTAGGTTTTCCAATGTATTATTCATCCACTCATGAAGATGAGATGTGTAATTACCATGGCCTTCATTGCTGTTGTTAATACCAAGTGACTGTAGAACAGTTAAGGTTAGATTTGGCCCCGGTAGTCCAATTCGTCACTAGTTATGCACAAACTTTTGGGTAGAATGTAAAACAATCGTGAGACAGTCTCAGATTTTCTCTCCCAGGTTTTAAACAGTAGGCATAAATTTTATCACATGCTTCTGTCAGTTCATGTAAGGAAACTGGAAAAAAGGGCTATTTTTACCTTTTCAAACTTGAAGCATAAACATTATGGAACACAAAAGTTCCTGCAAAACCAGCAATAGATTGAGCTACTCAAGCAAATCTTAATTCCTTTCTGCAAGAACAATGTAATATTAGTGATAGCAATGGAGGCTGTAAGGTAGTTCACTTCTCTCACTAACAGAATCTCCAGTTTGAAATTTTGTTTGTTTTGAACTCAACTGAACAGATGTTTGGTTTTAGATAAGTTGAACTTGATCACTCTTGCTAACAGATAGAGATGGGTTGCTTGAGAGTAATCTCTCCACTTAAAAGGTTATCCCTCTTGCAAATTTCTAGATTTCGGAGCTTTCTGAAGGTGGTGTATTTACAGGATTTTAAGTGCATGCTACATAACTTTGAATCTTCAAGTAAAAGAGGTATTGTGAAAGGAAAACCATGATTCTTTTATTATTTATCTGTAACTTTGTTTTTATCCCGCAACCAAATTGAGGTCTCCATTACTAACATGACATCTCGTCATTGTAGCAAGGATTCCGGTCTGACTGCATCTTCTGAGAATTTTAGTCAAAGATGCTGCTTGATGCTGTTAATCTCTGATCATGGAAGGATGATGAGTCAATTAGCACAATCAGGTTAGGTTGCTGACATCAACTGATTTTCTCTTTATATTTTACACAGTTCCTATGTAGTAATTGTTAGATGGAACAAGGAAGTGTTGGACTTCACTTTTGTAAATGTCTTGAGGAATTTTTCCCCTCTTGCACCCTTCTATTTCCAACGGTGATCAATGGTGTAGAAGTTGGAAATCTTATTCGCCAGTAACTCTGCTATGCGCCAAAGTATATTGATTTGTAAGCATCTAAAGGGAAAAGTGGAGTCTTTTCCCTTATTTAAATTAAATTTGTGATGTTGACTAGTAGCAGACGTTCTAGCTAAAGATAAGGAGGAAAGTAAAGAAAAAAAATTCAAATTTTATTAGTATACCTGGAAATTTTATAGTCAACATTAAACTTTCATGAATTTCTCTTATTAGACCCTATACCCGTGTACAAAAGGAAAAAGATAAAATTATAAATAAAATGAAGAGCTAGGGGCTTCTTTGGATAAATTTATCTGCTTCCCATGATTTTATGAGTTCACTTGTACTCCTGTATCATATGTTTGCCCGGCTTTCCAGTCATTAGGTATGTTGTTGACTGGAACTACCCATGTCTCATCTCCATCCTCTTCACTGAATAACATTCTAAGTGACAAGGGTCCACTGGGGGGTGAAGTAGTTGTCCATACAGCTCCATAGCTTCTGTCCAAGACCTTGCACGCAAAATTTTGTGTCTACACATAAAACTTTTGTTAGTAACAGTTTCACCGACTCAAATAACATGTAAAAACTGGACGATTTAATTTTTCTTGCTTTTATACAATGAGCTAGAGACTAGTTGCTGCTCTTACTATCTTTACTTTCAGTTTCTTCCTGTCTTATATCAGCTAATATTCCCTTTGCCGTCATATTTTACTATTTAAAATTGCCTTTTAAGATCATCGGTGACACATAGTTTTCTTGAAGCTGAAAACAAAATCAAGTGATTGGATAGTAAATTATTTCGAAGATTAGAAGGTGCATTTAATATTACATACAGTGCATATTACCTCACACAGGTGAACAGCAGTGATATCCCTCCTTCCTTGTTGATACCAAACGACAAAACCCAAGTAAGAAGGGTGGTCGCTGTTCTCATCGATTTTGATGGTTATGTTTTTGTTTGGATAGCTGCATGAAACACTACATGGAGAAAGAGTTGAATTAGTCCACATCACATGACAAACTTCATGAAACACAGAGCAGAAGTTTTCATTAGGAAAACGATGGAATAGCCATGGGAGCATTTTTTGTAATAACAATGCTTAATAACCCTACTATTTTAAGACTTCATCTTTGGGGAGATTATTTGAAGTGTTGGCCGTGCTGATGGTTAAAACCAATACATTTCTTTTTCCTCACCCTATTAAAAGCGGAGTCTTTGACTCTTTGATTGAGTCATAAGTTTCTTTTACCTGTCTCTTGTGAATCAAAAAAATAAGAGGTCTTCTGCATAAAGTCATCATACACATCTTACCGTTTATATTCAACATCAACTACTCCAAGGGCTATTAAAGATGCAGCCGCATCTGTTGTTTGAGCCATCCGACCAAAGGCTCTTCTGCTGAGAATGAAGTCAGTGTTATGACTTGATCCATGGTCGGTTACAACAATGGTGACTCCTTTGTCAGTGCAATAGTGACTGTCGGTGCACCTTACCTGGTTCAGTAAATCACTATGGTGAGTATTTCGACATATAAAGAGAACCAATATCAGAATCAGGCTATGTAATGCTATAGCAGAAAAAAAAAAATGTTGGTATGCAATTATTTTTATTAATATTTTGCTTACAAGTGATTATGATGCTTTTAATTAGTACCTGGTAGCAAGCACCACAGCCGACACCATCACGGTAGAGGTCAGATACAGCTGATACATCCCCGCCGTTCAGGGTTGCTCCGAATGAACCATATCCGCATCTGCCTGCTGCAATTCATAAAAAGAGACTCGTAAGAATGCATGCTCAATTGGTAGTAAGTGCACGGTTAATCTAATTGTATTTAAATATTTGATTAGAGGTCTCTTACTGTCTGTTCCATTTTCATAAGAATTTGGATAGTAAGCTGCCCTAGAATGAATGAAACAGTCGCTACATGTTGCAGCCTCTGCTAGAGTCTGCATACAAAGCAAAGTTCCTGAAAGGAACAAAAGGAACTGCAGAGTAGGAACCATTATCGGTATACAAAGAGCAAAGACAATAAAAGCAAAGAAGATGAGGGGGTAATGCATGAAATGAACAAGGTTTGTGGTATTTATAGCAAAACAAGCCGCCCATATTCTTTAGTTTGGTAGGCATTGCCAAGTTTGACACTGAGATAAAACAATATTTTCTTTCCGTGGAATTTCTGTTATGGTTGTTTTCAAGCTACCTTCTCAGGGACAGACAGAGACTGTTTAATAATGTGGTAACTTCTGTTTTTTGCTCAGAAAAAAAAAATTAATTAGCTAGCTTCTACTTTTTACATTGAGCTTCACACAATTATATATTTCATACTTTGGTTTCAGCTAAAATAATTTGTTTTTTATTAGATTTACTTTTCATTTATTTTATATTTTCTAAAAATTCATCCATGTCATTTTATCAGAGACCTAATTTCTCAAACCAATTTTTTTAAAAACCATAACCATAAAAGCTATTATAATTTCCTACACACTTAGTATTTGGATTAGTTGTTTTATTAAAATATAAAAAAACTGCAATCTCTCTCCTCTACAACTTTATAGCGCTTTTCCTTCTGTTGTGGAAGTCTTTGGTTTTAACAAGAAGTCTTTATTTAAACTGCGTTCAGTGTGAAATGTTCTATTTAATTTGCCAAATTCAAGAGTTCTCTAGCGAGCATTTCTAATCACGTTTTATTCTGCTTCTACTCGTGTGTTTTGGCAATGAGGTTGTGCCTTGTTTTTGTTAAAATTTGAATATATTTTTTGTTTTAAATTAATCTTTTAATATTTTTATGTGTTGATGTTAAAAATAAATTTTAAAAAATAAAAAAATATTATTATAATATATTTTCAAACATTTTTACCATCAAAAACATGTAATTTATTAAAGAGGTGCATTCGTGGAAATATATGTTAGCTGATTCACACGGACAAGCTGCGGGACCTTGATGGCTGATTGGAGAGGGAGTTTGGATGTAACTAGGATTGGATTTGTAAAATGGAGGGCAGTTGGGTGCATTTCCACCAAAGAGCCCATAGATTAGGCATCTATTAATTTTCTCACTAGTTATCATCACACTGGCTTTGATTCATATGGTTAGGAAGGTGTCCACGAAACATACATTTATTTTTTTAAAAAAAATATATATTTTTTATTTGAAAATATATTAAAATAATATTTTTTTATTTTTAAAAAATTATTTTTGACATTAACACATCAAATAAATTTAAAAATATACAAAAAATAAATTTAAATTTTTATAAAATACAATTATGAACCACACAATAAATCATAATGTTGCTCAACTGCAAAGTGTACATTGGATTTTGAGTAAATAACAGATTCTTCTGAAAACATTGAACTTGGATCATAAAATGTGAATGAAGGCCACTGAGATGACTGGCATCATGTGTTATGTTACAGAAGTCACAATTTCAAGCATTCCAAAGAATTTTTTTTTATATAGTTTAACGTGGGTGTCCGGGCCAGTTTGCGCGCACCTCGACTAATCCCACGGACCCTGAAGTTAATGACCATGTAAGCCTCCAGTAGCCATCATATGAGCAATCACAAGGCTCGAACCTGAGACCACAGAGGAAGCAAATCTCTTAGTCCCAAGCTTTTACCACTGGATCACCACCTAGATGGTTTCATTCCAAAGAATTTTGATATTACATCACATTACATTAGAATTACAAAAGGATTGAAACTGAAGGAGAAATTACTGGACACTTCCTCAGTAAACACTGTGCATTTCAACCGTAATCCACATTAGTTTATTTTGTCATACAGTTTTCTATATTTTGGTCCTTCGTTTATTTATTTTTTTAATTTAGCCCTCGCAAAACTGAAGTTGAAGTTACTATATACCTCCCTAATAAACAATGTGGATACAACAGTAATCTAAAATAGTTTCATTTTTTTTGTCCTTCGGTTTTGTATGTTTAATTTGCTCTTTCAATTTTATTTTTTTAATTTGGCCCTCTAGCATTGCAATTATATGGGTATAGGCTTTGCAGGTTGTTTTGTTTGTATATGGATAGGGATTTTGAGGTGTTGAGAACATATTTTAATGATATATTGATGCTAGATTTTGTAAAATAAAATTTAATTTTATTAGTTTATAGTAATTAAAATATCTTTAAAGATTGAATTTGAGATATTAACAAGTATTGAGCCCTTGGACATGAATAATATTTTTGTCGTTTTTTATTTTCTGGTGTCTAGTCTCTTTTTTATATATATATATATATATATATATATATATATATATATATATATATATATATATATATATAATTTGGTCCTCCCAAGTTGAGTCCATTTATTATCGTTGCCTGTTCTAAGTTCTAACTATTTGTGTTCTAAGCTGGCTGGACATTACTTGGCAGGCTAGAGAAGACGCGCAAGCAGAATGCCGACTGGCAGGAAACCACATCAGCCATGACGATGGGAAGCACTAGTTTCAGCAAGCCATCGTAAAATTCACTAAAAAAAGGTTTAAAAATATCTGTGCAGTGCGCGTGAACCTTTCACGTAGCAACTAGTAAGGTAGTGTTTGATGACGAGTCCCGATATTTTACACGAGAACTACAAGCCCTGTCTCACATGAGTCGAACGAGTAATGACGTGCTGCGTAGGTCAGATGCCACCATGAAACCTTGTTCAAGCTCTCAAAGTTTTTCATTTTTACTAATACCAAACTTGTTCGTTCGATCTTTAAAACAGTAGTCTCCTCCCACTATTCTCAGGTGTACGTAGAGTAATATCTTAAGCAATATATGATTGTACGTACGTAGCATGTTTCGGAGCTAATGCCGTCCTCTTTCCCTCTCTGTTCTTTCGCCCATGGCCTCCTTAATTTTCCTTTAAGAGGTTACAAATTAAGGGAAGACTTCATCCTCGAGAATCCGGACAGGTTTGCTATGGCCTCTACTTCACGTAAAAGCTCAACCGAGTGCCGCCGTTTGTCTTAGTATATACTCGGCTCGTTGCAGTGCACGGAGGTAATTTGGACTGTATGCAATGGCAAAACAAGTACTGGATTAATGGAGCCTAAATATCAGAATCTAGTATAACTTTGGTATCGCCAAACCCTCGTGCAAAACCTTCACAGTGATGCCTGTGTCACATGAGTCGAACCATATCTATCTAACCCATTTAATGTCATTTGATATGATCAGTTTGACCTTATGTGTGCTGGTTCATGAACCATATCTAACCCCGGAAAAAGTTTTCAGGAAATAACCAATTATTGGAGTAGCAAAGAAGTAATCAACTTCTCATCAACTTTCCGAAACCTAGGGCATCCCAGAACTAGACTGCCACTAAGGGCGCGCACTTATTTGTGCGTAGAGATTGGATCACCTGTCTCTAAAAATAAGGAAAATTAATTATACAAAAGTTTTCTAAATTTTTCTGTATTTGTTTGACATTAAAAAAATTAATCAACAAAAAATATTTTTCAGTCAAAGTAAAATTTAGCTTAGTTTCCAGAAAAGTGTTTTCCTCAAAAATTTGAGAGGAAAACACTTTCTAAAAGTTATGAAAAATTTAGAAATGTCATATTATTTACTGATTATATTAAATTTAGTCATCCAACTTTTGATTGATATATATATTTTGTTTTGAATATTTATTTTTTAATTTCATCTCTTAAAATTTAATTTTTATATTAACTTTGATCCTCATTTTTATAATTGTTATTTGCTTTTTCCTTATCATTTTTTTATTGAAATTTTTTATCTATTAAATTTGGTCCTCATTCTTTTAATTGTTACTTATTTTTTTGAAATAATTTATGAAATATTAATTATTATTATTATTTTAATTTCTTCATCTTTTTTTTTTATTTTTTAGATTTGATCTCTATTATTATGATTATTATTTATTTTATTTTAGATGATTTATGAAATTATATTTTTTTTCAATTTCATTATCATTCAACTTTTTAATTTGTAAGATTTGTTCCTTATTATTTTAATAAACTTGAGAAAATAAAACATTAATAAGTTATTTTCCAGCTCATTTTCCATGACATAACCAAACACTGGAAAGTATTTTCCAACTTATTTTTCATTACACTACCAAACATCAGAAAATAATTCACTTTCTCGGAATTTATTTTTTTAAAAAAAACAACTTTCCAACAAATAAACAGGCCAAAGTTTTATTACAGTTTTGGAAATCTATAAAATATTATAATTATTAAAATAAATTCATATTCATAATAAATTCTAATCATGCATGTGTGCATATTCTCTGAGCACCGGAACAGTGCTCCTGTTTCTTGGTTCTTTAACTTCTCAAGTTTTTTATTTTATCCTTTGAAATTGAATTTATTAGAATTAGGTGGTCTTTGTAATTTGTTCCTCTTCATTTTCTATAGAATATTATAGTCTCAACAAAACATCTTGTCATTCTTGATTTTTGTAAAAAATTATTTATTTTTATTGTTTATATGAGATTGAAAGTGGGAGACCAAAATTGAATAAGAGAAGTTGTAGTAGTTTGTAAGATCTTGTTTATTTTTGTGTTTTAAAAGTATTTTAAAAAAAATTATTTTTTTTAATTTTTTTCTTTACTTCAAATTAATGTTTTTAAATTATTTTGATGCACTGATTTCAAAAATAATTTTTAAAAATAAAAAAAATATTATTTTAATATATTTTTAAATAAAAAAATACTTTAAAAAACAACTATAACCACCGACAGTCAATTAGTAACTAGTTGTTAAGTCTAAAGTATTAAAAAGAGAAGGAATAAGAAGTAATAGTTTACTCTCAATGCTAATGGTATATAAGATAATTTTTAATACATAGAATTGAAATTCCATATACATAACTAAATTTTCTTTCAATATTAATTTATAGTAGCAAATTAAAGACTCGAGGTCAACATATATTTACCTCGTAACAAAGAACAAAACAAAAAAACGATTTACCCTACAATGTTCTAAAATATAATAGTCATTGAAAACTTTATATATACTTATTTATTTTATGCGCGTGTTAGAGATTAAAACAATATATATTGTTCATACATTCTTTCACGCAAAACAGCAAGTAAATGAAAACTTTATAAATCAATTTGTAATGTAGTTGAGAGCCAGGAATAATTAACAAGATTTATTACAAGTTAAAATCCTTAAACATCAAAAATATCATAACTTGGTTTTGGGTTTGGTTAATTGAAAAAATAATTTTTTGGTATTGGAATTTTTTTTTGTCCCAACCCATAAACAATACTTGTTAAAATTCACTGAATCTATTTGATCAGTTTAATATGAACGTTTTGGCTTTATTTTTTAATATTAGGTGTTAAAATTGAAAAATAAAACATAAAAAAAACGTTTGGATAGTTTAAAACATCTATAATAAATTAGCTTTTATTTTATAAAAATATTAGAATTAATTAACTTATTTTGTTGAAATTAATTATGACATCCCAAGTCCTTAGTATAAATAAGGCTGTGACGTAGATGTGAGTGAAGAATAACGAAATTTGTTATAAGTCATAACCCTCAAATACCAATAATACTATAATTATAAGAAAATATCTAAAATACTTAATTTTTATTCATCATAGTCTCACTTTTCAAAATGCTATGAAAACCTTTTATATTGAAAAAATTAGAAAATCCTAGTAATATTAGATAGAAAAAAAATAAACTAGTAAAAAATATTCCCTTCAAATAAAAAAAAAACTAAATAAGCATGGTAATATAAAAATAAAATAATAAAAAAATTAACAAAAACATATATTTATTTTTCCAAAAAAACTTATGAGTCATTCTTTTCAGGTTATAAGAAATTCATCCTCGAGTTTAGATCTCAGTTAGATATTATCTCCTACCATGAACATCTTTTTATATATGAGTCATCCCATCATGAAACCCTTAACACTGTGTAAATTGCTTTATCATAGGTCTCAACATAATATTTTTGTGTCCCATCATGAATCCTTAATCTAACATATTTATGTGACCTGTCCTATCATGGATTCCACTAAATTATTCCCTTCAAATAAAAAAAACTTGAAAAGCCTGGTAACACTGAATAAAAAAAATATTTTTCTAAATAAAAAAAAAACTTCAACATCATGTTGGGGGGACTGTTTAAAGGTACCAAAACCTGAGAAAGATTATTATTATTATTTTTTTTTATGTTTCGCCTATTTTGTTTTTGTATTTTCTTATGTTTTTTATGTCAGTGCGTCCTTTTTTTATTTTTGCACGTTGTTTGCGTTTAGCCTTAGATTAGTATTCATAGAGAGAAAATCGAGTCAATTTATTGGTTCGAACTTCGAAGACTTTGAAAGGTCAGGCAATCTAATCTTTTGAAGTGGAGTTGTTGGAAGAATATTCTTACCCGTTGCTTTTAGCCTTAGATTACTACGCACAACTTTTTGTAATTAATTAATCTGATATAATTCCATATTATGCCTATCATGTAAGATTTAATTAATTGTATTTATACCCTTATTAATTATAAGATAATTTAATTTATCTTGATCATATCAAATTTAATTAAATAATTGCGAGCAATCCAACATCATGAATCTTTCATCTAAAGGGATAGATAATTCAATTTTATTAAAACCTTTTTTTTTTTTTGCAAGGACGACAACGAGTTATTAACATCATAAACATGTTTAAATTGTTTCTAAATTAAATAACAAATAAAAATTTCCAAAGAATATATATATATATATATATATATATATATATATATAAAATAAAACGATATAATAAAGATACTAAGATAGACGACAACTGTGTGGCTTTCAGGTGGGTAGGTTGACGCCACTAATTTCCGGGAAAATGTTAAAGAGCGTTTAGCCCTTCAATTTTACGACCTTTTTTTTTTTTTTGTCTTTCGAGAAGAAGAAGGAGAGAGAATGGCCTTTTAGAGAGAGAAAGAATCGATTCAGTCCAAAAATAACAAAAAGCATCCCTAAAGGCAACACTTTGGCTAGAAGACCCCTCTAGTTTCATTTATTCATTAATTGTCCTTATATTAAAATACGTCACAGGCATGCCACAGAAATGTGACATTCGAGATTTAAATACTACATAGTATTTTGATTTTCAAAACCTTAATTTATTTAAATATTAATTCATTTTCATCAACATTCATTGTATAATATTTTTAAAAAAATTATAAATATGAATTTCAGTAACTAAAATCATTAATAATTTTTCTGCAAAGATTGAGTTATCTTTAAACAATGCAAGTTTTATTAAAAAAATAAAAAAAACTTGTGACAAGTTTATTTTACCAGCAACCATGTTTTAACTAGTAATTTTTTAAAAATAGATGAAATATAATTAAAGCTAAGAAACCAAACCCTAAATTTTATATATCATATCTCGAAATCATAGCCGACTTAAGCTAATGGTCACACCCAACATCTTCACTTAACAATAGGTCTAAAAAATAAATTAAATATATTTGTCAATTATATTTTATGAAATAAAAATTATCCTCACTAAAAAACAAAGATCCCAAATATAAAATGAAGATTATTTAAGGCTCTACTTGTCAGACATACCAAAAAATATTTTTTAATAATTTTAAAGGACTATTTTGCTCAAGATCTCCATTAATCTTAAGCCATTGTGCTCAAAATTTAAACCATCATTAATTGGAGAAGATATTTGGTAAAAATTGTTGATGGTCTATTATCCAAAGAAATTGTAAGAAAAGGGGGATCAATTCATATTTGTAGTAAAATCGGGGGCTATAATTAAAAAAAACAAAACAATAGAGATTAGGGGACAGAAAGGCAACGCAAGTCGGCAACTGGAATCTTTCAACCTCCAACAATTGATTCTCTTTTATATTCTCTCTTTAAATTATTTCAATAAACCAGCCCCTTTCATAATTCATAATTCATAATTCACAACACAAACCATTTTTATATTTGTTTTTTAGATAAAGCAAGCAAATACACTCGAGGCTTCCCTAACATCAAAACATGACGGTTTCTTCTGCAGAAAATATTGTAGATGATGCGTGCGTTTTTTTTTTCCTTTTTTTCTTTTAATATTTGCAAGCTATTTATTGGGTCCTTTTAAGTTCTTAGATTTGTATACAAATTAAGATCATTAATGTGTTTCTGTTCGTCTCTTTTATTTCATTCTTTTGATGTTGGTTTTCTCTTTATTTTTGGAGTTATGATCCATCTAACCATGGACTTGATTTTCATAGTCTTGTTTCTTAGTGCATTTTAGAGTTTCCATCATATACGTATTGATTCAGTAATGGGAGACCCACAAGTCTTTGTTATTATTATTTTCCCCTGTGATCTGCTAGATAATATTGCATGCATTGCTCTCGATATTATTCTTTCTTCTTTTGACAATTATCTTAGGACAATTCATCGAGGGTATACAGAGGTCTTATAAGTTTCCCAAAACGTAGTTGTTTTTGTTAGGATTGATCTTCCTTTTTAATCGAAGCATGAGTGCTGTTGATAGGAACTGGTGGTGGAAGCTAGCTAGGATATGATAGGTTCAAAGTAGTTGGTTGCTCCCAAATCTGGAACTGTTGGCTATGAATGCTTTTAATAAGTTAGTAACTGTCCTGTTATCACTTTAAATCATAATTAGGAGCTCACATCTTTCATACATAGACATGTGCCTGATGAAACAAGCTTAAATGGACAAGTTTTTTATATCTTTTTTTTTCCTCCTGTCAAAATCATGTAATGTTGGAAGAAAATGAATGACGAGAAAGGATATTAGTGACTCAATCTAGTGGCAAAGTGGTTTTGACACTGGTTCTTGATGCTAAAGTAACTGCCTGATAAGCTGGTGATAAAAGATTTGTACTGTTCGCCGTTTGGGATTCTTCATTATTTGATCACACTCGTTTTTTTGTTTTTAAATTGGATGCAGTACATTCTCTCTCTCCAGGCTTGCTCCTTTGAAAGCGATACTATTTGATGTTGATGGGACTCTCTGTGATTCAGATCCCCTCCACCACTATGCCTTCCGAGAAATGCTTCAAGAGGTAATGCTTCTGTGCTGAAAACTCAGGTCTTCATTGTGTTGTGATCATATTTTTCTTCCACACACATGTGCATCACACCATGCAAAGCTGTAACAGGAGATGTTCTTTCCTTGAGGAGGTGAATATGTTAAATCATGCTGTCTAATTGATAGACCTATCACTTGAGCTGTACTTTTTGAAAACTACTAATCCAGATTGGAGAACTAATCACATTGCGTTGTCCAACAGATAAATTTCAATGATGGGGTCCCAATTACGGAGGAATTCTTTGTTCAGAATATTGCTGGCAAGCATAATGAGGATATTGCCTTGTCGCTCTTTCCCGATGATCTCCAGCGAGGCTTAAAATTCACGGAGGATAAGGAAGCCATGTTCCGAAGGTAGATCACCTACTAGTTAGTTCCTCTGTTGAGATTCTCTCTTGGTCCAAACCATGTAAGTGTGTAACCTCTTCTATTTGAAACAGGTTGGCATCTGAGCAACTTAAGCCTATAAATGGTCTATACAAATTGAAGAAATGGGTTGAAGACCGTGGGCTGAAACGAGCTGCAGTTACGAATGCTCCAAGAGCAAATGCTGAACTCATGATCTCACTTCTGGGCCTCTCAGATTTTTTTCATGCTGTTATCATTGGGGATGATTGTCAACATGCCAAACCACACCCAGAACCCTACTTGAAGGCTCTTGAAGTACTCAATGTGTCAAAGGACCACACCTTTGTGTGCGAGGTTGGCCTTCTTCCTAGATTTGTTATTTTCTAAGCTTCTGAAGCTCGGGAGATTTTCCTAACATTCTGTTCTGTTTTTCCTTGGTTAGGATTCTGTTTCAGGCATAAAAGCTGGGGTGGCCGCCGGGATGCCTGTTGTTGGTTTAACTACCAGAAACCCAGAACATTTATTGCTGGAGGCAAAGCCTACACTTCTTATAAAGGATTATGAAGATCCAAAGTTGTGGACAGCTCTGGAAGAACTTGATAAGCAAGCAGCTGCTGCAAAACCTACTGCTTGAATAATCTCATTGGTAACTAGAAGGATTATGATTTACCTGAATAATTCTTTTCCAATAGAACTTGCGTATCTTACCCCCTGAAGCTGCTTGCGGTCTGACATCAAGCGCATTGGCCCATAATGAATGGCGTCCATTTGGTTTTAGGGGATGTGTCACTCCTAACATTCATATAGAACATGCGTATGCAGTGCATCTCAAAGGTATTGGGATAATCACTTGAAAATAAATGGAATCACAATCCACAACTGTATTCTACTTTCGGTGTGTAATCTGAAAACAAATTTATATTCGATCATTATGATCTGATTATTCATTTTCTGATAATTACTATTCGGACCACGTCTTTGCATATAGGCCCTTTAGAATGAACACTTCCAACCTTTCACCGATTCACAGAATGATAATGGCACAATCCAATCTAGCTAACTTGGCAGTCAGAGTTTATGTTGAGATTTTTTATTCAAACTACAGTGGGGGGGGGGGTAAATTTATGAGTTAGGATTTAAAGAGTATCAGCTAGAGGAAAAAACAAAATACTAGACTAGGAGATGTTTGTTAATATTGAAATGCCTCGGGCCGTGATCATGTCAGTATTTATTAATAGACAACAAAGTAGTAACGTGAAATGAATTAGCTAAAAAAATTTTAAAACATATGAAAAGCACTTTGAGCCACTTGCTAATACACAGCACGACAATTCAGTCAAGGAACAAGAAAAAAGAAGGCAGTGAACCAGCCCACCCGCGTCTTTTGCTCCCCTTTTATAGATTCCCCTATTTGGTTCTCTTCAATTATCTTGGGCTCTTGGACCTCTTGTTCATTCAATACCCCCTTGAAGAAGAACAAGCTCTCTCTTCTCAAAGAGTATAGATAGACCCTTGTGCTATTTGCAGCCTCGCATCAAATTAAAGCAATGACAGTTTCTTCTGGTGAAAACTCGGCTGAGAGGTATTTCTCTTAATCTCCTTTCGTGCTTGATCTTCGTTTCCAAGTTTTAATGTTGATTGTGTACGTCAATGGATGTTTAGAAAACCAAAAAGGTTTTACTGCCTATGATTCTGTGTCTCAGTCTCAATCCACTCCGTCCTGTTTTGTAATTAATTACCTGGTTCTACACCAGGTGTTTTGTTTATGATTTAATTACATGTATCATTTAGGGAGAGATTTTAGCAGATATTAGTAAAAGCGTTAGCATAAAACTTCAGAGTTGAGACACGAGAATAAAAAATGTAATGAATCCATCGGATCAAGTGGTGCTGAGTGTTAGGACAGCTGAAAACACATCCCTTGTTTTCTGTAATCCACCTAACTAGCCAAATATTGTTTTCTCGGCTGATTATTTCATGGAACCTCTTTATTGAATGTAATACAAATTTTAAATGGATGGTAAGCACGAAGATGGAAATGATGTTTCTAATGGTATTGAAACAAAAACCAGATCCAAAAAGAGTTTCATTTTCACGTTGCCTGAAGTTCATACATCTCAGCTTTTTTTGTGGAAAATAGATTAGGCCCTGGGGAAGGAAATGGATAAGGGCGGATTGAAAATAATAATAACCAAGTCACTGCGCATGATGTGATAAGCAAACTGGACTGAAGATGCAATTTTGATGCTTAGTTGGTGGTTAAGAAATCAGGGGCACGACTCACGAGCCATGGCGATTGATGATCTTGATTCAATTGTCTTCGTTTTCTGGGTGCAGAAAAAGCTCTCTTTCTGGATTTGCTCCCCTGGAAGCTGTATTATTTGACGTTGATGGAACTTTATGCGATTCTGATCCCCTTCACTACTTTACCTTTCGAGAAATGCTTCAAGAGGTAATTTGTTTAATGAATAGGGTCGTTGTTTCTGATCAATAATCAAATGAGTTAAATTACACAAAATGAAGTGGAGGGGATTAACCAACATTTTGTTTTGTAATAGATAAATTTCAACGGAGGGGTTCCTATTACCGAGCAGTTCTTCTCTGAGAAACTTTCTGGCAAGCATAATGAAGATATGGCTTTGGTTCTCTTCCCTGATGATATTGAAGGAGGCATGAAATTTCTTGCTGATAAAGAAGCTGTGTTTCGGAGGTAAAATGCCAACGTTTCTTTTATTGTTAGAAGTTTCTTGAAGCCCTTACCCTTACCATGAGATTTTTCCAATGGAAAAACAGATTGGCCCCAGAAAGATTGAAGGCTGTAAATGGCTTATACAAAATGAAGAAATGGGTTGAAGATCATGGCTTGAAACGGGCTGCAGTTACTAACGCTCCAAGAGAGAATGCTGAACTCATCATATCGATTCTGGGGCTCACAGATTTCTTTGAAGCTCTTATAATAGGAAGTGAATGTGAGCATCCAAAACCACACCCAGACCCCTACTTGAAGGCTCTTGAAACACTCAAGGTGTCAAAAGACCACACTTTTGTATTTGAGGTATCCCTTCTCCCCTCAGCTCCCTCCAAATATTGCTCCAAGCCATTGTTCTTTCGTGAAATCTGATGCTTTGCTTTTCTGGTTTTCACTTGAACAGGATTCTGTTTCAGGGATAAAAGCTGGAGTGGCAGCTGGGTTGCCAGTTGTTGGGTTGACTACAGGAAACCCAGAGCATGCGCTGATGGAAGCGAACCCTACCTTTCTCCTCAAGGATTATAATGATCCGAAACTCTGGGCAGCACTGGAGGAGCTTGAGAGTGCAGGAAAAGCTGTAGTTTGAACATCTTTCCACCATTATTTACTGCTTAACCTGTAAAACATACTGCTTGAACAAGGATCACGATCACAGGCTTGAATAAGCTCACAAGCTTGATTAAGGGCTTGCGTTGTCAAATGAGGTCTAATAATAGCATCTTGACAGTTATATTCTTCTGTAAATGCTCAAAGTGTCTTTTCAAATGCAATCTTATTTTGCCTTTAGTAAGTGAGACTAAGATTTTTGAATAAAAATAAAAGACATTAAAAAAAAAACATTTAAATTATCATAGAAAACTAATAAATAACTAAGTTTTAGACAAATATAAAAGCCCGCTAATGTTTATAGATTTATTTTTTAAAATTAAAGGGATTGACACTAAAAACATAAAGATTAATTAAGGTATTAACTCATTGTTTTATTAAAAACACAGGATTAAATAATAGTTTTCTCATGTTGTAAATTTTTTCCATAAATCTGGAAAAAAGAAAAAGTCGCTTTCATCATTGGCTAAAATAATTAGACCTTGGAGAAATGAAGGGGTCAAAGTGAACGGGAAGTTTCTGATTTAGGGATTTGGGATAGAGGCCGTGGTGATATAATGATTCAGAGCTTGTTGGTTGGGTTTTAAAAATGATTTTGAAAAAAAAAATGATTTTTTTATTTATTTTTGCTTCGACTTATGTTTTTATGGTTTTTTTTTTAAATCGTTTTGATAAGCTGATATCAAAATAAATTTTTTAAAAAAAATATTATTTTGATATATTTCAAACAAAAAATATTTTTAAAAGAAATCACTAATATAATACCAAACAAGCTCTTAAGCTTATTATTTGATGCAGAAATATTGTTTTTGGATATTAATTAAAAAAAACTACAAGATCACCTAGTTTTCTTGTATGTACATACAAACATATAATATTGTGGATTATAATAGTGATACTCGATGTTTTTTTATTCTTTAATTTTTATTTTTTAATATTGAGTTTGTTTTTTTTAATTTGTTTATTTTATATTGAGTTGATTTGAACATGAATTTTTGATGATTTGTTTTGATTGACCTGATATATGATTCTCATGATTAAAAAATGTCATTCGATTAAAGTATTTGGCAAAATAAAATTATTCTTAGCGTTAATAGATTCTATCTAGTAAAGAAAGTTTTATTATAGTATTTTTAACCCTTAATTTAGTGAAAGATGTAGATTGAGGCTCTAGAATTTTTTTTCATCAGGTTGTTTTTTGTTTCTGGGGAGATTAAAGGGTAACGTGAGGTTAATAGTGAGTATATTGAAGTCTATGTTAGTTTTTTTTTAGATGTTTTCAAGTGAGAAGAGGATTGGAAATCAAGATATATTTTTTTTGTCAAATGAATCCAAACCTAACTTTATGGTTGTTAGAGGTATGATTGATGAATAAAATTTAATTTATTTTTGTTAATATATAGTTAAATAAAAAATAATTTTAAAAATGTGAACTTATTAAACTTATCATGTCTTGAATTTGACGAGTTAATTTAAATTGATTTAGTATGTCATCGTTTACGAGTGTTGTGTTATTCTCATATATTTTAAATATATTCACATTAAAATTATTAAATTTATTTTTAATTAAAACTTTACTTTGAACTAATGACTCTTTTTTTTTTCTGTCGAAAAACATTTGCATGAACATTTTTTTAAAAAATTATTCTACTTGTGATGTAGTGTATGCCAACTATTTATCATTAAATCAGGCTGAAATTTTATTAGATTATAACTAGCACAATTTTAGAATGACTTTTGAATAAGACTAAAGATTTTGTTTTAATTGCTTTGGCTTCCTTTTTTAATCAATGACAGTTTATACCTTTATATAAATTGTTGATTTTTTTTCATCATATTATTGAATTTAAAGATTTTTGCAGAATATATAAAAGTCTTCATCTATTAATTTTAATTTTAAAACTTAAGAACTCTAGTTTCTATTCATGGTACACGTTACAATACATGAGCTTGACTGAAATTCATATGCATTTATCGATATAGGATTAGTAATATATGTTTTTTTTACTGCTGAAAAACACGCACAATACCTTGACATTATCTATGTACACTAGAAAAGAAAATTGATTCCACCAGGGACGTAGCGTGTGCCAACTGAGGTGATGAACTAGTGGGGAAAAGAAACAACCTTTGCATCTTGGTGTAATTTTTTTTAATGTATGCTTATCATTTATGTGGTGTTTTACGTATTCATTAAGCTTGCAAGATATTTAATAGATTCAAGAATTAATTATGATGCGTGTAAAGTGACTCAAACTCCCCAAGTTATGAAAAAAAAAAAAAAAAAACAGTGTTATGTTATATTGGATGGAACCCCGTGATTATGATAGACGGAAAAATACATGTTGGCCCCGGAAAGACTGAAGACCGTAGATGGCTTATAAAAGAAATAATAATAATAAATGGGTTGAAGATCATGGCTAGAAACGGGCTGCGGTTACTAATGCTCCAAGAGAGAATGCTAAATGACAAAAAAAAAAAAAAAAACCGGGTTCAGATTTGCTTCAAACAATAAACCATTTTTAATTGGAAACGATTTGATGGCATGTCACAAATGTGTATTTTGTACCTATATATATATATATGTACAAATTGACAACATCTAAGTTTTTCAATTAATAAGGATTAAAAGGGAATAAGCTAGATTTCAAACTAGGAAAGTCAAGAAGCATTTGGGAAGGCGCTAGTGCGTTTTTCAAAATTTTAAATTAATTTTTTTATTGTTTTGATATATTACTATTAAAAATAAATTTTAAAAAATAAAAAATATTCTTTAACTACATTTTAAAGTGAAAAAAAAAACCACCACCATCACAATACTAAACAATTAAAAAAAATAAAAATCCTGAGTAAGGATTATAAGAGCAATCTACTAGACATCCGCAAATGAGAGCGGTCGAAGGACTTGCAACAGAGACAAATTCAGGATATATAAAAAATCATCCCAGCTGAAAAAACTGGAATTGGCTGCAGGAGAGGCTAATATAATCCGCCTGCCTGTCAGTCACTAACTATATCAAATTTTCTCTTCATGACTCATCTCATGCAGCCCATGAGACTGAATCAATCTCATCCCTTGCATTTTTGTATAACTCAAGCCTTCTTGCACATTTCTGCCTCCTTTCCATCAATGCAGGATCTTCATCTAGCAATGCTGCAAGTTGCTTTCCCTACAGAACAAATGACTGAAAAATCAATAAAACACGTACTTGTAATTTTCTTGCAGTAGGCAAATGGTAAAAAAAAATACCAAGTTTATATGACATCAAATCCCCATTGGAGAATCAGAAATGCCAAGGTTTTTTCCCTACCTCCTTTTTACCCACTTGGGTATAGAAGTGATCCAGTAAAGATCGCTTGGCCTCCTTCACTTGACAATGAACCACAGCCTTTGGAATTGAATTCCTCAGTGTCTGAGACACCATACCAACATAAGAGGATACGGTTGATCCTATTCTACGAAAATGCCCCTCTGCGTATCGGTCTACATTAGAGACAGTTGGATCTCCACCCTTCTCCGCCTCTAGGGGAAGTTTCCTGAAGAAATCAACAGTCAGGTAAGAGGATTCCATTTCCACCAACCTCAAAGTTGTCTTCTTGCTGTCTTCACGGAACCTCTCCAGTGCATCATAGGCTGCAGAAGCTATTTCAGCTTGAAGAGTTGGAAAACGCTTCAACTCCTGTTCATTTCGCAAATCACTAATAATCATTCTTTCTAGACCTTTTCCAGTCATACACCTGTAAAGTTTCTGAATTCCAAACCTGGGTTTCTCCAATTGACCTCCTTACGATCTCCTTCAAAATAAAGTGAACCTGCGAGATAACACCAATCAATAGAACATATTGCAGATTCCATGACTGGATAAGATCTGACGAAATTCGTATTAAGGAATGATGAAAGTTGAGACAGAATTTTATGACCACATCTTGTGATGCAAACCTTTGTTACGTATCCAGAGACTCTTATTCTTAAAAGAAACTACTTATTTGAATTAACTTTGAAAAGGATTCCTGAATGTTAGCCAAACTTCCATTTATTTTTCTTCTGTAATGTTTTGAATACATATCACTCAGATATCATCCATAGCCCTGAAATTTCCTGAGCCTTCAGACCAGCAAACATCTCATGAACATATAAGAATTCCTTATCCAGCATTATCAGTTAATATGAAAATTCACCATGAAGAACAGATGATGGAAGTTTAAAACAAGAAACATGGTTACTTACGGCATCTACAGAAGCTTCAGCAGGGCCTCTGAAGTAATTAAGTGCACCATCAATAAGACGTCGATAACCTTGCTCTGGTGCAATTAGATGAGGTTGATATCCATCTGCCTCTGAAACCACTTTTCTTACATTTTGCAGAGACAAGTGACGGTCAAATGGAAGCTTCCTCAAAGCAGTAGGAAGCTGGTAGTCAAAAACTCCATAAATTCGATCACCACCAGGACGCCTGAGGTTTAATAAAAAACAAATTGGTTATAGTAGTTCTAAGAATCTAATCATTCAGATAATTAGAAAGGAAAACAATTTCATCAAAAACAAACAGCTCATAATGAAGAATTGATGGGCATTTCTAAGATTGATCTATTCAAATATAACATGAAAGAACAAGTGCACTTGAATCAAGAGAATGAGAATTCCTTCAATGCAACTATGCATGTTTCCCTTGAACACAAAATCAATCAAAACTGAGACCTGGCCTTATTTATTTACTATTGATATGATTCAAAATGAAGCAACAAATTGTGTTATGATGCTGCTTCCACTAACAGCTGGAAACAGTGTCATTAACAGAAAGAATGGTGAAAAACAAAGTTTGTTATGGTACCCTCCATCCAAATGTTCCTTGAATACACGATCAAATGCTCGGCATAACTCTAGAATAGTATATAGCTGAGCCTGTTACACACACATAACAACAATTAGTATATAATCAACCCAGCTGATGTCCATCTATCAACAATAAACAAATAGTACATGAACTCCTCACCCCAGCATCAATTGCAACGGGTCTGCCAAGGTGATCCAACTCTGATTCAAGATCATCGATGCTTCTATTTATTAAAGATGTGATACCTGGTATGCGAGTTTTAATTACAGATTCCAAGTGCTAGAAACACATCAATTATCATTAGTGATCAGCAATTGTACATGGAATTGTGAAAAAACTCTACAAGTGGAAAAATGCTAACATAAGTTGGAAAACTGTCAACATTACATTAGACATGCAGAGTTAGTTTCTGAAAACTAGGGGATAAGGTGAAAAGAAGAATTTCACCCTAATAGACTTGACATTTAGCAATTGATAAAGAAGTTGGGATAACAACAAGTGGATAAAATGTTGTCAGATTCGCATATAAAGCAGAAATTGAACCTTGGACAGAAGTTTTGCAAGATATTCAGAACCCATTCTGCCAGCCAAATGTCCATAATCAGGACTGGTGGAAAAGAACTCGCGCTCCCTTTGACGAGCAGCAATCATATCCACATTTTTATTAATATCAGCTTGAGAGCGGTTAACAATTCCAACCCAAGGGTGTTGAAGCGGGTAAGCCCTTCCTTCAAGAACCTTAAATTACACAGAGAGGAATGTAATTAAGTATAAATTATCAAATGCAAAGAAACACATGCTCACTAACATAACTTATTAAAGTACAAGGGGGTTTGTTTGATTTTTATTAAAACATATGGAATGCTCTAATTATGCCCATTTTGGACTCAATTGATAGAACGGATTAATATTTTTCACATATCATCTAGACTGAAGCGAAACATTTCAGTACTACAGAATTGCAGTAGAACAGAGAAAAGCAAGAAAGTTTACATCTTGTGCATTTGTTCCCTTATCCATCAAGTCAAGCTTTGTCAACACCCCGAATGTCCTTTCACCTGGAAAGAAACAGAAAAACTCCACATCAAGGAAAGAACACCAAAAAAAAAAGTAGGGGAATGCACCATGAAAGGCTGGGGTGAGTCCTAAAAAAATAAGAGAGCAGAAAGTAAAACCTGCTGGATCAACTTCTCTAGCAAGTTTGATAGCATCAGACGTTGCTATATCTTGATTGGCTGGAGTTATGGCCAGAATAATGCAATTTGGCTGCATTCCATTGGTCACATATTAGTGCATTAAAACGTAGGGAGGCAGAAGCAGATCATAAAGAACTTGAAAATAGATATATTTATCAATTCTCACAAATTTGGGATGATAAAAACAAAACAAAAATTCCTTTCCCCAACTTCTGCAGGATAATGTTCCAAACCCCAACCTTAATTACTCCAACCTACCCATCCTTTTTACCAATAGAGCTTTAGGCCAAAGAGAAAGCTGAACCAATTCCCTAAAGCAAGTCATAAAACTGAATTTCATGAAAAGAGAGACAGAACACACTAACATCCTTTCAATTAACAAATAGAGATTGATTACATGGAAAAAACAACAGATCAATATTAACCAAAAAAAGTAGCAATACCTCACACATTCATATCAAAAACCAATCACAAAGTATTGGAAACTTCATTCATTATGATCAATGGAAAACAGACATTATACAGTAGTTTAAAAACACTGAAAACGGAAAGACTAATAAAATGAAACTCCTAGAGCTTCTACTGTGGTTTGGAGCACACATGTCGTGCGGGTGGAGCCCCTAATCAAGTCTCCCTTAGCCACCAAAATTTTGCTTTTGCTAAAGACAAATAACAAGAGTCCTCCAGAGAGGCAAATTAGAAAGCATAATTGATGAAGAGAACCATTGCACAAATTCAGAGAAAGAAAGAGGGTAGACATGCAATAATCGAGTAAATCTAGTCATTAGTGTAAGTGTATATATAAATCTACAGAAGTGTATAAAATCTTAAATCCACAAATTGTGCATATTTTTAGCAATTTATGATATGAATATTACATCTAATGCTCAAAGTGATAAATTTTATCAATAAATTGCTCAAAAATAAGTTTGATCTACCTTCTCAACATATAAACGAACCATATTCTCGATGTCCTTAACAATGCTCTCTGGCTGACCCTCTATCATTAACAAACATCTCTAGTTATGCACTTGATGGTTGAATGAAGAAACTAATAAATATAGCACACACATTTTAACAGAAGAAAGGGCAGAATCATACAAGAGAAGGAAAGAGAAGTGTACCTACTGCAACTTTTGTTAAACCAGGCAAATCTATTAAAGTCAAGTTAACAACTGCAAAAGGAAAAAAAAAATGATATACCATGAACATTCTGCAAGAAATTGATATATGCAAAACGAAATTGTAATTCTATTATGATCCAGTCAAGATAAGGGTCACTATAAATAGTGTTCCGGAAAATAGATGTAATATGATGTTTGCTGCACAGCTCAAGTTCTTTTACCATTTGGGGAGTAGATACTCAGATGAATAGGAACAGGAGATATCTGCTTTGACTTCCCAGTAATTTTATCAGTTTCGTCTTGAATTTCCTTTCGGACCATAGCTGCACACGAAGAAATACAGTTAACCACTGGTAAATGTACCTTCTACTCCAAAAGATAAGAAAAGGGTAGAGAAACACAAACATTGTATAGCCAAATAACTTATATCTTGTAACAGTGGCAGTTTCTGATAAACAACTTAATATGGCCAAATAAGGAGAGAGATCAAATTTGAATTATTGGAAGAAAGTAGTCAACCAATATACCATGAGAAAAGTTCAACTATGAAACCTATCAAAATTTTAGTCGGAAAGCCATTAGAACCCTTATGTTTGAAACATGTCATCTCAAATAAATCATCTAATCATATCAAAATTCAGAAGCAGAAAAACAATGCAAAATGTCAAAAGTGTAAACAGAGAGGGAATCTGGAGCAGGCTGGGAGATAAGACACATATATCTGGTCGGCATTTTTCACCAGAAAACAAACACTTAACTACTTTCTGAAAGATTATGTAACTAAGTAACGCAATCATACATTATAATCAGCATAACAGATCACATACCGAAATCTGTGAATCTCTCCCTTTGCTTGTGAAGAAACTCTGCATACTCAGTGATCCCTGGTTCTGTCTTGTGCAGTTGCAAAACCAAAGGCCGCCTTGTCACGATCCCTGGAAATCGCACGAAAACCATAAGAAATAAAACGTGGAAGGAATATTTTTTCTTGTCAATCAAACCAAGGAAACTTAAAAAATTTTCATTTTTCATTTTCTTTTCAATCTTAAAGTGCAATCAAATTTCAAACTATACCAATATATAACCCAAATTTTATGCAAAACATTATTGATGTAATTAATCCAAACAAGCGAGAAACAAAAAAAATTCACTTCAACTTTTCTTCTTTTTTTCCTCAAGTCACATCAACTAATAATTCCAAAACTTTCAATATATGCATTTTTTTTAAGTTTCAGTTTCAATTCACACATGTAAACAACAAAACAGAGTCCAAAACTAAGAAGGTAGGAGAAAGAAAAGGGGAAACTGCAGGACCAAAAAAATGTTCCACAAAACAAACCAGGAAGTAAATATAAAACTATTTGCTAAAGTAGTTTGACTCAATTGACTTGAAAGTTTAATACCTAAGAAAACATTCACATTTTCTATTATTTCTTTTAAATTTCTCAGCATCCAATCAGATTTTAAACTAAAATCAACAAAATAAAGAAAAACATAAATTGAAAATTTACCTGATCCTCTTGGAAGAAAATCTCTACCCACAATGCTCTCCAACACTGATGACTTTCCAGAACTCTACAATAATAAATACACAAAAGCATACATATTGTAATATTTATTACCTATATACGTATAAATATACACTTGGATATACATAAATATATGGCCAAAAAATTGTTTTATTTGCATTTTCGATAAATTAATTTTATTCAAGTTAAGAGAAAAATAAATAAAATCCTTAGAACAAAAAACAAATTCTCATTTGAAACAGAAATACAAAGCAGACCTTAACAGCTCAAAAATAACTACTACACTCACTAAAAATATCAAAACACATAAAAAACCATATGTATGCAACACATATAAAGACATGATACGTATGCGTGCACGGTACACGGAAAAACAATGTAAGAAAAAATAAGAGGAAAATAAAGAGAAACTTTCAAAAACAACCGCGTCCACTTCAGATTTCCAAAACACACAAATATATATAACAAAAATACAGTGTGAGTGGAGATATAGAGAGAGAGAGGAGGACCTGGCCACCAACAACGGCGACAGAGGGAAGAGACTCCCAGAGAGTAGGCAAAGAAGCGGCAGCGGCGCCACCAGAGTCACCGCCGTAGTCACCGAGAATAGTACATGCCCTCTGTATTCTATTAACAAGACTAATCAAGCTCTCCATGGTAGCCATTTGAGAAGAAGAAACCTTAGGTTTCTCTTCTGTAACTGCAAGATGTTTCTGCAAGGAGGTAGTTGCGATTGTTTTTGAATTTGAAATGGAGCGCAAAATGGAAACTAAAAAACACGAAGTGATTGTGACAGAGAGCAGGTAGAGGAGAAAGATAAAGAGAGCTATTTTCGCTTTTCTTGTTTTATTTCGATTATTTGGGATTTGAGGGGGAGAGAAAGTATGTGTCATTTATACTGATGCGCCACGTCAGCTAACCTTACGGTTGGTTTGAATTGGAGTGGACCTCCCCGTGACTCGAATTTGAACTCCCACTAGGTCATCGCTTATCGTATTTTTTTTAATGGCTAAAAATCACTGTTGGTCCCTGTAGTTTTCGAATGTTATCATATTACACCTTTTTATTTAATAATTTTGTCACACACTATCCGCCTGTACTTCCTTTTTTTTTTAGTCATTCAATAACCCCTGTTTAGTTTTTAGCAATTTTAGCCTTATTTATGGTTTTTTTTATTTCAAATGTGTATGATTCACCATTAAAAAAAAACGTATTTTACTAAAATATTAAACTTCATTGCATTGATTTACTTTAAATATATTTATTACATTCAAACTATTATATTATTATATAACTAATAAAATGCATCTAGAGACTTTGTTAGCTGTTACTTTACATTTATCTTTTCATAAAAAAATATTATAAAATCTACCTTAGATTAGAAAAGTCACACCACCTAGGAATTTTTTTATATTGTTTTTTTTTTCATTTTCATATTTTTTTTCTTGAATTTTAAATTTTAGCATCTACTTCAACATGGCATTGTTTTTCACAAGTCAACTAATGGGTTTCTTGGTCAATTAATGGGAAAAGTAAATAGTGAGTCTTTGATGACCAAACGTATTAGTAGATGTTTTTAAAATTTTTGAATTTTGAATTTTTTATTTAAAGTTATTTTTTATATTTTTGGATTATTTTAATGTATTGTATTAAAATTTATTTTTTAAAAATAAAAAATATATTTTAATATATTTTTAAATAAAAAATACTTTGAAAAATAACCGCTATTATATTACTAAATACCCTCGTAGTGAACAAATTATTAGCAAATGATTTAATCTGATTAAATTTAGAAAGTACAAGGACCAATAATGATTTTTAGCTTATTTTTATTTTTGTTAAATATAAACAAATGCTATATTTGTATATCTAAATTCTTTTATAAGAATATGTTTTTTCAACTATATATATTTATATTTATAAAGCTCTTACGGGATTTTTACAAGTCTTTTTAGTCTACAATATAGATATATTGTATTTTATAGTATAAAATTAGAACCTATTACAAAATTTTACGATTCATATCATTGTCCATAATAATCAAATTATTAAATATGCAATGGCTAAAATGTTTTACACACATAAATATTTTATATATTGTTTTATGACTATTTTGTGTTGACAATAAAAGGTATTGCTGGACCAAGTTGGCATGTTAATTGAAACTAAGTTCATTCGTTATGTAAGTTTAAGGATATACTTCTACATTACTAATAAATAGTAATCTCATGAAAGTGTAGATGATCCGAATTTTTTATATTGATTTTATTGTAAGTAAAGAACAAATCTTTCAAATATAATTTAGATAATATTTTTTATAATTATTTTATGATTGTTGTTTATTCATAGTAATATTTGTAAAAACTAATTATGTAAAGAAATCATTTTTTTTTTTTTTGGATAAAAATCAAGGCTTAAATTCTAAAACTAAACTAACCGAGGACTACAAAATCAATCAGGTCATGGCATAAAATCAGATAAAGACTTTTAAGGGGTCATTAGTATAAAATCATGACACGACGCTTTTAGTGCCGTTTAGGGCTGAACATTTTCGGTTTAGTCTGGTTTTTAACCAAAATAAATAATCAAGCCGATTTTTTTAAGTTTTTGAACCGAACTGAACCAAAAACCAGTTCAAACCAATTAATTTCGGTTTGGTTCAGTTCAGTTTTTTTCCCTTTTAGTATCAGTTCTTAGCAATCACTGCTTTGATTTTTTTTGACACTCTTCAGCTTCTAGACCCGAAATAATCCCTCTTGGGCAATTGAGGTGGGATTTTTTTATGTTGTGACCCATGAAGGAGAATTAAGTAAATCAATGCAAGAATCATAAGTAATTCACCTCTAATATGGCAAGTTTGAGAAATGAGAGACAAAGAGCATGGAAGATTGAAAGAGAAGAAGACAAATTTGACTCAAATGTTGAAAGGAAATATTGAAACTTTACCTGTAATCAATTACTTTTTCTTTACATTGACCTTTAGAATCCAATCTGTGTGTCATATCCAAATCATTTGAGAGATGAGAGACAGAAAGCATGGAAGATTGGAAGAGAAGAAGACAAATTTGACTCAAATGTTGAAAGGAAATATTGAAGCTTTACCTGTAATCAATTACTTTTTCTTTACGTTGACATTTAGAATCCAATCTGTCTCATATCCAAATCATTTGAGAAATGAGAGACAGAGAGTATAGAAGTTGTGAATGAAAGGGATCCTTCAAAATGTGAAAGCATTCAGAGGGTTAATGGGAGGGGAGGGGTGACTGTGTGAAAGGGAAAGAAATGATAAATGGTCTGCTAGGATTGTTGATGCCTAATGGATTTTTTTGATTAATTTTTTTCGGTTTTCTCGATTAAATTGGTTTTTTGATTTTTTTGCTCACCCCTATAATACCACTGCAAAAGCCATTATTTTGGTTGTTGTTGAATGTCGCACGCTCCATCTAAAGATCATGGAACCCTTCCTCCTATTGGTGCATGAGTTGTAGGCACGCTTATTTTCCTTGCCTGTTGACCGTAGTTTTTGTACTTTGTTTTAGTTTTAATTTTAGTCTTTTAATATTTTTTTAAAATTAAACTAAATCTATTTTATTTTGTAAAATTAAGCATTAACAAAACACCAAAAATTTATCTTGATATTGTATGATTCTCATATTAAGATAACTAAAACAAACTACCAAATCAAATCTCAAATAAAATCAATGTAGTGGGATCAGATTGAAAAACAAGTTAAGGAACAAAAAAAAAGCACATGAACTTGCTTCTTGATCGTGCAAATCAGTCCTTGATTTTAGCCAAAAAAAAAAAGGACCGAACATTTCTTTAAGCTTCAAATTTGATCCCTCAAGGTCTAATTATTATAAATTAATTAAATTACAGCTTCAAGATATCTCTGTATCGGAGGTCTATATACAGAGACCAAGTTCGTTATAGAATGGACAACTTACTGCCAGCAGGTCTAAAAATATAGTCTGATTTAAGCTTCTCAGCTTTAGTTTCTGACACAGCAACAAAGCTGAAGATTATTTCAGCATGTATCATGCCTCTTGAGCTCCTCGCTAAGCTACTTGTTAGCTCAAGCCAGGTGAGACAAGAGTACAGGAAGTGATTTACGATAGTCCATAGAATGAATTGATTGAAACTGCACAATGAACCGATCTCTGCGCAATAGTCATGCCGAGTCTATGAAGATTGTAGTCTAAACGTGCTTCTGTAATAGGCTTTGTTCTTGAAATTCTTTTGTAACCAGACCGGCATAAATTTGCGCGCAATATGTTTCTTACAATGCCGGGACAGATGTTGAAAACTAAAACACAGAAGTATTTTAACATCCCAAGTGTTGAATGATTGATTCACACTCTTTTAAATTCAAAATTCATTAATACAGACTAACTAGTTATAACCATTCTAACACAAATCCTTTTTGATCGAGATTCCTACTTGCACTAGGATTTTATCGGAAAGTGCAGGGGCATAACGACACGCTCTGTCTCTCTTCCTCTGCTGTCCTTCGAGACTCTAGAGCAAGCTTTTCAAGTATCAGGAATACGTTAGTCTAGAAAAGAAGCTGCATAGTTTATTAGTCGATGATGAGCTTCTTCTTCATGTTCTTCCATTGTCCAGCTAAAAAACAAAAGTTGCATGTGAAGGTCAAACCTGATTTCTTTCATTTATTCACAAATCCATAATAGATGAAATAGTAAAATGACTATACAAAATTAAAGAAACTTCTTCCCTGCAATTGTTCTATAATTACAGGACTTGCTTAAATTTCCTAGCTCTTACCTTGTACATTAATTCTCTTGTGTGTTTCAACTATCAACCAGTCTCTAATTGTGCCCCAGCAACCTCATTTTCACTGGTAAGGCTTGTCTTGGATTTAGCATCATCTAGATAATGTTGATAAGTGTAGGAAAGAAAGCCCCAGATTGCCAACAGCATTGCCATAACCTTCACACCATTCATCTTATCGTGGAAAAATATCACAGCAAGAATGGGAACAAGCGGCAAAGCCAGTGTACTTATGACATTAGAGAAAAGAGAGGATACCTCAAAAATCAACCCCAACAAACCCACTGAGGAAATTTGCCATGTAATAGCAGTCCAAATCAGAGTCATCAAATAGGATACTTTTCCTTCTTTATATTCTTTCATCTCATTTTCAAGACTTTCCCATTCCCTGCTTGCAAAAAGTCCCACCACACAGCCACAAGTTGCAACAAAAGATGGATATATTTGCATATTCAACACGGTAGAGAAGGTTTCTTTATTGATAACCTTCTCAAAAGAAAGCTGCACGAGGGAAAGGTACAAAGAGTATGTTGCTGATGCACCAAGTGTACAGAAAAAACCAATTACGTATTTTCTTCTGGGAATGCCTGCAGAGTTCTCAGAGTCTGCATTAACTGCTAGAAGGGAGGCTGAAGCAGTAAGGAGAATTAGAGAATTGAGCACAAATGGAGATAACTTTTGTGAATTAAGGAAGAAGGAGAAGAGTGCATTAAAGGCCAGTTGAGTTGCACAGAGAAGAGAATAAGTGGAGACAGGAAGGTATAATAGTCCATATGAGTACATCAAGTTGTCACCTGTTAAGAGTGCCCCAAAGCAAATGTATAGAAATGTAAGAGTGGATAGTTTAGGACCTTCTGGTTTGTTTGCAAAGGAAGAGCTAATGGGATTTGTTGAGGTGTTGGAATTGATAGAAGAAGTGAAGAAGAAAAGGAGGGGAAGTAGAATTGGAAAGCCAGCAGATTGAACAAACGTTGCCATCCACTTGCTATTCCCACCTTTGTCATAGTATAATCTTCCCAAAAGAGTGGCAGCAGATTGGCCTGTGAGAAGAAATAGTATATAGCTGGTCACTCGGAGCCACCACTTGTAATGAATGGGTTTTGGTAGCTGCATTTTGTTGTTAATAGAGGCGGCATCATTGCTTGAGTTTGGCTCTTTATGATCATCTGCAGCTGGAAAATAGCAAAACCATTCACTTGAATACAAACAAGCGAAGAGCAAAATGATTATTGCTTGCAGAGGATTTTGATCTCCCACACTTATTCTTGCCTTAAGTCCATTTTATGAGTATTCATGGCATGATTGCATGTTAACTGCGTATATTGAAAGTTAAACAGATTCTCAACAGGCTTCACTAACTTGTCATGCTTCATTTATATCATATGCTGGATTATTTCGTAAGGGGTTATGTAGGACATAAAACTGGTTAAATAATACAAGCCACTGGTCTACCTATCTCATATTGGTCACCAATTAATTACTGAAGCAATTTCTGAATATTTTGGATTCTAAGTTTTCGATTGAAGTAGAAGATCATAAGAAAATGAATGGAAGATTAATCATATGCTTTGGACACTGATACGACAACTAAATTCGATATAGAAAAGAGAATAAGCAGTACATGTATGGAGAAGCAGCGCATATATAGTAAAAATAATCTGACTAACCTGTGATTTGTAGTTCAATCCCTTCAGCGTCCTCCATGAAGATCAATTATAACCAGAGATGTAGCCAAAGTGAAAGGTATTCTTGTCTTTCTTCCACTGCCTTTAAGCAAAGAGAAAAGGGTCTTGAATCATAGAGCATTTAAAGGATGATTTTTCCATCTCAGTCAGTCAATACTTTACATTTTGCACTGCTCTAAAACTCCATTGGCTAAATTAAAACTCTTGCGAAATTGACTTACTGGTCTATCTTAGGTCTGATTTCTTTAGAACCAGGATGAGGCGCTGGTCTTAATTTCAATAAAGTGGAATGGATAATCATGGAATTACAGTCCATGCTTTTTGTAAGTGGTCAAAATTGGCTAGCCACCTAGCTAGTGGCTGTGGATCCATACTAAAATAGACTTTTTGGCTTGATTTCAATACCAGTGCTGCTGCTTTGACGTAACCAAAAAATCTACTGTTGACCTGTTGTTAGGATTTTTGCATTATGAATAACAAAAGTCATCCATTTGCTCATCACCATTTAATTTGACGAGATGAAATAATCTTTTTGCTAATGATATCTGAGATTTTGGGTGTCAATATTGCCAAAACCATGAATATCCTAGCTATTAAGCTCATCCATACCCTAGCAGCAAAAAGGACTGCAGCAGCAACTTAACTTTCCAAATCAACTTGTTGACCTATAAAGCTTATCTGCATCTTCCTTCTGCTTTCACGGGCAAATCGTCATCAAGATATCTGTATATACTATATAATAGGAATGCAATTTCGAAAGTCCATTTTCACACACATCTTCTTAATTTCATGAAGCAATCTTACCTAACTTGTACAGAGAGTCCTTGTCGACAAGTGGTTCAATTCAATTTGTATTTAGCGCCTTTCTTGCAGGATTGTCACACCATCGAAGCTCAATCTTGCCATGCATTTTTTTTTAAACAATGACATTTTTTGTTTTGACTCTTGCACAGCGAGAGCCAAAAGATTACATTAGATATAGTTATTAAATTCGGCTGAGATATAATTCAAGTTGGGTTTTATGTTGAACTGTTTTGAATATTTATTTAATTAAATTTGAATACTTAACGAGTTGATTCACAATGACTCGAGATAGATACAATGAAGAAATTTTTAAAAAAAGTTTATTCAGAATAACATGTGAAACATGTGAAACCAGCCACCTAAGTCAACAATGGTGGGAGTCAACAATGGTGGTAAAGCCATCCTTTCTTAGTCACAAATTGTAGGCACCGAACTTGTGCCACTTGCCTTTCCCTTTTGTCTCTTGCATGGATGCTTGCCTATAAATAGGCAATGCATCCAAGCATTATATGTACACCACAAGAGAGAAACAAGAGAGGAAGAGAAGAGTGAGAGAGGGAAAGTAATCCCACAAAATTGTGAGGTATTTGTGAGAGAGTAAGTGAGGTGTTTTCTCCTATTAATAGAGAGATTTCAGTTGTTCTCCTATTAGTAGAGAGAGGTTGTAATTCCCACATTACTTAGTAAAATCCTTCTATACTTGCCCGTGGACGTAGCCAAATTGGGTGAACCACGTAAATTCTTGTGTGTCTAATTTCTCATTTTATCCTATTCTTTGCCTTTTATCTTGTCGGGTTTGCATGTCAGTATCCTAACAGTGGTATCAGAGCCATCTGGTTGGTGTTGTTAATACACAAAAGTTATTCGTGCATACGGTTACTATTCACGTCTACGGCACTATTCACCTATACGGCACTATTCATCCATACAGTACTGTTCACATACGCTACTGTTGGCGTATATAGAAAGTCAGTGCGGTGATTAAATACAGTCTAGGAAGTTCTGTCTAAGGAGATTGGGTTTTAAGCGGGACCGTTTGTGACCCCTCCAATCTTTCCTGGGAACTTACTTAGTGAAGTATTATTCACACGATACTATTTCTATATACGTTACAGATCTGTGAAACGGTGATAGCTGAATAGATCTCGGTGAATACAATGGCAGCAAAGTACGAGATAGAGAGGTTCAAGGGGAGCAATTTCTCACTGTGGAAAATGAGAATCAAGGCAATCTTAAGGAAAGACAATTGCTTGGCAGCAATTGGGGATCGGCCCGCGGAGATCACTGATAATGCAAAATGGAATGAAATGGATGGCAATGCTATTGCTAACATACATTTAGCATTAGCCGATGAAGTATTATCAAGTGTGGCGGAGAAGAAAACAGCTAAGGAGATATGGGAGACTCTAACAAAGCTATATGAGTCCAAGTCTTTGCACAATAAGATTTTCTTAAAGCGGAGACTTTATACCCTTCGAATGGCAGAAACCACGGCGGTGACTGACCACATCAACACAATAAGAACTCTATTTTCACAACTCACTACGTTGGGTCAACAAATAGAGGAAAGTGAACGTGCAGAGCTTCTACTTCAAAGTCTTCCAGATTCGTATGATCAGCTCATTATCAACTTGACCAATAATATCCTCACAGACTATTTAGTCTTTGATGATGTTGCAGCCGCCATCTTGGAAGAAGAAAATAGGCGCAAAAATAAAGGAGACAGAAATAGTTCAAACCAAGCAGAGGCATTGTTGGTGTCAAGAGGGAGATCAACGGAGCGTGGCTCCAGTGGGAGTCAAAGGCAGGGGAGGTCCAAATCAAGAAGTAAGAAGACTGTGAAATGCTACAACTGTGGCAGAAAAGGGCACTTCAAAAGGGATTGTTGGTTTAAAAAGGGTATAGAGAACACTGCAGAGTCATCAAAACCTCAAGGATGTGTTGCGAGCACCTCAGAAGATGGGGAGGTTTTATATAGTGAAGCAGCGACAATCTCTACAGATAGAGAAGAGCTTACTGAGGTCTGGCTAATGGATTCAGGAGCAACATGGCATATGACTCCTAATCGAGATTGGTTCCATACATATGAACCCATCTCTGGAGGCAAAGTGTTCATGGGTGATAATCATGCTGTAGAGATTGCTGGCATTGGCACCATCAAATTAAAGATGTATGATGGCTTAATTCGCACTATTTCAGGAGTGCGACATGTGAAAGACTTAAAGAAGAATCTTTTGTCCGTGGGACAATTTGATAGTCTTGGCTGTAAGATCCGAACAGACAATGGAATAATGAAAATTATCAAAGGAGCGCTGGTGGTTTTAAAGGCGAGAAAGACAGTTGCAAACATGTTTGTATTAATGGGAGAAACATATCATGGGGCAGAAGCGTCAATCGCATCAGCCAGTCCTGCAGAAGAGAAGACGATGATGTGGCATCAAAAACTAGGCCACATGTCAGAGAAAGGTTTGAAAGTTCTCTCTGATCAGAAGTTACTCCCTGGGCTTACAATGGTTACTTTACCCTTTTGTGAGCATTGTGTTACAAGCAAACAGCACAGGTTGAAGTTTGGCACATCAACAACTAAGAGCAAATGCATCTTAGACCTGATTCACTCTGATGTTTGGCAAGCACCGGTTGTATCCTTGGGAGGAGCAAGATACTTTGTATCATTCATAGATGACTTCTCCAGGAGATGTTGGGTGTATCCAATTAGAAGGAAGGCAGATGTGTTCGCAGTCTTTAAAATTTTCAAAGCGCGGGTGGAACTTGAATCTGAAAAGAAGATCAAGTGTTTGAGGACTGACAATGGAGGAGAATATACCAGTGATGAATTTGATAACTTCTGTCAACATGAAGGTATCAAAAGGCAGTTCACAACGGCATACACTCCACAACAAAATGGAGTGGCAGAGCGGATGAACAGAACTCTATTAGAAAGAACAAGAGCAATGTTGAAGGCTGCAGGTCTAGGAAAGTCATTCTGGGCAGAAGCAGTCAATACCGCCTGTTATGTGATAAATCGATCTCCATCAACTGCAATTGAGCTGAAGACACCGATGGAGATGTGGACTGGGAAGCCAGCTGATTATTCTCGATTGCATATATTTGGAAGTCCTGTGTACGTGATGTACAATACTCAAGAAGTCAGCAAGCTGGATTCAAAATCCAGAAAATGTATATTCTTGGGATATGCTGATGGAGTGAAGGGGTATCGCTTGTGGGATCCCACTGCCCACAAGGTAGTCATCAGCAGAGATGTTATATTTGCAGAAGATAAAATGCAAATGGAAGAAAATAATAGCATTTTAAAGGAGACTACAGAAGTCCAGATGGAAAATACTCAGAATCGTACTTCTTCTGAAGCTGCACCAGAGCTTGAAGAACAAGAACAAATAGAGTTTGAAACTCCTGAAGTTCGACGGTCAACTCGTGAAAGAAGACCACCGGCTTGGCACTCAGAATATGTTACTGAGAGCAACATTGCATACTGTCTTCTAACAGAGGATGGAGAGCCATCAACTTTCCATGAGGCTATCAAAAGCACAGATGTATCTATGTGGATGACAGCAATGCAAGAGGAGATTGAAGCTTTGCACAAGAATAACACTTGGGATCTTGTTCCGCTACCACAAGGAAGAAAGGCCATTGGCAACAAATGGGTTTACAAGATAAAGCGTGATGGCAATAATCAAGTGGAGCGGTATCGTGCAAGATTGGTGGTGAAAGGATATGCTCAGAAAGAAGGGATAGACTTCAATGAGATATTTTCTCCGGTGGTACGACTTACTACAATCAGAGTAGTCTTGGCGATGTGTGCTATATTTGATCTTCACTTAGAGCAGTTAGATGTGAAAACTGCATTTCTTCATGGAGAACTTGAAGAAGAAATTTATATGCTCCAACCAGAGGGTTTTGCTGAAACAGGCAAGGAGAACTTGGTTTGCAGGTTGAACAAATCTCTATACGGTCTCAAACAGGCGCCGAGGTGTTGGTACAAGAGATTTGATTCCTTCATAATTAGCCTTGGGTACAACAGACTCAGTTCAGACCATTGTACGTATTACAAGAGGTTTGAAGAAAATGATGTTTTCATCATTCTGTTGTTGTACGTGGATGACATGTTGGTAATAGGCCCCAACAAAGATCGAGTCCAAGAATTGAAGGCACAATTGGCTAGGGAGTTTGATATGAAGGACTTGGGACCAGCAAACAAGATTCTAGGGATGCAAATTCATCGAGACAGAAGTAAGAGGAAGATTTGGCTTTCTCAGAAGAATTATTTGAAGAAGATCTTGCGACGCTTCAACATGCAAGATTGTAAGCCAATTTCCACCCCACTTCCTGTTAACTTCAAATTATCCTCAAGTATGTCTCCTAGCAATGAAGCAGAGAGGATGGAGATGTCTCGAGTACCGTATGCATCAGCAGTGGGAAGTTTAATGTTTGCCATGATATGTACAAGACCAGACATTGCACAAGCAGTGGGAGCAGCTAGTCGATATATGGCAAATCCTGGTAGAGAGCATTGGAATACTATTAAGAGGATCTTGAGATACATCAAGGGTACCTCAGATGCTGCCTTATGTTATGGAGGATCAGAATTTACTGTCAAGGGTTATGTTGATTCAGATTTTGCTGGCGACCTTGAGAAAAGAAAATCCACTACAGGCTATGTGTTCATAATTGCAGGAGGAGCTGTGAGCTGGGTCTCTAAACTTCAGACTGTTGTAGCTTTATCCACAACAGAAGCTGAGTACATGGCAGCTACACAAGCTTGTAAAGAAGCAATATGGATGAAGAAACTTATGGAGGAGCTCGGGCACAAACAAGAGAACATTCTTTTGTATTGTGATAGTCAGAGTGCTTTGCATATTGCAAGGAATCCCGCGTTTCATTCAAGAACAAAACACATAGATGTTCAGTATCACTTTGTTCGCGAAGTGGTGGAAGATGGAAGTGTAGATTTTCAAAAGGTTCACACAAAGGAAAACCCAGCAGATGCTTTGACTAAACCAGTCAACACTGATAAGTATATATGGTGCAAATCCTCTTATGGCCTAGTAGAAACGTAAGCAGCATGCAGATGGCAAGTATAAGGATAGAAGAATCACAGAAGATCATGTGTGAAGACTTGATTAAATCATCAAAGTCTTCAAGTGGGAGAATGTGAAACATGTGAAACCAGCCACCTAAGTCAACAATGGTGGGAGTCAACAATGGTGGTAAAGCCATCCTTTCTTAGTCACAAATTGTAGGCACCGAACTTGTGCCACTTGCCTTTCCCTTTTGTCTCTTGCATGGATGCTTGCCTATAAATAGGCAATGCATCCAAGCATTATATGTACACCACAAGAGAGAAACAAGAGAGGAAGAGAAGAGTGAGAGAGGGAAAGTAATCCCACAAAATTGTGAGGTATTTGTGAGAGAGTAAGTGAGGTGTTTTCTCCTATTAATAGAGAGATTTCAGTTGTTCTCCTATTAGTAGAGAGAGGTTGTAATTCCCACATTACTTAGTAAAATCCTTCTATACTTGCCCGTGGACGTAGCCAAATTGGGTGAACCACGTAAATTCTTGTGTGTCTAATTTCTCATTTTATCCTATTCTTTGCCTTTTATCTTGTCGGGTTTGCATGTCAGTATCCTAACATAACATGTTTCGGAAAATGACACTCATAATTGACCTGAAAACCAGTGACCTAGCCCTAACACATGCCATGGACAACAACTATGACATCAAGTTGCATTTAGCAACTTTCTTACAAGATTGTCAAACTATCGAAGCTCGATCTGGTCTCTAACTATGATATCAAGTTTTTTGCTGCTACCAAAAACAGAAGGTTGCATTTTGCAACTTTCTTACAAGATTGTCACGCAATCAAGCTCAATCTCGTCATGCATGTTAAGTAGACAAAGACAGGAATGATCTCGTTATTAGATGCAATAAAGTTTTGTTGTCACGTGTCAAACCTGATAGAAAATACAAGACCACTGGATGATTTTATTTTACATTGGGAGTCTGATTAATTTTTTTAAATATAAAAAAATATTTAAGCTTGCTAATATATTTTTACTAAAAAATTTATTAAATCATATGAAACCTAACATTATATGATTCAGTTAATTTGATAAGTTCAAGAGCAAATCAAACGACTAGTAAAAAAGTAGTTTGACTATGAAAAAATTCAAGATGATATTTAAAAAAAAAATATTAAGACAATAATATATTGGATTGACTCGATTCAACTTGGATTAACCTGTCAAATTCATGACATATGTCATGAGACCATAATAATCATATATAAAACAAATCAAAATAAATTGTAAAAATCAATTATCAGTCAACTCAATATTGAAGAATAAAATTAAAAAATAAAAGAATTAAAAAAAAAACAAAAAAACAATCTCTGTCAACTCTAATTAACCTTCCAAATAACTCATTGTCGAAGGATGAAAATTAAAAAAAAAAATTCGTTGAAAAAAATGATTCGCGTCAACTCAGGTTAACCCGCCAAACTTATGATTCGATTCATGAAGCATAAATAAATTCATAGAAAACAAATAAAAAAATGACATGGGTCAGCTTGGGTTACCCTACTAAATCCGCAACTTAGATCATGAGACTCAGATAACCTCACATAAAGCAAATCAAAATAAATTATGAAGTGCAATGAGTCAATCGAGTTAACCCACTAAACCTGCAACACGAGTAGGGGTGATCATTTTCGGTTCGGTTCGGTTTTTATAAAAAAAAAAAAAGTAACCAAACCGAATTTAAAAAAAACCAAAACCGATTCAAACCGACTAGTTTCGGTTCGGTTTGGTTTTTTTGGACAAAAACCTATTCAAACCGGTTTGGCTCGGTTTTTTCAGTTTGACTCGGCTTTTTCCGGTTTGGCTCGGTTTTTTTGGTTTGACTTGGTTTTGGCTCGATTTTTTTCCAGTTTGGCTCGTTTTTTTCGGGTTTGGGTTCGGTTCGTTTGGTTTGGTTTCAAAATTTTAATTGGTTTTTTTCACAGTTCTTTTTTCTAGTTATTTTTTTCCGGTTTTCTCGATTTAATCGGTTTTTTAATTTTTTTACTCACCCCTAAACACGAGTCTGGAATATCTATGAAAAAATCATTAAAAAATCATGAAATAAAACTCTAATAAACTAGAAAGTTAAAAAAAAACATAAATTAAAAAAAAAAAACAATATTAAAATGAACTTAGTAACCATGAAGTACTAGCCCCGTTTGTTTGCTGGAAAATAGTTTCCTTTTGGAAAATAAATTCCGGGAAAGTAAATTATTTTTCGATGTTTGGTAGTGTAATGAAAAATAAGTTGGAAAATATTTTCTAGTGTTTGGTTATGTCATGGAAAATGAGCTGGAAAATAACTTATTAATGTTTTTTTTTAAGTTTATTAAAATAATGAGGAACAAATCTTACAAATTAAAAAGTTGAATGAGAATGAAATTGAAAAAAACTAATTTCATAAATTATCTCAAATAAAATAAATAATAATAGAAATCAAATCTAAAAATAAAAATAAAATAAAATATGAAGAAATTAAATAATAATAATTAAAATTTCATAAATTATTTCAAATAAAATAAGTAATAATCAAAAGAATAAGGGCTAAATTTGATAGATAAAAAATTTCAATTAAAAAATGATAAAGGAAAAACAAATAACAATTATAAAAATGAAGACCAAAGTTAATATAAAAATTAAATTTTAAGGGATGAAATTGAAAAACAAATATTCAAAACAAAATATATATAACAATTAAAAGTTTGAGGATCAAATTTGATATAATCAGCAAATAATATGATATTTCTAAATTTTTCATAACTTTCAGAAAGTGTTTTCTGTCCAAAATAAAAGAAAAATAATATTTTAAAAACCAAGCTAAATTTTTTTTAATTAAAAAATATTTTTTATTAACCAATTTTTTTAATAACAAACAAACATACAAAATTTAAAGTTGCGGGCTGAGCTTTAGCGAGGGGCTGAGTCAAGAGTGAAGGGTGAGCGAAGTGATTGAGTTAACGATGTTCGTGTATAGAAAGGTAGAGGAACGGTGAAGCGGAAGATTTTCTATTAGAAGGCATGGAATTGCCGAGTCGATAGACGACGGGAGAGTGTCTTCCCCATTTCTTATCCATCTTCCATTACAGAATAGAAGCATTGGCCTAGGAATTGGGGATAGTCCCATTTCGCTCTGTCAATCCGGAATTAAGAATAGACCGGGCGTAATAATTCTCGAAAAAGAGGAAGTCGGGCTTTTCTTTCTTTCTAAGATCACAAGGGAAAAGTATAGCGGCACTGATCAGTGAGTAAACTCTTCCTTCCCTGTCCAGAGTATCCTCCCCGTGACAGCAAGAAGGGAGGGCACTGCACGTTAATGTTTTGTGAGGTGGTGGGTAAAATCACCGCCTTTTTTCAGTTTTTGTTAATTCATAATAGAAAACACAGTAGAATAGAAAGGTTGTAGTAGAACACAAGACTTCACATGGTTACGACAAATTGCCTTTTATTTTTAAATTCACAGACCATCTATTTTTAATTTTTAAATTATATTTTTATTTATTAAAATACTATATTGTTCCTAGATGACTTTTATTATTGCTAAAAAATTAAAAAAAAAATATTAAAAAAAAAACTTCTGAAGTTGAGAAAATGAAAACACCTTTCAAACAAAGGCTTAAGTTTTTTTCTTGACTTAAACAAATTTTTATTAACCAATTTTTCTAAAAATAAATGAATATTAAAAAGTTTTAAAAGTTATTTTAGAAAAGTTTTTTCCATGAAATAAATGTGATAAGACTCGACAAAGATTACACTAGTTTCAGTCAGCTAACACTTTAATAAACAGGTGCTCCATTTTTATCCTCATTTTCATTTTTCTTTTTTATTTTTTTCTTAAATTTTTTTTTTAATTTAATCCTCAGATTTTTTTTAATAATCACCCGAGTTGCTTTTGGAGCGGCATGTCAACTTTTTTTATTGATCGGCTGGGTTGCTTTTAGTCTAGTCAAGTCGATTGGATCACGTAGAGGAGACTCCCACACGGTTTAATTTTAAACGTGATGTTGTAACCCATTTTTGGGTCCCCACACAAAAAGAAGAAAATACAGAAAAAAATATTTGGAAGAAATTAAAAAAAAAATAGCAGTGAAAAGAGGATATCAGAGTGCCCAGAAAATAGCTAAAAATTAGTTGAGGAGGTTCAAAAATACAAAGATTGGAATTTAACAGTATATCGTTGACTGATAGGAGCCCTGTTGACAAAGAAAATTCAATTTGAGGAAGAAAAGTCCAAAATCAAATGTTTATGGACTCAATTAAATTTTATTGAAGGATTAATTGAATTTATGAAGGGTTTAATTGCAAGAAAAAATAATTTTTAAGTCAATTTAGGCTTTAATTGGAATAAATTAAAGTTCTAAGGTCAAATTATAATTTTTTAGAGTTGATTTGGTCAAATCAAGGGCTTAATTGCATAAATATTAAAGTTGGATGACCAATTAAGGACTTGATTGAAGAAATACAAAACCAAGGACCAAACTGAAAAGGCATGTAAATTGAAGAACTGATTTGAAATCTGACGTGTTTTGGCGCCAGTTTCCATTTAAATGAAACGGCGCATTTTGGGCAACACGGCACCATTTCATGCATTATCACTGGAAAAAAAAAATAAAGAAGTAAAAACGGTGTAGTTTTGAACGGCACCATATATGTCTTCTTCTTCCCCTGGATGCGCAGAGGATAGGGGAAGAAGAAGCATTTGTTCCCTTGCTTTTCTCATCTTCCTCTCTTTCCCAAAACCCAAAAACAAACCCGACAAAAACCCTCACTTGCCTAAACCCTGATCCATGGCCTACCACAAGATGAAAATGCAGAGGGAACAAGCTTTGTGGGCGGCCCTGAGGCGGTTGCCTAGTGGCCGCCCGGCCACCCCCTACCCTGTGCCATGACTGGACAGGGGTAGTAAACCTTTCTCCCAATTTGTTTTTCTATAAATACCGACAAAAGAGAGCAGAGAAAGGAGGGGGAAAAAGAAAGAAAAACGAGGACGAATAGAGGGAGGATTAAAAAAAAAAGAGAGGAGGGAAACATATAAGAAGAAAGGAAAGACAGAGTGATATTATGAGAAGAAAAACATAGAGGAACATATATAAAAAAGGAAACCGAGAGACAGAAGAGAAAGTAGAGGATAGAGAGGAGAGAAACAGGAAAGGAAAAGGGAAAGAACAAAGAATAGAGAGGGGGGGAAGATAGGGAAAAATTTGAAAACATAGAACGAACAGGAGAGTTTGAAAAGGAATTGTTTGAGGTGCAGAGAAGAGAAAAGGAAAGAAGCTAGAGGAGCAGTAGAATAAACAAAAGGCCAGAGGAGGAGGAAGCAGGGAGAAGCAGAGGATAAAAAGAAGAATAGTCACCGCAACACCACCGTCTGCAGCCCCAGTGCCACTCCTCCACCATCAAAGTCACTGCAGGTCAGCCCTCATCCCCTTCCCTTTCTTCTTCTTCTTCTTCTTCTTCTTCACCTCGGTCTCCACTATTCTGCTAAGGAACAGTGGAGAGCCACTGTTCATGGCTGGGCCAATTCTTGCCCAGCCCGCATAACTAGGTCGGCCCGGCCCACGTCAAAATAGTTGGGTCAAGTTCGGCCCAGTCCAAAAAAATTCAAAAAAAAACATTTTGAAAAATTTGTGATTTTATCGAGTATTTTTCTACTGAATTTTGCTTAATATTGATTTGTGTTTTTATACCGTAAAGATACAAATTCGGTATTAAAATACTTGGTAAAATTAAAAAGAAAAAAAAATGTTTTTGTTTTCATGCATACGACCAAGTCTCTCAAAGAGAAAATAAATCATATCATATTTTCATACAACAAAAATGCAAAAATATGCATTAGCATGCATTTTGACTTTAATAACCAGTTTATTAAAGTTACAAGATCTAGGCCAATATTTTAAAAATTCTAAAAAAAAAATATTTAGTTTTCTTTTAGTATCTAGGGTTACGACCATACACGTAAGATGTATTCCAAATGTTAAATTTTTTTGTTGACGTTAGAATGGTTAGGTTTTACCCGATAAGATAAAAATCTTCTTATCGAGGAGGGCTTTTCTTGAACCATAAACAAACCAACAATTAGAAATACAATGAACTTAGCATATATCAGACAATTAAACAATGCAGCTTACCTTAGGTAAGGTGTATTTGGGGTGCTAATACCTTTTCTTTACGCAATCAGTCCCCGTACCTGATCTCTGAGACCAGTTAGCGTTCCTAGTGATCAAAATATTAGGTGGCGACTCTCATTCTATTTTTCCACCAATAAGAGACAAGAATTCATTATATTCCCCATACTTGCTAGATAGATACACAATACATGAGGGTGAACTATTCGTCGGGACGCCGCACACATGCGACACCCGAGTTAGGCAAAGAGTTGAGTTAGGAGGGGGTTTTTTTATCAATTTTATCCCTTTTTCAATTTCATCCTTGAGTTTTTGTTGCTAAATAGCCAGGTTTTCTTTGGACTAGAGAAGTTAATCGGATCACGTTGGAGCAACTACGACATAATTTAAATTTAAATTTAAGCTAGGTAAGAAATTAGATTAAAAAATTTCAAGATTGAATTAAATATAATACTAAAATCAAATAGTTATTTATAGAAAAGTAGCCAGTAAACTAATATTTCCTATTCTATCATGACAACCAGTATAAGAAGCATTTCTTGTGTATAATTTTCGTGTTTTATCATGGCCTATAAAATGGTTAGTCTCTCCTGTTTATGGGTCTATATAATGGCTGTGTGCTATGCAGTATCTCACTTTTCACATGTCATAATATTTATTTTGCTATTAATAAAGTATGTCAGTCTATGCATTTCTTCACTGGTATTTATTGGTTGTAGACTTGTAGTTAAGTTCATTTTGCGGTATCTTTGTGATACTTCGTCCTTTGTTCAAGCATGTTAGCATTTCGTTCTAGCACGGGTCTATTCATCGGTTGTACTCGTCAACACTCCTCGGCGAGTTGATTGTGAGGAAAGCACTAATTTTTTTTTTTAATTTAACATGGGTGTCCGGATTAGCTTGCGCGTACCTCGATTAATTCTACGGGTCCTAAAGTTAATAACCATGTAAGTCTCCAGTGGCCATTATATGAGCAACCACAGGGTTCAAACCTAAGATCACAGAGAGAGCAAACCTCTTGGTCTCAAGTTCTTATTATTGAGTCATCACCTAGATGGTTAGGCATCAATTTCAATTTACTGGTAACTAACTGAAAAAAAAAAAAAAAAGAGTCAGGTTTTAACAGGGTCAGGCCTTGATTTATAGATTAGTAGTTTAATTCAGGTTTTTAGTCGATTTTTTTCCAAGTAAACTGAATTTTTTAATCAACTGAATTTTTTCCAAGTCAGCCGATTTCTGCATCCACCTTTCTAACTATGTGTTAAATATTACATCTCAAATCTACAGTATCGTGAATTGATTTTGACAGTTTCTTTTCATATTCTAATACGGGGAAAATGCTAAACAATTGCCAAAAAAAAAGGGGGGGCAAAAAGAACAAATGATTGAAAAAAATTCATATATGATTTCTTATGATAATCAATTACAGAGAAACGCAGTCAATTACAGAGAAACGAGTCTAGAAATTTAATAAGAAGACGAGTGTGGACCGCCAAGGTTTCCACTGGTACTAGTCCATCCTTCTTGAATTTGAATGGAATACTGCAAATTCCAAAGTACATCTTCTATTGATGGCCGAGCTCTTGATTCTTTGTTTAGGCAATTAATGGCCATTTCAGCTGCAGTTTTTAGGGATTCATATGCAAAAGTACCCCGTGTGGATGGATCGACCAAGGCTTGTAACTTCGATGGCGCTTCTGCCAAGCCTTTTTCGAGCTGCAAATTGAACCCAAAAAAAAGAAAAAAAAATTTAAGCAGTCATAACCCCATGATCGGCACCGTATAAAGGCAGCTCCAAAATAATGTTATCAGATTTATATTGAACATGTATTTACCTGTATCCTTAACTCGTCCAAAGCACGGTTGGATGTGACAAGCTTACCCGTAATGACTTGAAGTAAAATGACACCTAGTTGATAGACATCTTCTTTTTCTGCATTTTCACTACTGCATGTAGGAAGAGGACTCAGGCAAGATGACCTTGATTATTCAGTAGTATAAAGGTGTGAAAAAACGAAAACAGGAGGAAGACTTGCCTGTTGATATTGAACGCATCTTGTCCATTGAGAGGACTCTCCGAGCCTACCTGCAAAGTTCAAAAAACAAAACAAAAAAAATTCAGAAGTGTAAATCCAAAGTGCTTCAAATATGAAGAATCTCAATTCTCAATCCTTCTGCCCTCACCTTTGATGGCAGGGGAATCTTGTAGTCACTGAGTTTCGCAGTAAGAGTATCATCCAACAAAACATTCTCGATCTTTACGTTATTCCCAAAAATGCCAGGAGCAACTCCAGTGTGCAAGAACTGGATTCCCCTCGCAACGCCAATGATAATAGCCATTCTTTGTGGCCATCTAAGCATCTCCCTTTTTCTCTCATCTGTCGTATCAAGAATCAATCTTACTTTAGGCTTCAGCAAGACAGCAATGATAAAAAAAAAAAATTATGTGATGTTTGCTATTTTACCAGCTAGGTAATCTCTTAGAGATCCATTGGAGACGTGTTCAAGGACAACAAATACTGTGCCAGCTGTGCTCGAATGATCCTGATATGTGACGATGGTGTGTCCGAGAATGCTGACCAAATGCAGATGCCTCAGCTTTGATAGTACCTCAATCTGCTGGATCATGCTTTGAGGCAAATTCTTCTGCTTTAGTTTCACACATTTCACCAGGACTACTGAACCATCTATGAGACAACCTTTATAGAGCTGTAGATTACAGTACAGAATAGCATTTAGTTCAAAGGGCTTTGTTATTGATGAGCTCTAGTAGCTATGACATGATGTGAGCCCATTGAAAAGTTCTGAGTCTTACTTGTCCCTGGGATCCTTCTCCTATAAAATTCAATGGATCAAAGTTGTTTGTTGCATCTTCCATTTCCTCCAATGTGAAGACACGATAAGGCGGAAGCCCTATTGCTGCCGACCTCATCGTCTGAGGCACACGCCCTGTGGAAATTCATATCATGCGTAATTTTGAAAATCCAACAAACTAACTTCACATGAAAACGCAAAGAGGAGAGAAAATCAAATGGTAGCTAGGCGGACTTACTTGAATCAACGGCTCTGCGAACAGACTTTTTACTGGCAACAGACCTTTTACTGGTAACAGATCCATCAAATATGCTATATACATGATCATCAGCTGCTGCTGTTTTTGATCTTCTAATGATCACAAAAATCAATAATCCAAGAACACCTGCGATCCCAAGAACACCTCCAAGAATACCAAGTACTATTCCAAGTTTGATAGTGGAAGACTTGTGCTCCTTACTTTTAGCTGGGGGCTTCACAGCCAATGCTTCTTTATTGCAGAATGAGTAAGGGTGCTGGTAACTTGCATTTTTACCGCCAGACAAGCAATTCCATGAGCTGATGACTGTCCGAGTTGAAGTGTTGGTTGCAATGCAGGAAGGTAATTTTCCAATCAAAATGTTGTGAGAGATGTCCACAAATTGAAGCTTAACACTGCAAGATATATTTGTTGGAAGAGCCCCGCTTAATTGATTCTGGGCTAAATCAAGATACTGAAGTGAAGGAAGAGAGAACAAAGCAGGTGGGATTGGTCCGATGAGTTTGTTGGAAGAGATGTCCAACTGCTGAAGCTGATTGAATTTCTTGATTTCTGAAGGAATAACAGATCTCAAGGAGTTGTTCTTCAGGATGATGGTAACAAGATCGTTACCTAGCGAAGGAAAGGTTGGTCCAAGATGATTGCCACCCAAATTTAGCTCTTGAAGTAGAACTAAGCTTCTGAGATCTGGGACTGTTCCGTTCAGCAAATTGTGAGCCAAAACAAGACTAGTGAGATTCTTTAACGACAGAATATCTTGAGGAATCTGGCCATAAATGAAATTATAGCTGACATTAAGTGCTTGAAGAGACCAAAACCTGTTGATCATGGTAGGCAAGGGACCCCACAATCCCAAGGACACAAGTGACAACACCTTCAAATTTGAAAGCTTTGTTAGGGTGGTGAAGAAAGCATCTATAGAGAAGTTGTCAGACAAGGTATTTTGTTTTGGGCTGCTGGGAGATGCAGAGGAGCTGCTTTTGTTTCCAACGACAGTTAATTCAGTTACATGACTATTTGAGCAAACAACTTTTAGAGAAGGTGAGGGAGGGAGATAGCAAAAGTTGGTCCAGTTATTCCATCCTTGAAGAACCTGAGGATATTCAAGGAGTTGCTGAACCTGGAAAAGAATTCTTGTTTCACTTGGCGCTAATTGTCCTCTCGAAATTGAGACTTGCATGACAATCAGAGTGAATAGAGCTGTGAACGAGCAAGTGAAACTGGAGATCCGCATTTTCTCCGTTTCTTGGAAATTTGAAGTGGAAATCCGAAACCTTAACTTCGATAGTCCATGGCTTGTGTACTGGATCAGTTGCTAGCTTAGCTTAAAAACTCATCCTCCCATGCTTCGAGAGTAGCATTTTTTATTGTATTTGCTCCTGCAAACGAGCTCTCAACACCGCACATCACTCTGACTCTGAATTCAATTCAAGCCATTTTAGTTTGCCACGTTTATTGTTTATTATCGTAGACCCGCGAATATCGAGTGCCTGCATTCACGCACCATGCCACGAGACCTTCGGGAGACCTCAACTCTTTCTTCTTTTTTTTGCATGATCAATAAACAATAAAATACCTCAAATATCAAAATGTCAGTGTCAGCAATGAATGTATGCAAACGACGTACCACACTAAAATCTCATGGTTTTAAATTTACGTACATGACCATTGGGATTGGGTGGACCGGCGAGAGAGGGTGTGTCGGTGAGAATTATTGTTTGATTTGTTTTAATTTGAATCTGAGTGGAAAGCAGAAGCAACGTTGTCCCTAATCATGAACTACTTGTCATGTAACGGCATAGCTAGTTCTACCTAATCTATTCTTCCCTTTTAATTTACAGGAGGACGCTGTCGTTTCCACCCTCTTTTAGAAATTAAATATTATTTTGGAATTTGGCCACTCTTTCTGGAATTATGTACAGACACGTAAGCTTTGGGACATGACAGCAGTTAAAGCATACCTGGATTCAAAGGGAGAAGAAGACAAGGCAATTAAGCTAATTCGAGGCACGCAGCTCCTTACACGGACACGTGACAGAGTGGTTGTAAGATGTGCCTTGCACGCGTGGGATGAACTTAGGCCCTCATGAATCATCGTCCGAAAGAACACCCTACGAATTAATTGTATTCTAAGATAAAACAAATAGCCCGTGACATGATTTCGTGTATATGCAACGTAAAGCAAGCAAACTGTCAAGGTATTGGTTAAAAATCAATATGGTGGCTAGGACAGGAATTTTTTTTTTTTTTTTTTTTTTTGTCTTTTGACTTTATAACTACTGGGCGCTGGATATAGTGGGTGGGATCTGTTCTTTCTTATAATTATGAAAGTGAATTGTAATGTGATAGGCAGTTGAAATGCACATGGTGTGCCTCGAATCCGTAGAAAAGGATGCCTTTTAATAGTAATAAATGGGCAGGAGAAAAATAGAGATTTGAATAATGTAAATGGTAACTTGTTTGTTGAATGTCCTTGGAGTGCCTTTGATTTTTATTTTTATTTTTTTTTTCCTAGGTTGTTTGGTAGCTATTATAATAATAATTATTTTTAAAATATTTTTTCTAGAAAATATATTAAAATAATAATTTTTATTTTTAATATCAGTACATCAAAATGATTTAAAAATATTAAAAAAAAATTATAAAAATATAAATATACATATTATTTTAAAAATATATATTTTTTAAAAAATACAAAATCAAATAAGCTATCAACAAGATTCTCATTGTAAAAGCAAGGTTTAATATGCAAAGTCAAGAAGTGACGTAAAAGAAAATGAAAAGATAGTACAAATAAGTTTATGATGGCAATTGGTGAAGAGCGAGACAAGATGGAAAATCAACTCATTTGGATAAGTTTATTAGTTAAATTTTAGTTAAAATAGCTAAAAAAACCATTTTAGTTAGCTAGCTAGAAAATATTATTACATTCATGCTCTTTAGAGTAAAGAGTTATTTATATTTTTTTAATTATTATTAAAATTGATTGAATTTCAAATACTGTAGTAAATATTGAAAATTAAACTTTATAATTTGTTTTAATTTATTTCCTATAAATTTATCTAAATTTCATAATTTAAGCATGGCGAGTTAATCCTGATTAACATGGCTCATTTTTTTAGTTGAATCTTATTTTTAATTTTATTCTTTAATATTTGGTTGAATGAGAATTGAGTTTAATATTATTTTTTATAGGGTTATTTAGGTCTCATAACTTAGATAACATATTTAATAAGTTAACATAAATTGTTCCGTATCAATTTAATATGTTACCTTTTCAATAAAAAAAATTTTAAAAAAAAGATATTATCTTAATTTTGTAGTCAAATTATATTTTATTTAATCGTTCGAATTATCTTTAAATTTGACAAATTAACCAGATCATATCAGATCAATTTTCATATATTTTTTAATTTTTTTTCCTCGTTAAAAAACACATCAACATAATTTTTTTACATAAAAGCAATGATATAGTTTGTTTGCTGTGCGGGTTCCCTGTTTATTCTAAACTGCTCCTCACTTGATTCTAACTAATATTAACATTTTTAGCCTGCAAATTGGCCAATGAGCATCTTTTCTCGATGACTTTGTCTCAAATTTGGACAAAAATGAATACAAAATGCCACCGGCGTCTTCCACTAGGAATGTTTTTGGTACATCGTTTTCATGGATTATGAAGAGCCGAAATTCACGTACAAGGAGCATCAGCTACAGGATGCGTCTGAGCAAGTTGAAATAACCCTTTTTTTTATTCTCATTTTCCTACATCAAACCAATGCAAAAACTAAAATAAAATAAATCACTAACAGTTTTTGCACCACCAAAGCCACCACCACAATTATCTAAGTGATAGTTTAATAATAAAAATTTGAGATAAAAAGTTTATTTTTTATTAATTTTAAATTTAAATCCTGTAATTGTTTATATAATAGTTATCAAAGACTTTTATAATTATTAATTTTAAAACTCATAAAATTAATAAAATTAATAAAGGTACATAAAAACTGACCGGACACACACCTGCACCTAAACCACCCGTCAACCTAACCCTCCAACTCATCAGAATCAGCCATTAAACCACTCAACCACAACCTTAAACCACCAAGATAGCAGCCGCCAACATAGCCTGAATCAAACACCACACCAACCAGCAACAGTAGGAAACGACAACTGGCTCGAGCCACTCACAACCGCTAAGTTGATATCCACTCAACCACACCGCTAAACCAGTTAACCCGAGACAACACCAACAGCCACACTAGCACAAACAACTAAACCAGTAGCCGTCAAAATAAACCATAAACTACAGCCTTTTCCACCCAAAAATCAAATCGTTTTCAGCCTCTCTTTTTTTTTTTTTTCAGGTTCAGCGTCGGCGCATGTGATACGCATCGGCGTTCCCCAGCACGACCAGACATGCCAGCGCTTGAGACGCACACGCCGACACAACCTCATCCTCTTCCAACGACCAGCAAGGGTAAAATAGTTATTACCCCTTTATCTTTTACATGGATATTTGAAATATTGGGATCCAACCCATTGCTTAACAACTCTAAGGATACGAAACCGCTGAAGATTTAATTTTTAGATTTGATAACGTTGGGATCAATATCTCATAATGAGGTTGGGAGAACAGGTGACAGCGAGATTATTCAATGTGTAATTGTTTGGACTTTGGCCCAGTATTGAGATTTTATGAGTGGAAGTGTATGTTTGTTCGTTGTGAAATTTTGTGCAAGATAAAGATTCTCAATTATTTCCCTTTTATTTTATTAAATAAATATTAGAATTATTTTCATATAAAAAGTAATTTTCGCTTTTCTTTGTGTGATTGTTTTGGGTGTATATACAATAATCTCGTGTGAATCTTCGAGGTGGTGGCGGCCAACAATGATGCGTTTGTTTCCGAACGTTTTTTTAAAAAAAATATTATCACAACCAATTTTTGAGATCACAATTGTCTAGTACGGGTTGTCTTATTTATTTTTATATTTAAAAAAAAATTAAAAAATTTAAATTTTTTTATTTCAAATTAATATGTTTTTGATATTTTTAGATATTTTGATGTGCTAATATCAAAAATAATTTTTAAAAAAAAAATTAATATTTTTTTATAAAAAACACTTTAAAAAACAACCACAACAACATTCTCAAACAGACATCAATATTTTTTTTTTCAAAAAAAAAATAAGCTAAAGAATCATTACATCTTTGAAAAGTCTTATCCCTTTGAAAAAAATTGAAGACAGACTTTATTTTTAAAATATATTTCTTTTTTTTAATCTAGACCTAAGGGTGCCCTGACAATATATTTTCGATCCACTTCTTCAGCTTACCAATAAATTATTATCCTGCTCGAAGCCATCTCCTAGATGATAACATTTGATTTTATACAAAAAAATAAAATAAAATAAAAAAATCAAGTAATTATTCTTTTAACCTTTATTTATAACTATTATTGTTTAAAATCTTTCAATGTATAGGATATGATTAATATCTTCTCTATTATTTAGTCAATCTCTTACCTTAAACCTCTAAAAATCAATTAGAATTTTTTAGTTTCTATAAAAACTAGATGGTAAATCTTTTTTTCTAACATTCCCCCTGTTTTCCTATCAATTCATCGAGATACCCTTATCGACACAAGTCACATATGAGTGATTTCTTGAGAGACATGGTCGGTTGATCACTTGAATGGGATTAAAATTCAGTTTTCAATTTCAAATACAACCCACATTGTAATTTAATTAAATTACTTGTAATATATTCTTAATATTTGCAGCAAAAAAAGGGTGTAATTTAGTTGTGATATCTTATTTTTACTGGAATTAATTAGAATCTTGGTGTTCAGAACAAACTGGTATTTATAAGAACATATGTTTTCTTTTATCCTGCTCTCCTTATAAGACAGCCCTTGTTGCGTGCTTGTATTAAGCTCAACTGGACTAAAGAAATACAAAAATGAAATTGGTCAAACCATAATAAAGAAGCATACAAATTGAGAGAGAGAGAGAGAGAGAGAGAGAGAGAGATGGGGTGTGAGGGTGTTGAAGGCTTACAGAGAAAAGGGAGAGTAAACAAGGAAGCAGGCTGTGACGAAAAAAACAATAGAAGAAGGGCAAAAACCGACTGCAAACAAGGATTGAAGCCATTAGCATGCCTAGCTCGACAGCCTCAAACATCAAGTGCGGGATGGATAACAAGTTCAGGATTAGATCTTGCATAGAATCATCCAAAGATCTCTCGAACACATCATCAAGATGCAGTCAGTGGAAACGGCTAGAGACAACTCAAAGGACTCTTCCAACTTTGAAGTTGATTAAATATATTTATACAAGAATCTTCATATTCATTAATCGTAGCTGATTTAGCTTTGTTCCATTGAGGAAAAGCCATTCTACTTTGCTATCTCTAAACAGTATGAACCCGATTACAGAAAATTTTACCTGGTAACCACAGAAAAATCAGAAGTTACCTTACATTTCTGCAACGGGAGACCCTTCTTTGCTTCCTCTGCTACTTCGATTTTCTAATATCATGACCACAGCCCAACAGAAACTGGTGCTCTTTTCTTCGTTATTACCACGACTTAATGAGGGAAAGCTGATCCGTCAGGATTGCATTTTAAAGAGGAAAAGCTGGTCCATCAGAATTTCAAACCAGCATCACAATGTATAATTAATTGAGGTGAAATCAGCCCGTGTTCTCCAATGCAACAGAGGCAACATCGTTAATCCTCCAGAGTTTTTGGACCATCAATCTTATATATTAATGCGATGCCTTCTCCTGATCAGGTATCCAATTACATGGAGATAAGGTGCAATCAGTCTTGGGCACAAGAGACATCCTGGTATACTGAAGCCTGTCAATTTACTCCACGAGGACCATTTCTAACAAATCGTGGCACTCAGGTGAAGACTCGACAGATGAAAACTCAACCGAGCATCATCAAAGAACTATCCCAAGTAATTGCGGTCCTATCTCTAGGAAATTCCCAAATGCAACACCACAGCCCCCTGAGTTAATACAAGATCAGAATCAGAACCAGATAACTTACATTTAATGTCAGAATTTAGAATCCTAAATTTATAACAAAAAAAATTTATAAATTCTCACCCGCGGTCATCCTTGGAGGCATGTAACTATTGGCCATGGTGTTGCAGGATCTTGAACCCATTGAGGGCTTTTATGAAGTCACCAAATTATGTGGGTCTCAACATTTGCACAGATTAAAAATAGGACCATATGTGCATGATAAACAAGAAGAGCAACTGAAATAGTGAAACTCAATATACAATTCTAAGATATTAGAAATTGTGGGCCAAACTTCAACATATCCCCCATGAAATTGGTCAGCCGTTAATAGGACAAAACACACAAATCTTGGAGGGGTGAAGGCATAGAAGCAAAAAGGAGAATGAATAAGGAAGCAAGTAGTGGAAAACAAAAGCATAGAAGAAAGGCAAAGAAAGCTAAGTAGGATTGAAGCCATTGGCATAACCTACCATTCAAAAGGAACCCTTGAATGGCACACACATACCAAAAAAACAGTTGTAAAGGAATTTTCCCGACAACTCTGCAATAAGGAATGCGGGATAGATAATATGTGCAAAATGGGCTCCTGCTTAGTCATTCAAAGATCTCCCAACCTCATATTAATGATCCACAACAAAGCAAACAGATAGGCCCAAAGCAAAATGCAAAACCAACATCAATGAAATAGCAGCCAGCGCGAACTCAATGGTGTATTCTGCAATTTAAATTGGCTAAGTTTATTTAAATTTATACAAGAAGTTCATATTTTCTTATCATAAGCGATTTAGCGCATTGCAGAAGAAACCATTCCACTTTGCTTCCCCTAAATGTAACAGTCCAATTACAGAAAATGTTGCCTGACAAGCACAGAATAATACAACAATTACCTTATATTTCTGCCACATCAAACTCTTCTTCATGCTCTTCCTCTTCTTTGCTTCTCTGATCATAACTATCACGATCAGAGCCCAAGAGCAACCGTTGCTCTCTTTCTGCCTTATTTCCACCACTTTTTATGAGGGAAAGCTGATCCATCGAAATAGCGTTTCGCTTGTAGTTCCAAACAAGCATCGAAATGTAGTCCTGCGGTGAAACCAGACCTTGCTCTCTCATGGTAAATCGTTGATCCTCAAGAGTTTTTGGATCATCAAGCCTTATATATTCAAGCAATGCCTTCTCATGATCAGGTATCCAATTACTTGGAAATGGGGTGTAATCAGTCTCGGGTACATGAGACATCCTGGTATATTGAAGCCCATCAATTGACTCCGCGAGGCCCATTCTTAGTAAATTGTGATAATCAGGTGAAGACCCTTTCTTCTCCTTCAAAGGACGACTCAAATTCCGAGAACCAATCTTATACACCTTTGCACGTGAACGCAACTTGTATTTTGCAGCATAAAGCTTTGCAAGTGAACCCCTTATAATGTAAGAACAGAAGTTCACAATTTTCTTCCGATTGTCAGCATATCTATACCACTCAACCATTGTTGACAAAAATTTGTTCATTTGTGCATTGGTGTGAGCTTGAGTAGCATGGAACATCCTGAAACAAGGCTGTGGGTCTGGATCTCTGTCCCCTTTCAGAAAGTTCAACTTCCTAAATTGCTTAATGCATTGTTTCAAGCTCGCTGTGACTGACAAAAGGGTGCCCACACCTTTTTCACTAATGATCTTCCCACCAGTGGCAGTGTACCGTAGAGTTGGATACACAACTCTTCGGCACAACACATGATCAAGAAACATTATACCTTTAGTTATGTGCTCGATCGGGAGGCTCTCATTGTCAAGCTTAAGCATGTATTTCTGATCAACAAACTCAATCAATTGCTTCCTCAATGTAGCTGCATCTGCTCTAGGTCCTCGCATACCAATCAAAATGTGACCCCCATGTCTAACATAATCCATCTTCCTAGTTTTGTCTGGGCCACTTGTTGGCACAAATTCTGGCCAAGATGTATTCCCCTGTTCTGCTTCCCCTTCTGGACTATTCCATATGACATCACTCTTTGAAGGACGATAGAACTCCTTAATCTTACCCTCCATCCAACGGTCCAATTCATCTAAGCAGATATTAGCCAAAAGAGGACTGAGAATCCCACAGTGCCCCCATGAAGGAACCTTCTCTGCCTCCTCAGGTGCAAACCCAAAAAAAGTGTCTAGCCAATATGGATCTGGCTTCGGCTCATCCTCTGCCAAAACCCTCTTTTTCTGATACTTCCTCTTCGTCTTCTTTTTTGGCTCTTCCACACGACTAGTGATCACAGGAGTAGTCAATGCTGTCTTTATCAAATCAATCACTTTCTTATCCCTCACATCCCTCATCAAAGCACTTATCACTAACCCCACTTTCATTCCATCCAAAACAGTGCTCAAATCCCCTCGCATATACCACAAATACCCTGCAAAATTCCTCCTAATCACCTTCAACACCGTATGTGCATTTCTACCAGGTCTAAAAGCAAATGACTTTTGAGAAAACCGTGCTTCATATATCGGCTCCAAAATCATAAACAACACCTCCTGAACTATCTTATCCTGAAATGCCGCCGGTTGTGTAGTTGTCAAAATTGCCTTAATCTTCCTCTTCGACAAAGACTGATATTCAGTCTTATCCTTCGGGGACTTTATAAAAAAATCCAACCTGGCACCCCACTTAAACCTATTATCAAGAACCGCATTTTTAAGTGCTAACAAGTCCTCCAATGCAGACCTTTGTATAGCACTGCGGGGCATATAAGCTCCCATGTCATCAGCACACACTTTCTGATAAGCCAATACCCACAATTCAAACCGGCGAAGATAAGCTGTCAAATTGCTCAAAATTCTATCCGGTTCTCGAAAATTCTCTATCCACATTTGAGAGCAAACTGAGACACCATCTTCCTTCATCAGGTTGGATGGGTCATCAGGGTCCGGTGCACGCCTGTGCACCGGAGTGAATGATAGTAAACGAAAGAAAGCCAACCCATTAGTCCTGGGGTTTAAGGGATTGGATTGAGTGTACAAAAAGGTAGTGCCGGTGGCTGTTGTGGTTGGGATAGGATTGGTATTAATGAAAATCTTGTGGGTGAATATTGCAAGACGACGATGCATTTGGAGATGGTGAAATCAAGAACCACCCTTTTTTATGTGATTTCTGGGTTTATAATCAGCATTAATACTACAAAGGTGAACGACAACTATGAGAGAAAATGAGTAAAACGGAATCCAAAAGGAGTTGTCTGGCTATGCTACTCAAAGCTAAATTATCAGAAAGTGAGAAAAAGAGTAAAAAAAACTATCGAGTTTTGAGTTCTTACAGAAAATTGAAGCAGCCAACCCCTTGTTATGATGTAAAGCTTGGATACGCCTTGATCATGAGATGAAGCCACTCGATTTGTTTTACGGAACTGGGTCTGGGTGTTCAAGGCAGAGGAGAAAGTGAAGAGAGAATTTGAGAAGTAAACCCAAACCCTGGCTAAAACCCTGAAAAGTGGAAACTTTCTGCTTCCATTTTGGTTTAAGGGCTTCGCACACGTCCTTCCGAGTTGGTTGGATCAGTGTGAAAGAGTAACTATAACTGATCGACCCATCATATGCTGAGCCCATTGGGGTAATTATAATCTCAGGCTGAGCCCATCAGGAAGAAACTTCATTTTCATGCCTAATAAACTGGCTAGGAAATACCATAACAGTTAAAAAAAAAAGTGAATAATTATTACAATTACGTTACATTACAAATTACAATTTCAATTTTCATGACTTTATATTATTTTTGCATGATTTTAACGCACATGACTTTTTTCAAGTCACGTGTAATGTTATATTCGCGGTGTAAAAAATGCAACGACGTTGGATAGCCCCTTAATTTTGTAAAATAGGATTTGATTTATTGATTTTAAAAAATTGAAACAACATGGATTAATATTGACATAGCCAAAAAAAAAAAACAGCCCTTCTATCACTTTGGCATAGAAAATTATAGTTTGGTCCCTATGATTTTAAGATTCTCCTTTTTCTTCCCTTTTTTTTTTAAGGTTACACTTTTCATTACAAAACTTCATTTATTTATTTTATATCTTGATCTCTGAACTTTGAGTTAGAGAGAGCTGTTAAAAATAGGGGAAAGTGTAAACTCCTAGTGAGAATTTTTCGGGCTAGTAAAATATAAAAAATTTGGTCCAAACATAAAATAATAAGATGGAATATAAATAAGAAAAATAGGATAATATTAACGTAAACCCCGATTGAAAATCTCCTTTGGTAAAAAGTTTTTGAAAATTCAATCAGATTATGAATGATTAAAATCAAAGAAAAATCAAGTTTAAAAGAAGATGGGTGAAATTGAATGAAATAAAGATAATGTAGCACTAAGTTATTAGAAAAAAAGTGTCTAATAAGATAAAATAAAATAATACAAGAAACAATAGGGATCAAAGTGTGAATAAAAAAAATATGGCACATATAAATACAAACTTGGCTTCCAAAGATAGCCAAGTTAGCCGGCCACCATAGGGAGATAAAGAGAGGAGATTTTACCCAAAAACAATCATGAAAAATTACCATCGTAAACATTAAAAGGATTTATATTAAAGGATTAAAGGTAGTTGGAAGGAGATTTAAAGCTTGATTTTATTGCTTATATTCTTCCAAATTCTTGAAAATACGAGATAAGAAACTTTTTTGATGAAATCATTCATGATGGTTTGTTGTTTTTAAGCTAAGTTGTCTTGTAATGAGTTATGGAAAATAGATTTATGAGATTGAATGTTTTGTTTTATGATTTTATGATATTCTATAACATGAAAATAGAATGAGTATTGTGTGAATTAAAACAATTGAAAAAAAATTGAACTGATATTTGATGTGTTGCACAAATTGATCGATCGTTTAGTATTACCAAATGATTCAGTTGACCGATTGATAAGAGGAATGATGAAATTAGCTATTGTATAATCTGGATGATCAAATTGATCGACTATTTGTTCGACCGTTAAGGACACCAATAAAATTCAGTAGTATCTAATTGATTGATTGGTTGTGTCAATGTGAATCAATCAACTATTCTAATTAACAATACTATTTTTTTATATAAAAAAAGAGTTGTGATTTCCTAAATTTACAATCAAAATTGTGCATTACTTGATTGAGAAAAGTGGGGATGTTACAATTTGAAAAGAAGTTCCAATAATGAATGGATAGATTATAGTATTTAAAATTCCTATTAACACCGGAAAGGTTACAAGAGTGGTACAACCACAAGATAATGCATTTAGAACTTGGATATTAGGTAGGTGTTTGATACTTTTATTTACTAGTTTATTTAGTCAAGTAATTGTAATTCTTAAAATATAGTATGTTAATATTTTAATTGTAATACACGTGGAGTTAGTTATCTGTTAATAGGACTATTGCCCGACAATGTGTGGTGAAGCTAGTTAACCTGTAATGGGACTAGTGTCCGGTAATGGATGGTGGAAATAGTTAACCGGTAACGAACGGTAATGAACAATGAAAATAGTTAACTAGTAATGAACGATGACACTAGTTACCTGGTAATGGACGGTACAACTAGTTACCCAGTAATAAAACTAATGTCCGGTAATACATTAGTGACATCAATTTGTCTGATGACCAAAATATATGACCTAGCAAGATGGTTTAATAGGACTATAGAATTGCTTGTAATGATGAATTAAGACTATAACATATTATTGGAGTTGATTTGTTGTTTGCATGTCTTATTATGTAGTTTTATTTACACCATGTATTAAATTAATTTCAGGTACACCGGTTGAGATATACATTGAATTAGGTCATAAAGAATGTGTGTTTTATGTGGAATAATTAAAAAGGATTATAGGGGAAAATGCTAGAGAAAAAAGAAGAAGGAATGTATGGAGTGAATGAATTGATTAACCTTATCTAAAGTTTCATAAGTGTTTTGATACCCTTGAAACACACCAACTTGCATGAAGAGAATGGTGTGCTATTGACCTAGTTTAGGGACAATTATTTGAGATAATAACCTCTAATGGTTGATGGTTATGTTATTTTCTAATGTTATAAAATACAAAATTATCTCCAACTTGACCAGATTATCACTAAAAAAATCATGAGAAAAAAGATGAATTGACCATTAGTTCCAAGTTTAACAAATCATGATTCCAAGGGTAATAAAGTAAAGTCAAAGGTTTTCTGATTGGGCAGCTTGTTTATCATGGAAAAGAGAGAAAAAAAAAAGAAAAAAAAAGTTGTCAGAACCAAACCATCATACAAACCATTGTGGGTCATCTCATTGGAGAAAGGGTCGTCATGAGCTTTATAACACCACTGCAAATGACCAATTTCCTCCACCTTGAGCCATCATACTCATCGACAACTTTTTTAAAATATTTTAATCTTATAAAATACAAAATTATCTCTAACTTGACTTGATTGTCACGAGAAATCCATGAGAAAAAAATGAATCAACCCTTAATTCCAAGTTTACAAAATCATGATTATGAGGATAATAAAACAAAAGGACGAATAAACCCTTAAACTTAAGTTAGATTTATTTTAATTTTAAGGATATTTTAGTCATTACATTGTTCAAATAATAAATATAAAACATTGTTATGCTCAATTAATATAGCAATGCCTAATTGGTCCTTAAGAAATTACATTATTGCTTCCAATAACTAGGTTAATTGTTTTTTCAAAAAGGATAAATACATAAATTTATTGTTCTCGTCAACATTAAAATGTGTCTAAGTATAAATGAATTTATCACCGCACCTAATTTTATTTTAATTGTTATTAGATCTAGTTTAGACTTGGCACTTAAAGCTTGGGTCTAAATAAGGTTGTCATGTAGTTAATTTTGATCAATCCTAAAACAATATTATTTTAGATAAAAATTAAAAAAAAATCCTTAATAATAACCTAGTCAAGGCTTACAAAGGTTTAGGCCTTGTTTGTTTCCAGGAATTCATTTTCCTGGAAACCATTTTCCCCACTTTCTCATGTTTGACAACTATAAAGAAAAGTAGTCAAAGGAATCCAAATTCCAGTCAAAGGAAGATAATACACTTTAAGCCAGGAAAGTGTTTTCCTTTCCTTATTTTAAGGAAAACACTTTCCTTTCCTTTGTTCACAAAACATGTGAACGTTTTATGAATTTTGATGATTTCTTTGTTTTTTTAGGGGGGTAGGTGGCCCAGCATCCAAACATAAGGATTTTATAAATCATTTTATTGTAATTACAAGACATTTTTGTTTCTAAATTAAATTTAATTGGTTCCCAGTAACGAAAAATTAAAATTAAAATAGTTGTTAATCTAATGTAATATATAACTCTTACCATAAACTAATTTGGCTTTCTTCATATGAAAAAAAAAACTTATTTTAAGCTTTTAAAATTGAAAAAAAATATATTTAACTTAAAAAATATTTCACAAGCTTATTTCTCTATAATATGATATGATATATATAGTTATATTTTATAAAATAAGCTATGTATGAATATAAGATATAATAAAAAAAATTCATCATTATACTTTTTAGATTTCATTCTTTTATTGTAAGTGATTAAATATTTATATTAAATATTTAATATATATTAGATAAACTTGAAAAAAAAATTAATTCATTAATAAATTATTTTCCAGTTCATTTTCTATAATATAACCAAACACTGGAAAGTGTTTTCCAGTTCATTTTCCATAACACTACCAAACATCGGAAAATACTTTCCCGGAATTCACTTTTCAGGAATTCACTTTCCCCGGAATTCACTTTCCAAAAGGAAACAACTTTCCTGCAAACAAACGGAGCCTTAATCAGGCTAACTGAATCATGAAATAACTTACCAAATAAATCACTCGGATTCAGTTATTTTAATATCCAAAATGATTTGAAATAAAACCTGATACGGGTAAGGCATCTTATCAGCAAGTCATTGTAATGTTACCAAGTTTAATAAATACGTTGTTAAGACCCCATAAGAGCCGAAACGATCAAAACTTCAACCCGACCCGTTAACAAGACGTCAAATACCGATAATCAGTCTTCTCTTCATAAGAATTTCTCAGTTATTTGCACAGCTCAATCACCAAGCACAAACACTATATAATTTAAAAGAAAATACTTAGACCTATAAATCTCCATTTCTCTCCGATTTGGTTAATCGACCATTTTACGGATCTCTAAAAAAATAATAGAAAAAATGGCACCAGTCTCAGCTCTTGCGAAGTACAAGCTGGTCTTGAGACCAATCAGTCGGTAAAACCAGCATCATCACTCGCTTCATGTATGATAAATTCGATAACACCTACCAGGTAAAACCCAGATCGTTATTATTTGTTTTGCCTCGGACTCAGATTCATCTTGTTCTAAATCTGTTTATTTTGTTGTGCGCTGATTTGTATTGTTGTTTTGACATACCCTTTGTTTGGGTTTTGAAGTTACTTATTCTTTGAAAGATCACACTATCATATAAATGAACATGATAATTTTTTTGTGAGATCTTTCTTTTTACAGTCAAGGAATTTTGATTATTTTCGGGGTTCTTTTTTTATATATATAGAATGTGGTGTTTCGTCGTTAGAAAATCTTAATTATGTTTTGTTCTTGTTGATGTATAATCTTTTTTTTTAATTCTTGCCTCGTTTTTCTTTTTCTTGGAAGTCAGTCAGATGAGGTGGCCGATGTTGTAGTTACCTATAGTTTGTTTCTTCATGATTTCAAAAGTATTTAGTCTGTGCTGCTGATCTAACTTACATGTATCTTGAACTGATGAACAAGCTACCATTGGCATTGATTTTCTATCAAAAACCATGTATCTTGAAGACAGAACTATTCGTTTGCAGTTATGGTTAGATCCATCACCTTAACAAAGTGCAATTTTGTTCTTGTTCTGAGAAATACAGTATGCATAATCCTTGGACATGAATCCTGCACTGAACTCTTAATTCACTAGCGTGGCTGTATCTATTCAGTTCACCGTGCAAAGGATTAATAATGAATGGTTATTTGCATATAGATACCAGTACCATGATATATGTGGCAATGCAATATTGCGCTCCGAGGCGATGGAACTTATATGACGTGTAAAAAATAATGTTGTGGTCATCAAGGATCAATTTTACATTTGAATACATGCATAAATTTTATTATGGCATAAGCTTTGTATTGAGTAGAATGAATGGCAATTCATTGAAGGAAGATAAATCAAGAGTTGACACGGCACTGCCTTGTGAAGGATAGGTATTCTTAAAAGTGCTAGAAATGGAGATGTGCACATTGGTAGATGTCAGGGTCCATATTATTGTCACTGTTTTCATTAATATGATTGCAATATTTGTGCATGAGCCACTCGACATATGCACACGTACCTACTTTTTTGTATATATAGTTATGTAAACACGTGCATGTATTATTTATCCTGATTTTTGTTATGTTTGTGTGGTTTACTATTTCTCATGACAATTTCTCCTTTGTGGATGGTTGACTCTTTGCTAATCTCTATGCTTGCAGGGATACAGCTGGTCAGGAAAGATTCAGAAGCCTCATTCCAAGTTACATTAGAGATTCCTCAGTTGCTGTCATTGTATTTGATGTTGCAAGTATGCAGTTTTTAAAGCAATATCATCATCGTGATTGTTTCCTTACTCATCTATCCATCTTAAGTAAATTTGTACTTCAAGAGATCAAGTAAATTCACCTGTCTCGTTGCTAATTCCCTGATTGGCATGTTGGTTTTGTAAAGTCATAAACTTGTTCGGTTATGTGCTTGTATTGTAATTCAGTCTCATTGGCTTTCCCCCCCTCTTATACACATTAAACCAACTTCCAAACTATTTGTTAGGAATAATGCATTGATGTTTCATGGATGTTTCCTAACTTGATAGCCCATGTTTTAGGTCGGCAATCTTTCCTGAAAACTTCAAAATGGATTGAAGAGGTTCGCACTGAGAGAGGCAGCGATGTCATCATTGTCCTTGTTGGGAACAAAACTGACCTTGTGGAGAAGAGGTGAATGTTTAATGGCACTACTCACTAGACTGTTAAGTATTGCCGTGATCAGTGTGGCCTATTTATGATGCTTTCTGTCTACTCTGGGTCACAATCTCTCACACACACAAGTAAAAGCACTGTTTCTGAAATTACTTTCTACTGGTCCGCCATGATCTGTTTGATCTTAGCCACTCATTTTAGCTTGTAAATTTATGGTCGGAACAAATACTGACAGATTTGAATTATTTGATGTTTTCCCTTTCTGCAGTTTGATCAATTAAGTCTTTAATTTTTCTTGCTTCATGTCCACTAACATTTTGTTCTGTGATTGATTTGGCAGGCAAGTTTCTATAGAAGAAGGAGAAGCTAAAGCTCGTGACCTTAACGTCATGTTTATCGAAACTAGTGCAAAAGCTGGTTTTAATATCAAGGTTTGTTCTCTAGCCCATGATCTCCCTCTATACTACCTCCTGGTGATGTTGAGTTTTTCATGAGTCTAAAATGAACACAATCACTCTGCCTAATATCTTCTATGAGTTAATGACCAATGCTCTCCAAGAAGAGGGTAAAAAGAAAGAAAAAAGAAAGAAAGTTCGGAGCCAAATGAAAAATCAGATGCAGGTCCGTCGCATGCCTTTTCCTTTTCAATCTATTGAGGGTAGACTGAGAGCATGATATTTTTTTTTCCATTGTCTTTGTGATCATGACATTTTTAATTCCTCACGAAGTTTTGCAAAGGGTTCTATGTCTCTTCTCTGCCTTGTTTTGCTTCAGTGAACCTATTAGAAAGTAGGCTTGCATCGAAATTATTTTGTTGGCCAATTAATTATTCTCTTTTGAATAAAAGAACTATTCTCCAAACCTGGCTTTGGATTTGCTTAAGTTACAAGATCATGTTCGTTGATTCTAATTACATATTTAAATAACTTTTTCCCTCTATTCTGAAGTCTCAACCGGACATAGTCCTGATGTCTACCTTGTCTAATGGTAGGGATCCTTACATGTCTGGGATATCAAAGAGAAGGAAGGAAATCTGATGGATGGGCTTCCCATCTTTCAGTTAGCCATCTCTTGAAGGTGTCCATCGTTGCCCAATAATATGCATTTAATGCATATTTGAGCTACATCTGGACTCCACAGCCCTCACCTCCCCCTTCCCGGCCCCCTTCCAAATTGGATCAATGCCTTTAGTGTCCTTTGACGTGACTGCTATTTTTTTTGACGTGACTGCTATTTTTTTTATTCAGCACATATTAGTTTACATATTTATTTACTTTTGGTATTTTGTCTCTTACTTCATCGATGAAATTTTGTGCCGCCATTGTTCCGAAAAATCGCTACAGCCTTACCAGGAATGGAGGCACTTTCTTCAACAAAGCAAGAGGACATGGTTGATGTGAACCTAAAGTCTTCCGGTGGAGCTTCATCCCAGACACAGCCTCAGGTAGGGGGTGTGCTTGTTGATACCTTGAAACTCTTAACCATTGGTACGATTGTCCCTGTTGGAACAATATTTCACTAATATGTAAATGACTGACTAACTTATTTATGTCCTTTTCCTTTTCTATCTGCCATCCTATTTGGGAAGCATTTTTTCTGTGCCTGGGGAACTCTTTGGTAAAACTTGAGTGGTTGAGAACTAGGACTATAAAGATTCGTGGTTGGGATTTTCTTGTATTTCTTAGGTTGGTTATAGGGTCATAGGTTGTGGGATATGCAGTAAAATTACAGTTTTCAATAGACTTTTCTTTCTTTGTAATGTCAAACGACCTAATAATATTCTCCGTGCAACACATGCATATTGTAGTGATGATTTCTTCCTCCTCTGAGTTCAACAACTTGATGGCCTGATGGGTCTGTGGCGGATATCAACGGCACTCCCCTCTCCCATAAGTCTCAATTGTGATTTTAATTTTGTATGCTCTTTGACCAGGTTAAAATTATGATCGTCATTGAAGTTGTCAGGAACGAACCTGGCCTTGCACTATACGACCAAGTTAATGTTTAAACTTTTAAAAGAAGATTCGGCCGCCTTGCAACAGGTTCTTCAGGACCTCTAGCATAAGTACGGTTTCAAAGCGCCATCACCTTTTGCCACTTTAAACTGGCCATAGGCGACATGTTTGTGGTCATTAAGATCATTCATGGGTGTAGTTGTAGTGCTGTTGGAGCATGTAAAACTGCTGCAAAGATAACAGTACAACATAATTTTGTCATCCTGATAGAATCACTCAAATGACCATGAGTAAGGAAAGGCTAGGTCGCTAAAAGCTGGCAAGTTCGAGGATAATTGCTAGCTCGATCGAGCTGCCTATAATCAAAGCAAGGAGTCGGAAATTTTGTTTTGATAGACATCGATAGGTGATGTATTGGCATTGTGAAAAGAGATCATCACCAAGTGGTTGGTGATCGTTGAAAACTAAAGTATATAGTTCCAAACAATCCGCAAGTCAAGGCAAGGAGGTCAAAACTCAAAAGTTCTGGTGCTCGACAGGTAGATGAATGTTGAAATGGTGGTGTTTGCGTTTTGTGGAACTGTTTGGAGAGAACTTAAACTAAAGTCATGGAATCCTCTGCGCATTTTTTGCAGGTTCGGTTTGTTATATCTCTGGTGGAAGCATCGAGGGTTGAAATGCTATTTGTCAGGAGGAGGAGTTACTAAGAAGAGGAAGAGAAAACGTGCTTCGTTTTGATCTCTACCTTACTTTAGTCGGTTTATTTTGTTTATACAAGTAAATGGTTTTAAGCTTCCGATTGAGACACAGTACGTGATTCCTTTGTGCTGATAAAAACATTAACATTAACAAAAAAAAACTGTAAATCACGTGAAATTACTATAAATCCACACATATTACTATTCACTTCAACAATCAAATTATAATTTTACCTTTGAAATAAAAAAAATGAATGCCTTGAGATTTGGGGTAATTTAATCTTTTCCAATAACTTATTAATCATTAAATAATTGTTCAAGGATATATATGTTTTTTCACCTATTGAACATTAAAATGACTAATTTACTTTCTAAATCTAAATTTTTTTTAGCCAAAGTTATTTCTATCTTTTCATTTTAAAAAAATAATTAAAAAATATTTTTTTCCCTTTGAATAAACAAGAATTAAGTCATTGACCCACAGATATCTTCATCTTTTTACAAAGTTTTTTTTAAAAAATTTTATATTCTTTGAAGGTGTTTTGATCTTTTAACATTGATCTATAATTTTTCAATCCAAAAGGTTATTGGTGTGTGCTATCCACACTCCATTGTGTGGGCAGTTCCTAATAGCTACAATTGTTTTTTTACTATGTTGTTGGAAGTATCATTGCGTTTTCTTGCTCTTAGTGCGGCGTTTATCAGTGACAAATGGGTAGTTTGTCGCCGGTGACCTTTCTTCTTCTTCTTTTCTCTATCCTCCTCCTAAAAGTACATGTTGGTCCTCTTTATTTTCTGTGTTTCCATTTTAGTCTTTATTATTTTTATTTTTATTTTTTTTCATGGAACTTTTATAAAAGTTTTGTTTGTTTTCAATTTAGTCATTTAATTATAATTTGTTATATCTTATTTTTTCCAATCCAGTCTTCTTTTCTTTTGAATTGTAATTTTTTTTACTAGCTCTTTTGTTAAAGTTTTATTGGTTTTTAATTTTATCATTCAATCAAAGTTTATGGTGTATTATTTTTTTCAATTTAGTCCTCATTCTTTCAATTTTTTTTCTTTTGTTAAAGTAGTTTTTCTTTTCAATTTAACACTCTAATAAAAAAAATTATTTCCCTCTCATTTATTTTTATATTGATTTTCACCATCATTTTTTTAATCATAATTTTTTATTTTAAATCTTTCTGTGTAATTTATTTTTTTTCCCAACTTCATCCTTCAGCGTTTGCTTTGCTGTGAATTGAGTTTTGTGGTTTTTTTATTTATGATTCTTCTGATCTAATAACTCGGGTCACAAGTTTGAGAAATTAAAATGGGTCAACATCTTCTTTTTTAACTCATTTTTTTTTCTGATTTCATTGTTTAATATTAATTTTCTCTTATTTTTTTAAGATTATGATGCGTTTTTTTAATAATTTTTTAATTTATGTTTCAATTAATATCCTTCTTCTATGATTTTTTATCTTGCTTATTTTAGTATTTTTAAATAAATTTTTTTAAATTGTTTTGTATATTTTTAATTTTTGAAAATATTATTTAGGCATTATAGTATTGTTTTTTTAAATAAAAAAACAATACAATAATAGTCTTAAACAATTCATTAGACAGCGTTATCCAGAAACTATGAAACGCGCCGCTTTGGACTCAGAACTAGAAAAGGACCTCGTTTAAATTGCTCTCTCTCTCTCTCTCTCCATTCTCAAATTCTTCAAGGCTCCCCCAACCCCATCTCTCTCTCTCTCTCTCTCTGATAGCCAACCGACGCGTTACACCCCTTCGCCTGTGGCGGTCAACGCCTCTCTCAACCTTTTAATCTGGTAAGCGATCAACACCTCCTTCCTCGTGATTGAATAGATTGCATATTTTAGGGTTTGAATACGTAGATTTAGTTAGATTTTTGGGAATAGGTTAATTAACAGTTTTATTTTTTTGAAATCAGAAGCCGTATTTTAGGTTTTCAATTGGAATTTCGAAAATTTTTATTAGTTTTTATTTATTCAATTCGTTTATCGCAGATCAATTTCTATATTTCAAGATGCCGGCGACAGCAGGAAGAGTTCGCATGCCGGCGAACAACAGGGTGCACAGTAGTGCAGCCCTGCAGACTCACGGTATATGGCAGAGTGCAATTGGGTATGACCCCTATGCACCTAACAAGGATGACTCCAAAAAATCATCCCAGGAGAAGTCCTCCACCGCTGAGCCTGAAGGTGAGAATGCTTATGCCAGCTTTCAGGGTCTCCTGGCGCTTGCCCGTATTACCTCATCCAATGCTGATGAGGCTCGTGGTGCTTGTAAAAGATGTGGTCGTGTAGGCCACCTTGCCTTTCAATGTAGGAATTTTGTGAGTGTCAAGGATGGTGATAAAGAGAAGGATGCGGAAGCAGTTCAGGCTGCGGTTTTGTCTGGGTTGGAGAAGATAAAAGGGAATGGGAAACGAGTGGTTCAGGGTGAGGAGAGCGAGGATGATGAGGATGAGAGTGAGACTTCGGATTCTGAGGAGGATTCGGAGATTGAGAGGATTATTGCTGAAAGGTATGGTAAGAAGAAGAGTAGTACTCTGGGGAAGTCATCTAGGAAGAAGGAGGACTCTGATGACGATGGTTCAGATTCTGGGAGGAAGAAGAGAGGAAGGTCGAAGAAAAGGAGGAGTAAGAAGAGGGGAAGTAGCGATTCAGAGGATGGGGATGAGGATAGGAGGAAGAGGAGGAAGGAGAAAAGGAGGAAGAAGAACGAGTCATCAGATGAAGAGGATGATCGGCAACGCCGTAAGAGGAAGAGTAGGAAGGAAAAGAGGAGAAGGAGAAGTCATCGGCATTCTGATGATTCTGACTCAGATGAGCATGAGCATCCTGGTCGAAGGCACAAGCAGAAGAGCAGGAAGGCATCATCTTTGTCTGATCCTGATGCCTCTGGCTCTGATGATCCTCGGGTGGGAAGAGATACAAAGCGTTCTGAGAAGAAGATCAGGAAACGCCATCATGAAGATGATGAGTGATGTCTAGTTACGAAAGGTAACCTCTCATTCTTTAAGTTCAAGTCAAACACTCTAATCCTTGTCTTTTTCGTTTATACCTTTTCGATTTGAACCTGTGGGCAATATCCTTAGAAAAGCGTAAACACTCATTGTGTCTTTTGCTTCGCTGTCCCTTCTCTGCATTGTATCTGTCAACGCATATTTCTTATCTCATATATTGTTAAGAAGGTGGTTTGGGCACGTACTTGAGCGCTTGCTTTTTACTCGTGGCTGGATAGCATAATACTATTAGGTTCCTCTCGGCACGAGTTTCTGAGCAATCGAACTGATAGTGTCAGAAGTTTGAGGTGCTTTGGCTTTGGCAAGTCTTAATAGGTAGCATACAAATGTAATCAGCGAGTTGAGTTAAGCTTAAGTGGATGGAAATGGGGAGTTGCAATTTTCTTATTAGGCTGTAAATCAATATGTTATGGATACTGCCGTCTCATCAATGAAAAGTGTAGTGCATCTAATTTGGTGGGAGAGACAGAGGGGGGCATCACCATGTTACCTCCTTGTGTTATTGCTTAGCCCTTTCATTTCAATCAAAGTTTCTGCCCGCTCCAGCATCTCCTAAAGTTATTATACGGTAATCTTTTCCCTGTATTCCACTCAAGTCTATAGTCACTTATCAACCCTGCATTTTTAGATGACTTTTGGTTACCAAAAAAATTCCATTGAGTGTTTTCTTATCCCGAGGAATTGAAAGCCCTTCTCTTAACAGCCTGTTTAGATGGGTTTTTAACGGCAAAACATGAAGGATGAGGGTGGAAAGATAGCTTTTAATCCAATTTTGGACAAGTTGGGCTGGAAAAAACATAGAGGGGAGCCAAGCGAATCAGAGACCCAAAACATTTTAATCAATCTTTACTGAATGTCTACTTTTCCCGTGTAAAAATTTAAAACTTTGAATCAATTCATTCATCTATTTGGTTGCATGATTTAAGATACTATTTTTCACGAGCAGACTTTATTAAATTTCAGGCTGAAGACTGCTTTGGAAAAGGATTTGCTCAATCGCTTATGGTAAAAAGAATTTCCGTTTTGCAGTACTATGGAGATGGTGATTGTCTACAAGATTCTAGGTATAAGTCAGCTGCAGTGGACGGACTAGAGCGCTGTTTATTTGTTGTCTTTGTTATCCGATTATGCGAATATTTATCTATTCCAGATGTTTAAAAAATAATATGAATGTTTAAAGACTTGTATTCTAGGCATATGCTGTGTTGTTCCCGTAAAAGCACCATTTTCAGTTTAGCTTGATGCACAGTAAGCAACGCAGAAAACCAATTGCATGATTTTCTATCTATACATTAAAATAATTTAAAACAAAAACAAATTAATTTTTTATATTACGCAATTATGCCGCAATAATAAGCTACCGCTCTCCTTGAAGGGGATGCTTAAAACTTTGAGATAAATTGAAAATTTCAAAACTTTAAGGGTTTTGTAACCAATCCCAAAAAAACAAGACCTTGGAAGATTCATTTTATTATAATAATAGACAGTGATCTACTTGTTACCTGTTGTTCTCTTTCACTTAGTTTACATAATTACTAGCTTTATTGCCCCCTTTGCAGTGCAGCAAAAACATATAGCAATAAAAATTGGATAAAACGGAAAACCCAATATAGCAGTTGCACAGAAAAAGAAGATAAGAAAGACACGGGTGCCAAAACAGGTGACACGTGCGAGAACAAAATCATATATTATAGCAACTGAAGCACGAGAATAAGATAAGCTTTGGGAGAGAAGTTATATTGAAATTAAAATGATAAGGTAAAAATCTCGACAACGTACGGGCCTGGGATATAGGCACGCACACTTAGGCTTGGAATCTTAATTTTTTCTTTCCAGGGAGCGGATCTCATCCACTCTGTTTTTTTTACACAGACAATAGGTTGTTGACGATATGGTATACCTGCGACAGCCGTGATGGTATGACTGTATGCTTGCTGTTGTGAGTTTATAGAATAAATATATTTAATAGTGTTATAATTATAAATTAGTACTAAATAAGTAATAGAAATTAAAGGTATGATCGAGCCAATATTTCATGATGAAAAAAAAAATTGTGTTAGTGATCAAAAACTTAAGCCATGTTTGTTTCCCAGAAACCACTTTCTGAGAAACTACTTTCCAAACTTTCCTATGTTTGTTTGTCATTAGAAAAGTTGGTCAACAGAAAACATTTTCCTGACAAAGAAAAATTTGGCTTGGTTTTCAGGAAAGTTTTTTCCTGAAAAATTTGGGCGGAAAACACTTTCCGGAAGTTGTGAAAAATTTAGAAATGTCATATTATTTGCTGATTATATCAAATTTGGTCCTCAGATTTTTTATTGCTATATATATTTTGTTTTGAATATTTATTTTTCAATTTCATCTCTTAAAATTTAATTTTTATATTAAATTTGGTCCTCATTTTTATAATTGTTCTTTACTTTTCCCTTATCATTTTCTTATTGAAATTTTTTATCTATCAAATTCGGTCCTCATTCTTTTGATTGTTACTTATTTTATTTGAAATAATTTATGAAATGTTAATTATTATTATTTTAATTTCTTCATATTTCATTTTTATTTTATTTTTTAGATTTGATTTCTATTATTTTGAGTATTATTTATTTTATTTGAGATAATTTATGAAATTATATTTTTTTTTCAATTTCATCCTCATTCAACTTTTTAATTTGTAAGATTTGTTCCTCATTATTTTAATAAACTTGAGAAAATAAAACATTAATAAGTTATTTTCCAGCTCATTTTTCATGACATAATCAAACACTGGAAATCCATTACACTACCAAACATCGGAAAATAACTCACTTTCCTGAAATTCACTTTCCAAAAGAAAACTATTTTCCAGCAAACAAACGGGGCTTTAGAGACTGAACAAAATGATTTGTAGCAATCCACAGTATTTTGTAAGAAAAGATATAGTATTTTCGCCACATGATTTAGCTTTTTTGTTAATAAAAAGCAAAAATAATTATAAAGCTAAATTCTCTACTAACTTAATATTAAAAAAAAAATCAAACAAAGATAATTTTGAGAGGAAAAAAACCCATGAGGAAAAACATTGTAGCAATTAACAATGTTTTGTGAGGAAATCTACAGTGTTTTTCTCAATAAAATCGACAAAGATAATTTAAAAAAAACATAAAAAAACCATTTAGATAAATATTGTAGCAATCCATAGTGTTTTGTGAGAAAAACTATAACGCTTTCCTCTTATGATTTAGCTTTATTGTAATTATAATTCTTAACCAACTCAATATTTAAAAAAAAAAATTGACAAAGATAATTTTGAAAAAAATCATAAAAAAATCACATGGGAAAACACTGTAACAATTCACAGTGTTTTAAAGAAAAAAAATTACAAAACTAAATTCTCAATCAGCTTAATATTAAAAAAAAATAACAAAGACAATTTTAGAAAAAAATAAAAAAAAAACACAAAAAAAGGGAAAGAAAACCATGCTGGAAACACTGTAGCAATTTATAGTGTTTTGTGATGAAAGCTATAGTGCTTCCCCACATGATTTAGCCTTGTTTGTAATGACTTGTAATTGTAATTCTCAACCAGCTCAATATAAAAAAAATAAAATTGATAAAGACAATTTTGAAAAAATCATAAGAAAAAAAAAACTATATTGAGAGACACTGTAGCAATCCACTGTGTTTTGTGAGGAAAGCTACATTGCTTTCCCCACATGATTAAGCTTTATTACAAAGTTAAATTCTAACCAGCTCAATATTAAAAAAATAAAATCAACAAAGATAATTTTGGAAAAAAATATTACAAAAAAGAGAAAACACAAATGAAACTGGAAAAAAAACCATGTGAGGAAAAACTGTATCACCATAGTGTTTTGTGAGGAAAGTTACAATGTTTTTCCTTCATGATTTAGCCTTACTTGTATTTACTTGTAATTACAATTCTTAACCAGCTCAATATTTAAAAAATAAAATTGACAAAGATAATTTTAGAGAAAAACATAACAAAACAGAAAAAAATCATGTGGGAAAAAACATTGTAGCAATCCACAGTAATTTACGAGGAAAGTTATAGTGCTTTCCTCACATATTATAACTGTAATTTTAACCAGCTCAATATTAAAAAAAATCATAAAAAATAATTTCAGAGAAAATCATAAAAAAAAAACCATGCGGAGAAACACTGTAGCAATCAACAATGTTTTAAAGAAAAAAATTAAAATACTAAATTCTCAATCAACTTAATATTAAAAAAATAAAATCAACAAATATAATTTTAAAAAAATAAAATGGAAAAATCATGTGGAAAAACACCGTAGTAATTCATAATATTTTAAAGGAAAAAAATTACAAAGCGAAATTTTTAACCAGCTCAATATTAGAAAAGTAAAATCGACAAAGATAATTTTGAAAAAAATAAATGAAAAAAAGGGTAAAGTTGGAAAAAAAGGAAAGTAATTTTGGAAAAAAAATAAAAAATTGGAAAGTTGGAAAAAAAATAAAAAAGTGCAAAAAAAAGAAATTCATTGTCTATTATTGCATTGGGGTGTGGGTGAACAGTAAATTTCCCACACCCTTTAGCTTATTACTTAATTATGGAAAACAACTTTCTGTCCTCTACAATATTTGTTGAACACAAGAAAATAGATTTTGAGATTTAAGACCATTAAAACTATTTTTCTTAATTGTTTTTACTTGAAGTAAAAATCATATTAAAAACCTTTATAAATATGTTTTCAAAATAAATGTAGTTTTTAATCCTTTTAAAAATAATAAATAAATAAATAAATAACAAAACATTAACAACTCCAGTCTATTTTTTGTTGGCATTTAAAGAGGCCATCTCCATTGAACTCCTCTAAAAAAAGTTCAACCTATTAACACTAGAATCATCCGACGCTTTCTTTCTCATCAACATTTTTCATTAACTTTCTCTTTCATTTCACAACTTATAAGGATTGAAATATAAGATAAATAAAATTTTGATCCGAAATGTGAAATGCTAAAATACCAAGGACTAAACAATAAATATAATGAAAATAATAGGGAATAAATAGAAATTTTCTATGTCAATATCAAAATGGAGTTTGCTTTGTTTTGTTTGTTAAATTCGGTCTTTATTTTTTTAATTTCTATTTTTAGTTATAAGTAAATCTTATTTTGCAATATTTTTTCTTCAATTCATTACCAAGATATCCCTAAACATTTTGAGTGAGCGAGAAGATTCAAATTAAAAAAACTATGTTAATCTAACTTGGGATGATGAAATTGCAATTAAAAAAGTTTGATGAACAAAACGTAAAAAAATAATTCGGACAATTCGGTTATAGTTCATATGAACAATAACAACCTCAATTCTTTTAGTGTACTTGTTAGATTTAGCCAATTAACCCATACTTCACTGCTCATCAAATTAAAAATATCTTTAATGTAAAAAAATATACAGATGTTGTCAACACATTTTCTAGCATAAGAGAATTAATTGTAAAATAAGAAATTGATGCATGTTTTTAATAACATAAATTGAGAAATATTTGCACAAATAAATGTAAAAAAGAGTTTGTAATGTTAACCGATAAGAAGTTGAACATCGATACAAATTAAGATATCTATCTCCGTGTTGCACTGAGCCTTTTAAATTTTTTTTTTAATTATATGATAATAATTTTTTTGTGAGAATAGTAATAATTTAAATTTCAATAAAACAAAATAATTTGCTAGTATAATTCCTCATTTTCTTATTAATATTTCTTTTCTCTATAAAAATATAACTTTTTTGTTTTATGTTTTTTTTTAAAAAAAAGAGTCAAAGCAATCAGAACAAATGTCAAAAAAAATTTGGGTAAACTTAAAGTAAGGATAAGAAAAGGTATCTATCTAATTAAAGCAATTTTATCTCTTTAACGTGATTGATTTTTTTTTTGGCAATTTTATACCATAATATTTGTTTTATAGACAACATCTTATCATGATCATAATCACATTACATATTAGAATCTAAACTTTTTGGAAATGCTATTAAAGCAACCTTGACATCAATATCCCTTGTCCTAGCCTTGCTTTGAAACAGGTTTCAAATTAAATCGATTATAATTTTTAATGTGACTTAGTCAATTTAATAATAAAAAAAATCCCGATCAACCTAGTTAAACTCAGTTTGACTTTTAAAAAATACCAAAACGATATTATTTTAACTTTTTTTTAATATTAAGACGACAATATTTGGAATGACTCGGTCAATTCGGGTTAACTCGTTAAACCCTCGATCAAGGTTATGAACTTGATTGGATTTCAATTTTTTATTTCATTATACAATAATAAAAATAGGTATACACAAAAAAGTCACCAAAAAAAATTTAAGAAAAAAAAGTCATGAAGGATGTACAAAAAGAGTGCGTAATAATATAATAAAAACAATGTTATAATCTTGTTAAAAAAAAGTAAAAAAAATATGGTATTCAAAAAAATAACACCCCAATATATTTTAATGAATTTTAGTTAAAACTTAAGAAAAGAAATATATAAAACAACATAAAAGCAAAAAAAAAAAAAAAAAGCAAGGCTCCTAGGCCTAGGTGAGCTAGCGTGTCTGGTCTATTGTTGAAGCCATTAAAAAGAAAGCTAGACGAGTGGGCTATAAAATCAAACCGACGTGCCTAACCACCATTTTTCCTTTTTTTTTTTAAATGGATAAACCATGTGTCATCTATTGATAATATTGTGAGTTGTGACCACCTCATGCGATTATAAATCAGCTCCCTACTTTTTGGATTCATCAAAGCTATTTTCACTATTTTTTTATATAAAAACACCTAAAAAAGAACCCATAAACCTTAATAAACCATATTTAAACTAAAATAATTAATATGTCAAAAACATAAAAAAATCATCTTGAATAAAAAAAAATCCAAGCCTTTATCTTCCTTTTTCAACAATATTAATTATTTTAAAAACAAATAAACAAAACTCTTGCAGTTGAATAGAACTCATTGAGACCAATATCAGTTTTTTTGGTTATTGGAATATGAACAACTAACCACTTTCTCTCTTTTTCATTGTTTTTTTATTACTTTCTCTCATTATAAAATTCAGGGATTAAAATATAAAATAAATAAAGTACAAGACCAAAATGTCAAGACCTGAAAACAATGATAAAAAATAAAGGAACTTTGGGTGCTAAAATTTTAAAATCCATACTTCATGAAGCGTGAAAAAAGAAAATAAAACTGCTTTTTTGTTTTAGTATCAAATTTATATTCTTTTATAGTGTGGAGAAACCTTAATCTATCTTCAAACTATCACATAGTATAAATTGAATTACAAAACTTTTAATTTTATTTCAAACATGATACATACTATATAACATCATCTTGAATCTATCCAATATTAATGATAAAATACTTTCAATTTACCTCATTAAAATAAACTTAAACTTAGATATACCTTAAAATATAATCTTAGCATCAAATCATGGTCAATTTTTCTTTTATCCCCTACAATTCACTAACTTGTAAAAAACAACCACAATGATTTGAGAGATAAATTATTCATTAATGACCTGGCGTAGTGGGTTAATACGATGACTCGTTGTCCCATTGCCTGGTGCAAGGCGGGCTGGTGGAAAAATCTAATTTTTTTTATATCAAAATAGTGTTGTTTTTTGGCTTTGTTTGTCAAAAAAGCAAAAAGGTTATGTTGAACCATGTCAATCTCCTAGCCCACGACACGAGCCTTTGATCAGTTGTTGTAACTAAGGGTAGATTGGAGTTTTATTTTAATGTTTTTTTAAAAAACATTTAATGAGCATTTATAAAGTGAATATAATATTTAACTATCATTAATAATGGATAAATTAGGGAGTGATATTGTCTTATATTCATTACACTTGATGCATAATTGATAAAATAAAATAAAAAAGACAAAAAAATGGTTTTCCTAGATTCCTAGTTGTAAGACCTAGCCTAGCATCGTGGGTCAATACGATGACTCGCTGTCTCGAGGCTTGTTATAAGCCAAATTGGTGAAAAATATGTTTTTTTACCAAAATAACGCTGCTTCTAGCCTTTTTTTTTAAAAAAAAATGTTAGGTTGAACTAGGTCAACCTTGTAACCTACGACCCAAATCTTAGATTGACTCTTATAACCATGGGCAAACTCTGGTTTATTTTGATGTTTCTAATAAAAACATCTAACTAGGATGAATAAAATGGTTATAATATTTAACTATCATTAATAATAGATAAATCAGAGAGTGATATTATTTTATATTTATTGTACTTGATGCAGAATTGATAAAATAAAAAAAGTTAGGGATGCGAGTGACAATAGAGTAATTAATACTTTGGATTTAAATAAAGCTTTTTTTTTTAAAAAAAATATTAATACAAACCACTTGAGGAGGGGAATTCATTACTCCTCGCCTCACAAAACATTTGAACAATGCTCTGTGTTTTTTTTCTTAAGATTTTTTTTTTATTTTATCATTTAATATTGAATTTGTTTATCTCAGTCTTATGACCTGCGTGGGGACTCAATATTCTCGTCTTTACAAAGCACAATTAACTTTAACAATGCTCTTTTTTTTAGGTTTAGTATTTTGTTTTTTAATTTCTTCGTTTAACATTGAGTTTATTTATCTTAGTCTTATGACCTATAGCACAAGTTTGACAGGTTAACTTGAGTTTTCCTCCTATTTTTCTAGTTAAAGTTTTTTTCCTCAATCTTATCCCTCACTATATGGTTGATTTGGAATTAAACATATATATATTTTTTACTTTTTACGAGGTTACCATAGTTTCATTACATAAGTTACGAGTTTGATAGGTTAACTCGAGTCTTTTTTTTGTTTTTTTTAATTGATATTTTTTTTAATTTCATCATTCAACATTAGGTTGATTGGGAACTGGGCCTCATAATTTGTTTTATTTTTCTTTTTACAAGGTTATCTCAGTTACATGATCCAGATTGTCGGTTTAGCATGTTAACTTAAGTTATCTCGAATTGTTAGTTTTTTTTAATTATATCTTTTTTTAAAAAAATTTATCCTTCAATATTGTGTTGATTATGAATTAAGTTTCATGATTTGCTTCAATTTGCTTTATGTAGGGTTATCTTAGTCTCATGATCTAAGTCACGGATTTGACAAGTTAACATAAATTGACCTAGGTCGATCAAATATATTTTCGTCTCAATATTTTTTTAAAATTTCATCTTGAATTTTTTTTAGTTAAACTATTTCTCTAGACCTGTCAAGTTGACCGGATTATACCAGGTCAATCCTTCCATGATTTAACATTTTTTTATAGTAAAAAACACGTTATCAACAATTAGACATTTTTTAATGTCAACAAAAAATGATATGATCGGTAGCGTAGTGCGGGCCAGTGATCTAGTTGCTTTTCTAATACAAAAGGCTCTAGTTGGACTCATTATTGTTGATTTGTTTCATAATTGTCAGATATGGTCCAAGATGTGGCCTGAGTTACTTGGTATTCAAATCAACTTATGGATCACCAAGTCAATTTTAAAACGATATCATTTTAGAAAAAAATAAAAAAAAATGATTGGAATTAACCTAAAAGGTCTCTCTCGAGTTCTACTAGTTGACTATTTGGCCACCCAAGTGTAATTAAGTAAATGTTTGAAACTATTAAAAAAAAACTCAGTTTAGGCTAGGCTTTATATTTTTTTTTAGATTGATGTGGGTGTCCGGATTAGCTTGCGTATACTTCGACTAATCCCACTGGTCATAAAGTTAATGACCTTGTAAACCTCCAATGACTCTGAACTTGTGGGACTCAAACTGGTGATCTCTAAAGAACAAATTTAAGACCTGACCAATTAAGCTACACCTCATATTGATACAATAAGCCATACCAAATTTAATATCCATGGCTTGTATTATATCACATTTCTATTGCAATTTGAGCCAACCAAGTACTGCTTATTTGTTTGAAATAATAATAAAAAATATATTTTTAGGTTAACAGTAAATGGTGCAAATGTTAACGAGGCTAAGAGAGCAGGAATTTTTTATGTGTTGCTTGGAAATAGAATAATACTCTAACTTTTTGAAAAATTGGAGCCAAGAAAGGAAAACTAGAATATTTTATTCAAATATAATTTTTCATCATCCAGAAAACTGAAAATATTCCGAGTTTGAAAAACATATTTTATATTTTTCACATTTGTTTTACAAGTTTTCACTGTTTTTTCATATGAAAAAAAATTGAACAATGCAATTTTTTTTTATATTTTATATACAGACATTTTTAGCAATGCAAAACATTAATTGTTTTTTTTTTTTTTTTTTATATATTTCATATTTGGTTAGTGTCATGAATTTATTTTTATTATAAATTTAATATAAATATCTATTTTTTAATTAACAAGTATAATTTTTTCACAGTAACTTTTGGTTTAAATAAAAAATTATTATTTTATAATTAAACTACCATAAATTAAAATTTTAAAATATTATTATAGTTTATTATTTTGATTTTTTATAGAAAATAGTTATAATTTTTATTTTTTCAAAAACATTTCTCTTTATTTTTGGATAGGAAACATATTTTTGAGTTTTTTATTGCAAATGAAAGGGTAAAAAAAACTGAAAATGAAATAGAAAAATGGCTATAACCTATAAAGAGACTTTTACGGCCTCATTTAGTTCTTGAAAAATTTTCTTTTATAACCTATAAAAGAAAAATTAGGATTCCTAAAAGTACTTTTTAATTTTTTTTAATGTTTGTTTATCATTAAAATTATTGGTCAATAAAAAAAATTTCTAATTAAAGAAAAAAATGACATAGTTTTCAAAAAAAAATATTTTTTTAATTTTAGGTGGAATGCATTTTCTAAAAGTTATGAAAAATTAAAAAATATCATGTTATTTATTGATTATATCAAATTTGATTGTTAATCTTTTGATTGTTATATATTTTATTTTGAATCATTTATTTATTTATTTTTTAATTTCATTCCTTAGATTTTAATTTTTCTATTTATTTTGGTCCTTATTCTTTTAATTGTTATTTATTTTTCTCTTTATTTGGAATTTTTTTATTATATCTGTGATTTGGTCTCTATTCTTTTGATTACTACTTGTTTTATCTGAAATAATTTATGAAATTGGTTTTTTTTTTAATTTCATCATTTTTTAACTTTTTTATTTGTCAAATTTAATCTTATTTCTTTTGATTATTATTTATTTTATTTGAAATAATTTATAAAATTAGTTTTTTTTTCATTTTATCTTTTTTTAACTTTATCATCTGACAGTTTTGGTTCTTATTTTTTAAATAAATTTAAGAAACAAATTAAAAAATTATATTGTTATATTTTTAATAAAAAATACTTTAAAAAGAAACGGATATCACAATATCAAAAGAGTTATAAGCAACAATCATATATTACTTTATGATAATATCAAGGTAATGTTTAATATTGTAGTAATAATTATTTTTTTAAATATTTTTTAGTTGATTTTAATATATTAAAATAATTTAAAAATATAAAAAAGTTAATTTGAATAAAAAAAATCAATTTTTTCGAAGGAAAAAGAAAACTGCCTAACTCCTCCACAACGTCGCATGAAATCACAGTAATTAGCCCCTTTGCTGTAAAAGTCCCCCGCGCTCCGGCTCAGTACGGCAAACGTATTGCCGTATCCAGTCCAACCCACTCATCTCACATGCCCATCCATTCCCCAAATCTCCCATCTCACGTGCCCTTTACCCTAAGATCCCAGTTCCCACACTCCTCATCCCAATTAAACCAGCGCGTGTAGCGCCTCTTTTCACTTTCTCCTCCTCCCTGAAACACCCGAATAAAAACTCTCCTCTCCCATTCATCCCCATTTCGCATTTCGCTCTCCAAACCCTAACAAAAAAAAGCCTAATCGGATCAAAATCCCTGATAATCACAATGGATGCCCAAGACAACAGCCTATACGAAACGGCGTCGCAGCCAGACACAGCAACAGACGCCTACACCTTCCTTGAATTCAACACACAAGGCGAATCCGATTTTGACTACCCCGAATTCCGCTCTCCGGTGAACTGGCCCACTCCTTCCGACTCACTTGCCGCCACATCCTCCTCCGTAGACCCTACCTCATCCGACCACCGTGCCGCCGCTTCCAATTCCGATCACCACTCTGATTCACCTGCTGCGTCTCCTGCTGCGTCAAAATCTGCTGCGCGTGGAGGAGCGAATAGTGGGACCCAGGGGGTGGTGGAGGGGTTAGTGGCGAGTATGGGAGGGTTGAATTTTGAAGAGACGGGAGATGATGATGGGTATGATTTTGGGAAAGGGGATTTTACGGAGCACGCGTGTAGGTACTGTGGGGTTTCGAATCCTGCGTGTGTAGTGAGGTGTAATGTGCCGTCCTGTAGAAAGTGGTTTTGTAATTCGAGAGGGAATACATCTGGTTCGCATATTGTTAATCATCTGGTGAGTGTGGTTTGTGCGTTTCTTTTGTTTGATTTTCGTGTGGTTCTATTTTTTTATTCTTGGGATTGAAATTGGAGTGACTGCTGATTAGGCTGTAGCTTGTAGAACATGTTATTCTTGAATATAAAGGATGCTAAGAATGAAAATATGAGTTCTCAGAGTGAGTTAAACTTTAAATTTGGCTCCATCTAGTTTTGTGCGGTATTTTGTTTTGAATTCGGGCAATTTATTTGGACCTTTTTTTATGGGGGAGGGGGGATTTTGGCCAAGTAGGGAAGTGCTGAATCGCATTGGGTTTTGCTCTTTTTAGAATTTAATTGAAATTGAAGTGATTAGTTTTTAATAAATGTTGAGCTGTTAAAGAAAATCCATTATATGGAAATATGTGAAGAATGGAAATGCAAGATGCTAGGATTGAAGAGTTTCAGGTTGCTTTGGTCTTTCCTTACAAGAGGTCCAGTAATTAGGTAATCTCACTTAGTATTTAGACTTAAAAATATGCGAAAGGGCAATGGTACAACACAAAAATGTTATTTTATTTGACAACTGCAGCTGAATGTTAATTACCCTGAATCATGATTGGAGATTTAAACTCAACTGAATATATTTTAGAAGAAGTCTCAAGGAAGCTAGTAATGTGGCATTGGTTTTGGTTTTGGTTTCTAGATCATGATGACCATTACACTTGGGGATTCTAATTTTGCAAATGTCCTAAAGCATTTCAGTGCTGTACTTCAGAATGTATTTGTGCCCCCATGCCCCCATGCTATGTATTTTCACTGTCTGCAAAATTGAATCCGAACAGTTAAATTTGCCATTCTCTATTTCCTGTCAGCTTCTTAGTTGAATTTAGTATGGAGGCAATTTTTAACATTGCTTTTGAATTGAGTTTTATTTTATTGGAACTTCTTTTAGGTTCGAGCAAAGCATAAAGAGGTCTGTCTCCATAAAGACAGCCCTCTGGGAGAAACAATACTTGAGTGCTACAACTGTGGTTGCCGAAATGTGTTTCTTCTTGGATTTATATCAGCCAAGACAGAAAGTGTTGTTGTCCTCCTCTGTAGGGAACCTTGCTTGAATGTTAATGCACTGAAGGACATGAACTGGGACCTGAGCCAGTGGTGCCCCCTAATTGATGATAGGTGTTTTCTACAGTGGCTTGTGAAGGTTGGTAGTTTCCTATTCATCAGTAAAGGGTTCTATTATTTCTAGAACATCGTTATACGTTGTATTTTGCAGATCCCATCTGAACAGGAGCAGTTGAGGGCACGCCAAATTAGTGCTCAACAAATAAATAAAGTAGAAGAACTTTGGAAAACAAATCCTGATGCCACCCTTGAAGATCTTGAGAAGCCTGGTGTTGATGATGAACCTCAGCCTGTAGCATTGAAGTATGAAGATGCATATCAGGTGCCTGCTTTAATGATAGTTGTTAAATTAGGTTTGATATGTAACATGAAATACAACAATTTAATTATGGCTCTCTGCAGATGAGTTGACAATTTCTTTTTTTGCAGTATCAAAATGTATTTGCTCCACTTATTAAGCTTGAAGCTGACTATGATAAAGTATGCACCTCCTCTTTTCCTAATCCTTTTTAGGTTTTATTGTTCTCACCTTAAAATCCGTCTCCTACACTTCAAAAGATTAAGCAACTTCTTATAATGCTATTTTCCTGTAGATGATGAAAGAGTCTCAAAGCAAGGATAATGTCACTATTCGATGGGATATTGGCCTTAACAAGAAGCGTGTTGCATATTTTGTATTTCCAAAGGTGCTCACTCTTTTGCTTTTGCTCTCTCATTTTTTAAATTTTATTGCCAATTGCGACATCTTCTCCCATCTATTTCTCCTAGTTGTTTAGAAACGTTGGGCGTAGTGTAATGTATTACTTACCTGCTTGTTTAGAAACATAGGTCTTAGTTTAGTTTATTACTGTCTTTTCTTTTTCTGCCTTGTGCTGCTTGATTTCTGTTGTTTGCGTGCTTCTATCTGTATTCTCATTTCAAGGAAGTTGAACTGCTGATTTTATAGGAGGACAATGAGTTGCGCCTTGTACCTGGTGATGAGTTGCGACTGCGCTATTCTGGAGATGCAGCTCATCCAGCATGGCAATCAGTTGGGCACGTGGTATGCATCTCTCTTCTGATATCAATGCTTGAAGTTTTAATTATTTTCAATTTAATCTGGTATTAATAGGTGATTTACATTCTCAAAGGAAGACAACACATGACTAAATGCTTCTAATGTTGGTATTGAGCTACTTCTCTATTATTTCAGATCAAGCTAACTGCACAAGAGGAGGTTGCACTCGAGCTTCGTGCAAGTCAGGTAGTTCTGATACTAATGTGCTTGATTTCTCACTTCTGATTTTCTCTAAGTTATGTTGACACTAATGCTTAATGTTGTTATTTGTATGCAGGGAGCTCCTGTTGATATGAACCATGGTTTTAGTGTTGATTTTGTTTGGAAGAGTACAAGCTTTGACCGAATGCAGGGAGCAATGAAAACTTTTGCAGTGGATGAAACCAGTGTCAGCGGGTAGGTTGGCTGATTCAATTTTGTTTGCGCTTTTTTTATTTACTGTGACACAAGACAATGAGAACTGGATGTGAATCATGTTTTGGTTTATCTCATTTTTTTTTTATTTGTCTCTATTTGAAGTAAGGCTGAGATTAGGCATGCTAGTAACATCTTATCATCTTATACAAACTAATGTTACTATTAGTGGGTAGTTATCATTTGCTTGTAATGTGCTACCACTGTGTATTTGTATATTAATACTGAGCTAGTATATCTCCTTGTTTTTCCGTTGTCTTGGTACTGTCAGTGTAGAGTTCGTGTATTGAACATGGATTGCCATATTTGAACGTCTTTATAATGCCAGTTTCCTTCTTCAGGTATATATACCATCACTTGTTGGGCCATGAAGTTGAGAATCAAACAGTTCGCAGTGCATTGCCTCGCCGTTTTGGTGCACCTGGTCTCCCAGAGCTGAATGCATCACAAGTATGCTGTCTTGACTACCCATCCAATTTCCAAGTTTAAACTAGTTGAATGTTAATGCATCTTGTCTCAAACTAGGATCTTTCTGATCAGACTAATGATTCTTGAGATGATGCCACCACTTGCAAATCTCTGGTTTCATGGTGTTATTATGACAAGTCAGTAGTTTCTTGAATGCAGAGAACATAAGCTAACACTTTTGGGGGACATCTCGTGGATTGTTGGATATATATTGATTTATGCACTTGAGTGCCATTTTGACATGGTTTTGGTTTTTTGTTGCTTCTTATTTCTGTTATCTTGTTTTAGGGGGGGGGGGGGGGGGGGGGATCTTTCCTTTACTTTCTATCCACCAATTATTCTTGCACTGAAGATGTCTTTATTTGTGACCAGAACAAAAAAGGGTCATTGCCATGAACTGCATCATATTTGATGGTCTGATGCTTGTCCATGTTCTTTCATGGATTGATTTGTTGTGAACTAATCAATAACTTCCCTGATGCTTTCATGTGGGATAATTATGTGGCTTATGATGAATTCCTTGCTGCAATGTTTTGATCTTAACGTAGCTGAGATTTTTCGGAATATTTGTGCTTCCATATCAGAATGCAAATTGTTGTCTTCACTCCTATTAACTTGTGATTTTTTTAACCATTTTAATGGAATTCCTTATTTAACTGTGTGTTGCTGTAAGTCATCCTAATCTTTCTCCACTTAACAGGTTCTTGCTGTGAAGAATGTCCTCCAGAAGCCTATAAGTTTGATTCAAGGTCCACCTGGAACAGGAAAAACTGTCACTTCTGCCGCCATTGTATATCATATGGCTAAACAGGGACAAGGACAGGCAAGTTCTTTAAAATGCTTACTATCAGCTCATTCAGATACTTGACTGCATGCATGTCTTACTTCGACTCCTTTAGGTTTTGGTGTGTGCCCCAAGTAATGTAGCTGTAGATCAGCTAGCTGAGAAGATAAGTGCCACCGGCTTAAAGGTGAGATCACAAAGCCCTGCCTAATAACTAATTTCATATCATTTTTTTCCTGCCACTCTGTTGTCATGTATAAATTGATTCTTGTCATTTATGCTCACATTTGTTGAGCTTAAGTTTGAAATTTTGGAGTTGTATTTGTAATAAAAATGTTTTGTTAATATGGACAAAAGAAGATTCTCAAGAAAGAGAATAAACGGCCCTCTGAAAGTACAGATATTGAGGTCAAACTAGAAAGGCCTTCCAATCTTGGCAAATATTAGTCAAAGACACTCTTCTAGTTACCAGTAGCAACAAGCGAGAAATGCCAAGGAAAATTATCCTACCCCACCTTGGCTGCTTTGAGAAGAAGTGACCTTTAATGGTAAAATCCAACGGAGAGCAACACAGCAACAAGCGAGAAATGCTAAGAAAAATTATCCTCACCATGGCTGCTTTGAGAAGAATTGACCTTTAATGGTAAAATCCAACGGAGAGCAACATAGCACCTTCAAAAAGATTTTGCTTTCTGTGCCCTCCCAAAATTTAATAATTGGGTCAGCAAATCTGCACTCTATTCAATAACATCTGCCCCTCCAAATAGTTGCACATTAAGAAATAGTATTTTAACACTTTGCACATGTCCTGTTGGACTAAACCTAGTTGCTAGGTGAGAATATCCGCAATCTGGTGCTTAGGTTGAAAGGTGTGAAGTCCCTAACTTCGATAGAACTATTTTTTAGGAATCTACATCAAGAATGTAGAATCCATGTTTCCTTCACTGATGAGATTTAGTCTTATCCCTGCAGGACTAGAAAAAGTTATAGTGATACATTGAGACCAGGGGCCTTGTCCTTGTCCTTCTTCAAACCTCTTAATCCCATTTTCATCTCAACAACTTGCTGTCTGATACGTGGTTCTCTGACTTACACATTTGGAAATATTTCTTTTTGAGGCTACATTTTATGATCCTGGAAAGGCAGTGAGGTTTTTATACCATTGGGCCTGTTTCTTCATCTCTGTTTGCGTGGATAAGTCCATGGCTAGCCATGTCCTTGAATTTTCTTTTGTTCCCTGATGGTTGTTGAAGGCTCAAATTAAATTTTTGAAAAGGAAAACTGGTCCCTAAAAATATTTGCTGGTATTTTCATATTTTTTCTTATCTTTTTTTGTTCCCTGATGATCTTTAGTTTATGAAGGATCAAATTAATATTTTGAAGAAGAAAACTAGTCCTAGGAATTATTTGCTGATTTTTTCATATTTCTATGGAGTAACATAACACACTTATTTGCTGATAGTATGTTATACTATCTGGGTGCTCAAATTAAATCTTTTGTAATGCCGGTCATTTAAACTAACAGGTAAATGTATTTTGACATAATTTTGTTTTTCATGGATTGTATTTCCTCAACTAAGGTTGTTAGGCTATGTGCAAAATCAAGGGAAGCTGTTAGTTCTCCTGTTGAGCATCTCACCCTTCACTATCAGGTTTGTCAATTAGTAGAGTCCTGCCTTTCATTTTCCTTTTCTTTTCATGTGTGCACTTCTCAATTTTAGCTTTCCTGTTATAGATTCTAATTACTAGTGACTGGTACAGGTTAGACATCTAGACACTTCAGAGAAAAGTGAACTTCACAAGTTGCAACAGTTGAAAGATGAACAAGGTGTGTCCTTCCTCTTAATTATTTAAAATGGAATTCTTCGTTATTAATTACAAGTTGCAAATGAGATGCTCATTTGTGAATTTGATTACCTCAACTTCTGCATAGAGCTGCACACCGCTACATTTTCATATGCATTCAAAGCATGTGGGATTATATGATTTGGGACCTTGTTGACTTGTCACTCAATCTTTAGAAGTTTATTGTATTCTTGCTAGTCGTAGGGGAAACTATATTTGGCTTCTGGATTTGAGGCTGGTGCTACTAGAAATTGTACAAATAACTCTTCCCTGACAACATAATTTCTTTTGTACCTGGTGCTGTAGATTTGGTTTTGTTCTGGTTGGATGTACCAGTCTTGATATACAGTTTTACAGTGGGCTTCAGAGTTTATCCTAATACTGTTCTCATTCTTTCTTTCTTTCCCCTCTTGTCTGTTCCTATATCAACAGGAGAACTGTCCAGTAGTGATGAGAAAAAATACAAAGCTCTGAAACGAGCAACAGAAAGGGAAATTTCTCAAAGTGCTGATGTCATCTGTTGCACTTGTGTTGGTGCTGGAGATCCTCGGTTGGCAAATTTTAGGTTTCGCCAGGTAGAAATGCATCTTATTTTTCTTCTGTTTTGTCTTCTTATCGTTTGTTTTTGCCCTCATCTTTTGTTGCTGAACTATTGGAAGCTTACACTCTTTACCTTATTTTAGGTACTTATTGATGAGTCAACTCAGGCGACTGAACCAGAGTGTCTCATTCCTTTGGTACTTGGGGCGAAGCAGGTATTCAAGATTTTTGACATGCCCATTTTACTATCACATGCTTCAGTTTCTGATGAGTAGTTATCTGCTAGGTCGTTTTTGTTGGTGACCATTGCCAGCTTGGTCCTGTCATTATGTGCAAGAAAGCTGCTCGTGCTGGGTTAGCCCAGTCTCTCTTTGAGCGCCTTGTTTTACTTGGTGTGAAACCAATTAGATTGCAGGTAATGTTATTTCAGTTATCTCTGTGTGTGGTCTGCTCATGTATTTATGGTTAGCACGTTTATCCTGCTTGGAATGAAATGGTTTAGGAACTGCTCGTTATCAATTATAATTTAGTTACTTTGCACTAAATTTCATCTTTCTTTGTATCAAGGCTGATGCAGTTTCTTTCATAGGATGCTGCTAAGCTGGTACTTATGTTTTCTTCTTTCATACTTCAGGTTCAATATCGCATGCACCCATCTCTTTCTGAATTTCCATCCAACAGCTTTTATGAAGGCACTCTGCAAAATGGTGTGACTGTCAATGAGAGACAGTCATCAGGCATTGATTTCCCTTGGCCTGTGCCAAATCGTCCAATGTTCTTTTATGTCCAGGTATGATATTTGCTTATTGGTTATATTATATTACAATACTTTAAACAAAAAGGATAATTACTTAGCTAGTGCATTTTTTGGGCTGATACAGTCTATAGGAATTGTGTGATATTCCCACCTAAATAGTATCAGAAAGAAATTATGACTATTTATTTTAATATGCTAATATTGCTAACTTAAAAGAATTTTCCAGCAAGTGCTTTTAATGCACTACAAATCTCTGGTCTCCTTTTGTCTATATCCTGTTATATTTTTTCAAGGCTATGTTTTGTAACTCAATAGCTGTTCTTTAGATGGGACAAGAAGAGATAAGTGCCAGTGGGACATCCTATCTAAATCGTACCGAGGCTGCAAATGTTGAAAAAATTGTAACTACGTTTTTGAGGAGCGGTGTAGTCCCTAGCCAGGCACGTGTATCTTCTCTTCTTGTTTTCATAGGTGCATTTCTTTTTTGCGATACAATATTTTGATTTTGTACAACATTTTACAGATTGGAGTGATAACACCTTACGAGGGACAGAGAGCATATATTGTGAATTATATGTCAAGAAACGGTGCCCTCAGACAGCAACTATACAAGGAAATTGAGGTAATTCATAGCTTCTATTTTATGGGTCTAGATGCTGTTCAATATTTACTTGCAATTGCTTCATGGTTTAGCATTTTTTTGCAGGTTGCAAGTGTTGATTCATTTCAAGGAAGGGAAAAGGACTACATTATTTTGTCTTGTGTTAGGAGCAACGAACATCAGGTTGGTTCTCTATACCCTCCCAAATTCTATAGATCACAAAACTTATGTGGTTAATTTTAAGGGGTAGGCTGAATGTAGCTGTTCAACTCAGAGCCCGAGCTTTGAATCCTGATCTTGTTTTCTATTTTTTCAAGCCTTTTGGGTTGTGTGCTCATTTATTTATTGCACTCTTTTGTGCATGCTGTATCATCTTATCATGGCTTCAATCCTCATTTATGCATGTGGACATGTAATGGAGACCAATGTCAAATCCATTGTTGGTAGTCACATGAATAAAAAAGGCATTGTCTGGTCACATGACACTATCAAATTGTGGTATTAGAAGAGAGAATTTGGGTTTGTCCACTCGTACGACTATATCAAATTGTGGTCGTAGAAGGGAGAATTTGGGTGTGATCCTATCATTCAACATTTAACCTTTTCATTATGTGGTGCTCATCCCGAAGTTGCCTTCTTCCTCTTCCCCGTCACATGTATGCTAGAAGGTAGGGTCCTAGTTCTAACAAGATGCTCATGTGGAAGCACTTGTTTGATGGGTTTGGTGCCATATATCTTTGAGTGGTCGTCAGAACTTGTTTGATAACATATGTGAAATATCCCTTTTGTGTAGGGAAGTGTCAGGTTATTGTACTAGACATTTTTTCTTTTCCCCCATTTCAACTGTATCAAATGCGGACAGATACTGGTGTAGTTTTTAGACTTAATTTCCAGCCCATTCTTATTTTGTTCACCATCAAAGGTGTCTCTTGTGGTAGATAAAAAGGTTTTCTTTTATGATCACGTGCTTGACCGCTGTCCCTTTCTCTAGGGCATTGGATTTCTTAATGATCCTCGGAGATTGAATGTAGCTCTAACCCGTGCTCGATATGGTATTGTCATCTTGGGAAACCCTAAAGTTCTAAGTAAGCAGCCTTTGTGGAATAGCTTATTAACTCACTACAAGGTATGTCTTCTCTACCTGTTGTGTTATGCTTTTTATGAAACTCTCATTACTCTCATTTGCACAACTTTTTGCTAATGTTAGCGATGGTATGGTGCGGAGATTGAAAGATGAATTTCAGTTTCACATATCCTTTGTCGCTTGCTAATAATAATTTGATTTATTACTGAAACATTTTTACTCTTTTTGGTTGCTACAATTGTTTCACCAGGAACATGAGTGCTTGGTTGAAGGACCTTTGAATAACTTGAAGCAGAGTATGGTTCAATTTCAAAAGCCCAAAAAGGTACGGGGTTCAACTTTCTAGGAAAGGGCAGCATCATTGACCAAGGATAAATTTGTCCAAGTTTCCATTTTTGTGTTGTTTTTTTAGTCTTTCCATTGTATCATGTAGTACTTGTCAGGAACAAATATGAACTGATTGTGGTTGGCTATGTTTTCATACAGATTTATAACGATAGGAGGCTTTTCTTTGGTGGTGGACCTGGAATTGTCCCTAATGATAATTTTGGGTCTGTTGCCTCAGCTAGCCCAAATGTTGATAGAAGAAACTCCCGTGCCAGGGGTATGCTACATTTCACCTGTCTAGTTAGAAATCCTAGAATTGTTACACAGCGATGGCATTTAAGTTGCACGAGTCCCTGAGGATATGCATACTCAAAAGTAGAATAGGACTGAAGCACACTCATTATTATTCAATCAAGTTCCTCTGCTTAGCTACTCTGCTGTCCTTATGTTGACTTGTCAGATTGTGTTGTCCCAAATATAGGATCTTATATGCCACCTGCCCCACCCAATGGTACCCACAAGCCTGGTGCTCATCCTGCTGGGTTTCCAATGCCTCGGGTCCCCATTCCACCATTTCATGGTGATCCACCTTCTCAACCATATGCTATTCCAACTCGTGGAGCTGTGCATGGGCCAATTGGAGCTGTTCCTCAAGTCCCTCAGCCAGGAAGTCGAGGTTTTGGTGCTGGGCGCGGCAATGCTGGTGCACCTATTGGAAGTCATCTCCCACACCAGCAAGGCACTCAGCAAGGCATTGGGAACATTGGATCTTTCAATTTTTCTTCCCTGGAGAATCCAAATAGCCAGCCATCTGTGGGTAGTGCATTATCTCAGCCTGGATATAATAATGTAAGCAATTTTTTCTTAACAATTTGATTCATCTATATGATTTATTGCTATCATAGTATTCTTGTGTCCTGAATGTGTTTGTTGCATAAATAGATTCCAGTTCAGGGATCGAGCCAAACATTTCGTGATGGATTTTCCATGGGGGGTATGTCCCAGGTATTTTCCCAGCTCGTCATCCTTAAAAATTATGTTTTATTGACTTAGTTTGCCTCTCCTTTCCCCCCCCTCTAATTTCTTTTCTGATGGCAATCAATCAGGAGTTCTTGGGTGATGATTTCAAAAGCCAGGGATCGCATGTTCCTTACAATGTTACTGATTTCTCCACTCAGGTATATAAGCCCTGCAAGATTAGAGATCATGTTATATGTCCAATAGTGTTTTTTTTTCTTTTTTCCATATATGGTGCAAATGGACGAAGAATGTGAGGTTAGATTTTTTCTTTGGTGGAATATTCAGTTTTTTGTATTTCCAAATGCTTTTCATGCTCTGGTCTAGGTTTGCTTTGAATTTATACATGATAATCAGGGGTTGGCAAAATTTCTCGAGTATATAATGGTAGGCATTGCTTAGCAGCAAATGAGGCAAAATGAGGAGTAATTTGTCATTTAACTTCTGTGTTTGAAGTCTTGCTTCAACCAAATATGGTCTTTCCTTTTGCAGTGGAAGTAGAGAATGCACTTCTGTCTTAAGTTTTTTTGTAATGCAAAATGCTCTGCAGGCATCTCAAAGTGGATATGCTGTGGATTATGTTACACAAGGAGCCCAAGGCGGGTTTCCAGGCAACTTCTTGAATCAGAATTCTCAAGCTGGATTTTCTCGTTTTGGTTCTGGAAATGATTTCATGTCTCAGGTTTGCCTTTTGAAAACACCATGTATTTTTTCTTAATCACCGATAGACTGCTGTTTATCTGAGCCCTGATGAATTTCTGTTTGCAGGATTACATGGCTCATGGATCACAAGGGCTATTCACTCAGGTTGGCTTTAATGATCCCTCACAAGATGATGCATCGCAAAGCCACTTTGGCATAACCAATCCGAACCAACTTCAATCTCAGGTTTTTTCTGATACCTGAAGTTCTTGACATAAAGAAGTTCAAGAGGCAAAACTACCAAAACTGCAAGATGTAGGAAAATTTGGCATCATGTATATGTTTGCATGTTTATCAAATGCTTGCAGAACTCTGTAATTTTGCCTCTTCTTTTTTTGTTGCATAATTTTGCAGTTTCTGTTTGTAAGTCTGTTAGTGGTTCTTCCCAGTATATAAAACATAGTTTGGTCAATTTATATGCAGGGCTTGATGAATTCTCTTTACTCTCAGCCCTTTGCCCACTACAACACTCAGCCGGTGAACTTGCAGGCTCCACAACAGCAGTCTCAGCAGGGTCAGGGCACCCAAAACCAGAAAATCCATTACAACGGTTGAGAGTGCATGGTAACTTTTTTTTGTGTGTGTGTGGCTATGATGGGTTATGATCTTTGAATTCAGCAACTTGGTTTGTGTCGTCACATGTGCCCTAATATATCTCTGCCAAGAGCGCAGAAGAGTTGTCATCCTCTTGAGGTCAGTTTTGGTATACTTCAGTAGCCAAAGAATACCTTGGATGATAAGAATAAACGATAGTGAGCCATAGCTCTGCTATGGGGTGTGTGAGCAGATGTGGGCTGCACATCCGAGGCTGAGAAAGAAAAGGATAAACCCAATTGCCTGCTTAAAGTAGAGTGTTTTGAGAAGGTAAAGTTCCGAAGGAGCATTACATGGCATGCTTTGCTGGAAGGGTGTGGACGTCGTGATGAGGGGTATATATAATACTTGACCTACAGGGGAGACCCCTATTAATTATACGAAAGCAGTTACCACCACTGAAGAGTTTTTCACAGCGATGGGGAAAGTCGCCTGACCCTTTCAGCTCTTCCTGACATGTAATTATACTCTTATAATCAGCAGCTAGATGGTTAGACGATGATATCCTAGGAATTCATACTGTGCAACCAGCCAGTGATATCTTGCACTTGGCTGGTATGCTTCAAGTGTGGGATTGGTTTTTACATCAAATGGGCTTTGCTTTAAATTCTTGGTCCCATGGGGTTTCTGCAAGGTCACAGATCTGTACTCTTGGGAGACTAATGAGTAATATCTAATGAATAGTGGCGATGGTTTCTGCTTGTAATATGCTTTTATTGGTGGGCATGTTAGTTTTCACCTTATGAATGGGAAAACAATGATGTTTTCTGCAATGATAAAACCAGAAAAATAGCGAATCCAGCTGCAAACAATTTGCTAAATGCTTCACTAATGGACCTGGTTTCAAAGTTCACCAATATGATTTTTTTATGTGTGCTTCAATGTGGGGCGGCGGCGGCGCTAAACAATTGAACTATGATAGATTTTTTGAAAAATTATTGTGGATAGAATATTTCTAAACTTAGGGTTAAGATATTTTAGGATTTGGTTAATGCAAAACAAAACTACTAACTAGTTAAAGTGGTGTAGCCATGATTTTTTAAATAAAGAGGTAAATTACTAATAAATGCTTGATATTATATACTCTATATACATGTGTTATATAAATTTAAAATTTATGTATTAACTCATGTCAAGTAAAATTAATTTAAGAATATTTTAAAAAAATATTTACATTATAATTGTTCTTTTCGAGTTTTTATATTTTAAAATTGTTTCATAATAACTCCATTCATAATATCTTTCTTAATATATACAATCAAACTTTCATTCATCTATTTCTTAATCTTTCAAGGACTAGTGAAGTTCTTGATTACAATTCTTTGCTAACATATGGTACATAGCAGCTAAAACCATAACTTGAAAGAATTGTAATCACAAATTGATGTTACTCTTGCTAACTTGTTGTTTTAAACAAGTGAGTTAAAAATAAATATTAATTTTTTTTAAAAAAATTTCTATTATGTCCCTAATTTTTTTAGTTGTCTTGTACTTCAATTTTAGTCACTAATAAATTTATCACTATCATTTTCCATACGAAATTCATAGCAAAATACATATTAATTCATCAAAACTCATTTCAATTCATATTCATATGCATATAATATTACTCGTACATATATTAATTCAACAAACCCATAAATTATCATAAATCCTAACACTTTCAATAACTAATTGTAAAGGATTAAAACTAAAATTAGACAATGAAATAAATAGAAAAGATGAAGGAAACTTACCTAAAGTATAAAGTATAAGAGGTTACTTGCTTAACTAATTAATAGCTTAGGACTTGAAGAGAAATTTCATAAAAGAGAAAGAGGTAGGGACAATAGTTCAAAAAGAAAGAAGAAGAGCCTAGATCAATTAGTAGCCAACAATGAAAATTAAACTTGTTAAGCTATTATATTAATATTCTAATCTAAAAAGCATTTTAAAAAAATAAAGGGGCAATTGCCTCCTCTTGCAGCTCCGTCACTGACTAATTATGATTTTATTTAGTGGTTTTTCAAGACACGATTAAAATTATCTTGTTGAGATTTTTTTAATGATATCAACTATATAAAAAAAAAGAGCCCCGATATGTTCCTTATGTTCGTTCTTTCTTTCCCTCCTTTTTCTTCATTTATTTCTCTCTCATGTCACATTAGCTTATTTTCCTTTTTATTTCTCAACCATTGGATCTTGAATATCATATTTTAATTATTAAATATTCATAAATTTTTATGTTGATTTATGTACATATATGTTAATTGATTTTACTTTTGATTTCTTGAATAAACAATCATTATTATAAAATTAATGTTCAGAATTGTGATTGTATTGAAACAATGTTACTTTTCAAATACTTTTTTAATTATCTTCCCAATATTTTCACCGGAGTGCGTTAAATGGCAAACTACCCTAGATACACTGGCAACCATAGTTCATACATCCGAGAGGATGTTTTGATGGATATTTGATGTGAGCTTTGTGACAGTCAAAAATAAAATAAGCTGTAAAACGTAAATATTTGTTTCTTAAATACTTGAATAATGAATACAACAAATAAGACATTCAAAATGTATTAGAAAAGATAATTAGAGCGGCTAACAAGAAGCCATAAAAGTCAATAAAAGCCATATTAAAATAAGTGTTCTTCACGTTCCCTTTCTTCTAGTATAATCTTGGAACGCTTACAATGCAAACACATGATGTTGCGATCATGTATACATGAAATACATACATACATACATATACATATACATCTATATAAGGTGAAATTTGCAATAACCATAACCTTTTTATGAGCCCGACATGTTGTTATGGCAATCCTCTTCATCCGGCGGGATTATGTTGTACACTGCATAGATATCCCTTCCACCGTCACTCCCATCCTCTTGAATCGGCACCTCTACAACTTTGAAACCCTGACTCACCAACTCATTTAAGCACTCACCTGTCCAAAACCTCACCTCGCTCGCCGCCAAAACCCTGGTCTTGTTCCCAGACACCTTCTTCAACGTCCGCCCAAGCGCCGCCATCTCCTCCAGGTCAAAAAACACATCACTCAGCAGCACGACGTCGAATCGCCTCAACTCTCCTATTCGACTCAGCGACTCCTCCGATCCCCAAACGAGTTCCCTCACCTCGACTCGGTCTTCCAACTCGTTCGCTTCAACGTTCTTTACTAAGCCAGGGAGCAGCGGCGCGATGTCCGTTAGCAAGACTCGACTGGCGCCAAGTAGTGCCGCTGTCAAACCTGGCAGTCCTGCTCCCGCGCCGAGCTCGATGACGGACTTGTCTCGCAAATCAAACTGAGAAGTCGCGAGCCACCGAGAGAGTAGCAAGGCTGAGTCCCAAATCCATGACCCGGTGAATGCACGACCCGTTAAAGAGTCACACACCTCTCCGAGTTCGTGGATTTTAAGTGTTTGACCGGCTATGTCTATCTCTCTGACAGCCGTGGTTAACAGTCTTTGAAAGCTTCGACAAACTGTCGGTCAAACCTTTCATTTTATTTTTTTATTTATTTCTCAACTTGCACGCTTTTTTTTTTTCTTGCTTCCACATGCAAGGATGGCGCGACATCCAGGGTAACCTAAGACAAAATTGCCATTTTAAATATAAAAAAATTCTTAATTAATAAAATCCTATTTAAATAATTAAGAGTCTCAATCTACATAAAAAGAATTAATAGAATGAATAAATAATGAGGTCAAATCTTAACCCTATCCAAGAGTTAAATTTAAAATTATGCTGCTCATTTTTTTATTTTAAATTGCGTATTGAACTCTATTAAAAATCCTTATAAATTATAAAAAAAAACAATAAAAAAGTAATACATTAAAATTAAGTGTGCGAAAATAACGAAGAAAGTGCTCCAAAAGAGTAATCCTTCATTTGTTTTCACGCACGACACCGTATTGCTACCTTGCGTTGGCATCTTTTGAACTTTAAAGAAAATAAAGTGGGTGCTCAAAGAGGAGCTGAAAAAAGAGATAGAAAGCTGGGAATAGTATCTGTGCTAAATTCTTATAAGATGCCCAGATAAATTGAATTTTTGGAATAGTAATTTTTTTTCTTACAAAATTAAATGCTTAAAAGATAACATGCTGCGCATCATGTTTTGATATAAAATCATATAATAATAATATAATAATAATAATAATAATAATTCACTGCTGAAAAGCACCGATCACCGTAAAAACCTTTTATAGTTTTGCAAATCTGCAAAAGACTTAAAATAAAAATAAAAAATTAAAGGCTGAAAAATTTACTTGAGAGTGATATGAGTTATATATATATGTGTGTGTGTGTGTGTGTTCATGTGTTATATATTCAAGGACGTTAAGAAGACAGGTGCTTTAATATTTAAGAATGTCTTAATAAGGCAGAATAAGTTCTTTTTTTCCTCTCGAAACAGCTGACGTGGGTTTCAGATTTCCTTGTAACTTCAAGGGTAGGCCTTCGAGAATCCGAAAATCTTAATAAGGTAACCTTCAAGAATGAATATTGCACATATTACAAAAATCCGGCATTTGAAACAATGATATTGTCATTTATCAAAAGAAAAGAAAAATACAATGATGCCCACTTGATTTTTTATATGGTTCTGTGTGAACACAACTAAGCTGCTGCCGTGTTCTTCTACACACATTGACAGTACTTATAAAGGTGGAAGGAAGAGAGGAGGCTCAACCAGACCGGGGGGGGGGGGGGGGGGGGGGGGAGCCCACCCGGCCCTAGGAAAGAAAAAAAGAGAGAGGAGAAGAGACAGAAAAGGAGAGGAGGGTTGAAAATGAAAGGGAGAAGGGCCAACCACGTCTGAAGAAAAGAAAGAAAGAAGGAAGAGAGGAGGATAAAAAGAAAAAAAAAATTAATCGGGAAAGAAATGGAAAATGAAGGAAAGCAAACATAGAAAACAAGGGAAAAAAAGGAAGAAAAATAGTTTGTTGAAGCTACACCAATGACTTTCAACCGACTTGGTGGCCTAGAAGATTGCTCACATTGAGATGAAGTTGATGTCATACAAAAAAAAGAGACACCAATTAGACGATGGGAGAAGGTTCATGAGTCGCTTAAAGACGGCAAGTCTGATCACATGCTAATGCATGTATTACAAGTGTCGAGCATGATTTCTAGTTTCTTATGATTTAGTCCTTGATTTCTAACTCAATCCCCAATTCAGTCACTAAAAGCAACTCATTTGAGTCCAAGGAAGGCCCAATCAAGAGTAGGAGAAGAAATAAGAAAAGGCAAGAAAGAGAAAATGTTCTAACCCAATCAAACCTGCGAAGAAAAGTGAGGGAAAAAGAAACGATAAAAGAAGGAAATGGTGGCCAACCCAAACCGGCAAGCACTGATTCTTTTTATGCTGGCAAATCTTATATTAGACGTGACATTAGGTTCAAGACACACCTAATTTACTGTCACAATCCTAAATTCTTCATTTCAAGATTTATCAGTGTAGACACCCATCGAAATTCTCATCTTACAACTCATCAGTATGATGCCCATACAAACTCTTCAAATTATCAATTAAAGGCTTACCTGAAAGCCATGCCTAGAAAAAAAAACAGGATTGGTGCCTGCATGAACAATTCGTCCTAATATGCAAAATGCACGGTCTTTAATAGTGAATCAAATATCTCTCCATGATTATTTTTATGAGTGAAACTATTAGAAAATTAGAAAAAAAAAAGTAATGGGAACACTTACAAAAATTATTTCAGTGTTGTTTACTGATGAAAATTACAACAATTTTTTTTTTCATAGTAATTTTTTGGTTATGAAATAAAAAAATAAGATAAAAATCATATTGGCAATTTTGTTAGGACTTCTAACGTGTTAAATTGCCAATTGAAATTTTATCAATGATTTTAAAAAGAATTAAAACTTGATAGTCCCCTTTTTATTTCTCTATTAAATTAAAATCACAACAACTCTATCTTTCTCTCTCTCTCTCTCCCCATTTTATCAATTCCACCACCCCCTCCAAATCCAGCTACCTAACCCATTGATGCTGACCAACTTCTATTCAGTAATGTCAGCTTCCCACCCCTGGATTCATTTATTGTTAAGCTTTCCTCCATCAAGGAAGCAAACTCACTTATTTATGTTTAAAGTTAATTTATTGAAGTTTATTTGTAGTTTTTATAATTGCTTGTATATGTAAGTGTTTTGGTTTTTTTATAATGATAATTTTATTGTATTTGTCGAGGGGTGCGAGCCGGCGCCACGTCGTCTGGTGACGGTGGAGGCTCTTTGTCGTGCCTCCTATGTGAGGTGTGGTGTGTTGTGAAGGTTTTTTGGATTTAATCATAAAGTTATGATTAATGTTTAGGAGTCGCTACCTAGTATTATGGTCACTAGAAATCTACGGTCTGCGAGAGTCTGAGTAAGGGACTGATTGTGCAAGGGGAAGACGCATCACCCCTAGTGCACTCTACCTAAGGTAAGCTGCATTGTTGTTTGATTGTTTTTTTTCTAAGTCGAGTTTCTATTCATTGGCCTTTTCTAAGGCTTAAGACAAATTTCTCTTCATGAAAGAGTCTCTACCTTATCGGGTTAAAACCTAGCAATTCTAAAGTCTGAATTTTAGCATCGCATTTCTACACCTTGTATCTTTAATACTCTTCTGCCGCTTTGATCTCTTGTGTTGTTGCCAGTGTGAATTTTCAATTCCGACGTGACTCATCTATCAGCTCTGGGCGAACATCAATATCTGAGAATTTCGTATTGAGCTCATCTCGCCTTGTGGCTTGCAGCTCTTTTTCTATTTGCCTTATATTGAGTTAGGTTAGTGTGCTTTGCATGGCATGCTTTTCTCGAAGCTCATATTGAAGCTCGTCGGTCAGGTCAAGAAGTTGCATTCCGCTAATCTAACTTGGTTCGAGTGGCTTGGTCCTCTGACAAGGACATCTCTTTCTCTGCTTTAGTCCAAAAGTCCATTAGGTCATGACATTTCTTTGATTAGACGATTATCAGGTGATCCAGAAGACCTAATCAATGAGATGTAGGGAACTTAGATATGTTAGAATGGAAAAAATCATGAGTAATTTAATGGGTACCAATTAATTTGTGTCAATTAAGTTGGAAAGTTTGGGGAAAATGATTTCATGTGGGATTTATATTAATTAAAGGTATTAATTTAGGTTGAATAAGTTTGAACTGAAAAAATAATGCATAATTGATAAGTTATTGATAGCAATTAGGGTATTAATTGGTGCTATTATTTATTTGATGATAATATGATATGAGGATTTATGATGTTTATGATAGAGAGAGTAGTGGTAGTAGTTATGATAATAAGAGTGTGTTTGGTATTGAGGTTGCTGTTGTGGTTATGATTTTAAAAAAGTTGTTTTATAAAAAGTACTTTTAGTTGAGGTTGGTTTGGAAAAATATATGTTTGGTTAAAACTGTGGTTGAAACTGAAGTTGAACAAAAAGTAGTTTAATGTGTTTGGTTCAAAAAATGCTTTTCAAATTGAGGTTATAAAATAATTATATATATATATATATATATATATGAATGATTTTTAATTTAAATATTGTAGATTTAACTACTGTTATTACATCATGAAATAAATAATATTGATATCAAATATTTTTTATTATTCCATTAAACTATGTGCAATGTCATCACATACGAATAAATCTATCAAATAAGGACTATATTTTCCATGGTTTCTTAAGCGCGCAACAACAAAAACTGAAGTTTTTGTTACGTCATCAAGCGATCTCCTTCTAATTTTTTGAATAAAACATAATTAAAATAAAATAAAAACTATTTTTTTTAACTGGGTCGGACCCGGCAAGAACATAATTAGAATTGCGATCAAATTCCATAAATGTTACGTCATCATGCGATATTCTTTTAATTTATGTAGTGTTATTAAATAATATTAAATACTAGTTTTTTGAGTAAAACTCAATTTTTTTAAAAAAAAATTTACAATTTCATTACGTACAAAATTCATTCGACAAGAACTATAGTTTTCTAAATTTTTTTGAGCGTGCAATAAAATTAGGTAAAATATTATCAAGAATAAAATTGAGATTACAGTATGAGTAAATTTAATTCACCTTAAACTAATTTTTTTAAAAAACAAATTCAAAAATATTGTTCACGTGAATAATGTGAGTGAAATTACTTAACTGCACTGGTTTTTCATAAAAAAAAAACAGTGAAACTTTTCATGTGAACAATGCGAGTGAATTAATTCACTCGCACTGGTTTTTCAAAAAAAAAAAAACAAAACAAAAACTGTTCACTTTAGTGAACAGCTACAGTGGAGCATGGCTCCACTGTTGTTGTTTTTCCCAGATGAGAAGTAGCAAAATGCTGCTTCTCCTAAACCTGCGGTGCCATGTGGGTCCTACCCACTAAAAGTACTTTTATTTTAGTTACCAAACATTTATTAACGTGGTTGCGGGTGAGGTTCACCCGCAACCACGTTACCAAACGACATCTAAAATTTATAGTAATAGCTATGGTAGCAATAATATCGGTGGTAGTAATAGTGATTGTTATTGTAATGATGATATTGAAAGTGGTTACGATGTGATGACTAATGGTGGTGGTGGTGGTGGTGGGACGGTGACAATAACTAGTAGTTGTGGTAGTGAGATGGTGATTATTATGTTGATGGTGAAAATGTAGGAAAGTTATGATGAGATAATGATAATGATGATTATTTTGAATTGTGTTCATTGTTTTTCTTGTAGACAACTTGTTCAAGTCCAACAAAAGCTCTTTGTTTTCATCAAGTAGTATTAACGGTGATAGTTACATGAATCAAGGTTATGATTATGAAGTGACATCTAATGTAAAAGCTATAGACCAATGCTCAATAACCGAGGATAACAAAACAAGCATCTCTTATTTGATAGAGCTAATTTCAGGTAAAATTATAGCATAATTAAAATGCGATTTATTTATGATTGAAAGACGATCTATTTATGGTAATTATTTTGTCTCATAATGTTATTTATTTGTATTGAGTTATTTTAAGTTTTACAATTACATGAAAATAGCTTGCTTAAATTGATTTTCATGTTTACCAATATTAAAGTTACTCGTTCTATCACCTCTTGATGAAGTGGTCATTCGAAAAATCATTATTTCAATAAAATCATCTTGATAACCATCTTGAATTGATATATATCGTAGATGTCTAGTAGGGAATCTTTAACGTTAGATAAATAATCTCTAACTCAAGTTACTAGTTTTTAAAATTTTAAAAACTAATTAATGTATGAAATCAATTAAGAAAAAATCTTGGTGGGACGAAAGTAATGAGACGTTTGTTAGAAGAGTGTATGAAAACCATAATGCACCTAGGTAACTTTAAATAAACTAATGTTATATTATTATAAGCTTGTATTCTTTTATTTCCTTACATAATTTCTATTTCAGATCATATGATTTTTTGTATGATGCCTACAAATAGAAAATTAAAAAGGTCAGCTTGAATGATAAAGAGAAGTGGAAAAGCTATAAACTGAGACATGTCACATAGAGTACTTGGGCACTGTATCAAACATTTATGGTTTCAGAAAGTTTTACAAAGCACTCACGATCTAGTATACAAAATAGAAATAAAAAAAACTCATGTTTTGATGAGCAAGCGCATCGAATGAGCGATTCCGTTTATCAATCATGCAAATCACCTAATAAGAGTTTGTTGTTATATATTTTATTATTTTTCTTGAAGTTTTAATTATATGTTTATTTGTGATACCTCAAACAAATATTTAATTTGTCGGAAAAACAGCTTGGATGAGAAGTAACTCCAATGAATTTATAAGAGGAAACTCATAAAAAAGAGAGATTTGGATGAGCATAAGTGTTTGTTGTAAATGTTTTAATAGTTATCATTAGTTTAAGATTGTTTATTTGCATCAATAATATAAAATGTAATTGAATTTAGTGATTTTTGTTTTTGTTTTATAGAAGATATATAATTCTAACATGATTGTGAAATTTAGATAAGACACTTCCACCTATCCTCTTTACCATCCATATGTGTGGTTGGAGACTGATACAAGTGATGAACACGATATGAATGAGGTTTATAGTTTACCTATTATATTGACTTGAGAATTGAGGGCAGACCACACTGTTTTAACTGTATATACATCACATTCTGACCTAAGCTATATATCACATGACTTTGATGAGATTGTCCAGAAAAGGGTTCTGGAACAACTGTCTATTGAGATGCAAAATATGAGAATATAACTCCTACAAGAAAATATAATGTATTGGGTTTAACTAGGTGCAACTATGAATTACCTTTTCCTCTTCCTTCTAAACCTTATGGTTCAAGATCTTCCCCCCTCCCCCTCCCCCTTATTTAACAACTCTAATGTGATATACCAGGTATATGTACTGAACATTGTTGATTTAATTGTATTTTAATTGAAATTTTAATGGTTTCTTGCTAAAATTTTATCCAATAAGTTGGAGCACGCAAAACCTAATCCAATAAGACTTAACAACATGTTATTATGAGTTTGTGCATTTGATTGTTCTTACCTATAGCTAGATTATTTTGTTTTAATTATAGATTAATAATCATTGGATATTATGTGGTTGAAATTATGGGTATAATTAACTTTCAGTACTGAGTTCAATCAAATTATATGGTTGAAAAGTTCATTGGATGCGATTAGGGTGTTTCGATTACGATTTTATATTTTTCGTATATAATGTTGTAAATAAAAAAACTTCTAATATAATATTATGTGCCTTGATATTTGATGGCAGGGGTTAGTGGGAGCTCTTTGACCACTCATTAAGCATAATCTAAACATAATTAATATTTATTATTTTCATTGGATTTTAATATAAATGACAATAAAATCTATGTCTAATTAAAAATGTAATATATATTCTTAAATGACAAAAAAATCTAATTTTAATTAACAAAATAACTTTAACAAAAACTCTCTTTCCTCTTCCCACCAAAGCAATTTTTCTTTTTATTTTCCCACTAAACAAACCTTATTTCTATTCACATATGGTGATGAAAAATAAAATACAAAACCAATATTACCACAATTAGGTGAGGTTAATTTAATACTTATAAAATCTTAGACTCTTAGAAAAGAATATCTTGATATATTTATTTATTTATTTTCAATTACAAAAACACACATCTATAGAACTCAAAAGAACAAATCCATGCACAATTATAAGTTCTAATTGAGTACTAAGGTTATTTTAATGATTTTCTTGTGATTGTCAAACATATTTCAAGCTGGTAGTTGAAATCTGTTAAGAAAATCTTTTATATATATACTTTTCAATTTCAAAAGGTTAGTTTTGATAGTAAAAAATATCTGATCTCCTTATTGTTTTTTTTTTTGTATTTAATTCTTAATATAAATTTCTTAAAAGAAATATTTGTCTAAATACATCATATTCATATATATAAGATATGTATTTAAAAATATTCCAAATAAAAATTTAATATAAATCAATGCTTTAATTGATTAGAAAATATCATTTAGTATATACTAGTTTACATTGCGGATAAAATTTTGTTGAACTTCAAAAAAATCCAAAGATTTTAAGAACTGAAGGTTAAATTAGTAAATTTAATTATTTCCCTATTTAATACACAAACTTCTATAATTTACAGTAAATTCTATCATCAAAAAAGAAACTGGAGGTTAAATTAGTAAATTTAATTAGTTCTTAACAAAGATTCTTAGAACACCCGTTTACCCTTATTTGACATTTGTATACATGCTTTGCATTTTTGTAATCCAAAGAAAACTTAAGCATTAAAATTGATTTCACCTTTCTTATATTTCTTCACTAGCCATGTACACGCAATATATCACGGGTCGGTTTTTTTTTTCATAAAAAATAATATTCAGATTTTATAAATACATTTTAAATTATGAAGAAAAATTTATGATTTAGAATGTAAACTGATTAAGTTAAATATATTGATTCTATCTTAATTAGATGATAAAATAATAAACAATAATAAAAGATGAACCAAATCTTTTTTTTTAAATAACCATAGTAACTTGAAAAAAATTAAAAAAAGAAAAATAAGAAAAATCATTTAACAGTCAACTTATTATTATTCATTTTAATATAATAAATAAATATTCAATTTTATAACTATAATTACTATATAAGTATACTATAAATTTGAGTATAAATCATTATAATGTTAAACTTCTAATTTCATTTCGAATTCATTCAAAATAAAGAGTTTCTTACTTTATTTATTATTTATTACAAATATTAACAATATCTCTATCCCCTTTCAAATATAAATACTCATTCGAGAGTTTTATGGAAAAAAAACTTATTAAATATATAATGATAAAATTTAATTAAAAAAAAAAGACCTCTATTAAATATGGGTTAGCGTGACAAACTTATAACATGAGCAATAAGAGTTGAGCTAATCTAAGTTAACCAGTAAAATCTACAGCTCAAGTCATGAGATTAAGATAATTCGATAGAAAATAAAATAAAGAAAATCTCAAAGTGTGTGTGTGTGTGTGTGTATAATAACCATAGTTGAATATTGATAGCTAGAAAGAAAATACATAAAAAAAAAAATATCAACCCCTGTTAACTTTTTAAACTCATGACCAGTGTCATTAGACTGAAAGCATCCCATCTAGAAAAACTAAAAAAATTAAATTCTTAACCAATTAAATGTTGAAGCATGAAATTAGAAAAATAATTTTAATTATACAAAATGATCCAAAATAAAAATAACAATTAAAATAATGAGGATCAAAATAAAAAAAAAATTAATTTTTGATGGAATGGTGAAATTGAAAAGAAAAATCAAATTAACAAAGGGATCCAAAGAAAAAAAAACAATAAAAAAAGAATGAAGATCAAAATTAAAATGAAAAATGAAAATATTTTTTTATTGAAGGGTAAAATTGAAAAGAAAAATCAATTTAACAAAAGAAAAAAAAACCAAAAGAATGAGAACTACATTAAAAAAAGCAATATATAAAAGATTGGAATTGAATGATGTAATTGAAAACAAATAAAAAATTTATAAAAAGACTAAGAATAAAAATAAAAAAATAAAATAAATAGAGATAAAAATTAAAATATCAAAATATCAGGGGGCAACTCTTAAACCTTACAAAGGTAGCACCATTTTTAAAAGAGAAGAGTGAAAGTTAATGGGGGAAAAGCTATTAGCAATGAACTGTAACACCCTAACCACACACATCATTTTATAAAAAGGAAGACACAATGACACATCTAATAACTAAAAAATTTATAAAAAGACTAAGAATAAAAATAAAAAAATAAAATAAATAGAGATAAAAATTAAAATATCAAAATATCAGGGGGCAACTCTTAAACCTTACAAAGGTAGCACCATTTTTAAAAGAGAAGAGTGAAAGTTAATGGGGGAAAAGCTATTAGCAATGAACTGTAACACCCTAACCACACACATCATTTTATAAAAAGGAAGACACAATGACACATCTAATAACACAATATAAGATGGTTTTTGGCTGGCGAGATGCGTCGCATGTATTAGGCCTAATCATTTTCTATTTTCTTTGGGATGTTTTTGCCCTCCAAATTCTTTTTACAATATTTGTTTATTCTTTATTTTTAACATGATTCTTAAATACTATTATAGATTTATATTTGATTCTTAATAATATCTTTTTCAATTATTATTGTATGGTATAAAATAATAATATTAATAATAAATTGTTCATGAAAATGTGATTCAAATTATTTTTTTATTTTTAAAATTTTTAAATAAAATTTGAATATGATTTTTCTAGCTTTTAATCTCACATAAAATATATTATAAAATAGAAATTTAGTTAAAAATATTGTAGCACTGCGTGGCGTACAAATTAGTTTCTAACTAATCATACTTGCTTTCTAGGAAGAAAATAGTGAGATTAGAAATTGTTACATGTAAATAAAATAAATTTCTTTCCTTTTTATGTAGAAATAAATAAGTAAATGTCTTTCACCCAATGACATTGAGCACACTGAGTTCTTTTTTTATCACTATTATTTTAATTAATTTATGTGTGTTTTTTAGGTGAATATTATATAGTTAAATCATAGATTGAATTAAATAATGATGCTAATTTTGATCGGTGATTTTTTAAAGTTAGAGGTGAATATTATATAGCTGAATCAAGGATTGAATTAAATAATGATGCTGATTCTGACTTAGTGATTTCTTAAAGTTAGTATGGGCTTGGTTGCATGGGAAGACTTTCTATTAATTATCGGGGTTCTTTTCTTGAAGCAAAAATGGTTATTTTTTAGTATTTGAAAGTTAGTATTTAATATATTTCTTAAACTTATATATATATATATATATATATATATATATATTAAATTAGTGCTGAAAGTATATATCTTTTCTTTAATAATGGAACAACCATTTTGAATTTTAAATACTGTAATGTGTTTTTTAAATGTATTTTTATTTAAAAATATATTAAAATAATTTTTTAATTTACTTTCAATTATAATATTAGAACATTAAAATTATAAAAAAATATTAACTTAATATTTTTATATATATAAATATACTTTTAAAATATATTGGATAAGGACGCCTTCATCTTATTATGACCAGAAAAATATGTGGGAAAATATTTTGACTTTTCAACCTGATACTTCTTGCTGTTTATAAGGGTAACTTCGCTAATTCAATGTAGAATAAAGGTACATCTGAGATAGAACGCTTACTTCATATTAAAAAAAAAAAAAATTATGTAAAAGCAGGTTTAAGTATATGATAACAACTAATTTTTATTTAAAAATATATTAAAATAATATAATTATTTAAAATTTTAATATTAATACATCAAAATAATTTTAAAATATAATTTTTTTTTAAAAAAAAACACTGTTTAAAACACATTTACAAACTGCCGATAAACATGAGAGAGTTCAGGCCAGCTACGCATGAACGAAGCTTGGACTCGTAGGCCCCCCTCCTCTCTCTGCTTGTTGAAAAAAAAGATGAAAAACATCAAATCAATTTAAATAAAAACAAACTGTAATTGGAGTCGTAATCAAAAGCAAAAGAAACAGACAACAGTTTAAAGCAAGAAAAAAGCTAACCATTTACGAAAATAGCGAAGCATCGCTCCTTTAGATTCACTACAATTATCCGCTTCTTTCTCTCTCGCCAAACACGGTACCTCCTCGCTGACACTCACTGAATTGAGATTTTAAGTGAGATTTTTGCACAATTTTGGTCCGTTGATGTTTGATTTTTAGTTTTGGAAGTGAGAATTGAAATGACAGATCGCTGCTGTCGTTTTAGTGTTTAGAAGTAGAATCTTACTTGCTCTGTTTCGAGCTCAGTGAGAAATGCGAGTATTAACTTCATAAGCATGAATGTTTGCTATTAAAACCTGTTTATGTGTGCATAGGATTTTGAAATTGCGATCTGATTTGCTTGAATGAATAAATTTCAGATGATCAGCTTGTTTTTAGTGCTCTTTTGAGTGGAAATTCTGTATTTGAATTTATGAAATGCCATCAGAATTAATTGTGTATAAAAAACATCAAAAGCACATTATGCTTGTCGAATTGCTGTTAAAGGGTGAAATTGACTTGCTGTGCGAAATAGAGAACATTAAGGATGAGAATATTTCTTCCAACAAGAACTAAACGATTAAGCATGCAGCAAATTGTGGCAGTCTAGACAGTTGAAAATTAATGTGGAAAAAAAATGAAAATAGTGTTGTTGATGCTGAAGTGCTACTGATGGAAGATCCGATATTTATCATTTTCAACATGTCAAAAGGATGCTTGGTTTTTTACACTGGAAAAATTCTTACATAAAATGAGGAGAAATATTGTTTCGTATAACAGTTATTGGGCTTGTTTTTGTGGTCAAATATTGTTTTACATCGGTTTCTTTTCGTGGAAAGTTTATTTGTGAATTGTTCTATTGAAAAACTCAAATCTCACACCTTAGCGTGTTATTTGGAAGTTAAATCCTCTAGGTTAGTTAGATAGACCGTTGATTCCATTTTGTTGTTTTCAAATCTTCTTATAAACTCTTGGTCTACTTGACAGGTTAATATCCATTGCAACCAGGTTGAAGGTGTGGCATTTTTATGAAACGCTTATATCTCCAAAGAGTTGGGAATTAATGACTGCACTACGCATGTGTATGACCACACTGAACCAACTGATATTTAGAAACCTAAGTTTTAAGTGCAGGCAAGACGTACTTGGTTCATGTGGGTGGTAATGTGTCCTTTCCTAATGCAATGGCAACTTTTTTGTTGCATTCTTTTAGGGTTTTTTAGTGCGTCCACCATTTCTTTTGCGCCAGGGCAGTATGAGGGTGGGGGAATTTGGTCAGGAAATGGGTTACATAGTTCTGGATCAGTTTCAAGCAATCACTCTAGAAGTGGCACCTCTAGCTATGTTAAAACATTAAAATTTTCTCTCCCATTAAACAGTTCTGTATCCTGCGAGGAACTAGAAGGAGTGGGATCGCTTAATACCACTTGCGTGGTGAACTCAAATTTGTATTTGAATTCTGATCTTTATATTTATGGAACAGGAAACTTAGAAATAATTCCACATGTTTCAATTGTATGCCCAATAGAAGGATGCATGGTGACGGTTAATATGACTGGAAATGTTAACATTGGTCAACATGCAGCCATCATTGCTGGTTCAGTTGTTTTTTCTGCTGCCAACTTGACCATGGATAGTCACTCTTCTATAAATACAACAGCCTTGGGTGGATCACCACCGCCTCAAACTAGTGGTACACCAGTTGGGGATGATGGAGGTGGTGGGGGTCACGGTGGGCGAGGTGCTTCCTGTTTGAAAAGGAATAAAACAAGTAATTGGGGTGGTGATGTTTATGCTTGGTCAACCTTGGCTGAGCCATGGAGCTATGGTAGTAAGGGCGGTGGCACATCATCTCAGAATAAATGTGGAGGGAATGGTGGGGGACGTGTCAAGCTTCAAGTGAAGGAAATATTATACTTGAATGGATCTGTCACTGCAGAAGGTGGGGATGGGGGGCTGAATGGGGGAGGTGGGTCTGGTGGAAGCATATTTGTGCATGCTGTGAAGCTGTGAGTATTCACTGTCTGAATAGACCAATCCATGCTTCTTCTTCTTTTTTTGTGCTGTGGTATGTGGACATGTTACCTGCTAGTTGGACAAATAGGCATCATTAGTGTGGGTCACTAGCTTTTCATTGTCAATAGGTGCTCTTGCATGAACTCCTTAAATATCTTTGTTGAAGTAAGATCAAGTTTTGAATAGGTTTCCTTATATTCTCTACAAGTTGACAAGCAAGGTCTACCAGTAACTACACTGCTTTAGACATGGCAAATCCCAGGCTCCATACTTATTCAGTAACTGAGCAATTCATGTCTAATGTATTCTATGAGTCTCGCTGCCATTGAAGCGTTCTTTGAGTGTGTGAGTATCCCTTTTTATAGTCTATTATGATCAGAACATGGGAACCCCATTCTTGTACAGCATAGAGAAATTGAAAAGCTTACGATAATCTATCTACTCTTAAAAGGTTGATGGGAATTGAATGCTTGGCCTGCCTTCTTTATCATCTCTCTTTTATTGTCTGTTACTTTGCACAAATCTTTAGGAGCCTCCATGGTTTTGCTCCCCAGTAATACACTTTGTTGGCTATAAGCTTTGAAACAAAGAGTGGTGGAGTGTGATCGGAAAGATCCTAGATCTGACATTTCCCATGCATCATTTTTGACTGGATCTTCACTTGCTCTATGCTGTGTAAGAGGTTCATCCTACTTTTAAAACTCACTTAAGCTAGCAAGAAATTCTTTTGTGGAGTATGTTGCCTTCAATGTTGCATAGCTTGCAGCAGTTTTGATTTGGATGTCTAGTTCAGTGACATTTTATCAGAGTGCATCTTCAATCATATTTTGACTTTTCTCATTTTGTGTTGGCTTTACTATGTTTATATCAATTGATAGCCATTTCTTGTCCCCTTAGGTGAAGGCAGTGAATACAATGAAAAGATTCTATAAGCAGCTCAAATTCTGCATCATTTATTCTATTGTACAATTAAATCAATGTTATTGTCTTAGCTGTGGTTATTATATTTATACTTTTTGGTTGAAGAAATCGAAAGATAGAATTTTTTTTATGCTTCTCGTACTGTTTTCAAATTATTTGACATTTTCTATTCCTTAAAAGGTTTAGGAAGCTGAATGGTGAGATTTTAATACTGGAATTTCCCTTTTTTTTTGGCCATTTGGGGGGGGTTGTATACTGTTGAGATTTATATTTGATACATTGCTTAACATTTCAAAATTAGGAAAGAGATTTTCAAAGTAGTATACTGTTGAGATTTATATTTGATACATTGCTTATCATATCAGGATTAGGAAAGAGATTTTCAAATTTTTGTGCTGCTGTTTTTTTTGGTTCATTTGTTTATGCAACTTCTTGCATCGTGTTTTGATTGCACAGGAAGGGATATGGAACTGTTAGTGCAGCAGGTGGAAGAGGATGGGGTGGAGGTGGCGGTGGAAGAGTTTCTTTGGATTGTTATAGCATACAGGAAGATGTGAAAGTTACCGTGCATGGTTTGTTCTGATCAAACATCTGTATGTAGTAGTAAAAGCAACTTTAGTTAACTTGTAATATTTCATTCATGTGCAAGAGGCTCCACTTGCTAAATAAATCTTAATAGTGCACACTGGAAGTTCCTTTTGATGAGATCAATCCATTCACTTACCAGTCTTGAACCCAAAATCTTTGATGGAATTTTTTTTTTTTAAAAATTTCATAAAGAGGTGCAAAGCTGATCTATACATGTGCAATAGGGTACATGTGAAATCAATAAAGTTGGCGTATTACAAGAATATGTTTTCTGTTGGCTATGGGCTGAATTCACCATATTCCATATCTCATTTCCTAACTAGTATTTCTAGTTTCTTATGCAGTCATTAACTTTTTATTTTTTTCCATTTGTTTAATCTTTTGGAAGTCATAAACATATTTTTCTCCATCTTCATCATGAGCACCAGCTAACATGTTTTCTTACTTACCATCATGTATGGACTTCTTGCAAGAAGATGAAAATTTCCATGATTTCTATTGAGATAATTCTTATGTTTTCTTGTGGCAGGTGGTTTGAGTAGTGGCTGTCCTGGGAATGCTGGAGCAGCTGGTACCTTCTTTAATGCAGATTTACTCAGTTTAAGAGTGAGCAATGACTATGTGATGACAGAAACAGAAACCCCTTTGCTTGATTTTCCTACTATGACCCTGTGGTCAAATGTTTTTGTGGAGAATTATGCAAAAGTTTTGGTTCCACTGGTTTGGAGCAGGGTTCAGGTTGTCTAATGTTTTCTCTTCATACATATATGTTACTATTTTGTTGAATTGGTCGCTTGTTTGTGCTCTCTGCATATGCCAAGAACAAGTTTTAGCACCTATAATTCATATACATTGTCTCCCAAAGCTTACATTTCCTCAAGAACGCATGTGATTTCTCTCAAGTGAGCCTGTGTGCTTTTACTCTTAGATACGCTGGTGCTTTGTAGGTTGTTCCTCCTAGTAATTCATGACATGTTTCTTCTTAAACAGATAATATGGAAATGGAAATGCTTTATTAGTTGTCTGCAACCCAATTTCTGACTTGTCACATGTGCCGAGAAATGATGCATTTGTGATGGCGCATTTCCACCTTGACATTACATGCCATCAAATGTTATAATCTACCTTGACATTACTACTTCTGAAATTAATTTTATATGATTATTCAAGATCATAAATTGGTTTTACATGACACCTACTTAACATATGTTATTTCTGTTGTAGACTGTGAAGGTTGTTAACTGAACTAGCACAGTAGGTTTTCCTTAGAAACCTTGGTTGTTTGAGCCTGTGTCATTTGTGATATTTGAAGCTTGAGTTAATGAGGAAGGTGATTTATATAAATCTGTAATATAATTTTGTTTAGAGAGTGATCTAGGTTCATGAGACATCTTCCCCTAGGAAATTTGATGAACTTCTCTCTAGTAGACACTTTCTTCTTGAACTTCAACTGACAAACTTGAATGTATATTTTCCTGTTGGTAGTGGTTGTAAGATTCTTGGACCATTATTCTGCCATAGTCATGGAAGCTGTTGTTTCTAGTACTACTTAAGTGGTTATTCTTTGTCTTCCAGTGGAATCTGTGAAGAAACTCGGTCTTCTTTGTCACCACTGTTTTTCATAAAAAGCTACTGTTCTTCGCTGCATGATGAATTTCACACATTCTGAAGCCTTAATACTTTTAACATTGTTTCCAACTCCTTGAATGCATAGGTTAGAGGTCAGATTAGTTTATATCGTGGAGGCAGCATTGTCTTTGGATTGTCTGAATTTCCAGTATCAGAATTTGAGCTTGTAGCAGAAGAACTTTTGATGAGCGATTCTATCATAAAGGTATCTTTGTTAAACAATATTCATTTTTCATTTCTGTATAGCCTGAATCAATATGCACGTGTCTATCTTGAAATCATTCATAATGTTATACGAAACCTTTAATGGGGAAAAATCCAACTTAAGTTACACAAACAGATATACACATGCATAATGCAGATGTAGATAACATATCTGTAAAATACTAAGATTAATATTTAGATTTTTACTAGAAAGAGAAATGAGGTGTAGAAGGAACTGGTTTCTGGTTTTGTTGTTTTTCTTTCTTCCAAACACGTCCCTCTTCCAAGTTCTTGAAAGATGCATGTATTGTGAGGACTGGAATGAGGGAAGGTTTAGAGGAAGGAGCATCACCCCCTCCCAGTCACTGAGAAAAACAAGTACCGAAGCCATGTTGCAATTTGCACTGGATAGATTATCAATAAAGTGAAGAAAGAATGAGATTTAATTTTGCAAGGGCTTTAATGAGTGCCAGTTCAGCTTATATCCTATTCATACCATTGATGTTTGAACATGGGACCGGGGAGCTTTTTTGTGTTAATTTGGAGGATGTCTTGTGCTATCGTATTCCCGACCTTTTTCAATGAACTTATCTCATCAAAACAAAATGTCATCACATTGTACATAGTAATTTCTCTAATTAATTTAAAAAAGGTTTAAGTCCAGCCAGCTTATTTCTACTGGTTTATTGCAGTCATATTTACTAGATATTTTCATTAAGAATAAATAAGAGTGAATGCAAGTAATAGAAAAAGGTATCTCCTTGATGAAAAAAGGAGAAAAAAAGAAAAGAAATCGAATTTAAAAGGTTTTCAAATTCCTTTATATGCCAGTTTTTGCAGCCATATTTAGCATATTTTGAAGTCTTTTTTCTTTTCAGATTTTTTTGAGTTTCATTGCTTCAAACATTGCATAGATATATCCTGTATTCTTTATTTGAGGAGCTAAAACTTTCCACTCTCAAAAATGAAGGTTTTTGGTGCATTTAGAGTTGCTATCAAAATGCTACTCATGTGGAACTCCAAAATTGAAATAGATGGAGGTGGAAATACTGTTGTTACTGCTTCTGTCCTTGAAGTCAGGAATCTGATTGTTCTAAGGGTACGATGGTTTTAACCTCATTTTAAAAGCATAACACTTGCTTTAAACATACATCATGTTTGTCTTCAACCAAAAATCTGAGGCTGCTATTTGCTTGTGTTTGCAGGCAGGCTCTGTCCTCGGCTCAAATGCAAATTTGGGGTTATATGGTCAGGGACTACTAAAGTTGACAGGTCATGGTGATACAATTCGAGGCCAGCGACTTTCCCTGTCTCTTTTCTATAACATAACTGTAAGCCATTAGCGTACGGATATGTTTCATCCTTCGTTATTTATAGTGTTGTGTTTTATTTAAAATCTATTGTAACCTTGTACCTTGTTGAAACTCCAAGTGCTTCAAAAGATTAATGGCTTGTTCTTAGCATGTAATGAGCCTAATACAGCAGTCATGCGACACACAGATTTGTATACTCTATAACACAGATTTGTAAACTCTAAAACATGGATTTGGAAACTGTATAATGTTCTAAGGGATGGTTGCAAGGAATCATTCAGGCAGCTGATATTTCACTCCAAGAAGTATGTTAGGACAAACATTCAAGGTTGATAAAAAGATGTGTGTGGTTTGGATCTGGGTTACTATGCAAACAAGTCATAATGAAAACTGTGATGATACAATGGAGGGCATAAAAACACTATCCTCTCCAACCAACTCTTTCTTCTTCATCTTTTTCTGTAATTTTGTTAAGCTGAAATTCCATTACAGTGTTGAATTAAAAAATGGCATGAAAGTGTCATCTATTCTATTTGCTTCTGCACTCTATCCTTGTTTGAATTAGACTATAATCATGTGTGAATTCCTTTTATCCTTGGATCTTATTCACTAGAAATTATGGGTACTGGGTGACATTTCTTGATGATGTCTGAAAACAGTTTTAATCTCATAATCACGTCATTTGTTTTTCCAGATATGAGTGGTAATTTCTTTAAGATTTGTGTGATTATTCTGTTATTGCTAATGCCCATTATGGCATAAGGTCTTGGAGTACATTTGGCAATAACTGCTAGTGACTCCATGCCAAATACAGGTTGGACCTGGTTCTTTACTTCAAGCTCCGTTGGATGATGATGCTAGCAGAAGTGTGTGAGTATGAACTTCTATTTTAAGTATTGGGTTATGCTGTATTAATACAATTAAAGCTTCATAATATTTCCCTTATCGTTACCTTTTTTTATGTTGTTGTTGTTGCAGGGTTACAAAATCCCTTTGTGAGAGTCATACATGCCCAATAGATTTGATAACTCCCCCAGATGATTGCCATGTTAATTACACGCTGTCGTTTTCACTTCAAGTAAGAGTGGAATTTAAAGTATGAATATTTCATATACTAGTTATTGTCTGTGTTCCCAGGCAGATAGAAAATGACTCTTCGTGTGGGGCTAATCTTGTTCATGTTCAAGCATGTATAGCACTAAGGAATTAAAGGAACAGAATAGAGAAGTTGAGAATATTGAAATATTACTCCAAAGCACCATTCATAGAACCTAAAATATTATCTCATCATTTTCCTGCAAGATCATCTTAAGTTTGCAACTTGCAGTTTTGTGGAGTCATCCAAGTATATTTTAATGTTTCAACACGAAGACCAGCTAGAAATCTCATGAAACATCATATTTGTGCTACTATCATAGATTAATTGAGCAGCTTTGGCTACCATCTGTTTTTTATGCTTTCAGGGTAGAAATGATTTGTACTGCCACAATATTAGCTAAAGCACTGCCATTCTTTCATTAACCATCTTTATATTCCTTGTTTCGGCATGAATTGAAGCATGTGTTCATGGCACGTGTTCCACAGTATCTTCAGCATGTCATTCTTGGAATTTTTGTAGTTTTAGGGACTCAAAATTTTCTTTGATGTCTGAACAGCTAATGCCATATAATCCGCACACTTTGGTTTTTTTACCAGTTTAGACTTCTTCAAGCAGTTTGTGCTCCAAGTTTGTCATTTCTGTTTTGATGTCGAAGTGTTTGTCGGTCCTTTTTCTGTGCAGTCTTTTAATTTGGAATTATTTAATGGCTTCAACTCTTCTTTTGATGTATCAGCTCCTGTTTCTATTGGTGTTTACTTGTGGAATCTTTAAATTTTAAATATTTGGCAGATTTGTCGTGTTGAGGGCCTCCTTGTAAATGGCATTATAAAGGGGAGTATTATCCACATCCACAGGGCAAGAACTATCATTATTGATACTGATGGCTTGATTACTGCATCGGAGTTAGGTAGAGAGTCTAATAGTATTATTGTATTTCTTTTTTGGCTGATGGGCGATCTTTGTTCTAATTGAACTGCTCTTTTTAGAGAGTATCCCCAGCATCCAGTTGTATGTTTTTAATTCTAATCCGCAGAGCTCGTCTTCAGGTTGCAATGGTGGTATTGGAAAAGGGAACTATTCCAAAGGAGCTGGTAGTGGTGCTGGGCATGGGGGAAGAGGGGGCTCAGGTTGTTTTAACGGGATCGTGAGTAATGGCGGTCATAAATACGGTAATGCTGATCTTCCTTGTGAATTGGGAAGCGGAACCCAAGGTCCCAATCAGTCCTATGGAAATGTTATTGGAGGGGGAATGATTGGTAATATTTTCATAAATCACAAGTTTAACAACAAAATTTTCATTTTCACGTTATGTTACTATTTATGTTTACATATTCACCTGTGATGCTTGAATATTTCTGAACAGTATTTTACATATCTGCAAATATTTGTGATTTTTTTCCGTGTGCTTTGAGTTTCTCCACTTAACAGCATACTGTTTGACATCAATCCCAGATCATGCTTACTAACTTGTGCTTCATGTTTGCCAGTGATGGGCTCCATCCAGTGGCCACTGTTAAGGCTCAATCTTTATGGATCTTTGATGGTAGATGGTCAAAGCTTTGATAAAGCGTCAGTAAATAGTAATGCTTCTTTGATTGGTGGACTTGGTGGAGCTTCTGGAGGGACGGTTCTTCTTTTCCTGCAGGAGCTTATGCTTGCAGAAAAATCATCTCTATCTGTTTGCGGGGGCAATGGCAGCCCTCTTGGTGGCGGGGGAGGTGGGGGTGGAAGAGTTCATTTTCATTGGTATAAGATAGACACTGGGGATGAATATGTTCCAGTTGCAAGTATAAGTGGTTCAATTAACAACAGGTATGCTTCACCGAGAGAGGAGGCATGTTATGTGATATGAGAGCTCACACGTGCACGCACACACACACATGCACTATGTGGACTTTTCATCAAGGCTGGACATTCTAAAATGCTTCACTTTCGCCTTTTCTCTCTTCTCATGCCACATGTATTAGACTAGTTATATCATAACTAAGCTATTTTGTAATAATGGAATACATCATTTGGAGATGCATATGAAATATAAGAAGTTTACTTCATGATATCACAGTGGAGGAGCTGGAGAAAATGGTGGTCTTTTTGGGGAGGAAGGCACCGTCACTGGGAAAAAGTGCCCAAAGGGCCTCTATGGTACATTTTGCAAGGTACCTTTTGTTCTTACACTGCCCTCATGTGGTTATTGGTTGCTTCATTCTTGAAGTTAATGTAGTCTGGGCAGTTTATAGGCAAGGGTAGGTCAGCAATTTATTCATTTCCTGCATATTTTCAGCAGATTTTGATAATTTAGTCTTCTAGCAGCACTAGGTTTTCTTTAGCTTTTAATCTTTTAAGCTGTTTTTCTTCATGCTATTTGGAATTCCTAATCCCAGGACAAGGAAGAGCCAAATAATGTCCATAAACTTGGTTGTAATCCATGCTTTGATCGTTTGATTATTATGCTAAAGTAATTTCTTAACCTAAAATGGTTGACATATAAATAATTAAATATGCAAAAATATTAACATAGTGGAAAAAATGGGCTAGGTAGATTTTGGATATATGAGATTTTTTTTGAGAACTTTATGTATTGAGCACAGATTGTAACGGATGTACTTTGAAGTTCATTTTTAAATTCCCAAAAACTTCCTAGTCTAATCAGCAACTTCGGAAAACATAGATAAAAATTCTTGGTCACAGGATTACATCTCACTCTATCCAATTGTAATTTGCATTTTTGCAAGATAGTATTTGTATTTCTTAAATGATAAACCCACACCCACACCCACACCCACACCTGCCCACCCACCCACCCACCCACACATAGTGTTTGCTTGACTCGTCTCCTATAATTAAATGACACACCTTATCTACAGGAATGCCCTCTTGGTACTTTCAAAGATGTTGATGGCTCTGATGAAAGTCTTTGCATTCCTTGCTCTCTTGATCTTCTTCCTAATCGTGCAAATTTCATACATGTACGAGGTATTTCTGATTGACATTACTCTCTCTATCTCTACCCTTTTTAACTGATGTGATCTGATATTTAAGTCACTGGTCCACTGCAGGGGGGGTTAGTCAGCCATCTTGTCCCTATAAATGCATATCTGACAAGTACAGGATGCCAAATTGCTACACTCCTCTTGAGGAGCTGGTGTATACATTTGGAGGCCCTTGGCCTTTTGCCCTCATCCTGTCTGTCCTTTTGGTGCTTCTAGCTCTATTGTTGAGTACAGCGAGAATCAAATTAGTAGGATCAGGTAAATGTTATGATGCAAGTTCAGTTGAGCACCAGAGTCATCACCACTTTCCACATCTACTTTCCCTATCAGAGGTACTTTGATAGCAAACTGCCTTCGAATATATATGCTGCAGCTATAAATGGGTCAAGATACAATACAGCACTTTGACAATTTCACATTTGATTGTATTTTTAAACCTAGGTGCGAGGAACTAGAGCTGAAGAAAGTCAGAGCCATGTCTATAGAATGTACTTTATGGGCCCCAATACTTTTAGGGAACCCTGGCATCTTCCATACTTTCTCCCCAATGCAATTATTGAGATTGTGTAAGTAAACTGGATTTTCAATGACACCAAAGGATATAATTGAATTTTTTTTAATATAATGTTTGGGGTTAATTTTTTATTCCTCAAATAATATTCGTTGATTAACTTCTTCTTTTTCAATCAAAATTCTTGACCCCAGTAGACTCAATCCACTTCTCGATGCTGACAAGATATAGTAAACTGTGAAGCTTTTCTTATCCTGTGCTTGTTTTTCCATTTCTGTCCTGTATAATTTTATTTATTCTATTGAACTTATTCTTGCTCTAAGACATGCTCCTTTGTGAACTGTTCCAATACATACCTGGACACACTTTGCTAGCCCTGGAAGTGAAAGCACAGATTGTATGAGCCTCCACTGTTTCCATCTTATTCTATATTTATTAATTATTATTTATAAAGGGAAAACCTTTTTTGATCTGCATGCAGGTATGAAGATGCTTTTAACAGGTTTATTGATGATATAAATTCTGTTGCCGCATATGATTGGTGGGAAGGGTCGGTCCACAGCATACTTTCCGTGCTTGCCTATCCTTGCGCATGGTCCTGGAAACAGTGGCGGCAGAGAAATAAAATTCATCGACTTCAGGAATATGTCAAGTCTGAATATGACCACTTGTGTCTTCGCTCTTGTCGATCTCGAGCCCTGTACAAGGGAATGAAGGTTTGACTTGTTTTCTAAACTTTTCAGTTGTTTCATTTACAGAACTTCACTTTTTTTAAGGTGTTTTATTTGTCAATACTTCAAGCTAACAGTGACAGTGACTTCTCGTTTCTGACATGATACTAGCACCCACCCCCTTAACTTTATTACTGTCTTGATGGTGGTTGGAACTTGGAAATCTCCAAGAAATGTTCATGCATGCAATAATGTTTTTCTTATCTTTTGAAGCTCACAATGTATTCAACAAAATAAACAAATGTATTTAGGAGCAAATGTTGTGTTCTAACACTCATAAAGAAATGTTCACGCATGATAAATGTGTTGGAATTAATTTTGAAGTCTAAATTCAAAGTGTCATTTTTAGTTCTTCTAGGTGCATTTATTAATGATGTGGTTGTCATTAAGTGTCTAGAATTATCCTTAAACTGTATAAATACATGTATTGAAAGAATAGTAATCTAGGTCCATACCTTCTCCCCTAATTTTTTCTAACATGGTATCATATTTAGTTCGGTCTAATATAGCGTTTAAGGGATTATAGCATGTGTAGAAGAGAGAAATCTCGAGTGAGTGGATGAACAATCAACATCCAAAAAAGAAAAAAATAATTTAGGTGCAAGATGATAGAGTCCAACAAGAAAATTAGGACCTTGCATTAAGAGAATGATATAAGAAACAAGAGAATGATATCAGAAGTCAAGAGATGCTAAGTGCAAGCAGATAAGTCCATGTGCAAGAGATGATGTGGTACAATAAGAATCACACATGAAGAAAAGAAAAGAGCTCTTAAAAAAAAAGGGATATGGCCAAAGAGCCATGTCGAAGAATGCGACAGCAACCACCAGACAAGAAAAATAGCTTAGAAGAGTCATGTTCAAGTAAATATTGTTGCTAAAGAAAAGAAGATTAAAGAGATGACAATGAGATGCCTTTAGCTAGTCATGATATAAAGAATGACGAAAACAAAGATCCAAGAACTTCAGGGATGAATGCCAAGGGAAATGGTTAAAGAAGAAGAAACTATTTTGCAATTTGCTAGCTTCCCTAACATATTGGCAAGTTTCATAGGATTTTCAAAATTAGGGAAGTGTTGGAATTAATTTTGAAGTTTAAATTCAAAGTTTCCTTTTAACTATTAATGATGTGGTTATCTGATCAAGTGTCCACAATTATCATACTAATATAAATACATGTATTGAAAGAGTTGTAATTTAAGTCAAGTCCATAGAGATTTCCTCTCATTTGAGAATAACATAATATAAGTAAGAGTTTATTCCTACCTTCTCTCCTAATTTTTTTATAACAAACTGTTGCTATCCCTAACCCATGAGCAATTGCTCTGTTGTGTCAGCCCGTTTTAAAAAACAAATTATGATATTTTATCAGCTATTGGTTATTTTTTCTAATTAAATGGAAGGAAATAAATATAAAAAATACAAGTAACCTAACTACATCATATATTATTGACATTATATGTGCATCTAGGTTACTAATGGTTAAATAACTCATGAATTGTGAGCTAATAAAAAAATGTAAACAAATAAGCTGTACATTTGTCTCTAACTGCATGGAAATAAGTGGATTATGTTTTTGATAAGTATGTTATTATGCTGTAGCATGGCCAATTTGGGTCGATCATGCTAGTCCCATGCTGTACCGGCACAAGCCCATCATGGTTTGTGTCTTGCTGGTTCGTGTGCTATAAAACCTTAGCCTAGCCCAAGCAATTTGTTGATGTGCCATGCTCTTACTATCCACTTGCTGGTCTGCCCATTCTACGCCTTTACAAATTTGAGTCATCCTGCACCTTTACAAATTAGGATGTTAAATATTGGTTCTTTTGTTGTGGCTAATCCACACAAACATCAACATCCCCTGAACTATAGGTCGTTTTGATTGACACTCCCTGAGTTATTTTTGTTTTGATTTCAACCCCAAAACTATAGGGTGTTTTTATTGACACCCCTTCCATTACATTCCTTCGATTTTTCCATTAACTAGCATGTGAGTTGCACACTTTTCGTAGTAAAATATCAAAATATCATAGATAATTGGTCAAAAACACTAAAAAAATTAACATTTGCTAATCTTGTGATAAAAACATTATTTACAATATAATAAGGTTATCATTAAGAAATTAACCCTTGATAGTTTTATGACTTTTTGGTGACTTGCATGTGATATTTAATGGCTAAATTGGACGGAATATACCAGAAGGGGTGTCAATTAGAACAAAATTAATACAGGGATGTCAATCAAAATGGCCTATAGTTCAAGGAGTGCTTGTACAGTTTAGTTTTTTGCTGAATTATCTTTTCAAACAGTTTCTATTTGCATTTTCTTTTTAAGTTGAAGAGTATATATTTTTTCATTTTGTCTTTATATGAGTGGCAACTGATGCAGGTTGGAGCGACGCCAGACTTAATGGTTGCTTACATTGACTTTTTCCTTGGTGGTGACGAGAAGCGTTTAGATATAGTGTCTATAATACAAAAGAGATTTCCCATGTGCATAATATTTGGAGGTGATGGGAGCTATATGTCACCTTATAATCTACATAGTGACACATTATTGACCAATCTTCTTGGTCAGGTATGACTTTTGACATAAATTAAGATTTTAAGTATCATGTTATCCTTCTCCAATGTTCTTCTGACATGCAGAAATACATCATTGCAGCATGTCCCAGCAACCGTCTGGAATCATTTGGTGGCTGGTTTAAATGCCCAATTGAGGATCGTGAGGCATGGATCTATCCGCTCTGCTCTTCTTCCTGTCATTGATTGGATATGCAGTCATGGCAACCCCCAGCTTGAGTTCCATGGAGTTAAGATGGAGCTGGGATGGTTCCAAGCAACTGCTTCTGGTTACTATCAGTTAGGTGTCTTAGTAATGGTTGGTGATTATTCTCTCCATTCTATTCACCAGTCTGACTGGGTAGATAAAGGCAATGGTGAACCAACAAGGTAATTTTGAGAGTTATAATCTATAATGTGCTAGTGTCATGTTCTAATCTAATTTATACCTGTTGGGAAGTGGCAGAGACAGACAACAGGTGATAGAATAATATTGATTGGTAAGTTGTAAAATGGTCATATTTCATTAGTTCTCTTGAACCATTTTATTTAATGTCTTTAACTGGAGAGAGAATAGGAATATGCTTTAAAGATGGAGAAGAAATTGCGTTTGTAAGACAATCTTGTATCCAAAGCAACTTGCACAATATAGTGCTTTTATGGAGTGATCCAAACATCTTGTTGCAATGACTTTTTATTGTTCAAATAGCATGGAAAAATGTGGTAGTAATGATACATGGACCAAATAGCTTTTTTTCTTGCTTCTTGAGTCATCATATGTAAGTAGCCTGAAATATTATCATCTTATAGAGTCGGCCATCATTCAAATTACAGGAACAGTGCCTCGTGTGCAAGCAGAAGTCTTAAGCAGCTGCAGCAAGAGCGGCCATACTTGAGTCAATCTTTATCTCGCAAAAGGATGACTGGGGGAATTAATGGAGGTCTTCTGAATGAAGCTGCTTTGAAATCTCTGGATTTTAAAAGGGACTTTCTCTCTCCGCTCTCTCTCTTATTGCATAACACTAGGCCTGTTGGCCGTCAGGTACTGGATGGCTATACATTTAGCACCTCTCACTTCCTTTTTTTTAGCACCTCTCTCTTGCTTTTTTTTTTTAACTGAATTCTTTTACTTTTTTGTTGTTTCAGGATGCTCTTCAGCTTTTCATTACTATCATGCTTTTGGCAGATCTTTCTGTCACACTTCTCACATTGCTTCAGTTCTATTGGATCTCTCTTGGTGCTTTCCTTGCTGTTCTGCTTGTTCTTCCTCTATCCTTGCTTTCTCCATTCCCTGCAGGCTTGAATGCCTTATTCAGCAGAGAACCTAGAAGAGCCTCACATGCTCGTGTATATGCATTATGGAATGCAACCTCCCTGTCTAACATTGTAAGTTGTACTAAAAGTGCTGTACTTTTCTCCCAAACTACTTGCTAATCACTATTTGCAATTACAAAGCTTCTTAAGAGCTTTGGCTTTCCAAACAAGTTCTCTTTTTAGCCTAGTTTACCTTCATTGATACAGTTTTTTAAGGCCACAAGTTATGGCAGAAACCTCCCATCCCTTAATGCATACAACTTAAATTGTAGACTCAGGGCAACAAAAACTCAACACCCTTCATGAATCTTACTTGAGTTACTCTCTTTTAGTTGACTTAATAAACTATAACCCTTTTGTTGCTTTCTGCAGGCTGTAGCTTTCACTTGTGGTTTTTTTCATTATGGATTTTCTTCTCTCCGACCACCTGATGAGGAAAACACATGGAACATTAGAAGGTGAGGTTTTATATCTAATCTGTCCTTAAACAAATGATTGGACTGTAAGATGAAAAATAACAACTGTCAAATAATGCGCAGTAATACACTGCATGTCAACGCAATATATTGCACTTGTGCCAGTCTCTAATAATTCATTTTCTCAATATGAAGTTCAATGACAACTATATAGTTATTAGTACTTCTAAGTTCAATTCATGTTTTTTGTGCACCAAGGGATTCTGATTTGTTAATTAGTCTTTCACCCTTACGTAGCATATGTGATATATGTAATATGCATACCCCTCTTAGTAAGTTCTACTGTAGATTACTGAGAGTTTTCCTGTCTTGTTAGATGGTTGTATTGGATTAAAGGTGTAAATTAACTGGTTTCATTTGTTGAGCCTTTTTCTTCATTGCTTGCCTAGATATTAGTTTCATGTTTTGATGTTTCATAGACATATTAAATGATAGAAATTATGTACTTGTTGCATTTGGAATTTTTAATAATCTGCCACTTAGTTTCTCTATTTGTTGGATTCGAAGAAAGGCCACACAAAGATCAGATTGGTTGACATTTATCCCTGATTGGCCCTTGCAGAAAGAAAATTGCATCAGTTGTGCTCAAAACCCAATGACAGCCACATGTATATTTTATTCAAATTCTTCTAGTTCCTGTTCACTGAACTCTGTGAAAAGACTCTGTAGGTGGTTTTCTTTGCTTATGTTTTAGATGTTGAATGGAGACAACAAATGTGAGATATAGTAAAATTAGCCAGAATCATGTGACTTGATCTGTTAACTTAGTCGCGGATATGTCTGAAAGGTGATTTAATCTATTTACTTAGGCCAAAGAGATTAATTCATCCTATGCTGTATTGCCTTCAACACAGTAATTTTCCAGGAACTTTGGCCTGGCCCTTGCACTGCTAATGATCACAGTAGCAACTACTGTGATCATTAGCCAAGCTGGTTGGAATTCTGGTTAATTTAGCTTCATTCTTTATTTTTGTTTGTTTGAGACTTTTTTGGTGTTATGTTTTATCAAGTATCTGAAAAAGCTTTGGTCATGTTTGCTGACAGGGAGGACAATAAATGGTGGCTGTTGTCAACTATCCTTCTGCTGTTCAAGTCAGTACAAGCTCGTTTAGTAGATTGGCACATTGCTAATCTAGAAATCCAAGACATTTCTTTGTTCTGCCCAGATCCAGATGCCTTTTGGGCTCACGAATCTAGTTCATGAATTCAAAGAAACTGATGCGTCTGGAAAGAATTATATATCCTGGTTTCTCTGTCTTGTTGACAGGGTCAGGGGAAGAGGCTTCACCTTTTGCATCAGGCTGTTTCCTCAGGTGAGACTGCTTTGCCGTGTAAATTTGTTCAAAATAGTGTAAAGCATTGGTTATAGGTGTGCATTTTTCCTTCTTTGTAACTATAATGCCACAGGAATTACTGGAGGAAAAAAAATGTTGTGAGCAAGATAGGATCAGTTCGTTCAGTATGTTTTGTAGTTCGTTGTAGAAACCACACACTAGATTAAAGATAGTTTACTGTAAGATAAATCATTTTTGTGTTCCATGCTAGCCCTTCTCTCTTTCCATGCCTACTACACTAGGTTCAGATTATTTTTTGTAAGATAAATCGCTTTTGGTGGTATGGCCTTCCATCTCTTTCGAAGCCACAGCGATGGTAGATGAAGATGCTGCATGTTACACAATTGCAGAGTCTTGGTTATGTGATGAGGCATACCTCTTGGTTACAGCTTCGAACTGGTTATAATCTCCTAGTAAAGACGTTTATAGTACTCATTCAAATAGATCTGCTAGACCTAATGACCAGCCAGTGAAATCATTTTAATGTTAGGATTAGTTTTCAATCAAAATAAGTAATACGGTAATTTCTCCTCTCTTTTTTTTTTTTTTTTGAACAAAATTTGGTTCAAAATGATTTTTGAGGTTTGTTGGTTCATAATTTGTGTCCCAAAAAAACTCCCATCTCACCAACACTATTAGAGATGAACTCTAAACAGTTTGTTGCTAGATCATAGACCATGCTGCAGGTCGGGTTGGATTGATTTTTTTTTTTGATGTAATAAAAAATAGTGTTAATTTTTTTTATGTAATAAAAAATAGTTTTAATGTGTTTTTTAAAAGTTTTTTTTTAGCTATACGATAATTGATTTAATGTGTCATGTTAACTGATAAAAATATAGATTAACTAAAAAAAATTAAAATAATTTTGTTAAAATGTTGAAATTAGTGTGTTAGATTGATTTGGATTAGATTGGGTTAACTTGTTAAATCCAGTCATGAGATTTTGGTACCAAAATAATTAAAAATAAATAAATATTAAATTCAATTTTCAATTAACACCGAAGAATAAAATTTAAAATAAAATTAAACTAAAAAATAAGTTGAGTTAATTTTCTAAACTTAAATTATGAAATCAGATATCTTTATAAAAAGCAAATCAAATTAATATTAAAAAATAAAATTAAAATGAAATTAAAAAAACCACCTGAGGATTTTGTCCATGCATAACATTGCTTGACTCTATTTTGTCCATGCTTAACAATATTTTCTATCACAACAGTTAATTTAGCTTATCGATTTTGAACGGAGGTTTACTTGGTCTTGCACATTTGCATGGACAGTTTTTACAGAGAAAATAATGTTATGCCATGAAAATAGCAACAAAAATCTAGGATTTGGGTCGTTGATTCAAATGAATTCAATAGTTTTGACTAATTTAATAATATTATTAAGAAAAACCAACGAAAAAAAAGAGTCAACGATAGGTCTGTTTTTCACGAGTTGTTCGATGACACGAAAATGGAATTTGCTCTGGTGAATTGAGCTTGTTGAATATATAGCGGGACTATCTGAGCGACTCTGTTTTGAATCCAGGACCCTTTTGCCTGATTTTTAATTAATGAGCAGTGAGACGGAAGTGTATGCTTCCAAACTAGCACAAAGAATTAGAAAGACTTTGTTCATAGTTCTTCAAAAGATGGTTTACTGCATTGTGCATGCCCTTACAATCTTTCGAAAATCATAAATCTGCTCAAAGCTTTTTATTTATTGACGTTGCTCATAAAAATTGAGATAGTTAATAGATAACGCTGTAACTTCCAAAAACATATTAATTTTTTCGTTATAAAAACACTTTTAAAAAAAAATCATTTTTTAATAATTTTTTCTTTACTTCAAATTAATTTTTTATATATTTTCATATCATTTTAATATATTATTATTAAAAAAAATATTTGTATACATTTCTAAATAAAAAAACACTTTAAAACATTATAACAGACTAGAAATCCTAGTATTAAGTCTCAGATTTATGAGATTGCTCTTCAAAACAACACAATTTTAGTTTACACCTTGAGTATTGGTGAAATCAAACAGCGGATCTGCCTTGTATTACATGTGAACAGACAGATCAGAATGCAAGTTATCAAGGAGTGCGACTCTATTCTTTGATTTTAGTATTGTTGCTGCTACTGTGCTCCATCGCGACTAAATCAGTGATTGGCGTATTCTTTTGATGTAACAATCAACTGGCAGAGAGTATATCAAGGAGTTCCCTGGTACTGCCTGATACTTCCAGATTAAGCTTCCAACAATTCTCACTAGGCCTTCAAATTATATGTATATAGTCGTCCACATATAGACAAGCCATACACTATGAAGTGGCTGCTGGTATAATCAGGAACCGTGTAAAATAACCTGTCAGACAAGCCTCGACATTCAGAACAAATTTACAACTTCCAATCAGTGTCCCATTTAATTGAATGGCAGGCATTGCCTAGCTCCATTAAATAAATAGCTTATACACAATATTTATAATCACACAAAAAGATGAGAAGGAGAAGGGGCGCAGAAACAATAGGGATGCGGGAAGAGGGGGGGGAGACCGGATTCATGGGTAACTTTTCAAAGATTATGAATGTTAAGGTCCAAAAGCAGTAGAACTTGCCTTTCCTTGTTTGACCACTGACCAGTAGAACTTAATGTCACTTCTTTTGATCTCCTATTGCGGCGGCGGCAGAATAAAGGCAAAATCTGTTGTCTGCCAATTTACGTGGGACAAGCCAAATACCATGTCAGCAGGGATTGGTTAGATATAGTCCTAGGGGGTTTTGTCATAATTTTGAGTGTTGTTTCCAAGGGCAGCCACCTTCAAACGCTTGCTCCAACACGTCTTCCATTCGCTTAGCCAGTAAAATCTGTCAAAATGAGAGTGGGATGCACACAGGTGAGGCAAGCATCATCACAAGAAATGTTTACCATCTGACTACCATGCTTAAGTTTTGTATGGTTGAGAAATCTAAAATAAAAAGATTTCTCAATGTGAGAGATTAAGTACTTGAACTGGCAATTCTGGAAATTAGATGAATATGGAAATTCTGGCAATTGACCTGTACTAATCTCAAATAGTCCATTGGATGGGAAAATGTCCACGCTACCACCAATTCACAAATGAATTAAATAGAATATATCCGCCATCCAGAATCCTTTTAACATGACCAGAAAAGTGAGGTAAATGAATTAAAAAGGCAAGGGGATTCTAGAATCAGTATTAGAATCTAAAAGAGAAATTGGCACTGTGGTTCCATACTAGACTAGTTAATCTATGTTTAACATGAACTGATAAAAAGGACTAACACTATGCTTCAAACAGATAAAATTACCTCGAGACTGCCAAGCACAGCTGCGGGTACTTCAACCAAATCCTTCATATTTTTCTCTGGCAGAATCACTCTCTTGATGCCATAGCGGTGTGCCGCCAATATCTGCGAAAGAGAACAATCTAAGAAACAGCACATTTGATATATGCAAACCACACATGGGCGAAGCTGGGCACCTACATTGATAAAGTTCATGGCTAACAGATGGTGTTTCCCCAAACTAATGATTAGAGTCCATTTTTTTAACAAATGATACAGTGTGTTTATTAATCAAGTAAGCCATAACCATCATATTGACCACAAAAACATATATGCAAAACTACAATCTATCAAATTAGTTATGCATATATGAAATAACGAGCACGAGATACTAGCAACATCGCCAGAAAGCTACATCACTTGCCACAAACTCCATTTTACAGCAAGATTTGATTCTCGTAAGAAATGTTACAGAATTTGCTAGAGCCTACCAATCAGCATTCCCAACTGCCTAGCCAGGCAGTTGTCAAGTAATACAGAAAAGTTTTGGATGGTCCTAATAATTTTAATGGAAGAAACCATTATTTGCCAACGCTTGGAAGAATATCAAGCTTAAAACTGAAGCCTAAATTGGAAGTCACCAATCTGACCCGACACAAACATGTTGCAAATGAAAACACAATAACAGAGAATGTGTTTACATTTGCAGCAAGAACACATAACACCAGGTACAACTATAAAATGTTAACATTTCTAATAAGCACACAAGTTAAGGTGTTTCACAGGTCAAGAAAAGTATATCTAAGGCCTTGTTATAATTCAAAAAAAAAAGCCAGTAATTTGGAACAAGAACTCCATTTATTAAGCTCTAAATGGGAAAAAGAAAATGTCAAAATGTCATTTGTTGTGGTACATGGTTAAACTTGAAAAAAAAAAGAGAAAGAAAGAGAAGTGCTAGAGGTGAAACCAACAGCTCTATCATACCACATCACAGTTAAGATCCTCTTTTTTAATGGATAAAACTAACAAGACTAGCTAATCAAGTGGCTATACCTTATCCTTGATACCGCCAACAGGAAGCACAAGGCCCCTCAAAGTCATCTCTCCAGTCATAGCTGTATCTGCTCTTACTCTTTTCTGACTAAACAGTGAAACCAGAGCTGTTACCAATGTCACACCAGCTGAGGGCCCATCCTTAGGTACAGCACCAGCAGGGAAATGTATATGAACATCTCGATCCTCAAGGAGATTGGTTTCTTCAGCAGCTGCCAACTTAAGATCAGTTGCCCTTGCTCGTACCTACAACATAGAAGACTCGATCAAATAAGTATCTCTGAATGAAATTTTCTGAGTATAAAACAGGATTATTTTCTGCATAACAGCTTATTTTTTGTGATTTTATATCCAATCATGCATTTCAAACAGTGGAAGGTGCTGCGCTCTTGAATATAGGGCAAATAAACATTTCATAAGCAGTTTAAAACCAGTTTAAAGCATGGTCTTCCTCAATAGTGATAATTATTCATTTCATAATTGTACAAGGAACGAACTGAAGATCAGGAAAAATTTGAATTACCCATGTCAGTGCTATTTGTGCTGATTCTTTAATTACATCACCAAGTTGTCCAGTGAGATGTAATTCACCCTTTCCAACCATTGATGAAGCCTCCACAAACTGAACCTCTCCACCAAAGGCAGTCCAGACAAGCCCAACTGATATACCTGGGGCTGCAACACGCTCTGCTGCTTCTCTGTCATCAAACCGTGGAGGCTGAATCACAGAAAAAGATTTTCAGATATGGTCAAAATTACAATCTCACATGCTACATTATGTAATTGGACAAACCACAGTATTTAGTCAATGTAAAAAATGTTTTAGCTTCGGACTACATAATGCATTAGAATACCTAGCAATGTCAAGGAACTGTCAGATCATCCTATAATCCAAACTCCAACAAACAAGACAGAAGGTTGAGCAATTTAACTTCCTCCATGAATGCCAAAACAAAAACCAAGATGCCAGCAGTGCAGTTATCATGCTTGGCACGTACCAATTCTATCAAAGAAAATTGAAATGCCCAAACCACAATCCTACTCAGTATTCTCCATTTGGAAAAGGGAACCATCAATGCATAACCAAATGTCATCAATTTTATTAAGATCATCCAAGTGAGCCTGCCATGCAAGTGCTTCAATGTAAAGAAAATTTTCACAATCAGGTTCCAGCAACACAAGATTAACACCCTTATGTACAATAGTAAACCAACTAAATCTAATTGCTAAGCAGATGAATATAACAAAGCTCAAACCTCTATTAAAATAAACTTGACTAATGCATATAAAATTAGAAGCATCCAAACATAAAGTATCCTGTTGGAAATCAATAAATGATGAGAAAAATCATTACCCCCAGTACTTTCTCCAGCATAGGTTCATCCACAACCAAAGGTGAGGCAATGCTGAATGTGTTTGATATCTCATGATTGTTTTCGTTCATTGGTATAACTTCCATTTCCACTTCTGCTCCCTCAGAAAGTCTGTTCTCCAACAATGGTGAAGCAAGCTGATGCATATCTTTGCTCAATGGTACAGTTTGTTCTTGCTCTGCAACTCTTACAGCTGCAGCACGAGCCAAGGCAGCCAAGTTTCTCTCCAGATTGCGTACACCTGCCTCCCTTGTGTATCTCTGAATGACAAGTTCCACCATAGCCTGCAATATTAGGAAGGCTTTCAGGACATATATTCCCTTACAACATGTGCAGCTTGTTACAGAATCTGCAATATCTCACAGAGTCCTTTCCTTTTGTTTCTCATTTTCTTTATAGTTCCAAAGCAGGAAAACATAAAGACATGGATTCATCTTAGTTTGGAAAGAAGTAATCAGATCATCATATATGAGACTGCAAAAATTCAAAAATATTATGTTAAATAGATGGTCATGGTGAATTCAACTCATCTCCATCCCAAGCTAGATGGAGTAATTACATGGATCTCCTTCCCCATTAATATTGGTCATGAGAAACTTTCAGAAAGTTGTCATGATTCTAAATCTGTTTTTTAACAATTCAAACTAAGTCAATTTTTGTCTGCCTCTCCCTCTACCACTCAAACACTTCACTCTTATTACACTTACCATAGCATCCATAAGTCAAATATTGGATGAACCACTTCAGAAAAAAAAGCACAACTATTGGAAAAGGCATTTAGAAAGAAAGAAATGCGATGATTGGATGATTCAGAAAATATCATGCCATTACTGTATCTACCCTTCCCTTTGAAAATATTTCAATGGAATATACAGATACCTTGATGATCTGACCAGACATGAATATTATCACAACTCAATATCTGAAAAATTAAAGTCTCAACAACCAGGATTTGAACATACAGGTATGGTATCCTATGATAGATAATAAATGACCACACCATTCCACGCATTTGATGACTAACGAAATCACTGGCTGACAGCTTTCAGCAAGAAATATTCATCAAGTAAAAATAGTACTACTTCCATAGATGACCTTCAGCTAAAAGATGTTCACTCCGATATGAAATGCTTAATGGTTGACTTCTATGAGAATAAGAAAACACTAAATTTCATCTCACAAGCAAGCATAATTCTGCAATTGTGAAGGGCAATGATATCCTTGAGCATGAAATTTATAAATGATAAAAACAGCCCTAGCAAATCCTCTACCTCTGGAATTTGAAGGAACTCAGAGCTCAACCCATGTTGATCCAAAACTCTTGGAATCAAATACTGCATCGCTATTCTAAGCTTTTCTTCAGGAGTGTATCCAGGCAGCTCAATGACCTCCATCCTGTCTAAAAGAGGTGGAGGAATAGGCTGCAACTTATTTGCAGTTGCCACAAAAATCACCTTTGAAAGGTCAAATGGAACATTCAGGTAGCTACAGACCTTAAGTTAAGGAAGCATCATTCTGGCATATTTATCATGAGGGAGATGTTATTTTAATCAGAGTTCAGATTTAATGGCATAAAATCAGCTCTAAATTTCAAAACCTTCTCCATATGAACTTCTTGTCTTCAAATAGATCCTGGTCCTATTGAAAGAAAAACAAATAGAATTTGGATCTTTAACAATAATAATGAAAACTTTAGATTTAAATCAAATGTATCTGGAATTAATAATTAGCGATGCAAATATGTGTCCAGTGAGACAAAACTAAGATTCAGTGAAAGACATCCTGCAGCAAAAATAAAAGGATACTGATCATTGAATGTTTTATTCTGTTCAGGATCAAGAACCTCCAGCAGAGCTGAAGCTGGATCCCCGCGCGCATCAGAACCTGTCTTGTCAATCTCATCCAGTAGCATCACAGGATTGCAAACACCCACTCTCTAAAGCCAAAAGACCAGAAAAAGAAACATATCACAAACTTGGTCACGTGATCTTCCTTTTTTTCCAAAGAGCAAGTTGGCTCTTAGCTTCAAAATTCAACTCTTACACAAAAAACAAATCAATTGCAGGATGGTACAAACTTAATGATCTAATTCCAGTCTAATTTACACCCAAGTTTTAGACTAGAAATGTAAGCATGAATACAGAAGGTCCCAATTATGAGCATGCTGTATTATCCTGACAAAGAAATAACTCTAATCAAAAAGAGCAAGAGAGGAGAAAGCTCAAATTATGCAAATCTACATAGTTCCAGAAGTAAGGGCATAATGTACATAAATTGAAGCAGAATCCCATGGATGAGCTTGAAAACTGAGTGAGCCTTCTTCAGTTCAGATCATTTGTCTATTAAAACCCATTGGCATCGCATGCTTGGCATAAATCAGAGAGTATGAACTGGGCCGATAACTGCATTACTGATAAAAGAAATCTATTGGCATAAATTAATGACCAATTGGAAATTATGTTTCATTTCCTCTGTACACGTAGTCCATCATTGCAGAAAGGACAATAATCTCCCACTAATCTGACCAATCTAAAAGAATAAACTTTTAGATTTCACTGCACTTGTGACAGAATTTAAGATGCCCATATGTTGTTTATTGATCTCTCAAGAGAACTAACCGGTTTCATGGAACAATTTGATTGCAATTAAAGCATCACTGCTTCTCCTCTAGAATTACAGAGGCAAATTTTTAAGAGTGATTTCAGTCATATAATGATAGGGACTAATAGGAATCTAGTTTGTGTGAGTTACATATGTGGATAATACTGAGGTATTAAAAGCTGATGCACAAGCATAATAGAAAACTTCCAGCTGCCCCATATAGAAATTCCTGTCCTAATTGAAATACCTTCTAGAGGCTTGTGTACCAACAAAGATATTGACAAGAAACAGCCAAAATTGCAAAAATATAATCCATCACAGTACTTTCTACCTTTATTCCATCTATGAGACGCCCTGGCATGCTTCCAATGTATGTTCTCCTGTGCCCTCTAATATCAGCCTCGTCCTTAATGCCACCAAGGGATATACGGACAAATTTTCTGCCCAAGGCAGCAGCAATAGACGAAGCCAGAGATGTTTTTCCAACACCTGGTGGACCAACAAAGCATAACACTGGTCCTCTTGCATCTGGTTTAAGCTGCAGTGGAACAAATAAATCCAACAAAAATCTAATTGAAAACCAAAATTTTAAAAATACACGCAAGGAAACAACACTTGAAAATAGGTCAACCTTGCGAACAGCTAGATATTCAATAATACGTTGCTTGATCTTGACCAGACCATAGTGGTCATTATCAAGACGTTTTTTTGCAGCTTTTAGATCCAATTCAAGTTGTTCACTTCCCGTCTGCCAGGGCAGATCAGCAAGAAGCTCCAAGTAAACATGTGAACTATTATAACCAGGTTGCTGAGGTTGCATCTTCTTAAGCCTCCTGAAATGGAGAAAAAGTGTAAGTATAGTAGAAATGAACAGAAAACTCAAGGCTGGAGAATATGAAATTAGGGTCTTGCATTAGACCATTTCAGAGCAAGAGACTTTAATTCAAATTAAGTCTAAATTTTTCTAAAGGAAACGAAGGTACAACACAGAAACCACGAAAATTAGCAATTGCAGGTAACCCATTGAAGATAATTCTCACCTTAAATTAGGATAAGAACCTCTTTTGGCTCTATGACATCCCATTGAGATATTAGAAATGCAGCAGCCCAATGGGTCTGCAACAGTAATCCACCTAGTCTCTATGTATGGATAACCCTAAAAACTTGGAATGTCCAATCAGCATCAAAAAATATCGATGCAAGTATAAATTGAGAGGAAGGATACAAGCGTCTCCAATGTCAGGGTTTGCACAATTCTTACTACACTAAATGCAATGGAATGTTTGTAAATCAGATGTTTTCTCAGATCTAAATGTTGACATTTACGATTTCTAACACCATCAAGTCTTCATAAGAGTTTTCTAGGACTATAGGGAATTTGGAATAGAGTCATCTACATAACTTATGGTATTTCTTCATGTAAACTTTCCAAAATAACAATATTTTAATGCTGCATCAACATGTAGTTTTGGTAAAATCCTTGACTGGATAAGAATCAACTACTTTTATTGCCACTCTAAATTCAGCTATCAAAAGATTGTGATCATCTGTTCTATCTTATCCAAAAACACATACCTCAACTCCCTTTGGGCATGCTTCCAGATATTTGAAGGCATTCCTGCACTTTGCATCTTCCTTTCTATGGCAGCCACATCATCCTCATCATCATCGTTGTCACCAAGCTCCTCTTTTATAGCCCTCATCTAGAATATGTATCAAATGGATTAGCCCAAAAATTATAATAATTGTAATATCAAGCAAAGATTTAGAAAACAATGTTCTTATAATTATTATAATATCTAGTAAAGATTTAGAAAAGAATGTTCTATAAACTATAAGTAAACAATTTACTAATGGGTCAGCAGCTGCACTTTTATCAATCTGATAGCACTTTGCATCATAATCTATAACCATTTATCCATTACAAAAAAAGCTAAGATGGATAGTTCCACATCTGATGGCTAAGTACACCAGTCAATATCAATTTAATAGCCTTCAATTAAGGCACCTTTCAGGCCCCATCACTCACAAAATAATTCTGGGGAATCTGATAAATGTAAAAACTATATAATCATAACTCTCTCTCCCTCTCCCCCCAAATACTGCTAAAAATGCTCCATTGGATAATGAACTTAAAAGGTAAAAGTAAAATGCAGCTAACACAATAGAACAACTAGACTTCAACTTCTATCTTTATTTTAAAATAACAGTTCAAATTAAATCCTTATGACAGGACTTATAGATTGTTTGAACTTCCATCCTCCAGAGGGAAAAAATTGTTTATCACTGATAGTAGCATGAATCCTCCAAAAAAATCCTACCAGTTGGTTAAAACATAGCTTGCATCTAAAATAGCTTATGTCTAAAAACATTCAAATTGCATGACTGAAACCAGAAAACCGGGCTCTCATTTCCATAACAGATGCTTCAAATATGCTGAAGTATCTACATATCGTACCCTACATATTATACTAGCTAAGAAAAAAAGCATACCTGCTGACGCAGAAGAAACTCTTTCTGTGATTTTGACAATTGTCCTTCAACCTTTTGCGTGATCTTCTCTGCCACATGTATTGACTGTCCACAAATAAATGTTAATGCAAGACTCCATAAAGATCAGAGGAATAATCAAGTTCACTTTATGTAAATGCATCAGATGTTAGCTGTCAGAGGATGAACAGATTACCTGTAAATGTTGGTCAACCAGCTCATTAGCTTTTGACAGCCTTGCCTTCAGATCAACAGAATCCAACATAGATAGCTGCTCTTCAAAACTTATCTCAAAGCTAGCGACAAATATATCTGCTAATTTGTGAACAGGAACAGTCTCCAAAAGGACTTTTGTCCTCCCACCAGTTTTTTGTTTCTAAGAGCAGGAATGAAACAACAATTTACAGAACATCAACAAAATAAGATGAAAAGCAATATGAAGAAGCTAATTCTTTTCTAGTAATATAAGAATCAGCATTCTTGAATGACTTAACAATTAGTTCGCTAATGAGCATATCTTACCATGACAAATAGAGGTGGTGCATTTTCATTTTTTTAATCCTAAAAATTACAGCAGAAAAATTACCTGCTCAAGAACAGAAATGAGTTCCATTGCAGTTGCTTTGAAGTGGCGAGACAGTGCTACAAAATCAGGATCTTGATCCACTTGCTCCAGCTCTAATAAAATATTAAAGAGTGGAAATGATTCAGCATACTGATCAACAACGCTATATAGAACGCATTACTGCTAAATGATTCAGCATCAATGCATGTACGAAGCAAATAATTTAATTCAAAACTTACCAGCCTTTGTCATTTCAAGCGGAGATATCCGCGCAGTATAATATGCCCCTCTCGTGCTAAGTTCATGGAGATTGAATCTGCACAAACCTTCAAGAACAACTATGTATGTCACCCTCCCACTAGGTTTCTCCACTCCTCTAGACAGATGCAAAGCACGAGCAGCCACTCCCCTAAAGGAACCCACTAATCATTATCCATCAGAACTTCAATTTAAAATTTAAAAACAGCAAAAATAATAAACATGAATGTGAATTAAAATATTAACCTGTTATGCCAATGAAAAACTTCTTGCTGGTGCTTCCCATCAAGCTTGACATTATCCGAGGATGTACTAGCTGGAGTTTTCGAGCTTTTCTCACTGGTATCACTTCCAGCACCTAAACAATCATATTTCCATTCCATTTAGTCAAACATACGATTCGGAAAAAAAAATTCAACGCTGCCGAAAAGGAAAAAAAAACACGAGAATCACGAGTTTTACTGTGGGATAAAGTAGGGCCCACAGATGCCGTCTCCGCCGTGGCAGCAGCAGCATCTCTAACAGGCAAAATCCCAATCAAACCCTTGTCTTCTCTCTGCCACAGTTCTTGCTCCACCAATTGTACACTGGAATTCATCGAAACAATTCGCAAATAGTCAATTTATAAAGATATAAATAAATAATCATGCAGTTCTTTGTAAATTCATGATCAAACAGCTCAACCAAAAACCAAAAAATCAAAAATTCAGATTTATGGAAGAAAAAAAAAGTAAAAGATGGAGCGAGAGATAGTTAAATGAAAAAACAAAAAAAGGATTACCTGCTGGGCGAAGTGCAGCGAATGCGAATAATGGCGCCAGGTAAAAGCACCTTGTTTCTAAACGGAAGGATCGCTAATCGACTCGGTAACTCGACCGATTCAGCCATTTTTTAACTCAAAAGTCAGCAGGAAAAGAAGAGAGGAAAGAGAGAAACAATAATGAAATTTCAACGAAGAGGATTTTTGTTTATAAAGAGCAAGAGTTTTGAGTGTTTGTTTATTTTATTAATTAATTAATTTAGAGAGGAGGACGAGACAGGGGATATATATTATTAGTAAATAAGAATCGAAGGAAATAGAAATGAGAGAGAGAGAGAGAGAGAGAGGCGTTGGAGTTTAGGAAATAGAGAGGGGTGGGAGCCTGGTGAGGGATCGTGGTAAGTCAGCGGTTAATTATTTATTTATTTATCATGTTACAAGGGCAGATGCATGTTTTTTTAACGGTGTCAAAATTAATTTCAAGACATGTAGCAATTTTTTTTGGTCGGAAGACATGTAGCATTTTTATTGCGAAAACAACAGATCTCCCTCTTCCTTAACCAAAAAGAATAAAGTAACGTTTTTATTGTGTAGATATCCTTTTTTTATTGAGACGTGAAAGATGCCCAACTTGGAATGTTCCTTACGCAATAACTGTTGTGATTTTCACATGTATTTTTGAAAATAAAATAAAATAAATTGTCTGGTACTGTCTTCACTATTGAAAGTTAGACCTAGCAGCAGCCCATACTTTCAGGTAGTGTTTGGGAACGCGGTTCAACCTATATTTCTAAAAAATTTGAAATTTTTTTTTATTTTACTAAAATTTAATATAGTTTATACGTTTTAGATCATTTTGATGTGCTAATGTCAAAAATAATTTTTAAAAAATAAAAAAACATCATTGGCATGCATTTTGGCACGAAAAGTTATTTAAAAAGTACTCGCAACCACACTGCCAAACAAGCTCTCGGACTTTATAAATACAGTTCAATTCATATTTTTATTTTTATTTTTATTTTTATTATATATAAATGTATTGATGTTAAAAATAATTTTTAAAAAATAAAATATTATTATTTTAATATATTTTAATTAAAAAAAATTAAAAATAATTATAACTAGATTCTCAAACACATCCCTCGCAGCCACCTTTAAAAAAGGGAAGAAAACTCACAGCAGCCCCTTACGTCTTCCCTTTTGTTCTTTTTGGTTGGTAAATGGCAATTTTGCAATATTGCACACCTCGTATAATTACAAATTTACAATAGCTATTTTACCCGCTTTTTTGCAGCGGGCTGGATAATACTTTGAAGTAAATAAAAAGAGTATATAAGTGTTTTTCTTTTTTAGTTAATAAAAGGAGATATTTTAGTTGTCCTATTCCAAGAAAAGTTAAAAGATTGTCTTAATTAGAGGTGAATTTTTTTTTTTTAGGTTTGGTTTTTATTAAAAAAAATAATTAAATTGAATTTTAAAAAAAACCAAAACTAGTTTATACCGATCGATTTCAGCTCGGTTTGATTTTTTTAAAATAAAAATCGGTTCAAACCAGTTTGGCTCGGTTTTTTTATTTTGGCTCAGTTTTTTTTAGTTTAGCTTGGTTTTGTTCCGGTTTGGCTCAGTTTTTTTTAGTTTAGCTTGGTTTTGTTCCGGTTTGGCTCGGTTTTTCCGATTTGGATCAGTTTTATTCAGGTTTGGCTCGGTTTTTTTCCAGTTTTTTTCAGTTTTGGTTCGGTTCGGTTTTTTTAATTTCAGGCTTATAAAACCAAACCGATCGGTTTTTTTTAATTTCTAATTTGTTTTTTTCCCAGTTCAGTTTTTTCAGTTATTTTTTTTTATTTTCTCGATTTAATCGGTTTTTCAGTTTTTTTCTCACCCCTAGTCCTAATCCTAATAAAATTGGCAACGACAATTGGATCTCTCATAAATGTCTATTTTACCCCTTATTGGATAGTGCATTATTTGTTTTGGAAATGGCAAAATGGATATTTCACTTTGGGTTTCTGCGTTAATAATTTCTCAGCTCTCTTGTTTTTCATATTCAGTTATCACACTCCTCGATGGTATTGTTCCTAAATAGATTTTCTAAACGTCTCAGCTTAGTTAGATTTCGTTATATATAATTGAAAAGCAATGATACTGACGGTTAATTTTTAACAATCAAATTAGTTGACACCTGTCATTATAACCATAATAATCTTGAAGTAATCGGTACAATTCATGTTATTCAAAACTAAATTATTGTTTAAAGATGTTTAGTAAACATATACAATTTATATTTTCAAAGTAAATTTGTAATTGATATTAAATAAAAAAAAACTAGCAAAAAAGATTTAAATATAATCCTAACATGCATATTAATTATATAATATATAAAATCAAAATTAAAATAATATAAAATATTTACTTATTGAAACATTAAGATTCTAATTAAGTAGAATACAAATTGTTGTTAAGAATCAATTCTTTATCTTTAAGGTTTTATTTCTTCTCTTTTAATGCAAACAAAATATATGCAATCACCTAAATAAGGCACTTCCATACAAGGTTCAGGGAGGTGGTGGTCCAGTGGTAAGAGCTTGGGACCAAGAGGTTTGCTCCCTCTGTGGTCTCAGGTTCGAGCCATGTGGTTGCTCATATGATGGCCACTGGAGGCTTACATGGTCGTTAACTTCAGGGCCCGTGGGATTAGTCGAGGTGCGCGTAAGCTGACCCGGACACCCACGTTAAACTAAAAAAAAAAAAAAATTGGCTTAAATATTTCGTTTTAGATATTGAACTTAAACTCTAGTATAAGAAGAAAAATAAAGGGAACATAGAGCTTAAAACTAAAACTAATATAAAACTCGTTTCCTTCGACCTCTTTTTATATAGAACTTTATAACTAAAATTAATATAATACTAATTATGGTAATTACCAGAATTAATTTTCTTTATTATTAGTTTGACTACCTATCATAAAACAATAATATCCATCATAAAACTTATTTTTCTTAGGTCCTCTCTCTTATAAAAGCTTGGATGCTCTTTAAGCTCAATTTTTACTCTTCATCTTCACACTGTATAAAGAAATAAGATTTTTCTTGTTTTTTTTTAATGTAGAATGGAGGTTTTGGGTTTCAAAAAAACATGTCAATTGAGAGTTTTTTGAGATCAATTTATCATTCAAAAATGTGAGTGGGCTATGCTTTTAATTTGGCCTTAAATGTATCTATTCATTACATGGTCAAGTTCATCATCTTTTCATTGATGATGATTGCTTAAGTTAGCTTCAATCTTTCTTTTGAGTGAATGATTTCCTATTTTTTAAAAATGAAAATGCACATTCAAATAATGTAGCATTTTTTAATTTCATAATAGTATTAGGATGAATTTTCTCAATACTTAATTAAATATCAGATAATGCCATATTTACAAGAAACCCCTATATTTTGAGGTATTTGTAGGAAGATACTTTACCTTTTTATAATTCATATGACATATTTTCTAGCTTTTTATCGAGCAATTTTAATTGTTAAGTATTTAATTGATATCGAATAAAAATACTAACATGCATGCTAATCATGTAATATATTAAACTTAAACTAAAATAATATAAAATACTTAATTGTTGAAGCACTTAGATTCTTATTGAGTTGAGTACAAGTTGTTGTCAATGATTAATTATTTATTCTAAAACTTTATTATACCCCACTTGATGCAAACAGAAAGTGTGCAATTAATCTCGTATAATTTTAACACCACCATCTTGTTTAAATGCATTTCTAAACAAGATTAGGGGACTCTAGAAAATTTGATTCATTTATCTTTCTACAAAAACTTAACTTAAGCTCTAGAGTAGGAAAAAAAATAAAAAGAAAAGACAGTTTAAAATTGAGGAAACTAAACTGAAAAACTAAGAGAATAATAGTGTGAAAAATTCTATAAAACCTTCCAAAAACTAATAAAAAAACTGTTCTTTTAGCTTTTTTATATAGAAGATTTTGGAACTAAAATTGATATAGAATTAATTATAATAATTATATAAAAAAATTTGTATTATCAGCTTTAATTATCTGCCATAAAATAATATTAAACTTGATAGAATTAACTAAGATCTCTCTAGATAAAGTACAGGATATGTGTCGGCTTGAGGATGTATGCTTTTTATTGACGGGTGGAAACAGTGCTTTGGCTACGACTTGAGTGCGTGAGTGTAAATCTTATGAATACGGCGGGCATTCACATTTTTGTGGATCACGACGCGATGAGGATGGGTAGCTGTTTGGTTGTCCACCGTGTTTTTAAAATTTTTAAAATTTTATTTTTAACTTTGAATTAATTTTTTATATTTAAATTCTTTTTATCTACATCAAAAATAATTTTTTTTAAAAATATATTATTTTAATATATTTTTAAATAAAAAATACTTCAAAAAATAACATCTACCTTACTTTAATTTAAAAGGAAGTGCTGTGGTAGATTTTATTGGATGCTGTATGCTTTAAACGATGGCCTTACAAAGTTGATGTATGTCTACCCCATTTCTCACCTGATTGGTATATTTTTTTAGTTGTTTTAAATTAACAGTCACTAGTGGGGAATTAAGGCCACCCAGAACTTGACTTTATGGGGATTTACCTAAATCAACATGATAATGTTTCAATTCAATCCGAGGAATGGATCCAGTAGAGCTCGCAGGATTGAGTTTAAACTCCATCGTTTTTTTTTTAAAAAAGTAAATTTATTGTGAGTTCTCCTGATATGATCCATATATAAATGTACACATCCTATTGTAATTTCGAGATGATTTTATGATATTCCCAAGATATGATGTTTGATACGATGCCAATGGCTAACACAATTTCTCACTTAAAACATCTTTTTTATATTAAAAAATGTATGGTCCTGCCCCGTGGTGATGGACACATTGCGGTTGTGTTTGGCACTGTGATAAAAAAATACTTTTAAAAAAATTTAAATTTTTTTTATTTTAAATTAATATATTTTTTATGTTTTTAAATTATTTTGATGCGTTAATATCAAAAATATTTTTTAAAAATAAAAAATATTATTTTAATATGTTTTGAAATGAAAAGCATTTTAAAAAGGTTAAAAAAAAACTTAGTTGACGTGTGCTGAATAGTTTCTCTTGATGATGTGGCTTGGCGATAGGATATGGAGTCATTCACACGCTAAAAATTATTATATTTTTGTTCTATAGCTCTAGTTATATTTCACTTTCATCCTTATAATTTGACTAAATCTTTATATCAATCCTAGAATTTGAAAGAAGTTTCAACATGATGTTTATCATTACATGATTAATGGAATTCTCAATTTTCCCATCCTCTCTTCTTCTGCCTTTTCAAATTGCCTTATTATTTTTCTTCTAAAATTCGATGATATGTGATTTGAAGGGATAATTTGAATAGATTTTGTTGTCTTTTTATTATTATTATTATTACCTGAAATGCTTAGCTAGTAATTTTTGATTTTTTTTTTTAAGATCATCAAAGTAAGCAGACTAGTTAAGTAATATTCTAAAATGCGCTGGCAAAATATTGTTACTTTCCTACATTTTTTTTTTATCTTCCATTAAAAGGCGTCTACTAATCTGAGTTGTAACATCATAGGCCCCAATCTTTCTGATCTGCCAAACTCCAATTTATTTTTGACGTTGTGGGTTTAGCACTGCCTTTTGATTTGCTTTGTTCAGTTGTTGAGATGAGTTCTTAATTTTGTAGTTTTTTAAAAAAATATTATGGATTATTATAATATTTCTCTATATGGTTTTTTTTTTTATTTTTTATATATTTTTTCAAAATAACCTTTGTCGATTTTTTTTATATTGAGCTGGTTGAAAATTTTGCTTCGTAGTTTTTTTTTTAAAAAAACACTATGAATTGCTACAATGTTTCCCCACATGTTTTTTTTCAAAATTATCTTTGTCGAATGTTTTTTTTAACATTGAGCTGGTTGAGAATTTAGCTTTAACTTTCCCTACATGTTTTTCCCCCATTTTTTTCATTTTTCTTTTGCTTTTTTTTTTTTTCCAAAATTGTCTTCTTCTTTTTTTATTTTTTTGTGTTTTTTTTTCAAAATTATTTTTGTCGATTTTATTTTTTTAATATTGAGCTGGTTGAGAATTTAGCTTTGAAGTTTTTTTCTTTAAAACACAGTGGATTGCTATAGTGTTTCCCCACATGATTTTTTTTTCTTTTTTTTTTTCTAGAATTGTCTTTGTAGATTTTTTTTTCATATTAAGCTGATTGAGAATTTAGCTTCGTAGTTTTTTTCTTTAAAATACTGTGGATTACTACAGTGTTCCCCCATATATTTTTTTTTTTATGTTTTTTGTCAAAATTATTTTTATCGATTTTATTATTTTTAATATTGAGTTGGTTGATAATTACAACTGTAGATTTCCTCATAAAACACTATAGATTGCTATATTGTTTCCCTAGATGGTTTTTTTTTCTTTTGTTTTTTTTATTATGATTTTTTTCAAAATTATTTTTGTCAATTTTATATTTTTAATATTAAGTTAGTTGAGAATTTAACTTTATAGTTTTTTCTTTGAAAACACTGTGAATTACAATAATTTTTTTCCATATAATTTTTTTTAAATTTTTTTTAAATTTTTTCCACAAACTCGCAAAAACACACAACCATACCATAAGCCCACAATATCACACGTGCATTTCATCTAGTTATAAACATAACGTGTAAATAATAATAAGAAGTCGCAACTCAAAAAAAATAATAGATGAAGGAGGGAGGAGTAGCTAGGTTGTCACCTTGTCATCTGCGATGGGTTGTGCGTTTGCAAATCTTTCAAATATCTATATGCAACCGTGGAAGAAGTTGTATTTTAAAATTTTTATTTTTAAGAATATATTAAAAATAATTATTTTTAATATCAGTGTATTAAAATATTCAAAAAATATTAAGTGTATTAAAATATTCAAAAAATATTAAAAAAACTAATTTAAAATTAAAAAATAATAAAACAACAGTTCATTTGCAACACCAATCCTAAATACTCAATATACCTTGTTCAATGCAAAGCTAAACAAAAAACTCCATGTAGTGAAGCAACTTGTAATTTCTAAATATAATTTCTTTGGTACGGTTCGTGTTATATTTTCATAATTATAGCGTGCGTCTTCTTTTCTGTTTTTCTATTTCAAGGAAGAAGGCTGAAAATGACACGGAAACAAAGGACACACTAACCAACAACTAAACTCGTTTAATAATAATTGGTTCTTTAACTTTTGCGATGGGCACTGTTTTTTAGCTCGAAAATATATATTTTTAAATAATTTATTTAAAAAATTAATTTTTAAAAAGCAAAATATTTTATGATGTTTTGTAATATTATATAAAATAAGTTGAAAAATAGTTTCCAGTATTTGACCATATCATAAAAAATAAGTTAAAAATTAATGTATTAATATTTTTTTCAAGATTATTAAAATAATGAGAAACAAATCTCACAAATTAAAAAGTTGAATAAGAATGAAATTAAAAAAAAACTAATTTTATAAACTATCTAAAATAAAAATAAATAACTATTAAAATAATAGAAATCAAATATAACAGATAAAAAAATTGAAAGATGATGAAATAAAATAATAATTATAATATCATAAGTTATTTCAAATAAAATAAATAGTAATCACAAGAATAAAGATCAAATCTAATAGATAAAAAAATTCAATTAAAAAAATAATAATAAAAACGAGGACCAAAATTGATATAAAAATCAAATTAAATCAAATTTCAAGGGGTGAGATTGAAAAAAAATATAGCAATAAAAAATTTAAGGATCAAATTTGATATAATCAACAAATAATATGATATTTCTAAATTTTTTACAACTTCTGAAAAATATTTTCTTCCCAAAATAAAAAGAAAACACTTTTCTAGAAATCAAGTCAAATTTTTCTCTGACTAAAAAGTGTTTTCCGTTGACTAATTTTTTTTAATAACGAACAAACACGAGAAAGTTTGAAAAATAATTTTCAGATAACTACTTTTTATGAAACAAACATGGCTTTAATAATAATTACTAGTAAGTGATTCTCTCCTTCAATAATACAATAAGGATATTGTCAAATATGTAAGCAGAATAACATGCATAGAAGTTTGACAGTGTAGTAATGGTTGTCTTTTAAAATATTTTTTTATTTAAAAATATATTAAAATAATATTTTTAACTTGTTAAAAATTATTTTTAATAAAGCACATAAAAATAATTTAAGAATATTAAAAAATATTTTTTTTAATTTTTAATATTTTTTTATGATTAGTCATGTTTCCAACAACACCCCACACAACAAGAATATTATACAGCCTGAACCTCTGGGGATAATCTTGTACTATGAACTGGTTCTTCCTACCCCGTCTCCTACTTCATTCAGTTCATTGGAGCTTGCGTCCAGAATCAATGAATTGATCTTCTATTGATTTGTTTTTCTTCTCTCCATTCTCATCATCCGCGAGTCATTTATAATAAATAAATTTTAAAAAATAAAAAATATATTATTTTAATAGATTTTTAAATAAAAAATATCTTAAAATGCAACTTGCAATACTCTGAATGTGTTTTGGCCCAAAAAAATTTAATTTTTTTTTTAAAATTTAATATGATTTGTACGTTTTGAATCGTTTTGATTTTGATGTGTTAATATCAAAAATAATTTTTTAAAAATAAAAAAAATTATTAACATTTATTTTGATACAAAAAATTAATTAAAAAACAAGGAACGAGAAACACTTTCTCTCTCCAGCTGTCCTGTAAATGGCATGATTTTCCACACGGCAAACTAATAACACCATTTCCATGCAAGTGTCTAATCTGATACTGTCAAAATCAAATGGTATAAATTTCCACAAACCTATTTTCATAGCCCGGGTTCTTTTTTCTTCTTTTTTTTTCCAGAAAAGACTCTGACTAGGCGTGTAAAAAATTATGACTTCCCAGCAATATATTTGACCTGACATGGTTAACATCAAAGGAATCATCAACATTTATCTCATGAAGTAGGATTGAGTTTACAAGGTGTTATTTAGAGTTGAGTTTTATGTTATTTATTAGCACTTTACAGGTAAATAGAGTTAAGTTTTTTCAAAGAATAGCACAATGGAAAAAAATATTTTCTAAACTAACACAATTATATAATACACACAAATAAAAATATATATAAAAAATAAATATTTTTTTAAATAAAAAAATATAATATTCAGATAATTGATTCATATTAGTTTAATAAACTCTGTTAATTTAATAATATTATTAAAAAATAAGATATTGACAACAAGCAAAACAAAAAGAAAAAACAACGATTCAATACAAAAGATAAACGCTTGCCAATATTATAGAAATATATCTTCACGATATTTCAAAAATATCTCAATGATCTTATTTGTTATTGAAGTAAAAATTCAATGAGAATAATATAATTTTATAGAAAGAAAAAGAAAAATATATGAATATAAAAAAAATGCAATAGAAGTCAATTACTGTTAACTTTTTAAACCATGACTTGGGTTATAGGACCGAAACACTATATATGAAAAAATCATGAGGGTTAAAATCACAAAAGAACAACACAAAAAAAATCCAAAATAAAAAATACAATAAAAATAATGAATCTTAAAATTATAATAAAAAATAAATTAAAAGGCAACAACAAATTTTAAATTTGAGAGTTAAATTGAAAGAATAAAAACATTAGTAAAAGAACAAAAATCAAAAGAATAAAGATATAAAAAAAACAATACACTATAAACTTGGATTGAAGAGTGAAACTAAAAGAAATTTTCATAAAAAATAAGCATTAAATCCTAAACATCAAAACGTAAAAAAAAATGAATATACATAATTCTTCAATATGTTTTTTTACACTAAAAAAACTTCTAGATGTAAATCGAAAAATATATACACACATCTAATTGAACAACCCAATAACCATTTGTGTAAAGCAATGAAAAAAACCATCAACAATAAAAACAAAAAAAATTGAGAAAACCAAGCAAAAAATCAAAATCAAAATATCTAACATAGCAATACGAATAATTTACCTGATTATATTTAATAAATTCCTCAATCAAAATAAATTTGTAATATAAGAACACATAAAATTTGTAACAGAAACCGACACTCACATTAAATTTATTGAACAAAAATTAAAAAAACAACAATGCAAGGTTACACATATAAAAAATCTTATTAAAAAATCAATATTAAAAAAAATAAAATTAATCTATATAAAATTAATAAAAAAATCATAGATGAATCATACCCACCTTTCTAAAAATTAAATACACTTAATATCATTTTAAAATAATCACAATCTAATCAAAATATAAACCTAAAATTTATTTGAAAAATATACAAAAATAATGTATTATTTTTTAAAAACTAAAAATAAAATAAAAAATAAAGAAAGCTGGCTATTTCTTTTAGGCCCGACAGATGATTTGCTTCTTCTTCTTCTTCTTTTTTTAAAAATAAAAATCAATTATCTTGAATGGATTAAAATGCCACTACATACATGTCTCCCTTATTTCTTCCCTGTCGGGTAATAGTTTATGTCATCAGCACTGACCATGTCTTCAAAAAGAATCAGTTAATCTAGCTTAGAGGTGTCTGCATTGATCGGGTAATTTACAAGGTACGATGATTCATTTTACTGCATATTTTATCGAGATGGTTATTTACTTCTTTTACCGGCGTTCATCTTGCCCAGTTGCCCTCGATGTCTACACCCGTGCTGATAGTGAATTTATTTAGAGGGTGATTATCCGTGGTAGAGGTTGTTTTTTAAATAAATTTTTGTACTAAAATATATATCAATGATTTTTTTTATTTTTTAAAAATTATTTATAACATCAACACATTAAAACGATCCAAAACATACAAACCATATTAAATTTTACTAAAAAAAAATTAAATTTTTTGAGAATATGGTTTTCACGTATTCCCAAACATGTTCTTGGAAGTATAGTTGTAGCTTTTTTTAAAATATTTTTATTTAAAAATATATTGAAATAATATTTTTTTATTTTTTAAAAATTATTTTTGAAATCAACCTATTAAAATAATATAAAAATATCAAAAAATATTAATTTTCAATAAATAAAAAAATTAAATTTTTTTCTAAAACACTTTTATAACACATTAAAACAATTCAAAATCTTAAAAAAAAGATTTTGAAGCAGAAAATAAACATGCAGAGTAATAGAATAAAAAACCTAGTTATGAAAAAAATTCAGAAATAATACTTGGTATTTCGTGTATTAATTTTAAATTTTTTTGGTTAAAATATCCAAATAAATGTTAAAATAAAGGTAGTTTTAAAGTTACCTTTGTGTATTAACTTTAAACTTTTAAAAATTCTCAACCAGGGATTTTCATCCATTTTCAAAGCTTTTTGTCCATGTTTCCATCTATGTTTGTAAAAAATGATGTCGTTTTATCAAGAATTTAACATTTTCTTAGTTATTATAATGAGAATTCTCAATCGAAATTTTTCGAAAGTTTGATGGTAAAATTTAAACAAATAATAGCTTGAGTGTAAAATTAATAATACCTCTATAATTTGCTGGTATATTTGATGTTTGCCCAATATATTTTTGGATATCTCCTTTTTTGCCTCAAAATATACACCAAATTAAAATTTAATACTCTCTCTTTTCATCAATATTTAAAAATTTAATTTATAAATATACTAAACGTTATTAAAAATTAATCTTGTAACAATCCACCCTCGTATTTGTTTTTTAACCGCCTTCTAAAACCCACCCAAGCATTTAGGTTTTCTCTCTCTTGTTATGACTGGACCCATTAAACTCCCACCCAGATTCCAGGCCCATCAATAGATGAATCTAGAAATCTACGAGTTCTTGGGTTCATCTTGCCTAATCCAACCCATTATATATTCTCCTGATATCACCCTCAATTTATACTTCTAAATTCGAATCTCTCCCCGGAAAAAGAAAAGAAAAAGAAAACGTTAAAAATCAAATCGTCCCCCCCCCCCCCCCCCCCCTCAACCCAAACAAAATTAGCCGTAAAATTGCAACAGCTCACACTTAAAATGGCAGCCTCTTCTCCAGTCATTAGCAATAACAGCTCCGACATCGGCCAAACCGCCATCTCCGCCGCCGCCGCAGCGTCTTTCAGCGTGCCACCGAAGACTCTCCGCGGCCTCAACAAACCTAAGTGTATTCAGTGCGGCAACGTTGCCCGCTCCAGGTACATATATGTGCATGTAGTACTTTATAATGGTACACGGTATCGTTTTCGTTTCTGCAGTTAGGTATTGGTTGTTTCAATTTGGAATTACTTTAGCAAAAATAGTGGAATTGAATATAAGAGGTGTGATTGTTTGAATTTGTCATGAAGATAGTTACTTAAACAAATGTGAATGATAGGTGCCTAGCCTCAGCAGTATTGTATTGGTTAATACTGGTCAACAGAGGAGTTAATTTACCAGGGGAGATAAACAATTGGTGATTTACTTTCGCTGTCATCTTTAAAATGCATTGAGTGAATGATAATCTGTCCGAGGATTTTGGCTATCTCGAGTGAGATTTTATACCTATCCTAGAGCTTGTGATCTTAACTTCGAGGAAGTTTTCATAGGTGTAGTAAATAAAGTTATAGCCTAAAAATGTAGTTATGTAGCTGTGAATCAGTTAAATTGGGGTTCTCGACAAAGTATTTGGATATAGTCCTACCCTTCTTCTCTTCTTTTTTTGGGCAGTTAGGTATTGACTATTAGGTTATACAAGGTTTGTCCGCTTGGATTTCTATTTAAGGAGAGAGGCGTGTGTTTAACTCGCTTTCCAAGTCTATTAGAAACTGACCAACTCAATTTGGTCTATAGACACTTCCAGTGGTGTGTTGAACAGCTGATTTTTAGTGTTTAATATATTGGTTTGTATAGAGAGCCCATCTAACAAAAGCTATTGTTACTGTTAGTGGTGATATCTAAAATTATGCATGCTTAGTGGATAGGTTTGTGATTGTTGAAGATGCTACTCCAGCGTGCATGTGTGTTAGAGAAGTATATATTTGTCTGTCTATCACTTGCATTTTATTATTGTGAATGTATCTTAAAAAAATTGACATCTTTTCCACTTTTTGAACCTTTCATAAATGGAACTATCTATGCAGGTGCCCTTATCAGTCGTGCAAAAGTTGCTGCTCAAGAGCTCAAAATCCATGCCATATTCACGGTACCCCTATATTCTTGTGCAAATTATGTCAAACTATTATCTTTGCTGCATGTTATTGCCCCAACATCAAATTTGATATTCTGTCTTATTATGGAAAGAGAAAACTTATTAGACATACTTAGTAAGGATGTCTCATTCAAAAACTACTCTAAATCCGAGGATGCTCCTTCATTATGCACGCTTTGTTTTACATATCTTGGAAGGAATATTTGGAGATAAACTAAAGTGTCAAGCCATCCAACCTTATTTTCCTTTTGGCCAATTAGGGAAATAGAATCATTCCACCATTACTTATTTCATATCATCTGAGGAGGTTGTTTCTCTAACGACTAGATGATCATATATGGTACACGGCCCTATTTGGGATTGCAATGCATATTTATTGATTTTTTTTTTTGTGAAAATCTATTCTCTGAAAAATCCTTGATCTTTCTGACATAACAAGGAGAATTTCTTCTCAGGTTTGAGCATTGATAAATTTATATGTAGGCGAATTGATAGCCTTTTTTACTTCGTGTGCTTTCTTAAACTTGATTTTGATGCTAGATATCTGAAGAAAAGGTTTTTATCTTTGGCTATTCAGCTTTGTTGGGCTGAAGTGATAAAATGATCTGGTGTCACATATCTTACTGTAAGTTTAGCCCCTGACAAATTGAGTCGCAGAGGAAGATACACGAACAATTAATTTTCAACTGGATTCTTTAGTTGAGTTCAGTCGAAGGTGTTGTGTTGTGTGCAAGAAAGGAGGAAAATCTTAGCCATTTGCTTATTTACTGTCATGTGGCAGTGGGGTTTTGGACTGTGATCGCTACTTGTCTTAGAATATGTTGTGTGCTTCCATGTTCAATATTATTCCTGGAAATCTGTCAATGAAAGGTCGTGACCATGGTAAAGAATATATGGGATTTGCTTCCTCGTGTTCTATTTTGATTGATTCGGACAGAGGAAGGAGCAAACAGAGGAGTTTACAGAGGGGATGCTACCTCCATTATTAGGTGACAGCTCTTCCTTGACAGTTCTAAGGTGTTAGAATTTACTCTTTTCTTGGTGTGGGAGCTGGTAGATAAGTTTGTAAGTAGCTTGATAATATCCCACATGCTTTTTTTTTTTTTACAAGAAGTGGTGCCCCCTCTTTGGTACATTGAATATTGATCAGTGTACTTTTATCTTACTGACAAAAAGGACACCTTAAGATTCCTTAAGGTCAGCTATGTAGTAATCTAATCTTTTGAATTCATATAATTTCATGAAAGGTTTGGGCTTCTAGAGAACTTGAGTAAGCTTAAGATTTAAAGGTGAAAGGTAGATGATACTTGAGAAATCAAGTTGCTGGAAAGTCCAGATGGAGTTTGATTTCTTTGGTGCTATGTGATCATGAAAATACTAAAAGAACTTTAAGAATCTGTACACCGAGGTTTAGAAAATAGAGGAACAAGGCTGGTTGTGAAGTGAAAAATGGATATTGTAAAAGAGGAACTGTGGGCTGAATACAGGATATTGCTCTGTGAAACATGGATACTCTACATGAACTATGAAATAAGGAGCCTGCCAATGGTTGAGTCGGGTGTGCACTGAAACCTGTATGAGAATTTCCCAAAATTAGCAAGTTAGTTTCTCATTCTTAATTTTTTTTCTTTGATATCATCAAGAGAAACTTGACTTGAAATACAAAGGATAAGAAAAAAGGAGGTCTTATAGAAGACTGGCAACAGTCTGAGCACCTGATTTTCCTTAGTAGACCTGTAACTTGATTGCTTTTAGGTTTGTAATTTAATAAAGGGAATGCATGACAAGTTAGCTTTGAAGGGTAAGGAAAATCTGCAATTGATGTTTTGCTGATAGGTCTTGGTCGGGAAAGGTTTTGGAGAGATGCTGTGTAAAAAGGATTTTTTTCTCTTGCTCAAGTTTTGGTTTTTAATTTTGTTTTTGTTACTGGAAGCCTTATCTGGATGTTTGTAGAGATGAGCTCCTCGACATGTTATACCTTAAATGACTTATCAGCATGTCATATTCTGTTGTACCTCCTGCTTCCTATGTTGGAAGTAACTAGATAAAAGCTGCAGAGAATTAAAGAGGAGTGCTTATAACTAGGAGGAAAAAGGAGAGAGGGGTTGAACACTGGGCACACATATCTTCGTAAAGTAAAAAAGGTTGAATTTCCACCAATCAAAGTCTTGTATCTTTAAGATCACATGAAAACTTATGTCATTTTCATTGTTCAGATTGGATTATATTGCTCAGTTCAAACCTAACAGATGAACACCTAAAGTTGATGAAAACATACCACAGACATATAGAACCGTACAGAAATCATGAGAGTTGAAGTTATCTTTATTTAAGCATGCAGTATTCCTGAGTAGGAAACTAACAGATAAGCACCAAATGGACTAGCCTAAAGTTGAAATAACTATGCCCAAGACATATAGGAACAACTAAAATGTGCAAGCTGTTATCATGCCTATAAAATTATGCATGTCAACTTGTCACTGCTGCTGCCACGGCTGATTTAAGGACTTAGGCAGCTCACTTTAGATTTATGTCTGAACTACTTATGCAAGGTCATCTTGCATGTGGACACATGTTTAAAGTCCCAACCCCCAAGTTCTCATGTATGCGTGTGGGTGTCTGTAAATGTGCAACAGTAGCAAGACTAGATGCCAAAACTTGATGCATTGTCACACAAATTGTAAGAACGAAGTGTGGAAATTCAGCTGCTACATGATTTTGGTGACGGGAAGAAAATGTTACATAACACTTTCAATAGTGCAATTGTCTTTGAAATCTCACCTTCAAGGATGATGCATTGTAAATTGACATTCCAGTTTGCTATCCACTTGTAAAGAACAAGTAAATTGTCTGCATGCCATTATATTTTTTGTCTGTTTACATCCTCATTTTTGTAAATGCAGTTCTTAAAGCAAATGCAACATTTCCGGACAAGACTCCAGCTTCAAGTGCTCCTCTCTTTGAGCAGCAGCCGAATGAAGCACCTCCTGCAGTGTAAGTTAAATTCCTGTCTGTAAGCATACCTGTTGTACACGTCCATATTCATTCTTATGCCATGTGTTGTGACTTGGATGCTTGACAAAGTACTAAAATATCAAGCAAGAAACGACCTTACTCAGTGGTTGGAATCTGTTACTTCAGTAGATGATACTTTCACTTCATTATTGACTTCTTATCCGAGGGTAGGTTGTAAAAATTGCCATATGGCTCAAAACAAGGATATGATACATATTATTACATTCAATTTTCTTTATGTGAAATAGTGAATTCTTTAATTCTCTGTTCTTTCAATTGAATTCCTTGCTTGTTTCTTCTAAAATATGCTTTGCTTTTCTACAGTTACTCGTTCTGGTTTGCTAAATGCATCCTATACTAATTTATCTTTTGCATTTTATTCAACTTCTTCGACTTGGTTGTCTATACTCTGTATTACCTACTTTCTTGGGATGTGTTTCAGGAGTTCTCATAGAACCGCATCACTTAGGCAACTTTCTAGCAATTTTTCCCAATTCAACAATTTACATTCCCCACTCCGTTCAAGGAAATCATTGACCAGAAAGGTGTGTTATAATAAGCTGATATATACCATTGCTGACTGTTATATTTTGGCGCAATAAGTTTTTTCCTGATCTAAAGGATCTGTTTCAGGAAGCTGCGGCTATAAATGAATGGAGGTTTTCCAAATTGAAGGAATTCAAAGATAGAAATGTTGAAGTGGAAAATGAAGCTTTTGATCGGTACATGCATAATATTAGCCTACTGGAAGAGGTATTCTCTTTGAAATCTTTCCTAGAAGGCTCCACTGAGGATGGATCACTCTCTTCAAACCACGACCATGCATCTGCAGAGGATGATGACACAGAGGAAAAGATGGTTTCAGAGCAGAAGTTGAAGCTTCGGTCAAATCCTAGAAGGAGTGAGAATGTCCGTAAGAGGCTACAACAACTTGTTGATGGAGGATTGAAGAAGCTTCAGAAACTCGAGTTGAATAATGGCAGTGTTAATAACCAAAATGAACTTGATAAAAGGCCGGAGAAGGCAAGAGGTTTGAGGGCGGAGAGGGCTTCAGCTCTAAGTGATCTTATTGACAAGCTAAACAAGGCCCGCAACGAAGAAGATCTAAATTCTTGCATGGAGATAAAGGCCCAACTTTCTAGTCAGCACGCTCGGTCTAGAACAGAAACCAAAGATGTTGAGGTATCGAAGGAGCAAATTGCCAAAAATGACTTGGCACCATCCCAAAAAGAATTGGATTATTTTTTCGCAAAAATTATTTAGAACAGTGGAAATTGACCACCAAGCTCTGACAAGTATAGATGCACACTTCTCTTCCCTAGAAAAGATAGAAGATTTGTGATGTTGTTAGGTCTATTAATAGAGGATAGAGATTAGGTTAGTCTAGAAGATAGAAGCTATGCTTTAATACTGATTTAGTCTGGTGGCCTGAGCCTGAACTTTTCTCATTTAGTTTTGCCCATTCTTGGATGTCATTGTTGTGTAAAAGTTGTCGTCGTTGATTTGGAAATTAGGAAGATCCACGTGCCATGTATTTTGTTTTGCATCAGGTCTTCCGTGAAGGTTGATTGCGTTTTGCTTTTATGGGTTAAAGTACAGTGTTTATGCTGAGCTGTTTCAATTCGTTCGTCCTGTGATTGCCTAATATGCAAGAAATTTCAATCGAGCATCGGGCCATTTCTATGCCGGAAGGGAAAACTGTTTTGTAGGTAAGCTGTGCCTCCTATTTTGACCAGGACGGTGTTAGTAACTGGTCAACACTCTGTGCTGACTTTTCTAAAGTCTGACCTTCTGCAGGTACAAAGTAAACATAAAACGAAAAAAATCAAAATAAAAATGAAAATCGACATGATATTTCACAAGATACACACGATGATTGAACTTTGAAGGAAGGGAAGCTTGCCTGGAACAGCCTCTTTGGGCTAAGAAACTGGGTCAATAGCCGGGTTAATGAATTTGGGGTATATGTGCAATGGATTTTGTCTTAATAAGATTCTTTATCTTTAATTACTTAATTCAAACCTTCTACTATAGATCCGTTAACCCTGCTAGTGCTTTCGTCATTTATAGTGTTTTTTAACTGTTAACTTTGAATATTTTTAGAACACGCTTTTTTATATTTGAAAAAACTCGTAAAAAGTAATAAATAGATAAATAATTTTAAAAATTAAAGAAACAAAATTACGTTCTATACCACAGTGACTTTTTCCCTCATGTGTAATTAATCATTTTATAAATTAAAAAGAAAAATTAATTATAAAAACATATAATTAATAATATAATTAGTTAATTTATATATAATTAAAATAACCTGAGAAACCCAGATTTTCTTATATATATATATATATATACATACATAATTAATTAATCATTTTCCTCTCATTTATAATTAATTATTTTTTTATAATTAATAAAGATGTAATTATAAAATCAAGGAAAGAAAAAATTGGCAGGAGCTAGTTTTGTATTTGTGATTTATTTTTTTAATTCTTTTTTATCTCATCTTTTTATGTATTTTACTACAAAAAAAAGTATATTTTAAGAAAATTTCAAAGTTAGTCAAATAATACAATTAATTACAGAAGGATTAAAAAGTTTGGATAAAAACGTTCAAAAAATAAGGGATTTTATTAAGAAAAAATTGATAGTACGAGAACCCTCTGCTCAATAAAAGCTATGGTTCTCTAAGCCATTCATAATTTGAGTTATAAACCCAACTAAATCAAATAAGATAATTTTATTTTAATTAAATGATTAAAAAAACAACGACAACAAATGAACTAAATAAAAAAATAATTAGAGAAAAAAATCCTTTTTCCAAAAGGATAAAAATGATAACTACGTTCTTAAACAAATTATACATGAAAAGACAAAATTGGGTATAGAAAGGAAAAAAAAATGCCCGAGTTAACCTAAGCTAGCATGATAAACTTGTAACCCTGGTAATAAGGGCCGAACAATCCCGGGTGAACCTGTCAAACTCGTAATCCGGGTCATGAGATTGAGATAACTTGATAGGAAAAAAACCAAAAATACCATATCTTAAAAAAACACAATCTCAAATAATGAAATCATAAAAGAAAATAAGCAAAAAATTATGTCAAGTTGTGTTAACTTTTTAAATTCGTGACTCAAGTTATTGGATTGGAAGCATCCTATTTGGAAAAACAATGAAGCCCAATTCCCAACTAATCAAATGTTAAATAATGAAATTGAAAAAAAATAATTTCTATTTAATGTTGAAGGATGAAAAAAAAATATAAAAAACTTGCTTAAGTAAAACAAATAGCAATAAAAGAATAATGACCAAATTTGATATAAAAATAAAATGAAATTAAATGACGAGAGATGAAATTGAAAGGCAAATTCAATTAAGAAAATGATTAAAAATAAAATAAATACCAATAAAAAGAATGAGAACTAAATCTAAGAGATGAAAAAATTGAAAGAGGATGAAATCAAAAAACAATTTTAATTTTATAAATTATTTGAAATAAAAAAATAGTAATCAAAAGAAGAGGAATCAAATATGAAGAAAAAACAAATCGAAGGGCTAATTTGAAATTATAAAGTGCCACGCACGGAAATTAAGATGAGTAAAGAAAAGAAGAAGAAGAAGAAAAAGTTCATTGATACCAAACCGTAGGTCATAACGCCACACTCGCGGTCGTAGGAGGGAGAGAATGCCGTGAGGAATCCAACCACATCAAGGAAGCCTATCTTTTACTACTAGAGGCCACTGCACACACCATTTAAAGGTGACGGAGCGCTTGACACGGTGACACTTGTTTTGCACATATCAGTATAAAAAAATTACCCTAAGCCAACATGGATATAACAATAAACCTTATGTGAAAAGATAAAATAGCCCTTGCATGACAACTTATCACCTTTTGATTTTTAAAGGTATTGTATCATTTAATTGTTCTAACCAAAATAAAAAGACAAGAATAATCATGAATGATAGTTTATTATTTTTTATTTTTAAGGATATTTTAATAATTTTACTATGCTAAAAAACAAAAAAACTGATTTGTTCCCAGTCAATTATAATAACGAGTCATTGAAAAAAACCGAATCACCCCAACACCATTACCATTGATTTTTTTAAAGGGTTCACAGGTAATTATACTACAGAGATGAATAGTAAATTAAGTGTCCATGCACAGTAAATTTGCCTTGGGTTTTAGTTTTTTGTTACATTTTCTTCGTCGAGAGGAGCAATATATTTTCATAGCAGCCGTGCATGTATAATATCTAGCATGATCTCTCATATTCTTTACCTTTTAACTTTTAAGAAAATCCCAATTTGGAATATTGGTTTTCGAACGATATCATATGCCCAATCTTTCCGAAATCTTTCACCGAAAAATATTGACCTCTGGCCAGTCATAATTTACAGTTTGTTTGGATGCTCCAACTGTGAATTGAATTTGCGCAGTCCTGTTCTTAAGAGAATCTGATGGTTCAACCTCTTGTTCTGATTTGAAAACATTACAGGGGAACCCACCAAAGACAAGAAAAAATGGCCACAGCCATGGCCTGATTTGAATTTTGCTGAAATAATTATGGAGCAACCGAGCAATCCCTTGCACAATTATTTATCTTTGAATCAAAGTCGTGTTGGTTTTGCTGGTGCCTTCATAAAACGAATCCTCAATAGGCGACTTTTCTAAAGGAACACACCATTATGACAAAGAAATTCCAGCTTTCTGAAATTTCCCTCAAAGCTCTTTTTTGAACCATTAAATTTTGTAGGTTTCTTTAATGGGTGTTGCTTTTATTGCCTTTATTCTCCTATACACACTTCTCAACCCACAACGACCTTTCTTGGTGGATATCTATCTTTCTTTCCTGATCATTTTCCCTTGAAATAAGGCTGTCATCGCTTTCAATTTCAATGGCTATACTCATCTCAACATCACCTTTCCAAGGACCTTTAATTTGTATTTTTGTCAACCCCATTATCATGGTCACTGCCCTTAGCCACTTGATCTTAATCATGATCCTTATTAATTGATTTTTGGTTCATCACACACTGAATTGTTAGGCCATCAATAAAAGAAGAGGAAAATGGAGGGAGAGACTTCTCTGGCAACGAGGATCTTGATAATAATGCAAGAGAGAAATCAGTTTCCAGGCTTAAAAAGTTGTTCCCTCTTGTGATATAAAATGCCACTACGAATAAGTGGGGAATTTTCAATGGATAATCAAAGTAACCCAACTTTAGGGTGAAGCGAAAGATATATATGCTCCCCTTGAGCTTAAATTATCAAAAACCCAACTGGCAAAGTCCCTGACAGCAAATTATTCTTGATTTAACATATGGATCCAAGGCATGAACACAACAAGCAAATCTCAAACTCTTCGGCTATCCCGTTTCTTGGACTTGATTTTCACATGCTATCCATCTGGACAGTCAAGCAGATTAACTTAACAAAGGCCACACAAATACGCACCATAATAATTATGTTGCTGATAGAGATTTGACTAATCAAGGAGATTAAATCTATAATAATATCACATGTGATGGTCATTCCCTAACACATTGATTGCTTGTATTAAAAAAAGAAGAGAGTAGATCCGTCGTGGCTATCAAGAAAGCTGATCAGATAGGCAAGGCAGCATCATTTTCTGCGATGCTTGGTTACACATACATATTCCTCTTTTCAAAAAGTTTTCACCCATGTGTATGTGCAGCCAAGAATCGTGGTTTCTCTATAATTGTGTATCTTGGTACTGTTAGGGCTGTGATTGATGCCCTTCCAATGACAGAAGGTTTTTATGGCTTCAACTATGCCACTAGCTAAAGCTCTCACAAGGTCTTGTTTGCTTGTCAAGTCTCACAGCCACAGAGGACCACAGAGTTTTGGCACACTACTCCAAATTCTGTAATAATTACAAATAACTTGAGGCACATATACTTAACTTGGTTGATTCCCAGGCTAACTTGATGATCATTATATATGTATGTGTGTATACATACCTGGTTAAGCTTACAATATTGCATTAATTAACGAATTCGTTGAGCTTTCAACAAATTCCTAACAACTCCTTCACCCTGATCGATCTAGTTCCTCTAGTACTGATGGATAATTTGATTTCTGGATAATATTCTTATGTTTAATTAATTTCATCTTACTGGTAAAATTGATCGACTGATAATAAGTAATTACTAGTAAGGTAGTCTTCCATAATTTCTTTTGGTTTAGACTTGTTATTGTTACATATATAGTATATTATGACGACTTCCTCCCCTCAATTTAATTTGAAATATCACTTGCTGATAAAAAAAGAGGAAATATTACTTGTAGGAAGATATCCTAATTAATTTACCCACCATTTTGTTGATGATAATGATGTAAGTAATGATTATTTTTTAAAGTGTTTTTTATTTAAAAATATATTAAAATAATTTTAATTTTTAAAATTTAATTTTGATGGCTCATTAAAATAATATAAAAATATATAAAAAAATAATTTTAAATAAAAAAATTAAAAATTTTATCTAACAGCGTTTGAGCCGTGTCCCAAAAGGTACTCAAACCTGAGGACATGATCCAAATGAAAAAAAAAAATAATGTTCAAGATTAGAAACTGCCATGGTCCCTACAAGGACTTTAAACTCCATAATTAGCTGCAAATTATCCTTCCCAAAATCACAAAGCAAACATATATGGACCAAGTGGAGTGGCCCTTGTGCCCAATAAGTCAAGAAATATCAAATTATTTGAGTATTATTGCATAGTTGGCATGGAGCAAATAGGGGATGATGAGGAGTGTTTGTTTTTGTGTTTAAAATTTTTGATTTTTTTAAATTATTTTTTATAATTTTGACTTATTTTTTTTAATTTTTTTTATATATTTTTAAATAAAAAATATTTAAAAATATAACCACTGCTATAATTTTAAATACCATCAAAAGAAGCATGTGACACTAATTCCATATAACACGTTACGATACACATGTTCCATGATAAACTATTTCTTAAGATTTTTTTTTTATAATAACTATTTCTGAAGATCATTCGATACAAGAAACACCAAACCCTAATTAAGGTTTCGAGAGGTAAGCGTCCCAACCAAATATGGTTCGTTGCTCAACTCCATTAGACCACAATTATGTGATGATCATGATATATATATATAAAACTTGCACCTCCACAAGGTAATAAATTCTAAACGTTGGAAAAGTAAATTGGACAAAGCAGAAAGGACCGTGGGGGGAGGCATATATATGGAGATTGAAGAGTGTCCTCTGTGGACCAACCTGCTATCAGTGAACGTTGTCGGCATTTTAAATAATCGAGGGCAATAGTATCGATCCAGAGACATGCCTGATCGATCGGTTTAATTAGACATTGGAAAGTCGTCCACTTGTAAGCATCTTCTTGCACTTCAAATTATTACGTGCATTGTATAGTAACATGGCTCCTCTTTTACCCCCTTCTTTTTCTTCGATTTCAGTTTTTCTTCTCCTTCTCTCTTTTGTTCTTCAGATGTATTTATCAGATAGAGTTCCTCCTTGTTTTTGAAAGATTCACCTTTTCATTGACTTTGTTTTAGTCTGACTCTTTATTTTAGAACAAAACCATGGGGTGTCTATATATAAATCTACCCGTTGATTCGAGAACTTGGCTAGCAGGCTAGGCGTTCAGAGATTAGTTAAAGGCTGCTTTTGTGCAAGCCAAAGTATCTGCCATAACAAGCTGGCGCCGGAGTGATTGATCAATCTCACCGTCCCATATGTTAGAAATGAATTAATTACCTGATTGATTGTGAAATTAATTAGGGAATTAATCCATGCAAGCCGGTGATTAATGGGGCCCAGCGAGCAGCAAATGACATACATAGAACAGGGTGGAATCTCATGCTAGCTAGGGTCACTTGTGTATGTCTTGCATGATTTTTCATCTAGGTCAATCACACATATAAAATTTAACTGTCATTTAAATTTTAAAATATGGAAAAATCTAGCTACCTTAAACTGGTAACTAGTCAATGAAGAAATAGCTGATTAATTTAAACTGCAATTTCTTCTCATTAGAGGTAAATTAAATCAGCAGTTCAAAGGGATTCCGAATATGTTATTTGGTCGTTAAAAATCTTACATGATACCTCACTGTTAGCTCTATCTACTGATTTAGTATATGGTTTCATATATGGTTGTTGCTTTCTATGCCTTTGCTTTGGTTGCTGAAGTTCCGATGCTATTTATGATGCTAAGATCAACCATGTCTTTCTGCATATATATCTTCTGATGAGTTTCTTCGTTTTTCTGCGGCAATCTTGTCTCATTTTTTCAGAGTTTTGTTGTTTGATGCCCTGTTTGCACCTGGCGTCTGTTGCCTTTTGTTATGTGTTTTGGGTTTTAAATGATAATTCACCAATATTTAAGCAAATTGAAGACATTTTAATATCAAATATACAACATATATGTAACCAGATCTTAACCTTTACCATAATTATAAATTACTTCAATAGTTTTAGAAACGTTGGTGGTGATATTGTGTAGCATATATATGAACAAGGAGGGACAAAATCAAATCCTGTCGTAACGTTATCTATCCAGGTTAAACTAGGCATTTTATGGCTAACAAATAAAAAATTAAGCAAATACAATCACAATTACGAGAACCGGCCAGGCCCGAGCTGGATGAGTAAAAAACCCTTCTTCTTTTTTTTACAGAAATAGTCAAAATTTGGATTAATTAATCCTAGATATAGAATTAATTAGGTCAACTTTTAAGTGAGATCTCATAGCCATAAACATAATCACGTAACTTCTCGCACTTGGATTTGAACCTTCTCGTAGACTTGGCGCTGATCCAAGGAAGCAGTTAATTTTAGTATAATTATTAATCTGGCTAAAATTCGTTCTATCTTTTGTTGAGAATCAATATGGTCACGAGCTAGTGTGGCTCCCAAACCATGGTCATTACTTATCAGCTTATTACCCTTTCTATTAAAAGAACTGAAAAACATTATTGTGCTTCACTTTTCATTAAAACAGTATAAAATGTGAAGTACCTTAATTTTTTTCCTTTTAATTTTGCAGCTTGTTTCCATTTTATTTAAAAAAAAGTCTACCTTTTAAATTTTTCATTTAACATTTTATTAATTTTAAATGAGTCATCATAATTTGTTTTAGTTTTTTTTATAAGATTACTATAATCTTTTATATATATCATGATATTTGATTAGTACTTGATTTTTACAGGTAACTATTTTTGTCATTATGTTATTAAATAAAAAATAGTTAACATTTTTTTAAAAATCTAGTGGAATTCATGAACCAGGTCACGGGTTTTGCGAGTAAAGTCGAAAAGCCTGAATCAATCCAATATGTTATCATTTCATTATTAAAAAAATAGCATATTGAAATTTCTTTAAAGCCAAATAATGCTTTTATCAATTGTTCGAGTTGCATTTCGACCCACCAAGTCAACTCGATCATATAAAGTTAACTCCCGCTGCGAAATAAATTTAAACCCAGGCTATGTAAGAAGTTAAGTCAGGAGGTTTCAAGGTTGACTCATTAGGTCCGATTTAATATCAAATAGTTTTTTTTTTTTAAATGCTATCTTTCATTGTTTTTCTTTCGATTGAATCCTTTTTGGCTTTTTTTTATATCAATCTCATCCTTTGATATTTAATTGATTTTGAATTGATTTTTATAATTTGTTTTTGTTTGTTTTTAATGACATTATCACAATCTTAAACAAATATCCTGATATTACTGATGCTCAATTCTGTGAGGATCTATTTTTGATATCATATTATTAAGTTAAAAATAAGTTTAAAACACAAAGTTGTTCAACTTAGTGGAGTCTATGATCCGGATTGTGAGTTTAGTGAGTTAATTAGACGTGAAGCTTGAGTTGATCGAATATGTTGACGTCTTAATATTAAAAAAAATATTATCTTGAAAGTTTTTTTAAAATCTTAGTTGGATCATGTTCAAGCAACTATCATATGATGAATTTTAAATAAAAGCTATCTAAGGAATCTGGTCAGGAAAATTAAAGGTAAGTTTATTAGATCAATTTTAATAACAATATATATAGTTTGATAGTATATTAAACAACTTTTTTAGGTTGAAACTTTTTTTCTCTCCCGAATGTTATGTGCCAGAAAACTAGTGATAATCTTGCTATTTGGTTAACGTGTTCAACTTAATTTTGCCTTGTAAGATTAAGACAAAACCTCAATATATTCGAAAAAAGAAAAGTGGAACATTTTGATTTATTATTTTTATCTTCTTTTCATTTTTATTTTTATCGAGATGATGAGATTCTTGCTTGCGTTTGTGTTAGAAGTGCATATATATATATATATATATATATATATATATATATATATATATATATATAGAGAGAGAGAGAGAGAGAGAGAGAGAGAGAGAGAGAGAGAGAGAGAGAGAGAGAGAGAGAGAGAGAGAGAGAGAGAGTGGGCAGAGAAGGCTTCACCTAAACCAACTAATAAAAAGCAAAGCTATGGTTGAACTTCATTTTCCTTTCTCCAACCCCCCACTGGAATTTCAAGACCGAAGATTTCTTTAGATAAATGAAGACAAAAAGATTTTGTGAAGAAAAGTAAACTAGCTAGTGGCGTGGCATGCTTATCTCTCTTTGCAACCAAGCAAACCTAACCCTCTAATTTGGGTCGTTGCCATAAATCATGATCACTAAGGAGTAATATAAACAATTAATGTCTAATCTACCATAGCAAAGCCAAAAAAATCACACATCAACTAAACCAATTAATGACAAGAAAGAAAGGGAGAAAAAAGCATAGCCATAGAGATAGAGATTGGGAAGCAGATAAAGGATTAATTAATATCAAAATATACTTTTTTCTTAAGAAATAATAATTAAACTTGTTATTATACCTTACCTGTCTATAGAAGAAGTCAGGAAAAGTCATACATGGATCCGATTTTGTAGTCATAATTTGTCCTAGCATGTGTCCCAAGTCACATGTCAATAGCACATGATATGCTTTGATTTCAAGAGTCTCTCTTTTTTTTATAATTGCTACAATATTTAGGTCGAGCAGAGAATTGGGGCCCTTGTTGCAGGACGCCGAGGACAATATTTAATGGGCTAGACCCAAGTATATTTTGAACGGACCCATTTCTTTTTCTTTTTTTTTACTAGTCGAATTTATCTTCTAACCAATGGGTAAACCAGAGTTTTTTTAAAAAAGGGATGAATGGTTTGACAAAAGACCAGTCATTAATTAGTAGATTGAAAACTTTCGGGCAATTCATTATTGAAGGATGTCAGAACTTGAAATCAGGATCTCAAGTTCAAGTTCTCAGTGTGCTGTCGAAGATGACGATCATAGACCACCTGTTCAAAACCAGAGAAAGAAAATAAATAATAGAAAGAAGATCCAGGCAACTTTCTAATTACCTGATTAAATTACTCATGATCGCTCGCTAGCTATTTACAAATTAGCCAACAAATTAAGGAAATCTTTCAACCTACAAAGGAGGGCACGAGAACGCGAAGAATGCATGTGATGGGAAGTTGAATAAAATCTGCTTTGGAAACTTAAGAAAGTTGAAACATGAGAACCCATTTATTAAATCACCAAATGAGCATGCAATAAGCTAGATTGAAAAAAAAAAAAAGATTCTAATAAAGCCAGTCCTTTCCTTTTATCTATTCCATGATTATTATTATTATTATTTTTTTTATCAATATAGCTTGAAAGATGTAAGAGTGAGATCAGGAGGAGGTGATTTGAAATGGGGATATGTGCTGGAAAATTTATTTAAGAATTAAAGGGGAAACCCACTCGCTTTCAGAGTTAAGATTTTGTTACCAATTTAGTTTAAAAGATGCAAAAGATGCGAGGGTGAGATCAGGATTCAGGAGGTGATTCGAAATGGAGATACATGTTGCAAAATTTGTTTAAGAAGATAGTTAATGGATATCTTTGAAACCAAATTAAATGTGAGATTTATTTATTTATTTTAAGAGTTAAAACTTTGTTGAAATTTAATATCTAATATAAGCTTTTTATCATGAAACATTAACATGTTTAAAATAAATTATAGGTAAATAAAAAATTAATTTCGTTGATATGTTTTGGTAAAACTGAAAACCCTTTAAAAAAAAACTCTATCTCCCATAGAAAAATAACAAAGTTTTCTCGCTGTTTATAAAGTGAAAAGTTAAGAAGTTAAAATTAGGTTCAAAAAACACCTAAGCTTTTAAAAAGGATATGTTCTAGCAAAGTGATTTTTGGGCTTAAACCCATACGCGCACGTCGGCCTAGGCTGAGCCCAGGTTTTGGTTTATTGTAAAATAATATTTTGAGCTATAAAAAATTAGTTTTTTGTTAACTAAAAAATAGACTTGGGATTAGTACATGAAAAATTATTTCTTCTAACCCATAAATATTAGCACCTAAATAGTCTTTTCTAGAAGCATTTTCAGCAAACCTCAATAATTTTTCCAACTCAAAAATTAAGATTTATGCTGGCTAATCAAATTATAGCTTAAAGATTCATGTTTAATTCTTTATTTATGCTGGCTAATCAAATGTTAATAATAATTTTTTTTCCAGATTTTTTCACACTCTTCCTCACCTTATTTTTAATGTTTTTTAATCTCTTTTTATGCTTGGTTTTCCTTTCAAATCTAGAGCTTATGTTTACTTTATTGAGAGATAATTAAGTCTTTTTTACTAGTTTAAAAATCTTATTTAGAAGCGCATCTAAACTAAGGTGGTGCCATTGAAATCTTGATAGGCTTATTGTAAACATTCTTTGCACCAAGAAAGGAGAAATAAAGTTTTAAGGACAAATAATTTTTCTTTAACAACAAAAAAAACTTCATTATTTTAAAGTGGTTTAATAAGTAAGTACATGTCTTTGCTTTTATTTTAAACTTACATATATTGTATGTTTAGTATGCATGCCAAGATTTTGTTTTATATCAATTACAAGTTTGATATAATTTTTGTTTATGTTCATAATATGTTAATCATGAGTTATGTTTTTACATGCTTATAGTTTTAAACTTGTATAAACTCTAGAATTTTTTTGGACAACTTTTGTTTAGTATGTTTTTGTGATGATAAACTAAACAATCTATGCTAGTCTTTTATATTACAATATGTGCCAAAATAAGTGCGACAGAGGGATATGAAGGGAAAAACATGAATAATATAGGAGTAGCATGCATGAAATGAAAAAAAAGGTTAACACTCTATAGGGCAACAAAGCAATATAAGGGGAAAAAGGAAAGAAACACCGACTATATATGCTTTGAAAGAGAAGGGGAAGTGGGGGTTTAGTGGAGGGAATTATAGTTGTAAAACTTGATCCAATCTAACAGGTTGATTTAGGAAACCATAAATTTAGAGAATGATTCAGATTAGGTTACTAGTGGAATCGACAAAGACTTTAACTTGGAAAAACCCATTTGACTCGGTTAGGATTTTAACAACCTTGATGACCTAGACAGAAACAGTTCTAATCCAGTTGTGGTTAACCGATTTTCATATTCAAAGATGTCAAAGGTAAGCAATAACATAACACCACAGAAAGGACACGATGAAATTATAACTCGGTTACGCATTATGAATCAATAAATAGATTAAATGGCTAATGAATTTGGATATAGGTTGGAGAGGCAATGTGTTAATGATCATGACATGGTTCAAATTAGGCTTGAGCAAAAGGAATTTAATGTTAGGAGGATCGTTAGACGAGTTAACACTAATATGGATGAGTTTGTGGTTGATAATGCAGACATGAGTGATGTTGATTTTGAAGATATTTCTTTGAGACATGAGAGTGTTTTAGATAGTAGTGAAATTATCAGTTTATAGGAGAAATATACGATGATGATTTTAGCCAGAGGGATAATTCTAGGTATCAGGACCATAATGCTGAGTTGAGAGGATATTTGGGTATAATTAAGCTGTAAATACTGGCTTTTCAGAGGAAAAACAATCCTGAAGTTTATTTAGTATATAAGAAGAAAGTGGAGTAGATTTTTTAGTGTCACAATTATCCAGATCCTAAAAAAAAATAAAGCTTGCTTTGATTGTTTTTATTGATTATATCATTGTATGGTGAGATTAGTCAGTGACAAACCGTAAGAGGAATTATGAAAGGCAATTTGATACTTGGGATGAGATGAAATTTCTTATGAGAAAGATATTTGTGCCTATCCACTATTATAGAGAATTGTATCAAAGGTTGTAGAGTTTGAGTCAAGATACAAATAATATTGATGAATACTTTAAGGAGATGAAACTTGATATGATTCGAGTTAATGTTGAGGAGGATAATGAGATTACTATGGCTAGATTCATAAATTACCTTAATTATGATATAACGTATATTGTAAAGTTGTATCATGATGTGGAGTTGAAGGAGATGGTGCATATGAACGTGAAGGTGAAAAAACAACTTAAATGAAAGGGTATCATTCGACAAAACCAACCATTAGACCCTTTCAAAACCCTGGAAACCCAATTAGAAGGCTAACACTAGGGTGGTCCATAACAACAAAATGAGAAGGGCAAGTCTGGATATCATAGAAAAAAGAAAGACACCTCAATCATTGTTAAAGGTAACAATGTTACTCTTCTCATAACCGTGACATTAAATGCTTTGTCTAGGTTTTATCCATGTTGCTTTACAGTGTCCAAACAAAAGAGTCATGGTTATAAAAGCTAATAATGAGGTTAGGCCTGATGGAGAGGATAAAAAGGAGAAGATACCACCATTGAATGATGTTGATGATGTTTGTGTTGAGTATCCAGATATTCATGTCAAGATGGATGATTTGGAAGGTCAGATGGAGAACATATTCTATATGAGATACCATATTTATAATAAGATATGTAGTTTAATTATAGATGGTGGTAGTTGTACTAATGTAGCTAATACTAAATTGGTGAGAAGGTTGGACTTGCACACTACCAAACATCCCATACCTTATAAAGTATAGTGATTGAATGGTGATGGTGAAGTGAAAGTGAATAAGCAATTTTTAGTTTCTTTTTCTATTGGTAAATATTGTGATAAGGTGTTATGTGATATTATATCAATACAAGCTAGTCATTTGTTTGCTTGGTAGATCATGACAGTATGATAGGAAAGTTATGCATGATGGAGTGAGAAATAAGTTCTTTTGAGATGAATGGAAAGACTTATAATTCTTATATCTTTGACACCTAAACAAATATATGAGGAGCAACTGAAATTAAAGAAAGAGAAGATGGTTGAAAATGAGAGCTTGTATATCATAGAGACATATAACTCTTGTATATCTTTGACTTATAACTCTTGCTTTTCTTGGTTTTGATAATAATGTTATTTCTTAGCTTGGTACTAATTTGTTGACCTCAAAAGATATTTTACATGATACAGAATCGAGGTCAAATCTTTTTAAAGAAGGGGAGGATTATACAAACTAAGTCAGGTCCAAATTTGACCTTAAAATATCTACCGATCAGTTTTGCGAGATCAGAAATATCTCTTAAAGATTATAAATTTATCACTCTAAAAAACCATCTTAAAACTATTCTTGCTCAATATTAAACTAGACACTAAGTTATTCATAATGCCAATAATATGCAATACATTGTTGAGGGTGTGAAGCTTTTCAAAGGTTATTTTTAGTATGAACTTTTCAACACCTAATACCTTAGATGATGATGAGTTCTCCATGTATAGGTTTTGTCTATCCACTTCTTTATAAGTGGAAACCATCCCCTTGTCAGTGTATAAATGTCTTGTAGTACCAGTGAAAAACAACACAAGATAGGTTCATTTATGGAACTTTATTTGTAAGGTGATCAATCTCGGTGACATTGGTTTGAGTAATCCTTTTCTTAAGGTTTCTTTGTTAACCCTTATTTATACAATCTTTGGTCAGATGCTCAGTCTTGTTACAGATAAAACACTTGCTATTGAACTTTTTGGCAATTCATTTCTCTTTCACAACAAGCCTTTTCTTTTGATTTTTGTTGTGGGACTTTACCACTTATTCCATAACATTTGTTTTTGGAGCACCAAAATAGTTTATTCTCCTTTCAAATAACTTATTATCATCTTCTATCCTCAACCTTGAAATGAGGTCTTTAATTCTTATCTCTTTGCACTTATACTTAAGATAGTTCGTAAAATCTTTCTAAGATGATGATAATTCTTCAATAATTGCAGTCACTAAGAAGGACTCACTTTGAGATATACTTTCAATATGTATATCATGCAAGATGAGTTAAAACTCTTGAATTTGGCTTATTACGGTCATTGAATCAACCATCTTGAAATCTATAAATTTACCTAATATGAATTTCTTTATACTAGCATCTTTAGCTTTGTACTTTTTGTTTAAAGCTTCCCATAATGCTTTGACACTCCTAATTGAACTATACACATCATAAATTGTATTATACAACCCATTCAAGATGTAGTTCTTGCACATGAAATCAATATGATTCTATGTATTTATAACTGCCACAACAGTATGGTTAAATTCATTTTTTGATGATTTTGGTGTTTTCTCGATCAAGAACTTTGCCAAGTTCAAGGTGGTTAGATAGAATATCATCTTTTATTTCCACCTCATAAAGTTCAATCCACTAAAGTTTTCAATTTTCTTAGCATGCACCATAAAACATGATGGTGGAATCCTCACTACCGAAGTAATACTTCCCAAAGTAATATTGGTTGACTCAACTAAATCTTGAGTAAAAGGAGTAAAAGACATGATATAATCTATAAAAATAATAGCTAATAATATTTATAAATAAATATTTTGGCTCTACAATAAGTAAGTAATAAAATAAAAACTTGTAATAAAATAAATTTTTAAATAAAAATATTTAAACGATGCAAGATAAAATCAATAGTCATTTCACTTATGAATTGTACAGTATACAAAAATAGTATCATGTGAATAATACTTTCTCTAAGTAAGTTCACATGAAAGATTGGATGGATCACAAATTATCCCGCACTTAAAACCCAATCTCCCTAGATAGAATTTTCTAGACCATATCTATTCACCGCACCAATTTTTTGTATATATAAACAGTAACATATATGTGAACAAAATTAACCAAATAACTTTGATTCAATCTTAGAAAGTATAAGCAAGACAACATAAACTATAGAAAAACAAATCAATAATTCACTTATTGAAAAATGAAAACTATCCTACTTAACTAAAAGACTTGAGAAACTTATTGCAACTTCATTGTTCATATGAATAATGAAGTTGTCATCATCATCATCATCATCTTCTTCTTCTCATTTTTTTTTTCAATTTCTTTTTTTTTCCTTTTAATTTCATCATTTTTTTTTTAATTTCATCCTCATATTTTTTTTAAACGATCATCATGGTTGCCATGGACATACCAAGTTGAATAGATCACGTCAAAACAACTCCCACACGATTTAATTTTAAACTCGGGCTAAACAAAGAATCAGGTCGAGATGTTTTTTTCTTGTTAATTTCATTTTTCCCCTCAATTTTATCCTTACTCTTTTTTTACTAGTAGACCAGTTTGCCTTTAAACCCTCCAAGTAGATTAGGTAACGTCTAAATAACTTTCACACGATTTAATTATAAACTCGGGCTAAATAAAAAGTTAGATCGAATGGTTTAAAGATTCACATATCAAATAGTTTTTTATTGTTGGAATTTTTTTAATAAGTAAAAAAAAATGATATGAATCACAACGATTCACAACGTAGTGTGGATTTGGAAATTACTTGTTAATATGAGAATGGACTCTCTTTGATATGAGTTGGTCTACGAAATAAATAAAGTCGGTGGAGTATTTACTCAGATGTTCGTGTCGTGTCGGTTGAGTACTAATTAATTGGAGAGGTTCGTGTCGTGTGTGAGGGATGATTGTGCAATTTGGCCCAACACAGCTATGCCTTCTCACATCATCTCCGTAGCTACACACACACACACACGAGAAAGGAAAAAAAGTATAGTAAGATACGAAAGAAGCATCTCTGTCTCCAAAAGCTTATATGCCCATTTCCTCTTTATTCATGAGATCACAATGAATCTATCTTTTACTTGAAGTTTCTCCACTCTTGTAGGTGTAACATAAAAGTTAAAGTCCCTTTATTTTCCCTCTCACTGTCAATAATAATATTGCACCAAGCAGGCTCTCCCTCCTTTTCACGAGTATCAATGACAAATCAAACAAATTCCAGAGTCACAGATTTTTTATTCCTTTCCTATGAAGTTTCTTTTACTGTTGAAGTCTTTAATATGTATAGATATTGTTGATTACTTGACTGAGAGAGGTTTCCCTGTCCTTTCCAGTAAGTTTAAAGTTAATCAAAACATGTCGATCACGTAATTAATATAGGCTATGATAGCTGGAAACTCCCGAAATAAACTCTATCTGGATCATTGCGGTTTCTAAATTTCTAATAGCTAAGATAAAAATGATCTGGGAAAAGAAAAAAAGGTAGGCGGCTTGCTTGTAATGCCTGGCCCATGCATGAAAGGATGAGCCAAACCATACCAATTACTCAAAATATCATATAAGGAATATATAGTTTGGTGTTGGTTTTGGCCATTTTTTTTAATTATTTTTTTTTAAATTAATATTTTAAATTGTTTTAGATTGTTTTGATGGGTTGATATTAAAAATATATTTTTAAAAAAACTATTTTAATATATCTTTAAATAAAAAACCATTACGCAATATCTACCCATTCAATCACTCATTCAGGTAAAGGGCCACGACATTTATTTCATTTTATTCTCTGGCTTGGAGTTTCACAAGTTGGGAGAGCACCAAAGGGCTACCACTAAGCCAACTGCTAGCTAGATATATAGACTCTTTGTTTTTTTCTGGCTGATGAAAGAGGATTAGACCACCACTAATTAACAAATCTATATATGCCTATCTTAGATACTTTAAAGCGAAATAGCGTGTCATCCATTCCTTAAGATGGGACTGTTTGATCAGCCAAGATTTGGGGTTCACAAATATTGGTTGAACCGAAACGGCTAATTCACGAGAATCATAATCTTTTGAACTCTTTTCTCGAACAATATAGAAGTTGGGTCTATTTCTTTTTCTTCGGCACGAAGAATTTGAAAAAAAAAAAACTATAGAAAAGTATTTTGATACATGGAAAAGCCCCACATGACATATTTATTATTTAGTCTCTAATTATTAGTTATATGTGTCGAGGAATTCAAATGTAGGGGGGGCGTGGCGAGGCATGTGTGTTGAAATATCAACCCATCATGAATGTAATCTTAAAAGTAAATGGTCTATTCTTTTTTTATTCAGGAAAAAAAAAACAAAAACAAACAAAGAAAGAAAATGACCTAAACCGAACATGTCGCTTTTGAAGCCTTACCCCGTTCGAAGATGACTTAAACGAGCTTCTATTCAAGCAGCCAGTATTCATGGGAGAACGCCTAACCGAAAAGGTGCCCTCCTAAGCAATAATTAAGTGAAAAGGGATTAAAATATGATTTATTTATTTATTTATTTCAAAATGAAGATAAATGAACTGGCTGACTTATTCCATATGCATCTACAACGACGACACAAGCTAGAGATCTAGACAGAATCGTTCGCTTTATTGCAACTAAAACTGCGCGTAAACATTTTCATTTTCACATGCAGTTTCACTCTCAACTTCTTAAAGAAAAAGAGAAATCAAACATTTGAATGAGAGATATTCTAGTTTTTTTATGGAAAAATAGTCGTAGAGTAATTTCTCGAAGGATTTAATCCTTCAAATCTAGATCATACCAGCCAAGACATGATTTAACGCGCAGATTGAAAATACTTTATCAATACAAAATAGCTATGACTTTGGATTTTTTTCCGAGACAAAATTTTTCAAAACAGGTGTACAGTTTTTCAATGGAAATTGACAATCCTGAAACAGCTGATCAATCAGATATTGAATATACAATGAGATTTATTAACCATGCCAGTTAGGCCATGATTAGATCTGATCTAATCAAGTCGATGACCTGCTAGAATCACTTGAACATTTTCTCCTTTTATGTTAAAAAAAGTTTTGTATAATCACAGCGCGTTGCGAGGATAATCAATCTAGTTAATCCTATTATGTTATATTTAAGATTTGCCCTTTTAAAAAATAACGTGATCCAATATCATCAAAATGATATGAAGAGATAAGCTTATTTTTTGCCGTACGTACTCAATATCAGCGTCAAGAATCATAGAGTTGTTAGGGTTTCCTGTACTATTTCTTGAATCTAGGGGCATATCTCGCCAGCTCGATCACTACTACAATATATAATTGATGGCACCTTACTTTATTTAGCTCCACGTACACCTACAGGACATGTTATTTTTCAATAATGTGCATTAGCCACTAATTCTCAACTTTTTTTCTGTGGAATGTTCATGGTTTTGGTTCCACATGCTTGACACACAGAAATAATATTCTGGCCAATATATATTAGAATTTCGAATAATTTCTTTTGGGTGTCGATAATTATAACTTCGCCTGAATCGATGACCAGTTAAGAAACCATGCAATGATGGCCCTGATGATCTTACAAGGGCAAGTTAAGAGTCTCTGGGTGTACTTCTCGATAACAGTACTGTATAGTGAATTATAGTTCTCAGGGCAAATCAGTGTAAACAAAACTTTAAAGATAAATTATAGATCATGATGAAATAATGCTTAATTTCTCAAAAATCTTTTGTTTTTTGGATTCGTAAATATGATAATGAAGATAAGGAGCCAGATCATGACTATTGGGCGGTAATTTTCTCCGTATGATTTGACTGTTATTATTTCTAAATTCCACCACAAGCAAGACCACTTCGCAACAAAAGAAGGTGATAAAGCAGCAAAATTGAAGAGGCTATCTATCCATTCTGAAATAATCACTATATATTCCATTAGTTAGCACCTTTGAAAGAGAGGAGAAGCTTCTCTTGTTTGCATCGAAGTCAATCTATATGCATAGTGCCAATCAACACCAAGCGTGACAGAAGAAAATACCAACCCTTGTCCTGATTCCACCTCCTCATCAATCAATCCAACCCATCTTTCTAGGCTACATGGTCCCCATGATCCATAAAAAACTCTCAAGAGAGCAAGGACTTGGAATCTGTACACAGGGCATATTGTAACTATGTTTACAAAATGACATGTTCTTGCTTGTATAGGTGTGGAAAGGAGCTAGCTGAAAGATTGGTCTTAGGTCGTGCCTCTCGTGCTTTCCAGTGGTTACAAGTGACAAGGTAGCCACAACCAATGAGCTAATGCCTTGCATGATTGGCCCCAAATCATAATCAATATTGTAGCAGCCCAATATCCATTGCATCTCTCCTCCATCTCATTAGAGAGAATCGCTTTCTTTTATACGTGTTGTTTAAGGTCATATAATTCATTCCGGTCCCTAATTGACATCTTAATTGTTTGTTTACCAACAAAACTTTACTTAGAGGAGAATAATTATTTTTTCTAGCTTGGAATGCTGTCTACTTATCGAACCCAATTATTCTTATCTTTAACGCAAGTCTCTGGGTTCGGGGGCCGCCGGCCATGAACTTGAGATTGATCGTGAACAGGCCAATATCACTTTTAGTAAATTATATGCCAGCCACTACATTTATATACATATATTATATTTCACGGCATGTTTAAAACTTGAGATAAGATTGATGAGTTCCCATTCATGTTTAAAATTAGGTTCATAGAATCTTCAACGTTTGCATAAGATTAATTAGGTTGTATTGCCCTTCAATGGGAGATGTAAACTTTAAATCTCCGATTTCACTCGGGGCATTGCTTTCTTTGACGGCTAACGCAAGAAAATGATCATCATGTACAATCCCAGCAGCATAAAGCAAGCATTGTTAAAGGTATTTGTTCACCCGTTAATTTGATTGATAAGAGACTGATTTTGGTGACGTTTGTCTTATTTAAACTCTCAATTGAACACACACGCCAGTTAAACCTCTGTAAAATGATACTCTTGAAATCATGAAAGCTTATTAATTAATTGAGATATTACTTAATGATAAATTAATAATTTATATATTAATTAATAAAAAATAATTTCTATTAGATTTTAATACATGTATTATGTATTGTAATTATTCAAATACTATCTAATTATTAAGTGAGATGTTTTTTAGATGGGCACTTGCAAAGCATCCTCATCCTCATCCTCATCTTGTGTACTTAATTAAACAAATAAAGAGGTCATTAGAATATTTATTGCCTGTATTGAAAAGAGTGATGTTATACGACACAAAATTGTAAAATTCTTAGAGCTAGAGAAGGTTTTTCGTTAATGGCTTGTTAAATATAAAAAACATGTGAATATAATCGAAGAATTAATCATGAAGAAGGTAAAGGAGTTTTAAAAAAATATATCCAATTTCATTTCTCTCAAGGTTAGCTCGAGAAATCCAAATCAAGACATGACATAAAGATATAATGTTATTTAAAAAAAAATAGATATATTGATATGGACTTTATGGATAGCAATTTAAAATCTATAAGAGAAATCATTTTTTTATGAAAGATTTTTTTCAATATGGACATAAACCATATAATTTTCATGTAACAAAGCAACTTGAAAGTAAGAAACAAGGTAAGAAAAGAATCACAATTATTATTTATTGTAATAATGATGGTTCTAAGAATATTTTTTTATAATTCATTGTCATGTATGCTAAACCACGGTATTTCAAGAATGTAAACTTCACCAATATGAACTGTGGGTACCAACAAACAAGTATGGGTGAATGAGAATTTATTCTAATAATATGTTTAATAGCTTGATAGAGAAATGGATGGTTGAAATGTTCTCTTGCTTGTTGATAACTATCTCACTCGTCAATGAATTATCGATGGTTTTAAAAACATTGAATTATTTTTTACAACTCAACACAACATCAAAAATTTAATAGTTTGAGGCGGAGATCATACAAGCTTTCAATATGCATTATCTTCGTTAACTTTATTGAAATCTTTCAAAGGGTTATTAAATGGGGATCTCAAATCCAAAAAAAAATAAATGTTTCAGATGTAATGAATCTTGTAATTTTGCTTGGATAACATCTGTTCAAGCAAGTACAGTTAAAAATTGTTTTCAACATTGAAAATTAGGTATATAAATACATAGCTTCAGAAAATTTAGATCAACACTAAGATGATGAAAGAATTCAACAATTGCATTTTCTAATCAAAAAGTTGAAATATCATAATATAATGGATATTAAGTATATTTTGAGTTTCCTAGAAGAAAATGAGGCAACTGTAGAGTTGTTTAGTTTGAAGAAAATTATTAAGAACATCATGAAAAATTAACGAAGAACATGAAATTGAAGATGATAGTTTTGTATCGGTTCTTGTTTATGCAAAGATGCATTCAAAGAAACAACCATATTGCATTTTTTTTTTCTTACAATACAAGAACATTACACTCGAGTATTTTTAATGCACTAAAAAAAATCATAGATGAGATAAAAAAAATATATCAATTTCAAGAGGAAAGAAGTAATATTGAAGTCATATCTTACAAAGATCTCTTAAATGAGTCTCGTGTGTGTATGTGTGTTTATAAATGGATTAACTTAATTATTTCTTGTCATTATTTATTTTAAAATAAATAGCTAGAGAGAATTTTGACAACTTGAACATATAATTAAGTATAAAGCTAAAAGGTGTGGGGAAAACATTGTTTTTATACACTCATGAGCATTATGGATTATAATAGTAATCCACAATGTATTTTTTTTTTTTTGCATCTCAACCTTTTTTTTGTTAGTGATTTTATTTTTAAAAAAATAGACCTTATATGATTTGTTTATGAGAATCTAGAGTTGATAATTTATTTTAATTTGTTTTTTATATGCTTATCGCGATATCAAAAAGAAAATATTGTTTCCTTACACTCATTAGCACTATGGATTACAATAGTAATCCACAATGTTTTTATTATTTTTTTTTGTATTTTTTTCCTTTGGTTATTGATATTTTTTAAAAAATATTTAGTCCTTCTACGATGTGTTTATTGGGATTTAGAATTGATAATTTATTTTAATTAGTTTTTTATATGGTTATTGCGGCATAAAAAAAATATCCCAGCATTGGGTTGATATCAGAAAAAAAAATCTTAGAATTTTGGTGTGGTCTATTTTTTAAAAAGTTTAGTTAAATAAAAAAATAAAAACAATATTTTCCTACACCCATTAACATTGTGGATTACAATAGTAATCCACAATTTTATTTTATTTTATTTTGTATTTTGACCATTTTTTCTCTTTGATTGTTGGTTTTTTTTATTTAATCCTTAATATGGTGTGTTTATGAGGATTTAGAGTTGATAATTTATTTTATTTTGCTTTCTATATGGTTATCGCGGTATAAAAAAAAATATCTCAGCATCAGGTTGTTATTAGAAAAATATCCAGCATCATAATATTATCTATTTTTAAATTTTTTATTTAAATAAAGAATGATTTTGAAAAAAAAAAAGCTAATTTATTAAACTTTGTAGTGTCAATAACCCGTTTGCGACTTTGGCGAGGTAACCTTAGTTGCCTTCGTTTGCGGGTTTAGCAGAGTACTCTTTTTTTTCTAATTAAATTCGATTATATAATCGTCTATTTTTCTTTTTATCATATAGTTACGAAAAATAGTTTTGAAAAAAAAAACGTGTTATTAAAATTTAGAAAGTTCATTAGCTTGTTGACGAGTTTAACTTTTCTTTTTAAAAAAAAATTATTTTTGTATTTCATATTCAATATTGGGATGATAAAAAATTGAATTTTATAATTTGTTTTTGGTTTTGCTTTCTATGAAATTAACATAATCTTAAAAAAAAGTCTTAGTATTGATTTGACGCTCGATTTTGCGATTATGTATTTTTATTATAGTATAGTTAAATAAACAATGGTCTAGAAAAAAAAAAGTTATTAATTTAATTAAAGTCCATTATCCGGTTTGCAGGTTTGATGTTTTGAACCGGATTACCCAATTCTCGGGTTTATCGAGTTTACCCATCAAATTTGATATGTTTTTTTTTTAGTTTTTGATTCTTTAATTTTTCTAATTGTTTTTTCTTTAATTCACTCTCCTTCAATATTAGATTGGTTGAGAAATAAAATTTATAGTTTATTTTATTTTTTTATTTTATATAGGGTTATTATGATCTCAAATAAAGATTTTTTTTAGAGTTAGTGCTCGATTTCAAGTATATAATTTTATCATAAAATTAAATAAAAATAATTTACTAAAATAAAAAAAAAGTTATTAAACTCATTAAAGTTCATGACCTAGGTCATAGGGTGACCGAGATTGATTCAATCTGATATAATCTTAATATTAAAAAAAAAATTATTGTTTTAATTTTTTTAAAAAAGTTATGTCATGTTTTTACCGATCTTATAAGTTATTTTTGAATCTATTAAATTAAATAATTTATTTTGAATCAACTCCCACATAGTTTAATTCAAAACTCAAGCCAAATAAAAGTATATATATTTTCTAGTTTCAAGATTATTAAATTAAATAATTTATTTTAAATCAACTCTCATGTTTTTACCTACAGTGTACACGTGAAATCTCATTATTTTTTTTTTAAGTTATGCCATGTGCTAGTCTAGAAAAAATCCCAGCAACTTCTTTTGCGGACTGGGGGCGTTCTGTGACCTGCGGGTGTGGCCACTCTATTATTGGACAATAGAAAGATGACGCGTTAACAGTGCTTCATTGATCATGCTTTTTACCAAACATCACGATGCTTCAATTTTTTTTTTCATGTTTTTTTTTTCCTTCTCTGAAAACCAGTCTATATTTTTAGAGGATGGATCACAATCACGCGTATTATTTAAGAGTGTAGTTGTGCTTATAATTTAAAGTATTTTTATTTAAAATTACATTAAAATAGTATTTTTTTTATTTTTAAAAAATTATTTTTAATATTAACACATTAAAATAATTTGAAAATACTAAAAAAATATTAATTTAAAGTAAAGAAAAAATTAAAAAAAATTCACTTCTTTTTAAAAGTATTTTTAAAATGTAAAAAATCAGGATGATATAACTAGAAGAATCAAGCATTCAAAATGATAAACTTTGAAAAGAAATTTATGATAGAAATTCAAAGTCAACCCTAAACATAACTAGAATAAAATAAATAAGGGGCTCAAGTGAAAAAATTACAAGAATAAATAACAAAAATAGAATCCTAAGTAAAATAACTTCTTTTTTTCTTTGAAGCAGTGGGATAATATTACAAGGAGGAACATATATTTAAAGAAATTAATACATATGGTCAAAGTAAAATAACTAAATTTTAATTTTAGGGTTCTAATTGAAAGAATTCAAAATACATATAGGGGTCAAATTTAACTTTATGAAAATTCATGGGACGCCCCCCAACGTAGGGAATCCTAATTCATGCGTGCCCGTAATTTAGTTGAGTCTTTCTATTGTGTCATTGATGAATTCTATATTAGTACTGTTTAATTGTCGATTTAATTAACAAGATGTAGCGAGTCTGTAATTCTTTCATTCTCTCCTCTTTCTTTATAATTAATTAATAAATAATTTATGGGATTGAAAAATGAAACCTCGAGTTAGAAAAGAAAACTTGGGTAAATTACGTACACACCCAGGTAATTAAACAAATATAGAATTAATAAAAATAATTAAGGGTGTAGCTCTAAAATTAAGAGAAACTTTCCCCTTCTCACAGTTTTCGTCTGATATATACTAAGACAATATAACATCTCACTTAATTTTTAAATTAAAAGATAAATTTCACAGTTTATTTTAGTGTAAACTAGCTAGGGTCAAGTTGACACGTTGCAGAAAAATTTATTTTTTCTACTTATATTTTTTTTTATTCTTAACTATCAACAAAAAACTTGATGAATTCATATAATAAAATAATTGAGAATTATATATAATAATAAATATTAAAAAAATGCTATCAACATCAATTAAAGATCAAGTTGAAAAACTTAAATATAAATATAGATTAAAATATTTAATCTCATACCATAAGAAATGCTTTAGAAATTTTATTTGATTACTGACAACTAATTTATCCATGATTTATTTATTCTAGCGATATTAAGGGTCAAAATACATAAATAGAACTTCTCTCATTCGAAGAAATAATTGATACTAGGATCGGTGTTTTTTATTTGTCAAAATATGAACAATCAACTACTTTTCTCTTCTTTATTGTTTTTCAATGTAAGTTGTATATAAAATGAGATTTCAGATAAAAAAAAATGCTAAAATATCAAACTAAAAGGACCAAAAACAAAATTTGCAAAATTCTTGAGGTACAAATTGTTAAAAAAGCACTCCATATAATTTTTTTTTAAAAGCCTAATTTTTTTTGTCTCGATGTTAATTTTGGTCTCATGAATTTTATTTTTTCACAAACAATAAAACCACATTCGTTCTTGCAAATTAATTGGACTATCAACCCAACTTTACAAATTTTTTTAATACTAAAATAATTTTATAGAAAAAAATTGAAATGAATCATCATGTTCAATTCTTCATCGAGACAATATAGAAATTGAAAAAAAAAAAATTGGTGAGAATAAAAAAATAATTAAAGGATTAAAAATGGGAAAACACTAGTACAATTCATAATATTTTTTTCTCATATGCCACGGCACACATGATAACATCTTTTAGGTTTTTATTTTTATTTTTTAATACCTGGGTTGTATTAAATTATAAAATAATTTTAAGATTTAATAAAGAAGTTCAATTTTATTCTTTTGCGTCCCCAAACAAAACCACGGGAAGGAAATCTCACAGTGCGCATGGTAAAAGTATTTTCTTCCATTTTTCAATTGTTACCCCAAGGACTAGTAGTGGTCGTGAATTCCTAAATGGTTGCATAAATAAAATATTGACGTTGATTGAGTTTGAATTCAAATTTAATAATTTTATTATTCAAATTCAGAAATAAGACAGTGTAAATATTATAAATTCATCCTCAATTTGTTTTTCTAGCAATAGTGAAAAGGTCATTATTCCTCAAAACTGGTCCCAATGTCCATGCACCCTCAATTAAGGGGACGCTGCCGGAGGCACAACCAAAGAGGGTGGCCGCCTTGCTGCCGGTATCGGTATTTGGCTATACACCATGTCTACATGGGAAATTGAGAACTTTATAATTAATACAGTTATGCTGATGTGATAGGTACACAGTACACTACAAACTTCTTGTTGTGATTAGGGGACCACTGATTTTGAGTATTTATAACGTTTGTTCTTAACCAAAGTGCCTATTTTTTTCATTATGGTGTAAATTTTAGTGCTGTTTTTATTTTGCTCTAGATAATACGAAAGAGTGTGATGCATTTTGGAGGTTTTGATCAAGCTGCGACGGAGGAGATCTCTAGCTAGTTTTGTTATTTTTCCTTCTTTTTTTTTTCTTTGGTTCACTTTGCATTTATAGTAATTGCATCAATCATTTGAATCATGGGATCAAATCCAAGTGAGTGTTTAAAAATTGCAGTAATTAACTTACTTTTATTTTTGGGTGTATTTAAAAAAAATGTTTAATTTTAAAAAGGATTAAATTGATTTATTTTTTGGTATTTTTAAATAATTTTTTATGTATTCTCATGTAAAATATTATCCAATACAATATTAAAGTCACATTAAAACCACCTGAATTGTTGTATCTAGCTGTAAAGAGAAGAAGAAGAAGATAGAAATTAAGTTTCTTTCAATATTTTTGTGTGTATAGAGTTAATTACTAGTATTAATACTCTACTAGATTCTCATACCTAAATATTCTAGGTCCTAGCTAAGGAATTGATCAACCTTTACCATCTTTTTAATCTTTAATTATTTCCCCACTTTTGAAATTCCAAGATCAAAAGGTTAGAAAAAAGAAAAGAAGATGTGCATATATTCACGAGATTTTAGAAGTGAATAGATTTGCATCAAACCATGGTAAATTCAACATCGAGTGGTCACCTGACTATTCATGCCTCCACACAGTTACACGCAAAAGAAAATGTAGACAGCAGCCAAAACCCTATGACATGGGCCCTGAAGATACCTGCAAAAGTGTGACCACAATAATATGGAGAGGGAGGTTGGATTTGCAGTGAGAGCTTTGATTCTTGCGGCAAAAACAAAGAGAGACCCACTCACCACCAGCACCAATCTATCACCCCACACTGTGATGTTGATTCTAATTACCTCAGCACTGAGTTCCTTTTTATCTTTGCTGCCTCTCTTGTACTGCCATTATCACATCTGAGAAACAGATGCCACAGAGTACTGGTATTCTTACGAAGGCTCGTAAACGATGGCACCACACAATACAACCCACCATGCATCTTCTACTGACAATTTCATAAATAAAATGTCTTCCCACCCTTCTCATCTTTTCTCTTGCTTCATAACTTTTGTTCATTATTTACATATTTTCATTACTTTCAGAAAAGTCCTTTGTCTTTGGAAATGTAATGTGATTCCTTTGATTTGACCTACCATGTAACTATTCTTGTTGGGGTTTAAATTGTCTTCTTCTCTTTTCTGGCCAGAGGTGAAAATCGACGATATATATATATATATATATATATATATATAGACTGACGCGGTAACATCTTCTTTTTTGAAAATTACTGGAGTGGTTTCGAGATATTGACCATTGAACAAACTGTTTTCTTTAATATACAGTATATAATAGCTATGGAGGCTTTTACTGATCTAGGCAATGGCACACTAACAACGTCCACAAACCCAATATAAACTTCAATGTGCTACACTACCACTAGTTAGTTCACATTATGTCCATGAAAGTAACATAATTTATTTCTTGTACATGGTCTTATATCTGAGACAAGCTAGCTAGCTAGCTCTAGGTTGTTGGCACTAACACCATTCGCCCTTTCTCTTTCAAGGTAGAACTAACTTTTATTACAAGAGATTGAAAAAAAATAATGTATAATTTCATGAAAAGTCAAGTTAAAGTAGTTCATAATAAAAAATAACATTAACATTTATTATAAGTCAAAATATTTAAACACTAATTATGAAGAAACATTTAAAATATTTCATTTTAATTCATCAAAGTCTTCTAAGACTATATTATAACCCTTTAAATGAAAAAACTAAAAAACAAATCATAATAATATTATTATATAAAAATTAAATAGAATAGAAATTAATAGATTCCTACAATTATAAGTCGTTTATATAATTAAATGAAGCTAAAAGATCTTACAAGATCTTAACAATTATAGAAATATCAAAATAAAAAAATATCTAAGACAAAAATCACATAACACACATCTTGCATCAGATTCTCACTGTAGTCTTTGTAAATCTCATTTTAGTCAAATTCCTCCAAATAAATAGGTTTTTACCAGGATTGTGGGAATAAATATAAGGTTAATTTGGTCTGCCCTGAGACAAGTCTCTGGACATGTCTCTCTTCTCGTCACGATGCTTGTTTGTGCCTTCCCTTAATAGTTGATCATGTCATTATGTTATGTCTGTTATTAAACTCTTCAACTGATCAAATATCTCATACATGATTTTATATGCTACCTCTTGCCTCACAATGCCTCAGATGACCATGACTCAGTGATCTACATTATGGGGTAGGATGATATTGTCAATGCATCTGTTCATCCAATAGATCATCAACCTACTTTAACACTAATTAACGTAGGATAAGTGAAAAATAATAGTGTTTATAAAAGTCAAAACCTTCAAATATAAAAAATATAGTAACTATAAATTAGAAACACAAAAAATACTCAGTGTTTATTCATTAAAGTCTTCTATCAAAAAACTATTATAACCCTTTAAATAGAAAAACTAGAAAACAATAAATATATATTGAATGAGAAAACAAAACAAAATAAAAATAAAATCCTATAATTATTATAATTTTCTAATAAATCACTTTTCTAGTTAAGTAAACCTAAAAAGGTCTTAAAAAATCTTAAAAATTATAGAAATATTGTAATAAAAATATTGAAGGCAAAAATCACATAATAACATCCAGTGTCATAAGTGATTTTCTTTCCCTTTTTTCCAACTTGAAGTGCTTTCCAAAATACAGTTTGGCCAAAATAACTAGAGGAAAAAGATAATGCAAACGAGGATCATTATATATTGTGGGCCACTGTTTAAACAATCTTGAAAATGATGGTTGCTCAAAATAGCGTCTATATAAATATTTCCCAAATATCACAGGACAAGTTAAATATTAACTACATTCCTATATATATATAAAACAAATTAACAGCCCTATGATTAATTACTTGAAATTCTTCAAACTTAAATAAGTTAATTTCTTCAAGAACTAATTGGTTGAGTTCAAGATTATTATCTAATTGCTAACTATTAGGAAAAAAAGGATTATCATGTTACAGTAATTTCTCTTATTTGAACTTCGACGGCGTTAAAGACATGTTTTATTTAATTATTTGAATATAATATTAATGGTTATTACGTTACACCATTTTTCAATTCAATACATAGATGTGAATCTGAGCCCTGATTTTCTTGGTCAACCTCCAGGAAAGGAAGGAAAAAAAAGTATTTGTTTAACTACCGAAATAAAACAAAAATCATAGTATAGTTTTAAGAACAAAGCATCTGGCCGGCCAATAGGAAATGAAGATGGGAATTCATGCCTGAGCCCCAAGCAGAGAAGTTCTTTAGATTCAAGGGAACAAAACCAAAAGAGAATTCAAAGAGCATGTTATATATAATTTAGTAGCTCAGAATTCTAGCACTGGATCGTTAACTCGGTTGATTTTTTTATTTTTTTTTGTTTTATAGACTCGATATCTCCAAATTGTGTGAATATGTTTGGACTATATGCTAAGTTATGTAGGATTAATTAATTAGCTGTACCAAAGCTAAGGCTTACCGGTCGATCCATTCTATAAATTAAAACTTTCTTCTGGTTGACGATCATGTAAGAAATATTTCTTGTGCTTGAACTTTATTATGCATGATAGCTTGTAAGAATGCAATGGAAACAGTGAGTTGATGAGGAGGAAAAAACAACGGGTCTGGAATTGGGTGGTGGAGAGTTTTCATACACACAAATATAAATTGCCATGGTGGAAAGTATTACTAGCTAGGAAACGAGAGATAATCGATTGATTATAGGAGATGGAGAGGTAATAAAGCTGGCCCTTGCATGAGATGGGATGGGACCAAATCAAAGACAAACTGCATGATGCCATTCTAAGCACTCTCTCTCACATTTCCTCTCCTTTTCTCTTTTTTGGTGGCTTCTCTCTTTCTCTATCACCTCCATTGATTATAATCTTAAATCCTTCATGGTTCTGAGGAAGATCACCGATACAAAGTCGACTTTTCTCGTGTTGCTCACTTAATAATCTGTTCCCCCCTCCTCTATTTTTCTCTCTTGTCATTGGGAGAAATAAAAATCATGGATGCTCTTTTTCAGTTGGCACTTGCTTTCTTGCATTTCATTTTATTTTACACGCCCCGTGACAGTAGTACTGGGGGAATAAGAGTTTTGTTGATTTGTTCCAAGGAGAGCAAAACATACAAGTATCTATCAGGTGTAACGTGTCACACATATATATGTCTATATATGGACTAAATAGAAGGAAAAAAAAAAGACAAGTCAAATACATACTAACTTTAAATATGATTGTTAGATATATAGAGGCTCAAATTTGGTTAATCAGTTCTACATGTTCAGTTTTATAAATAAGAGATCAATTTGTTGTAATTAGTCAAGGTTTGCAAGGACTTTAAATTAGGTCTAGAGATTCTATTTTAATTAATTATTTCTCTAATTAATTTTGATGTAATTAATTTTTTAATTTAGCTTTGGATTTTTTATCAGGTTAATTCTCACTATAAATATTTCGTGTGTTTTTTCATCAAATTATTAAATTTTAGACTTTTCAAAAAAATATCATATTTTTTTTATCTATTTCTCTACAATTTAGGATTGTAATCTTAGAACATGGGAACTATAGTTTTTATCCATATGTTATGTGTTGTGTTAATATGTGATTTTACAATAAGCTGTTAAGATAATCGATTAATCCATCCCTATAAATAGATTAGAGATGAAGTGGCAATCTAATTTAGCAAATTGCTTATAGAGAAATTTAGGTTTTTATTTTACAAAATCTGGTAAATTGGATCCGAGCATCTACAAGGTTCATTAAGAGAACTCTAAGTCTTTTTATTTTTAATTAATCCAAAATTATAAATGATAAAATATCACTCAATATCATTATCTTACCTCCAAAATGGACAAAATCACATAGATTCAAGTTTATTTAATTAGCCTCGAACCCCTGTATAGCCCTTGAACGCCAAGGTAATAAATATTCTCCAAGAGAGGAAACTTCTCTTCCTCATTTTTAAGCTTTGCTCTAGAAACGCACACAGCAACACAACTTTCAAAAACTCCTTTTCTTCATAAGTACTTATTTTATAGGTATTCCAAGTACCCAATCCTAACCTTCTACGCCTTCTAGCCTAATATATATCACAGTCTCGGGAAGCAGTTTTGGGGAGGGCAAAATCTTTATGAAGTATTTAGCAACCTCATCGATCACAAGTAAAGACCCTCGAGCTAAAACAAATGAAGGAAAGATTGGAACATTTTAACTAATTTAATGATCCATCAATGGTTCCTGGCAATAATCTAGTTTTGAAAGTTTGATTTGGCTATAGATTAATTTATACTATTTGTAATTGTTCAAAAAAAGAAACAAAAACAGGCAAAATGAAAGCTTTATGGTTGTAAGAAAAAAACTGTTGTGGTCTTTTTTTCCCCCTTATCTTTTCAATTATTAATTCTAGAAGCGGCAAGTTAATCATATGAAGATTTATATCATGTCATGATCTGTTCACATTTTGAAAATGATCTCCTCTCCTCAATTGCGTCCTCAAATCAAGGATTCAAGACGCTACCCTAGAAAAGAAGGAAAGGAGCAAGGGTACATATATTGGTTGGTTAATTATTTGAAATAATCACAGGATCAGAAATCCTGCTCAATCACCAAACTCTTAGGTTGGAGGTAATTGTGATCTTTACTTTATTTTCTAAGATAAGTATGAAAACAAGAAAAACAAACCCTTTTTTTTCTTTTTTCTCTTTTCTCTTTGATAGCTTTGGAAGTTTGAATCTTAAGAACAAGGTTTTAGTTAAATTACATATGAAAAACAGATCAAATTCTTTATTTTCTTCTTCTTTTGAGATGAATGATCGTTCTCTTAATTATTTAGAACCATTCATTGTGCCTCGAAATGCATGGTTAGATGCTGGGGTTTTGGATAATATACAACACAGAAATATAATCTTCACATCCACAATCCATGCAACACATCCATGGCGATACGTTTGTATATGGTTACTCTAGTTTTTTCATGTGTGATATCCATGTAAAGACGATAAGACATTGATCATGACGGGATTGACAAGGCAGCAAGGAGAACAAATATTAAAAGAGGGCGTTCCGTTCCAAAGCAAACATATGCTTGAATATAGACCACTTAATTTGGTACTAAAATCAAACTCGGGGCTAAGTTAACCAAAGAAGAAGAATTTTAAAAAAAATTACAAGACGCTCTCTTTTTTTTTGGTACGTGAGAGTTTCCTTTCAAATCAAGGAAAAAAACTAAGATTGCCCATTGATTCAAAAGCCATTAACCATCAATTCCTACCTTATATATATAAACTAAAAAGAGAAAAATAAATAAAAAATAAGGATATATTATTGTTATTTTTTTATTTTATAGAATGAGAGGGAAAATAAGATAAAACGTAGTTGTGGGGAAAAGCTGGCGAGAGGAGCATGGGGCCATAAATAAAATGAATAATACAAAAACAACCTACACGTTACCCCCTTTATCCAACACCATTGATTTTCTCAACATCTCTACACATTTATTATTTTCTTTCTAGAAAAAAAAAAAAACCAACAGCAATGGTAAAAAGACAACGTTACTGTTATCAAGGTTGGTTTTTTTTCTCTTTTTTTTTAAAAAAAAAAGAATAAAGCAAAAATGAAAATAAGATGTTTAAATGTCTATAAGGAGTGCAAATAAATTAATAGCATCGGTGTTGGTGATAGCAAACACGAGACTCCGCTTGAAGAAAAGCCAACTCACGCGAAGAAGAGGAGAGAAAGCAAAGGCAAAGCCAACAAAACAAAGAAAGAGCGAGCAGAATAAGGTGTCTTTCTCTTGGACTGATTCGTTTCAATCGCATCTCTCTCTCTCTCTCTCTCCATCTTCTTACCTTACATCGAAAGAGAGAGAGACAAGGGAGATAAAGGATATAAAACACAAGAAGAAAAACAAAGCTAGCGAGCAAGGCAAAGAAAGCAAAGCAAAACCAAGAAAAAGATGATGAGAAGATATATGGGTGGTGATGGAGATTACTGCTAGCTAGCTAGTGTGTGATGGTTTCTAGTTTTGGTTGTGGTGGAGGCCTCTTCCTCTTCACAGTAGACATCATTATATTTCTTGATTCATTTCATTGATTCTCTCTCTCTTTCTGTTTTTTTTTATTAATTTCCTTTTCTTGATTCTTTCCTCTCTCTAAAAAATACTGGGAACTATTTGTTGTTGGACTAGTACGATTTCATGTCTCAATCCTTTTCCTCTCATTGAAGAGTCCGCCTTGGCTCGAGGGCATCTTTTCATGCTTCTTATGTGCTAGCGTTTATTGTTCATCACATTTGCTCCATACCTCTCTCTCTCTCTCTCTCTCGCTTTCTCTCTCTATCCCACCTTTCTTTGCCTTCTATACATATTCACCAACTCTTACATACATATTTATAGATATACAACTTATTCATCTCTTCCCCCTACCTCTCAAGTCTCAACCTTTACATATCTAGTTGTTATCTATTGATAATCTATAATGGCTGTCCAAGCTCAATATCCTTCTAATGCCCTCCTTCTAAACAGGTATTTTGGGTTCTTTAAAGATCCTTAATTTCTTTCTCTCTGCTCTCTGCATTTCCAAGTTTTCCTCTAATTGACCTCCCCCTCTTTCATTTCCTTTTTGTATAAAGAAACGGTCAAGACGGTCACGATTATTCATTGCAACCACAGCCTGGAGGATATCTTGATCAATCCCATATGTTACTCAACAATGGAGGTAATTAGCCAAGTCCCCTTAACCAAAGCTTTGATTATAATGAGATTCTTAATTTTGGATACCAACATTGATTGGAAATCCATGCAAGATATATATATTTATAAAATCTGATAACATTAAATTTGAAGCAGGTGGCAATAATCCACGCAAGAGAGGAAGAACAGCGCCAACAGCTACTACTACAACGACAACAATCAATAAATTATGTATGCAACCTCAAACTCAGCCTCAGCCTCAGCCTCTGTCAACAACTCAGTTAATAGACCTATCTCAACTCCACAATCATCGAAGTTATCATCCTCAACCAAATCCAAATGTCGTGTCTACTGGCCTTCGTTTATCTTTTGGTGACCAACACCACCAACAACAACAGAATCATCATTACCAACAGCAGAATTTTGGCACTAGTACATGTCAATCCTCTGCTTTGTTATCAATATCAGAAGATTTCTCCACCCAAATTAAACGGCAACGAGATGAGATTGATCAATTCCTTCAAACCCAGGTGCCAAAATTCTCCCTTCTCAATTGTGCTGATCTTGTTTTTTTTTTTAGTTTTTCTTATGGTTGTAAACAAATGAGTGAAGATTTCATTTTTATTCAGGGGGAGCAGCTGAGGCGCGCATTAGCAGAGAAAAGACAGCAGCACTACCGTGCGCTATTAGGCGCAGCGGAGGAATCAATAGCCAGACGATTAAGGGAAAGGGAAGCGGAAGTCCAGAGGGCCACGAGCAAAAACGCCGAGTTAGAAGCACGTGCGTCGCAACTCAGCATTGAGGCACAAGTTTGGCAGGCAAAGGCAAGGACCCA